>CM076598.1:188322500-189572500 GCA_038502835.1 Octonoba sinensis | reverse complement strand
TTTTGAACATCGGCGAATTGGTATGCACATTGTTTTCCCACTAAGCCCACCCCCTTTTTAGCTTGCAAATTTTGAGCAAAAAAAAGCTTTGACTTATACACGAGTATGTAGGTTATTTTCCCAAAATTTTGTGGTTTAAGCCACAGAGATATATCTTTCTTGAAAGTATTTATTTTAATTATATAATTATATTTTCTACTCAAGGTGCGAGGAGGAATGAAGATGTATACAAAAACCACATATATTTTAATTAAATTATGCTTAAAATATATATATAATGTAGGTGAGATGTCATTATTGTCCCTGTCTTCATCAGATGTTTCTTAAATTCACGACAGTGCTGAAAGTAGCCAGAGAAAAATGCGTTTGTACCTATAACTATATATCATAATATTTCAGGCTACTTTAATAACTAAAATCAATATTCATCACACATTTTGTATATTTTGATTTATACAACATTTTGTATTTTGTTCCCTCCAGATTTTGTTTAATTACTATCCCAGTTATAAGTGTGCCAAATTTAAAAAAATTGTAATCGTCTGTGATGAGTGATGACTAAAAGTAACTTCCAGGGAATAAAGTACAGCAACATTTTAATTTGCTGATTTAATTTGTCTGTGTCTGTGAAGATAATATGTTTAAAATTCATTGCTCCACTCTATTAAATGTCATTATAGCCCGCTTAATTATCCTCCAATATATTGAATGTTAATGAAAAGGTTTTGATTTTTACAAATTTTTATACCCTACATTTAAAAAATTTTAATTACTCAATTACTGAAGAAAAGAAAAGAAATATATTTCTTGTATTATAACTAAACTATTGCTTTGCAATTACTGTCCTCTGTATTTCTTAAAGTTTCGAAGATAATTTATTTTTCTGAAAAGTATTGTTCAACATTTTGCTCAATAAATTTTGTAATGTTGCCGAATATTCACTCTTCCATTACTGATTGGTTTTGAGAAAGAGAGACTTTATACGTTTTAAATGCATTTTCAAGTGAGTTGATTGGTACGCTTTCTCATGCATTTTAAATGTCAAATTGGCAAAAAAAAAAAATCATCTTTTTTTTTTTACGTTGCTAATCATTAGTTAGAATACTTACATGCATTCTCCAAACGTAAAGAATATTTTTATTAGTGAGACATGAAGTTTAATTTTATACATTTGCCACTAGCAAAACTAAAAATGCTGAGGAATACCATTGATATACAAGTCGTTTCCTCTGATATTCAAGGACTTCCTTCTTGGAATGAAAAATTCAACAGTTTTTATATATTTGAAACATTAAATGTAAAATATATGCGCATACGAAGCCATTTTGGAAGTTAAAATTTTTTATTACTTAACCTGAAATACATTCACTGAAAAACAAAAGCTACCATCTATTCTTGCAAATTTAATAGATTTCATTTAAGGAATCGAAACTAAATAAGTGAATGTTTGGTAAATAGTATATTCTTTGATCCGCAAACAAATACAGCTAAAATAATTTACTCATTTCAAATAAAAATTATATCAACTGTAATTTTTTTTAATTAATTGGCATTCACAGTAAATGTGCTACTATAAAGTAAGCGATTTTACTCATTTCCCAAAAAACCGGACTCCTTTTCTAATTAGAAAGAGAACATTTCGATACATTTACCAAAAGTAGTTTTCTCCCAGCAAATAACCCTAAAAATGGTTTTTTACTCATACATAATTATAAAAATAATTTTTTCGTAAACTTTGTCAATCTAAAAATTTCTCCCGAATTTTAAACTTAAGTGTACATTTCTATTCTTTTTTCAATGCCATTTTTATTCAAATGTGATGAGAAATAATTTGGGGGTTGTCTCTAATATGCTTTTCTTCGATTTTTTACAATATCAGAAGTTACTAAATACGCAAAATAAATGAAGAGAAAACGCAGTATTTTACAACACTTCCTTTTAAAGTAAAAAAAAGAAAAAACAAGCTTTGAGAAGTTGATCTGTAACTACATACAATACTAGTTCCAATATATATATTTTTCTTAATCATAATATTTTGGATTATTTGATACAAAAGTAAATTAAGGTACTATAATGTTTTTCTGTTATTTCTTTCAACATTTAATCCATTTGAACTGATATACTTCTGATAAAACTGCAACAAGTGAGTTCAGAAAAATAAAAGCCCAAATCCCATGTTCATCGCTTTTGACGCTCGGAAGCAGCCATGAGACATTGAACTTGTAAAACCATTTATCCCAGCAAGTGATACTGGCATTCTATCATGTAATCTGTGAACAACAAGCAGTATTTCATTCTTTCTTGTATTCTGGTCCAAAGCTATCTGGCTCCTCTTTAAATGCCTGTATTTGTCCCTGCAAAAAATGTCTTCTATTTTTTCCCATTTACACAAGTTGCGATTAACATCCGCTTCAGGTCGTTAAACCTGCACGAAAGATTTCGCGGGAGAACAATTCATTACGGTAATCATTATCTATAAACTCTCTATTTATCTCTGCTCTAGAAATAAAAGTGCAACAACATTTTGTTGCTAAATAAAGTAGTTACATACAAAAAATGATTTATTTTTTGTTGTTGTTATTTGATTGTATTAAAATTGGTAACCTGATGTAGCGAATGCTGAATTATTGAATCGTTCATGACTTTGAAAAGTTTAAAAATTGTTGACTTTTTACCTGGATAAACAGCTGTGTAATAAAAAAGGGAATTTCTCATTTGACTTATCAATATGAAAGGCTGCTTTGAATGAGGATTTAGTGTTGTTTCCTTTTAAAAATTTTTAGGAACATTCCTTTTAATCGAGTAATAAGGGAAATTGTATTTCAGCACGAGTAATTCAATTTCACAATTGTAATTGAAACATAAGTAAACTTAAACCCTTTGACACAATAAATCCTGATTAAATAAGTCTAACAAAAGTTGCCGGAAATAAAATGATTTTAAAGCTAGTTTCCTGGTTGTTCGATAGAGCTACTAACTAATTCGCATATCATCTCAAATTGATATTGGCTCCGCTAAGTCTATGATGATGCATGTCCCTTTTCATATTTGATCATCATCTGTAATTTAAAGAATCCAGAAGAAAAAGTGCTAATAAAATAATACTACTTTCCTTATATCGTTCCTTATACAAAGCATTTATGTCTCTAAATATTAAAACTTAAATCAGAAAGTGTCTTAAGCCTTTTTTTTTTTGACTATGACAGCATACAACAAGTTCGAACCTTTTTTATGTTGAGAGTAAGTGTTTTAAGAGACTGCCATCTTCAACGCGAATGAGCCGTTTCATTATTTTATTGCCAGCTCAATAAAAGTGCAGTTCAGAGGAAAATAAAATGAAAGTCAAAGCAAAAATTAAGTCTTCTTTTCCAGAAAAAATTAGACACATATTATGAAAATTAATTTATTCTGTCATTTAGTAAAATCTGCGAAAATGATTTTTGTCTGTTGTTTTGTAAAACATTAAAACGGTAAGGGAAATTAGGATAGAACGAAATAAATCGAATTTAATTTGTTATTTCACAAGGACAAGCAAGATGTATAGTAAATAACATTTGTCTATTGGTTACCAAGAACTAGTAGTATGTGTGAAAGTAAACTGCTTTGCTATGTTCTTTATAAAACAGACGTCAATAAAAATGACAGCATTAAAAAATAAATATATAAAACTAAAAATAATAATAATAAATAGTGTTGCAGCAGCTACAAGGGATTATTTAATCAGTTTCGAACATTACGGATTATAAAATTCGCATGACTCTAGTCTGAATATTCTTCACAAGGCATGATAAAATGCACCATCAAAATTAATTGGGAGATTTCTCTTCTAATCAGTGCTATGTTAGCTGTATTCCCAATGGTTTTAGTTTCCCAACATCATCATTTCTCACAGCCCTAAATGGGTCAACACCCCGGTGACAGAATTTATACTTCCAGGGGCAACTGTTTAAACTCCAATATATACATATATCTTTTAATCAGAGAAAAGATAACAAGTGCTAGATAAGGAAGTTAAGCCAGGAGAATTTTGACTTGGGGGTGACAGAAACTCAGCTCTCGTAGCAACACTGTTATGCAACCAAATGGGAGTGAAAACTAAATGACGCGCATTTTTGTTAGTTTTTGGGGGATACACATAAACATGGGGAGTTTCAAGTGAAGATTGGTTTCAAACACTTCAGTGTTTGACAAATTGGTAAGTGATGAAGTAAGTGCTTGTTTCCCTAATCAAAACGGCAATAAATAAAATGTTTTATAAACTAAAGACAGATATATTCATGATATGTAGGTGGTCTTCTATCGGATGCAGAATTATAAATGAAAAAAACTTGTGATGTTTACAGTAGAAAAGTAATTATTTACAGCAACAAATCTTCAGTGCTAAAACTACTTAAATGTGGGTTTGTAAATCACATGGTTTCTGCTGTGTTATTTATTTTATTGTATATCATAATAAAACCAACTTTTCAGAAGCGCTGGAATGCGGCAAATATGAAAGACATTACAAATGTTAAATAAATACGATTTTCTTGCACTACCGAATGAACAAAAGTTGCTAGTAGTAATTAGTTTTTACGAAAAATTATATTGTATGTAATGATTTACCTAAGCAAATGCGTGGACCTTAAATCATCAGAATAGTTATTGAAAAGCGGAAACAACTTACTAAAAATTGATCTTTCGTATTTTTTTTTTCTTTTCTTGTTTTTCTAGTAAATTAAAATTATTTCTTGAATAGTTTCTTCATTTTTATTTATTTATTTATTTACTTTTGTGCAGGTAAAAAGGACCTATTCCTTTCTTTTCAAATCTTACTACCATTGCATAGTGTTGTCATTTTAAGAAAATGAATTATTGAGATTATGTTTATTTTTTCTTTCTGAAATTTCATGATGTATCATTTTGAAACAAACTGTTTTTTCCAACCGTAAAAACAACATCTTAATGAAGCTTTAGACAACAGTTATTATCTTTCTTGAATTTCTGTCTCATTAAATAAAATATATTTGACTGAAATAATTATGTTTAGATACTTGCTGTAAAACGAATTATTATTCTTTTGTTTATTCCGCACTTCGTTACTTCTCATTTCAAATATATATATATATATATATATATATAGGAAAAACATGTTTTCTACTTTATTTTCTTTGCTATTTTTCATTTGTTGACAAATGAATGCAGAAAAATTATCATTACATAAAATGTTCATCTGAACTAAAGGGAAATCCAGTTTCTTTAGCTTCTAAATCTTTGTTAAAGCAAAAATATTTTCTATCGTAAAACCATCATTCCTGATTATTGTTATTTTTTATTGAGTTTAAAGTATGTGCATTTTAAAAGAGAATTCATGTGATGTGTGGCCAAAGGTTTTAAATCTGTTCTTGTTATTTAAGATACTTCTTTTTGGTCCTTCTTTCATAAAATAGTTGTTGAGTAAGGGTGCTTTCACACCAAAGGCGCAAAGATAAAAAAAAACTTGTCTCTTCTCCTCTACGCAAGTGTTAGACATATTTTTGCCCACAAAAATAGGCCCTGCGGTTGCGCAGATGAGATAAGTGATAAATTTTGTGTCTTTGTCACCTTTGGTGTGAAAGCACCCTAAATGCGGTGTTCAATGTTTTTCCAAAAAAAAAAAAAAAATTATATGCAATGCGTTCATTATAATAATGCGCTTTTTTAGTCTTTTACATAGAAATTCACATAATGCAAACGTACCGGATGTTTTTACGCCATTGGAGTTTATTTCAATGCATTTTTTTTTATTTTTTAAGTCTTTTTAAATTTTATTTTACCATTTTTCTTGTTTTAATTTACGATGTAAAATTTTTTAACTTATTTCTTTATAAATAGAAATAGCAGTGTAGACATTTTCCCCTCTGTAGGAAATATTTATTTCTGAAATTTTAAGAAAGCGCCAATGTTGGAATAAAAGAGAAATACTGGTCATAGCGTTTTACATCATTATTTTTGTTCATAGCTGGCAAACCTTTTAACAGTTCACGGTAATTTTCAATTTTATTACTCGTGCACCTTTTTTATTTAAAGAATATTCTGTGTCTACTCAAAGGAAGTTTATTTTGGGGGTTTATTTCTGCACCAAGAAGAAATATATTTAAGCAAAGAAAGACTAATAAAATTGAAAATTTCCATGCATTAATCAAAATGTTTCAACCATTATTAGTAATTTTTTATCAAAGCATTAGACTTCAATCTTACCACAGTAGCTTATTAGTTAAGGTAATGATTGTTTTCATAATTGAGATTTTGAGCGTTTTGTATTTCATTTTGCTTATCTTCAATCTTACATTTTTCTATGGTATCTAAAGGACGCCTCGCTGTTCCCTGCTCTTATTGGGGACTTAAAGAGTTCAACGCTTTTCAGTATTTTTTTAATGTATTTATAATTAATAAACGAATCGACTGAAAAGCGTTAGAAAAAGAATATGCAATCAGAAAATGTATCCAAGCTATGATTATTTACATCGTTGAATATTTATTCTTCTTCGAGAACATTCATGAGAAAACTTTAAAATTCAACTCAAGGTTATGAAAATTCGAACTTTTTACTTAGTACCTTTTTCTGACATAGAAGTAGGTGAAAAAGGACAGTTCTGCGACAAGAGGCGGTGGGCGGTGGAAGGGGGCGTGGCCCCACCGCCTCCCAATGCCCCCAGGCGTCCCCTCAGGCGTTAGTCGAGTGGACTTGAGTTGTATGCCCTCAGGCATTTTTCGAGTGGAGTTGAGTTGTATGCCCTCAGGCATTTTTCGAGTAGAGTTGAGTTGTATGCCCTCAGGCATTTTTCGAGTAGAGTTGAGTTGTATGCCCTCAGGCATTTTTCGAGTAGAGTGGAGTTGTTTGCCCTCAGGCGTTTTTTACGAGTAGAGTTGAGTTGTTTTTCAAAAAGTTATAGTTTTGGAATGGCAACACCTTTTGTTTCAGTTTACGACTTGATGCAATGTAATGTCGATTGCAGCGCCATCTATGAGAAGAAAATGCAACTATTTTCGAACTTAGAATTTTTTTTTCTACTGTTTTCTTTCAGAATTCAAGCAGGAGCTATTTTTTATTACAAAAAAATAATTATAATGTATAATGAATTAAATTTATTGTCGCTATTTACATCCTATTATGTATTTATTTCTTTTTTCGACTTAGAAAGATTTCCTTTTTCAACCTTTTTAATGTTTCCGCTTAGCATCCGCGCAGGAACTATTTTATAAGTTAATTATTTTTACACTGTGATTAGAAAATTCTCCTCATTTTTAATTAGAAAAGACTTATATACTTTTTAGTTTTTATTTATTTATTTATTTATTTATTTATTTTCAGACTTAGAAAATTTTTCAGTTGCAAGTGATTTTTTTTTCCTTCTAAGTATGTAAAACATAGTACAGTAACATTTTTCTGATCCGTTTTGCAAATTTTTTCTTAAATCATAATTTTAACTGCATGGCACATTTCGTTCTAAAGTTTTTTCTATTTTATATTATTATCACACTTGCAGTCTCCTTCAAAGAATATTTTATAAAACTCTATTATTTCACACAAAAGCGCAAAAAACTGAGATTTAACGCGTAAAACTTAGAACAATAATGTAAAAATACTAAGTATAAAGCATATTCATCCAGTAAAACTCAGTACACAAATGTAAAATTGCTAAATACGAAAGGTTTACACAGCATGACAATATAAAAGTACTAGATACAAAATGTCACAACAGCATGAAAATATAAAAATACCAAGTATTAAATGTTAAAACAGAACGAAACGAGTGTTAGTACTACTAGTGCTTGTTCCAAACTTAGCTCCATCCAGCCAAATTTAGTACGAAAAGCAAAAGTACTATGTCCAAAATGTTAAAACTTTGATTCATTCCGTAAAACAGTAGAGAATGTAAGAAATTACTAAATAAACACGTTTGAACTTGCAAAACAAAATGATTTTCTACTTGCAAAATTTTAGAACTTCGCATGAAAATGTAACGCTTGAAACTTTGAACTAAAATTTCAACACTGAATCATAAAAAATCCGAAACAATTTAAACTGTGGAATAAAGATTTGAGACTTAAAAAGTAAATGTAAAAACACTAAAATAAATTTGAGAATCTTAAAAGTGAAATAGAATAATAACTTCAGTAGAAACGTAAAACTTGAAAAATTTGAATCTCGAAACTTAAAACTATTACAAAGTGCTTTATTTGAAACGTAAAAGTGCTAAGAGCAAAATGCTAAAACTGAGGAAACTTAGAAATACGTGAAACAAATCATTTAGAACTATAAACTTTAAAAACTTAAACTCATTCAGAACAGAACGGAAATGCAAAATTACAAAACAAAGGTGTTACGCTCATGCAAAATATTAAAACTTAACGCAAAAAAAAAAAAAAAAAAATGTAAGAAAGTACAAAACACCAAAAGTTAAGAGTAGTATAAAAAAATTGTTACTAAAAAACTAAAAAAAACAGCATGAAAGCTAGAAATAAAAAATACAAAACATCAGAACTTAAATTCATCCAGAAAAACTTAGAACAAAAAAATGTAAAAGTTCGGAAATTTTCAAAACAAAAGTATGATGCACTTGCAAAATGTTAAAACTTAGTGCAAAAACGTAAAAAGTACTATGTACAAAATGTTAAAATTTAGATTTATCTACTAAAACAGTGAATGAAGATGTAAAATTACCAAGAGTAATATATTAAAACAACACGAAAACGTAAAAGTACTAAGTACAAAACGTAAAAAAAAATTATTTATCTGCTATAACTTAGACTGAAGTCGTAAAATTACTAAGTATAAAGTGTTAAAACATCATAAAAATGCAAAAATATCAAGTATAAAGCAGCAAAACATAGATTTGTCTATAGAAATCTTGATCAGAAAAATGTAAAAGTTCAAACAATAAAATCCTAAAACTCTGAAAAATTGAAAACACGCAGTACAAAAACAGCAAAACCTGTAAAATTGCTAAGTATAAGGATGCAAAACTTAAATTTTTCCAGAAAAACTTAGAACGAAGTTGTAAAAGTACGGAACTTTTCAAAGTAAAAGTGTTATGCACTTACAAAATGTTAAAACTTAATGTAAAAATGTAAAAAATTCTTCGTCAAAAATATTAAAACTCTGATTTATCTACTAAAACTTAGAATGAAAATGTAATTGAATCAAATGTACTAAGTGTGAAATAGTAAAGTAACATGAAAATGTAAAAGTACTAAGTATATAGCGTAGTCATCAAGTGAAACTTTGTACAAAAATGTCAAACTTAAGTATGAAACTTAAAAGACTCAGATCTGTCTGCAGAAATCTTGATCAAAAAACGTAAAAATTCGAACAACAAAATCCTAAAACTCCGAAAAATGTAAAAACACGCAGCACAAAAACAGCAAAACATAGATTTGTCTACTGAAATCTTGATCAAAAATGTAAAAGTTCAAACAACAAAATCCACAAACTCTGAAAAATTGAAAACACGCAGTACAAAAACAGCAAAACCTGTAAAATTGCTAAGTATAAGGCTGCAAAACTTAAATTCTTCCAGAAAAACTTAGAACGAAGTTGTAAAAGTACGGAACTTTTCAAAATAAAAGTGTTATGCACTTACAAAATGTTAAAACTTAAAATGAAAATGTAATTGAATCAAATGTACTAAGTATGAAATAGTAAAGTAACATGAATTGTAAAAGTACTAAGTATATAGCGTAGTCATCAAGTGAAACTTTGTACAAAAATGTCAAACTTAAGTACGAAACTTAAAAAACTTAGATCTGTCTGCAGAAATCTTGATCAAAAAACGTAAAAATTCAAACAACAAAATCCTAAAACTCTGAAAAAAGTAAAAACACGCAGTACAAAAACAGCAAAACATAGATTTGTCTACTGAAATCTTGATCAAAAATGTAAAAGTTCTAACAACAAAATCTTAAAACTCTGAAAAATTAAAAACATGCAGTACAAAACATCAAAACATGTACAAATGCTAAGTATAAAGCTACAATACAAATGCTAAGCATAAAACTTAAATTCATCCAGAAAAACTTAGAACGAAAAATTTAAAAGTACGAAACTTTTCAAAACAAAAGTGTGATGCACTTAAAAAACATTAACTTAATGCAAATGTAAAAAGTACTACGCACAAAATGCTAAAATTTAGACTTATCTACTAAAACAGTGGATGAAGATGTAAAATTACTAAGTAAAATATATTAAAGCAGCAAGAACATGTTAAAGTACTAAGTACAAAAACGTAAATAAATTGGTTTATCTACTAAAACATAGACTGAAGTTGTAAAATTACTAACTGTTAAAACATCATAAAATTTGAAAATAGCAAGTATAAACCAACAAAACATAGATCTGTCCACTGAAATCTTGATCAAAAATGAAAAAGTTCTAACAACAAAATCCTAAAACTGATAAATTAAAAACACTCAGTACAAAACGACAAAACATGTAAAAATGGTAAGTAGAAACTGCAAAACTTAAACTCAATCATAAAAACTTAGAACGATGATGTAAAAGCGCGAAACTTTTCAAAATAAAAGTGTTTTACACTTGCAAAATGTTAAAAACTTACTGCAAAAATCTTAAGAATTACTACGTACAAAATGTTAAAACTCTGGTTTATCTACTAAAGCAACGCGAAAATGTAAAAGTACTAAGTATATAACGTATTCATTAAGTGAAATTTTGTACGAAAATGTAATCGTTTATGAGCGAAACTTAAAAAACTTAGATTTATCTTAAAAAAAATCCCAACTAAAGTCGTAAATGTATGAAATGTAAACTTTCCAAAAATGCAAACATCAAAACTTAGATGTATCTAATAAAATTTAGGACGAGTAAAAGTGTCAAACTTAATAAAAGTACTAAGTAAAAAACAAAAAACAAAAAAAACTAATATTCATCTACTAAAACACAGAAAAACTTAGAACGAAAAGGTAACAGAAAATTTTCAAAATAAACGTGTTATGCACTTGCAAAATGTTAAAACTTAAATTTATCTACTAAAAATCAGAACAAAGATGTAAAAATACTAAGTATAATACATTGTAGCAACACAAAAATATAAGAGTACTAAATACAAAACGTAAAAAAGTTAGAGTTATCCAACTAAAACTTAGACTGAAGTCGTAAAATTACCAAGTACGAAATGTTCAAGCATCATAAAAATGACTAAATAACAAGTATAATGTGTCAAAAACATAGATTTCTCCATTGAAATCTTTTTAAAAAATGTAAAAGTTCTAAGGATAAAAATGCTAAAGAAGTGAAAAAATGAAGAATACGCAGTGCCACACAACAAAGCATGTACTAACTATAAAACTTCTAATCTTGAATTCATCCAAGGGAAAAAAAAAACTTAGAAAAAAAAAAAATGTAAATCCAAACGAAAATTTTCAGAAATAAAACTGTTATCCACTTGCAAAGTGTTAAAACTTAATGCAAAAATATAAAAAGTACTGTGTATGAATGTTAAAACTTAGATTTATCAACGAAAATACGGAATGAAGATGTAAAAATATTAAGTATAATATATTAAAGGACCCCTAAAATGTAAAAGCACTATGTACAAAGCATCAAAACTTAGATTCATCTAGTAAAACTTGGTACAAAAATGTAAAAGTACTAAGCATAGCACCTCAAATATACATTTATTTAGTAAAAAACAGAACGAAACTGTTAAAGTACTAAAGCCAACGCATCAAACAAGGATTAATCTATTAAAACAGTATAAAAGCACTACATACAAACTGCAAAAACTCTTAGAACTAAAATTTAAAAATGTAACAAATCATAAAATTTTAAAACTTAACTTCATCCAGAAAAACTTAGAACGGAAATAGAAAATTACTGAAGTTTACAAAACAAAAGTGATAGGTATTTGCAAATTGTTAAAAGCAAAAACGTAAAAAGTACGAAACATCAAAACTTGGAGTAGTATAATAACAAAACTGCAACTTCGATTCATCAAATAGGACTTAACTCTAAAATTGTGAAAGAAATGTGAAAACTGATATTCACCTTTTAAAATGTAAAAATATTAAGTACACGATGTTAAAACAGAACAAAAATGTAAAGGTACGAAATGTAAAGCTCCAAAAAGTTAAATTCCTCTACTAAAAAAATGGTTTGAAAAGTAAAAGTACTACGTACATCAACTAAAAACAGCATAAAAATTTAAAAATAGCAAGTACAACACGTTAAAACAGCACGAAAATCTAAAAGTACTAAGTACAATGCATCAAAACTTACGTTGATCCAGAAAAGCTTGAAACGAAAGATGTAAAAGTACGGACATTTTCAAAATAAAGGTGATATGCATTTGCAAAATGTTAAAACTTAATGGAAAAACGTAAAAAGTACCATATACAAAATGTTAACACTTAGATTTATCTACTAAAACCTAGAATGAAGATATAAAAATTCTAAGTATAATATACTAAAGAAACACAAAATTATAAAAGTGCAAAATACTAGAACTATCTGTTAAAACTTCAAAACATAGATTCAGCATCAAAATATATAATCTGTTTACAAAAACCTTAATCAGAAATGTAAGAGTTCGAAGAACAAAGTGCTAAAACTTAAAAAAGTAAAGAAACGCAGTACAAAACAATAAAGAATGAAAGAGTACCAACTATAAAGCTTTAAAACCTAATTTCATCCAGAAAAATTTAGAACAAAAATGTAAAGCTACGGAAATTTTCAAAATAAAAGTTTTATGCACTTGCAAAACTTAAATTCATCTACTAAAAATTCGGTTAAAAAAGTAAAAGTACTACTAAGAACAAAAAACTAAAAACAGCATGAAAATCTAAAAGTACTAAGTACAAAACATCAAAACTTAAATTGATCCAGAAAAACTTAGAATAAAAACGTAATTGTACAGTTATTATAAAAATAAGAGTATTATGCATTAGCAAAGCGCTGAAACGTAAGGCAAAAATGTGTAGAATGAAGATGTAAAAATACCAAGTATAATATATTAAAGCCACACAAAAATGTAAAAGTACTAAATACAAAACGTAAAAAATGAAGATTTATCTACTAAAACTTAGACTGATCCCACAAAACTACCGAGTACGAAATGTTAAAACACCATGAAAATTTATAAATAACATGTATAAAGTTTCAAAACATAAATTTATCTACTGAAATCTTGATCAAAAATGTTAATGTTCTGAGAACAAAATTATTAAATCTGGGAAAAATTGAAAATACGTAGTACAACACAAAAACAGGTAAAAAAAAAGCTTAAATCAAAACTGCTTTAATCTTAAAGTCACAATTGGACTTATTCTTCTCGAGAACAGAGAAGTGGCTGTTAACCGACAATGAAGGAACCCTAACCGAACACTGGTTCCCCAACTACATATTTTCCCGACTGTGAACACTTTTCTGTCGAGGAAAATTTATAGTTGGGGTAGTCAGTGCTTGGTTAGGGCTCTCTTCATTGTCGGTTAACAGCCACTTCTCTGCTCGCGAGAAGAATGAATCCAATTGTGACTTTAAAATTAAAGTAGTTTTCCTTTAAGCGTAAAGTAGTTTTTTTTACATGTTTTGTTGTGTTGTACTACGTATTTTCAATTTTTCCCAGATTTAATAATTTTGTTCTCAGAACATTAACATTTTTGATCAAGATTTCAGTAGATAAATTTATGTTTTGAAACTTTATACATGTTATTTATAAATTTTCATGGTGTTTTAACATTTCGTACTCGGTAGTTTTGTGGGATCAGTCTAAGTTTTAGTAGATAAATCTTCATTTTTTACGTTTTGTATTTAGTACTTTTACATTTTTGTGTGGCTTTAATATATTATACTTGGTATTTTTACATCTTCATTCTACACATTTTTGCCTTACGTTTCAGCGCTTTGCTAATGCATAATACTCTTATTTTTATAATAACTGTACAATTACGTTTTTATTCTAAGTTTTTCTGGATCAATTTAAGTTTTGATGTTTTGTACTTAGTACTTTTAGATTTTCATGCTGTTTTTAGTTTTTTGTTCTTAGTAGTACTTTTACTTTTTTAACCGAATTTTTAGTAGATGAATTTAAGTTTTGCAAGTGCATAAAACTTTTATTTTGAAAATTTCCGTAGCTTTACATTTTTGTTCTAAATTTTTCTGGATGAAATTAGGTTTTAAAGCTTTATAGTTGGTACTCTTTCATTCTTTATTGTTTTGTACTGCGTTTCTTTACTTTTTTAAGTTTTAGCACTTTGTTCTTCGAACTCTTACATTTCTGATTAAGGTTTTTGTAAACAGATTATATATTTTGATGCTGAATCTATGTTTTGAAGTTTTAACAGATAGTTCTAGTATTTTGCACTTTTATAATTTTGTGTTTCTTTAGTATATTATACTTAGAATTTTTATATCTTCATTCTAGGTTTTAGTAGATAAATCTAAGTGTTAACATTTTGTATATGGTACTTTTTACGTTTTTCCATTAAGTTTTAACATTTTGCAAATGCATATCACCTTTATTTTGAAAATGTCCGTACTTTTACATCTTTCGTTTCAAGCTTTTCTGGATCAACGTAAGTTTTGATGCATTGTACTTAGTACTTTTAGATTTTCGTGCTGTTTTAACGTGTTGTACTTGCTATTTTTAAATTTTTATGCTGTTTTTAGTTGATGTACGTAGTACTTTTACTTTTCAAACCATTTTTTTAGTAGAGGAATTTAACTTTTTGGAGTTTTACATTTCGTACCTTTACATTTTTGTTCTGTTTTAACATCGTGTACTTAATATTTTTACATTTTAAAAGGTGAATATCAGTTTTCACATTTCTTTCACAATTTTAGAGTCAAGTCCTATTTGATGAATCGAAGTTGCAGTTTTGGTATTATACTACTCCAAGTTTTGATGTTTCGTACTTTTTACGTTTTTGCTTTTAACAATTTGCAAATACCTATCACTTTTGTTTTGTAAACTTCAGTAATTTTATATTTCCGTTCTAAGTTTTTCTGGATGAAGTTAAGTTTTAAAATTTTATGATTTGTTACATTTTTAAATTTTAGTTCTAAGAGTTTTTGCAGTTTGTATGTAGTGCTTTTATACTGTTTTAATAGATTAAATCCTTGTTTGATGCGTTGGCTTTAGTACTTTAACAGTTTCGTTCTGTTTTTTACTAAATAAATGTATATTTGAGGTTCTATGCTTAGTACTTTTACATTTTTGTACCAAGTTTTACTAGATGAATCTAAGTTTTGATGCTTTGTACATAGTGCTTTTACATTTTAGTGTTGCTTTAATATATTATACTTAATATTTTTACATCTTCATTCCGTGTTTTCGTTGATAAATCCAAGTTTCAACATTCATACACAGTACTTTTTATATTTTTGCATTAAGTTTTAACACTTTGTAAGTGGATAACAGTTTTATTTCTGAAAATTTTCGTTTGGATTTACATATTTTTCTTTCTCCCTTGGATGAATTCAAGATTAGAAGTTTTATAGTTAGTACATGCTTTGTTGTGTGGCACTGCGTATTCTTCATTTTTTCACTTCTTTAGCATTTTTGTCCTTAGAACTTTTACATTTTTTTAAAAGATTTCAATGGAGAAATCTATGTTTTTGATACATTATACTTGTTATTTAGTCATTTTTATGATGCTTGAACATTTCGTACTTGGTAATTTTACGACTTCAGTCTAAGTTTTAGTTGGATAAGATTTTTGCAGTACGTTTTTAATATTTTGCAAGTGTATAACACTTTTATTTTGAAAAGTTTCGCGCTTTTACATCATCGTTCTAAGTTTTTCTGATTGAGTTTAAGTTATGCAGCTTTATACTTACCATTTTTACATGTTTTGTTGTTTTGTACTGAGTGTTTTTAATTTATCAATTTTAGGATTTTGTTGTTAGAACTTTTACATTTTTGATCAAGATTTCAGTGGACAGATCTATGTTTTGTTGGTTTATACTTGCTATTTTCAAATTTTATGATGTTTTAACAGTTTGTACTTAGTAATTTTACAACTTCAGTCTATGTTTTAGTAGATAAATCAATTTATTTACGTTTTTGTACTTAGTACTTTAACATTTTCTTGCTGCTTTAATATATTTTACTTAGTAATTTTACATCTTCATCCACTGTTTTAGTAGATATGTCTAAATTTTAGCATTTTGTGCGTAGTACTTTTTACATTTTCGCATTAAGTTTTAATGTTTTTCAAGTGCATCACACTTTTGTTTTGAAAAGTTTCGTACTTTTACATTTTTCGTTCTAAATTTTTCTGGATGAATTTAAGTTTTATGCTTAGCATTTGTATTGCAGCTTTATACTTAGCATTTGTACATGTTTTGTTGTTTTGTACTGCATGTTTTTAATTTTTCAGAGTTTTAAGATTTTGTTGTTAGAACTTTTACATTTTTGATCAAGATTTCAGTAGACAAATCTGTTTTGCTGTTTTTGTACTGCATGTTTTTACTTTTTTCAGAGTTTTAGGATTTTGTTGTTTGAATTTTTACGTTTTTTGATCAAGATTTCTGCAGACAGATCTAAGTCTTTTAAGTTTCGTACTTAAGTTTGACATTTTTGTACAAAGTTTCACTTGATGACTACGCTATATGCTTAGTACTTTTACATTTCATGTTACTTTACTATTTTATACTTAGTACATTTGATTCAATTACATTTTCATTTTAAGTTTTAACATTTTGTAAGTGCATAACACTTTTACTTTGAAAAGTTCCGTACTTTTACAACTTCGTTCTAAGTTTTTCTGGAAAAATTTAAGTTTTTCAGCCTTATACTTAGCAATTTTACAGGTTTTGCTGTTTTTGTACTGCGTGTTTTCAATTTTTCAGAGTTTTAGGATTTTGTTGTTTGAACTTTTACATTTTTGATCAAGATTTCAGTAGACAAATCTATGTTTTGCCGTTTTTGTGCTGCGTGTTTTTACATTTTTCGGAGTTTTAGGATTTTGTTGTTTGACTTTTTACGTTTTTTGATCAAGATTTCTGCAGACAGATCTAAGTCTTTTAAGTTTCGTACTTAAGTTTGACATTTTTGTACAAAGTTTCACTTGATGACTACGCTATATACTTAGTACTTTTACATTTTCATGTTACTTTACTATTTCACACTTAGTACATTTGATTCAATTACATTTTCATTCTAAGTTTTAGTAGATAAATCAGAGTTTTAACATTTTTGACGAAGTATTTTTTACATTTTTACATTAAGTTTTAACATTTTGTAAGTGCGTAACACTTTAACTTTGAAAAGTTTCGTACTTTTACAACTTCGTTCTAAGTTTTTCTGGAAAAATTTAAGTTTTGCATCCTTATACTTAGCAATTTTACAGGTTTTGCTGTTTTTGTACAGCGTGTTTTCAATTTTTCAGAGTTTTAGGATTTTGTTGTTTGAACTTTTACATTTTTTGATCAAGATTTCTATAGACAAATCTATGTTTTGCTGCTTTATACTTGATATTTTTACATTTTTATGATGTTTTAACACTTTGTACTTAGTAATTTTACGACTTCAGTCTATGTTTTAGTAGATAAATCAATTTATTTACGTTTTGTACTTAGTACTTTTTCGTTTTCGTGTTGTTTTAATGTATTACTCTTAGTAATTTTACATCTTCATTCACTGTTTTAGTAGATAAATCTAAATTTTAACATTTTGTACATAGTACTTTTTACGTTTTTGCACTAAGTTTTAACGTTTTGCAAGTGCATCATACTTTTGTTTTAAAAATTTCCGAACTTTTACATTTTTTCTTCTAAGTTTTTCTGGATGAATTTAAGTTCTGATGTTTTGAATTTTTTATTTCTAGCTTTCATGCTGTTTTTTTAGTTTTCACTCTTAGTACTTTTACATTTTTTTACCAAACATTTAGTAGATGAATTTAGGTTTTGTAATTTTACGTTTCATACTTTTACACTTTCGTTCTGTTCTAACGTCTTGTGCTTGCTATTTTTATATTTTAGTAGGTGAACATAAGTTTTTTTCAATTTGCGTATATTACTTTTACTCTTTCCGAGTCATGTTTTAGATGAATCTAAGTAACAATTTTTTTATACTACTACTCTTAACTTTTGGTGTTTTGTACTTTCTTACATTTTTTTGCGTTAAGTTTTAATATTTTGCATGAGCGTAACACCTTTGTTTTGTAATTTTGCATTTCCGTTCTGTTCTGAATGAGTTTAAGTTTTTAAAGTTTATAGTTCTAAATGATTTGTTTCACGTATTTCTAAGTTTCCTCAGTTTTAGCATTTTGCTCTTAGCACTTTTACGTTTCAAATAAAGCACTTTGTAATAGTTTTAAGTTTCGAGATTCAAATTTTTCAAGTTTTACGTTTCTACTGAAGTTATTATTCTATTTCACTTTTAAGATTCTCAAATTTATTTTAGTGTTTTTACATTTACTTTTTAAGTCTCAAATCTTTATTCCACAGTTTAAATTGTTTCGGATTTTTTATGATTCAGTGTTGAAATTTTAGTTCAAAGTTTCAAGCGTTACATTTTCATGCGAAGTTCTAAAATTTTGCAAGTAGAAAATCATTTTGTTTTGCAAGTTCAAACGTGTTTATTTAGTAATTTCTTACATTCTCTACTGTTTTACGGAATGAATCAAAGTTTTAACATTTTGGACATAGTACTTTTGCTTTTCGTACTAAATTTGGCTGGATGGAGCTAAGTTTGGAACAAGCACTAGTAGTACTAACACTCGTTTCGTTCTGTTTTAACATTTAATACTTGGTATTTTTATATTTTCATGCTGTTGTGACATTTTGTATCTAGTACTTTTATATTGTCATGCTGTGTAAACCTTTCGTATTTAGCAATTTTACATTTGTGTACTGAGTTTTACTGGATGAATATGCTTTGTACTTAGTATTTTTACATTATTGTTCTAAGTTTTACGTGTTAAATCTCAGTTTTTTGCGCTTTTGTGTGAAATAATAGAGTTTTATAAAATATTCTTTGAAGGAGACTGCAAGTGTGATAATAATATAAAATAGAAAAAACTTTAGAATGAAATGTGCCATGCAGTTAAAATTATGATTTAAGAAAAAATTTGCAAAACGGATCAGAAAAATGTTACTGTACTATGTTTTACATACTTAGAAGAAAAAAAAAATCACTTGCAACTGAAAAATTTTCTAAGTCTGAAAATAAATAAATAAATAAATAAATAAATAAAAACTAAAAAGTATATAAGTCTTTTCTAAGTAAAAATGAGGAGAATTTTCTAATCACAGTGTAAAAATAATTAACTTATAAAATAGTTCCTGCGCGGATGCTAAGCGGAAACATTAAAAAGGTTGAAAAAGGAAATCTTTCTAAGTCGAAAAAAGAAATAAATACATAATAGGATGTAAATAGCGACAATAAATTTAATTCATTATACATTATAATTATTTTTTTGTAATAAAAAATAGCTCCTGCTTGAATTCTGAAAGAAAACAGTAGAAAAAAAAATTCTAAGTTCGAAAATAGTTGCATTTTCTTCTCATAGATGGCGCTGCAATCGACATTACATTGCATCAAGTCGTAAACTGAAACAAAAGGTGTTGCCATTCCAAAACTATAACTTTTTGAAAAACAACTCAACTCTACTCGTAAAAAACGCCTGAGGGCATACAACTCAACTCTACTCGAAAAATGCCTGAGGGCATACAACTCAACTCTACTCGAAAAATGCCTGAGGGCATACAACTCAACTCTACTCGAAAAATGCCTGAGGGCATACAGCTCAACTCCACTCGAAAAATGCCTGAGGGCATACAACTCAACTTTACTCGAAAAATGCCTGAGGGCATACAACTCAACTCCACTCGACTAACGCCTGAGGGGACGCCTGGGGGCATTGGGAGGCGGTGGGGCCACGCCCCCTTCCACCGCCCACCGCCTCTTGTCGCAGAACTGTCCTTTTTCACCTACTCATAGAAGAGGTAAAAGAATTTCCATGTATTTAAACAACGTAAAAAGGTGATCTATCAAAATTATATGTTTAATTTAATACGTTAGATTAAAATACGGTGAAGGAACCTGTTTGATCGAAATATTTATATTTGGTCGAAATTCACAGCACACGTATGTAGTACTTTATGTGTAATGTATTTGCGTGTTGAAAACAAAGCTCAGAGATTTTCCAATTCGCGAATATTCGTAATTATCAAGATAATTAAGATAATAAGATCAACTGATAAGATTAATTTTGTGATGTTTTGTTTTTTATTGCAAAGAAATATATATATAATTTTATTTTTTTTTTCCAATTAGGAGGTTGCATAAATGTAATGATCAATCATCAAGTTTCCAGTCTTAAAGCCAATAATTTTTTATTTATTTATTTATTTTCGTCGATGATGGTTCTCTATTGAGTAAATCTCAGTACTTAATTTGTTTATTAGAACGCAGACAATAATTATAATATATATAGCAATGGAGAAAGCCTATTCAAAATAAAATAGCGTAAACGTAAAAAGTATAAATGCTAGAAGATATTAATCATGTGCATCTGCTAAGCACTTAACTCATACGAACGATTTTAAAATTGCCGTTTTATTACATGTGCATATCACATTTAAAGATTATTGTATCTAGTATAATGATTTTTTAAAATTATATTGTTTGCTAAAGAGTTTTGCTTCTATTGAGTTTCTCTTTCGACTTTCTGAGGTCTGCTTGCAAATTCTATTAGTTGATTTTTCATTCCCTCTCTTTTTGTTCTGATGGAAATCCACTATAAAATTGTATGCCACATTACATGTCATACAATTGTTAAATTAATTAAAAGCGTTATCATCTCGTTTAAATATCTGTTTTAACATATATACTTGATCAATCATCCAATGTGTATTTGAGTACAATGTAAAAAGTTGCGCCTTCGTCTCATATTGATTAGTAAACTAATTTATATTGGTGAAGTTTTAAAAGTCATTACTGGATTTTCTGTTTATGCCTTTTGGTTCGTTAATTCACACGTGTTAAGGCTATTACATCGGGAGTCTATACTTTGTGTCCAAGATCAGTGTGAAACCACTAGTCTGTGTATCAAAAGACATTCGAAGAAAAATAATACCGTAAAAAATTGTAGTTCAACCTTTCACCAAAAACATGGAACATTTCACCAAAAAAATAGTGAAATTTAGCTGCAACCAACATTTCGGATAAAAGTTGAACCATTATGACATTCGAAGAAAACTAATACCGTAAAAAATTCTAGTTCAACCTTTCACCAAAAACATAGAACATTTCACCAAAAAAAGTGGTGAAATTTAGCTGCAACCAAAATTTCGGATAAAAGTTGAACCATTATAATGGTTCCTCGTTTCCCATTTATGGTGAAACTAGATGAAATTTCACCATTATAATATTTCAACTTTTATCCCATATGTTGGTTGCAGCTAAATTTCACCAATCTTCCATGTTTTTGGTGAAAGGTTGAACTAGAATTTTTCACAGTGTATATATGCTTTATATGTGTTGCTTAATTGATGTTTGACTGTTTTAGTCTAAAAGAACATAATTCATTTCATTTATTTAAACGTAAGACGAGTGATACATTGTTTTTTTAAAGGAAATATTTTCCGATAAAAAATGTATCAGAAAACTATTGCATTAGAAAATAAAATCATCTTGATAAATTTTCTGAAAAGGGCCTTTTATTCAAGTTATTAACGGTCATTTTTATTAACAATAGCAAACTAAAATAACATATTTTCAAATACTTTAATCAAGTCTGGTTTCAAAGCTCTACTGGAACCTAAATGTCCAATAGCTTGAGTATATGTAAAAATAGCTATAAAGAGTTCAAAAACACAAGAGTTAAGGGATAAATGAGTTCTTGTATGAAAGAATGATTTCATATTGACTCCTTCATAACTCCTTACATATGAATGTAAGGAGTAGTATGAAAGAATGACGAATAAAGACTTCTATAAAAGGCTCAAATCTACGTCGAAAGTACGAGATGGGAAAAAATAACTATTTCAAAACTTTTACTGATAATACTAAAACTCATCAGTAGCTACTAAATAAAAAAACAAGAAAATCGGTTGACAAACAGAGGAGGAAATGCTACTTAACTGTTTTGTCTTTGCCTTTTTATATATAGATTTTATTTTTTCTACATTCATTTCAAAATTGATAATGAAATGTATCAAATGACAAAGCACATTACTCTTGTTTTGTCAGCATTCAGAAAAAAAGTCGAAACTTTTTTTTTAACTTTATCCCTAGTAAAGAATAAATCGTGTTTATTTCATGAAAACATATTAAGATAAATGTTTTCTAAGGAAAAGCTTTTATTTTGATACGAGATTATAAAAGAGAAGAATGCTTCAAAATAAGACAACCTTAAAATACCGTTTTTCTAATTTATAAGTTTATAAAATTTTCTTTTTACTGGAGTGACAAGAAATTTTCTATATCAAAATTCGAATTTTAACTTGTTTTAGAGAGTTATCTATCGAAAGTTTCTGAATATAAAATTTTTAGTCCTTTCAAATTAATTTTATTAATAACACACTTTTTAATAAATTAAATGTTGGCTACATTTTCATGACTTATAGATATTTATTTAAAGGAATACAACGTGTAGTGTTTAAGAGAAACGTTCAACTAATAAAATTGTTGCTGCTCATTACACACACACACACACGAGAAAAAAAACTTCCTTTTTTAGAAAAAAAACCTACACGGTTGAAGTAAAAACAGTTTAAACAATGCACCTATTTCCAATTATTGTTAATTGCGAATGCAAAATTCTTTTATGCTCGTGATTTTACGCTTAAGTACGCTTAATAATTCAACATTTATAATAAATTGCGTCTCAAATTGTTTTTTACCTTGACTACTTATCTTTCACGATTTTCGCCATCAATGCTGGTCTTAGTAGAACTATTAAATTACTAAATTCGATTAATTTTTCATTAAGTTTTTAAATACTTTTTACTGAACTCAAATGGTTTAGAAATCAATATTTTCACTACTTCTCACATTATTGAGCACGAGTGAAATTAGTGCTTTCTTTCCAAACTTACAGTCAATGCATTGAAATTATAAAACATGAAAATAAAAATATTGTTTAAGTTTCTGAGCCTACATAGAATTTGATTTCAAACATCATTCTGCATAATCTTACAATAATATTTCTTCTTATAATGTGGTATTCCACCCTTTAAATCCAATGTTGCATACTTACAATGCTTTAACGGTATATATACATACATACACACGCACACACACACATATATATATACAACATGAAATATATATATCCCTTTTTTTTTGCCATAAACTAAAAATAATTTTAACAAATGCTTCATGAAGTAGCCATGCACTAAATATATTTTTTACTTCATCTTTCACATCTTACTAATGACACTTTGTTGTGATTTTATGATATTTTTTCTTGCTGCAGTACATTTTAGAAAGAGCTAAATTTTTCTTCGAAATTAAGATATATTCTATAAAAGCATACGTATTTAAATAGAGTACCTCATTTTAATACACTTTGAAAATGTTTTGAAAGCTTTTGCCAGTTCAATTTATTATCCATAAACATTATTTTATTAAGAATACTGCTCATTTAATCAAACTTATGCAGATAAAAACATGTTTTGAAATAACTACCATATTTTAGCCTATAACATCGTACTAACATTTAAAAAATGACAAAACTCAAAATTCTATGCAAAAGTAGAAAAAATTTAACCTACGAGAAGGAAATGTAAAGCTACTATAGTAAGCTTTTAAATTCGTTTTCCCATTAAAATTCGGAAATAAAAAAAATTAAATGATTCTTTGTTCCCACTTTAATAAGATAAAAGAATATTTTACAGTATGAACTACGGTTAGAAACAAAAAAGCAAATACTCGACCTGATATTCATGAAAAAGATGCAACCAGAAAAGATTAATTCGAAAATAATCTCATCTAAATGTTACTACTTCTTAAAGTTCTTAATTACGTAGAAGAATTAAATATATCAGATAGAGTGAGTTGGTTAGAAAAAAAAGAGATCAAAATCTTTTTCAGTACCTGCTTTATACAGTTTTTATCTTACTGTATTACTCCAGACCTTATTACTTGGCGGTTGGAAATTTGAAGTTAGATAAGGATAAGCTTTTCTGATCCTCGATAAAAAAAATGAAGATAGCTTTATCTTTCTTCAGTATATACTAGACAGTTGTTGAAAATTCTTGCTCTGACAAGTAAATGAATTGCAGAGCAGGTCTAGAACGTCTGAAGGTAGTTTAATTTCAACTAGATACTACAAAAGAGTGAATCAATTATTGAATATGTCTTCAATGACTTTGCGAGTATTTTTTTTCTTCGTTCATGCGCTGTTACCCCTGTATTTATTTTTTTCCGAGGACTGACAAACACGAAGCGAAATAGCAATTCGGGGTCTTAACTTATCAGAATCGACCTTGAAACGGAATTGCTTCCAGATGTCCTAAAGTAAGGTCCGCTCACCGCCCCATACTTTTAAACTCAAAAATGAGCTCAAAACTTTTGATAAATGTATTTGTTTCTCATCTTTGGTCAGAAATTGCTTCTTCGTTATCGTAAAAAAAGCAGCAGGATAAATTTACAACGGTAATAAAATTGCTTTAAATCAACCATCACTTTCAAATAAACTCGAAGAAGTAAAAGAGAAGTGATTAAAAAATAAAGCTCGAACAATTAGTATCTGAAAAAAAAGTGGATGTTTTTGTATCTAGAAGCTCCACTATTGCATGGAAAAAGGGATTCCAAGCAATCCCGAAGCATATGTCTGTATTTTAATGCTCATTTCTCCTTTAATTACGTGCAATGAATTACTTTTTACAGTTTACAAGGAGTATCTGATACACTCGAAACCCGTGGTCATGTTTTAGCAGGGCACTGTGCAAATACTTTAGCGTAAAAATATTATAATAATCGTTAAAGTTGATGGATACTCTAAACCTACATATGATGCTTCTTCGTCGTATATGCTCTTGATTGCCTCGATGGTAGTTTTTCTGCTATATTCGCTACCTATTCACTTAGTACTGATGAAATATAATGTCGTAAGTCTTTTTAAGGTCAATAACTGAAAATCTAAGAAACAATATGACCTTTACTTCTTTCGTCTTTTGTATATGCTGCATACTGCTAATGTTGTTAACAAATCTCTCTTGTTTACTTCGTTCAATTAAATCAAATTAATAACGTGCTCTTCTGTTTGTTCGGCGAGAATCTCTGGTTCTCTTGAAAAGCACTGCTGATTTTCTTTTATTATTATTATTATTATTATTATTTGATCTTTTAAATTTTTTTTTAGAATCGTCATTTTAACACTCTTTTAATTCTCCGATCCTGTTAAGTTTTCCTGGAATTTTGAAAAATAATAGTCTCAATATAAATATAATATCAACAATAATAATAATTCCAGACATGCGTTATACTTCTCTGCATCTTTGACTACAGCAAGTGAAATACTGTCTTCTCTAAGGCATTTTATTTTTTAAATTTATTTTAGAGCAAAAGAACTTAATCTTTAAGTAGATGGGTGATTCTCCAGTTTTCTTCCGAGGTTTTTATATTCTACGTTAGTTTCTTCAATCTAATCATTTTCTTCAAATTGCTGATTGCAAAACTTTTCCAAGATGTGCACAATTTTGATGGCTCAATTTCGTTCCCCGGTCTTTCTTTATCTAAAAACTCTTTATCTTCTTTTAAAATCTACAAAAAGATTGAGCTTGGTTTCCTTTAAACTCCCATTATTTTCAACATTTTTAGTCACAAAAACACCATAATATTTTCTTATGTGCGTAGTAATACTGTTATAGAATGTCTTCTAAAGTTCAACATATTTGATTTAGTATTTTAAAAAAATAGAATTGTTATTATTCAACCTAAGTTTTCAGCGATATTTTCATAAGTACACTTTTATGTGTATTTTGCGTTGTAATATTCATCGCTTTTATTTATTTTTTTGCAAAGTATCTGTACAGTGTCTTATAGAATATTAATATATTTATGTTACAAATAACATATGTACCATCCAATTGCAGTGTTAATTCTTCGTGTTTTAAAACTTTCCTTTAATTACGGGGAAAAAAAAGTTGTTGGTCATTTAGTGTTTTTATACTGATACCAAATTTTTCATGCTTAAATCGTTATAATTTAAACATGGGAAATAAAATTTCATAGTGTACTTTTATTAGTCTTCCAGAAGAATTTAGTAATACTAATATAACAATAGCAAAATAGTTAATTCGTGTCAGTACGAAATTATAAGTTTTAATGTGTTTAAGTTCAATTTCACTTCATCAGGGCCGTAATACTGCTAGTTGAATAATAGACGTATATTAATATTTAAAGATACATTTTCTTACACACGTGTTCTGTTGAGGAAGATATTTATTGGGAATTATTTAGTCTGTGCAATTAATAATTTAATAAGGAAAAAAAGCTATTTTTTTTTAAATTTATTATAGCAAAATTCTTGTTCTGGTAATTATGTCTTTGATAAAAATCAATAAAACTGGCAACAGTTCTAATGCCAAGTTGTTAATCAAGCTATTTGAATTAAGCTAAATATATTTCATTTTTCAAAACAAATCATCAGTTTAATTTAATTACATTCTACCAGAATTTCGAAACTTTCTGGCAGTTTTGAAAACTGCTCTACAAACCTTACAACATAAATATTTTTATATGCAACGAAAATTAGGAACTTCCATTAGTCTAAATCATATTCTTACTATTACACAATCTTGCACAATTTCCGCTGTGAAAAGTGAACAAAAATTACAGATACAAGAGGATTTGCATTTTACTTTATTTTTTATTTATTTAAGCAGCAAGGGCAGTTTCCTTATTTTTGTGTATATGATATAGCAGATGCATGGCTGAAAAAATTAGAACCTGAAATCAAAAATTTACTCTGAAAAACTCCTACAGATGCGAATAAAATTATCTTCTTGCTCTGAATATCAAGTTACACTTGATGAAGTGTATGATTTTTTCCATCATTCCGCACAAATTGTCTCTTCATACAAAGGCTCATTCATTGCCTTTCTAAAAGCAAGCCTATGCTTACAGGGACTAAAGGGATGTAGGGACTAAGAGTCATCGATTTTCTAAAATTGCACAAGCAATCACATGCATCAAGATAATACTTTGTATTCTTTTGCATAATGATCTAGGCGTTATTTTCTTGAATTACAAGTAACTTGCTTGATAGTTCGAACTGATTCAAAACATATTTTAAAGATAATTTTGTAAGTAAATTGTAATAAGAACCTTGTGCATTTCTAGATGGAAATTTAACAGTAGGTCTTTTTAAAAATTACATTGCAAATGCGTGAGTTTTTTCCTCATCTAATGTTGATGAACATTGAAAAGAGTAATTATAAACTGTTGAAAGGTACTATGTTTAGTAATCACAGATTTTAATTTCCGCATTTAAGAAGTAAGCGATTGTTGGTGATATTCAGAAAATTGTTGGAATGGAATTCCATTCCTAAATACTACTGATTTTTTATTGGACGCCAGTATTTTAAATAATAATCCAAAACTTGCTTACAGACCTCGTCAAAAATACTTTTTTCATTATGCTTTACAAACGTATTGACCATCCATTCTATGCTTCTTTTTTGTTTGTTAAATAATACGGTAAACGAATAACTTCACTTTGACAGTTTGAATTTAAAGCAAGAACCAAATATACTGGGACATTCATATCCAAAAGCTTGTATGTAGCATCAATAGTCAAGGAATTCGGGAAATGTTTCCATATGTTCTTTCATTTTTTCGGTCAGGAAAACAATTCCCAAAAAGCAATTTTCGTCATACATTAGGATCTCAATATTAGCATCCATAAACGAAAGGACAGTGATTAAAAAAATGACAGTGGTTAAAGAAAACATAAAAAAAAAAAAAAAAATACAATACAATTTAACAACCTAATGATTTTCCAGAAAACAATGATATGAACAATTTATATCACTAATAATTTTCATTCACGTAGTAAACAAGTCTGAGTTTTATGTAGCTAAGCATAACACAAATTCTAACCTTTATTTTCTCACCATATGTTTTTAATTAAGTGTATAGTAATTCTGTAATACAAATGGGATTTCATGAACTAAAGGAAATAAAGTTCTGTGTTATGATAAGCAACATAGCAGTGAAACTAAAAATGTAATTAACACGTTAAAAAAATCAGGTTAAACGCTATCGTGCTATGGTTTACAACGACATTATGTAACATATTTTCCGAAACAAATGACGTTTTAGTTTTTCTAGAAAAAACTTCCTGCAATTGTCTTCTAACAAAAAAATACAAAAAGTTACATGAGAAGAAAGCATTTCTTGAAGGCTATAGGATTAGACAGGAGCCACACTTCTGGCTACATCCTTATCTTAATACCGTTAATGCCTGTTTCTTTTTGCTGAAATAAACTCTAGTCTGCAGTGTTTACAATTTCATTGTGCTGAGATTAGACGAGGATTTTCACTTGTTACAAGTGTACGAGATAAAGTTCCGTTTAAAGTATTTGACAAGTTCAGAAAGATTAGATACCTGTCATCTGTAGAGGCTAGGGATGTAACGAATATTCGGCCATATTCGGTATTCGGCCTGACCAAATAGTCACTTCATGACCTAGCCTAATGTTCGACTTGGCCGAATACTCGGTAAGATCAAATTCGGCTTGACCGAATATTGATGGAATATTCGGCCGAATAGTTCTGCTATAGTAAAAATGTTTAAAAAATAAAGAAATTTGTAGTTTTAAAGATTTAAAATTTTATTATAGTTATTGCAAAAGAATGCAATAGTATATAGTTTTAATAAATAAAAATAATTTAGAAAAAACTACTTTTTTGAAGGTTTGACTGAACAAAAACATATTTTAAAGTTATAATACTGAATTATATACTTAGCATATGCTCCCAAAAGCTGGCAATAGTTAGTTATGATGGATTTTATTTTGTTATTATTAACAAAGTGGAAGCCAGATTTTGTTGAGAGAGATAGCTAGATTAAAAATTTGATATTGGTATCTACGGGAAAGTAGGCTCGTATAGTTCTAGGTCTTCTTGTTTTCTTTTACGGGAAAGTAGGCTAAAAACCAAATATGTCTTTAAATAATTTATTATTCGTCTAATAGAATCAAGTAGTACGTAACTCAAGAAGTTGTTCATTGTGAGGATATGATACATAAGTCAGTTGTACTTTCATTTATGAATAATCAAACATATTACTTGTACTCGGAAAACTTGAAATGCATTTTACGTTCAAGAGGTTGTTTTAAAAAATTGACGCTAAAGAACCCGTTTTTAGTGCGAAAAAATGCTCGTTTGTGCTAAGTTCATTATAAAAGTATGCTTTATCTAGTGATTTTCTTCATTCTATCGTATATTTTATTTTGTTGTTTCTGTTTTTTAAAATATCCTACTTAAAGACGATCGCCCTCTTGTTACGCTCAACCTCTCTTAGAAACTGAACTGAGAAAGTCCTAGAAACCATTCGGATCTCAGGCTTAGGAGAGCAGTTTAGCCGCGGTGAAAAACGATACAGTGCGGTTCATAAAATTTCGGAGTACTTCGAAATTCCCTTTCAGAGGGGGATAAGATGATTTAATAGATTTGGACACGCCTTTCCCTCGCTGTCGGCTTTTGAAGGCCTAGATCAAAGATGAAGAGCGACCGTGCATCCAGCAGCTTTGCTTTTCTGACTTTCAAGGCCTTTCTGGCTGTTTTTTTTCCTCCGAAGTGCGCCCCTAACCCTCAGTGGTTTGAAATATAATTTCCGCAGAAGAAAAGAGGATCAATGACCATCAGTACTCTGACTCATGGCACATTATTTCATGGGCATAATAGTAATTTATTTTTAAATATTTGACATGACTGCCTTGTTTAGTCTTTTTTTTTTCTTTTTTTTAATGCTAGCATTTACAACATTGTTTTTTATCTTGTGAGTACGTTTAAAGTTTTTGTGGAAATTTTTCGAAAATCTTAATGAATATTGGTAACAAAATGTATAAGGAACGTGGGCAGTGGCTTAGGAATAATTTGCTCAAGGGTGTCTTAGCTAAGAACAGTGAACGTTAATGCTTGAGAATTTAAATAAAATCAATCATCATTATTTTAATTTTACATACACAGTCATTGCACGTACATATATTTGTTTAGAGAAGGAAAAACAACTTTTAGACCGAAAAGAACAGACTTAATTTTCATTATTAGAAATTTTTTGAGCTTCAAAGGAGGGGTCCGGACACGGGGACCACTCCTTCTCCTACGCCACTGGAACAGTACAACAGTACAAGCCCATTGAGGGTCTTGCGCCACAAAACATAGTAGAACCAACCAGCTAATAGAAAAATCTATAGTATTTATTGAGAATATAAATATCTATGATAAAGAATTTGAACAATATATAAATTATTATCCATTCTATACCATAGGATGATTCGCCTAGTTTCTGAAAATTATGTCCTACAAGCTTTAATAGAGATTGCGTATAAAAGCCTATCTGGATTTTATAAGGTCATTTGAGAACAACTTTGGATATTGCCTATGTACCTTAAATCTTTGCCTGTTTCTCGGAATGAATCACATAAAAAATCATAGCCATTAATTAAGATGACATATTTTAAAATAAACAGTGCAAAATTCGTAAATTATATGAATCTCATATAAATCAAAATTATTCATAGATGCATTTAAAAAACACAAAGAATGATTTCGATCGTTAAATCTTAGGATGTTTACATTTTTTATTATACAAATGTTTAGACGGAGCAATGCTCTCTGCATGCGATCTTCGAAAGTAGCTATATAAAATGGTATTTTAATTCAAAATCGCAAGCATAATATCAACTCTTTGTGATTCTTCTAAACATACAGAGAAGGCAAAAAAAAATAAATAAATAAATAAATAAATAAATAAAACAATAATAATAAAATTACACTTTAAAAAAAAAATACTTTTCTGCAGCTGAACTCTTTGACAGCGGACGAATTTCGAGCTGTCCTCGACGTTTGAGGTAGACCTAGTTTGTGTTCTGCATTTTTTTGAATAAGTTATCTTGTTTAATTAATGATTCATTGGCATAAAATAATTCATTTTAAATTCAGAAATCCGAAATCCAGGCTTAAAATGAAAGCTAACTCAGGTACATTAAGCCTGTGGTACATTTAGTGTTCGAAATTGGGGTGCATAAGTTGGGCGGCATTGGCACTTATCTTTTTTTTTTCAGTTGAAAAAAATGTTCTACTAAGCGTAATTTTAAAATAATTGAAATTGTTTTATCAGAGATATCAACTGAAAACTGTTGAGAGCTATGCAATTGTTAAAAAGTAGCCCGAAACACTACAACCGTGCTAAGAAAATGATTGATAACGAAAAGTAAAATTTTTAAAAATCAATTTCTATTAGTAACTTTTCAGAAGTTTTAAATTTTATTTACGTTTATGCATCCAAATAAACGTTCATTTTAGTTAGCACTTGAGGAAATAAAATAAGAGTTAATCGGCTTCAATATTTTCTAAATGTTATACTTTATTTCTAAGTAAAAATTCACAGTTCAAAAATTTGAGGATCAAAAAGTTTCGATAGTTTTCACGGGTATCCTAAAAACTCAAAACACAAAAGATTAGATGAAATATGTATGTGAAAATATAATTATATAAAGTTATAGATGAAAACAAAATGACGACTGGGTGAAAAATTGCGGTCGCAAACAAAAATTTTTATAAAAGGTTTGGCGTCAAAAATGACGACTGAATGTGAAATCGCGGTAATCAAACGGAAATTTTTAGTTTAAAAATACGACTAACAACTGCTAATTTCGAACCTAAGTTAGCACTTGAAACCAACGATTTTATTTTCTCAAAGACATCCCTACTGCGCTTATTATTACTCGCCATCGTAAAAGGGACATAGTTCGTTTTACAAAACAATGACGAAATGACGTCACATATCTGATCTAAAAAGAATCAAGAACTGGTATCTTCAACCAGCCTAGAGAGAAATAGTTTCACTCCCTCCGACATTTACAATCAATTATCCTTCGGAAGCTATTTGCTACTTCGTAGTTTAAGCATTATCAGGGCAAGTCTTTATTTCTTTATGGACTTCAGTCCCGATAAAACCCGAAACGAGCATATTAAGCCTCCTTCAGCAACGAAGGCTGTCAGACAATAAATCTTCATTTTATAGCATAATAGCAGTCACTGCGGACCAACACCAAAGATCGCTTTGGCAAACAACCAGTCAAAAACACAAAGTTGAGATTACTGCCTATCATGAAAGTGTGTTTAACATCTGATATACAAGGACCTTCATACGTGTACACTTGTTTATGCGCATTAAATACACAGCGTACTTTTCCCTCACACCTTACTAGTTTTACAGTCTGACGGACGTTTATATGAGAGAGCAATTCATCAGGTTCAAGGCAAAAACTCCTTTAGGAGTGACGAACACATCAGACGTGTCTTTAGATTCATCAAATAATAGAATTATTCTTTTAAAATATATGTAATGGGAATCAGTTGATCATTTGGTCGTATTCATCATTTTTGCCAAATATTTGGCACTGAGCAAGTACAAAATAAGAGGGTTCGAATGCAATTACGAGGATTCATATATAATTGATACTTTGGTATTCAGGATATCCTGTGTGTTTGACAAATTAAAAAAAAAATTACTATACAAGAGCTGATGAAGAAAAAATACCAAGGTCAAAAATAACTGACAAAATATATTATTTTTTCTGCATCATTAAACATAAAAGGAATGACAATTGTATGATATTTTAAAGATAATGTATTTAAAATTTGAAACTTAAGAAGCAACTCTTAAAAATTAGTCATGTATGTCAATAAATATGTTTCATAACTCGAAGTTGTGCTTCATGCCGATGCATTGTCACCAGCTTAGCAGAATTGAACCAAAATGATTTAATTTAGCTCGTGTCAGAGAAAGCTTTTAGTCGGTTAAATATTTAAGGCAGCTGTAGGTAATAAGAATTAAATGCTCACTCCGACCATAAGAAAGAGATATAGTAAATTTCGTGCGGACCTGTACGTGTAAAGTAAAAAAATGAGCGAAACCCGACAACAAATTTAAGAAATCTGCATCGGGTGCTGGATCCATATTCATTTTAATTTTAAGTTGAAGCTTCTGAGCCTAAAACAATATAGCGTATAAGTCTTAACATGGTAAAAATTTCTCGTGCAGTCAATTTAAATTGAAGAGCACAGGGAAGAAAGGCGAAACGTCAATCTTTCCAGTATTCGAGAAAATCACTTTGAAAGTTCGATCTTTCGCCTTTCTTCATTGTACAGCAAACGTTTAGGTGATTTTTCCCCTTGATCCTTCTTCTCTCTTGCCTGTTTAAATAGAGCAACAAATTCTATTCTCCAAGCACTCAGTAGTGCCACATTGAAGTCAACTAAACAAAAAAAATGACATTTCTCCTTTTTACCGTGCACTCTTCAACTCAAAACCGACATAAGTTACGTCAAAGAAACAATAAATTAGTGCTAAATAATTATAAATTTTTAGCATATGATTATACGATAAGTTTAAAGTTTTGACAACGTATTATACTTTCTTTTGAACTAATAAACTAGCTTCAGCAGATGGATCGTTGGGACTTATGAGTGCGAAATTTTAATACTATCATTGGAAGACCCCTGTGTTTTAACAATAAGTCCGTTAAAATAAAAGCATCTGACTCAGCTATGTTCTAATTTTATATTACTCCATTTTAGAATTTGTAATCATCACTACACGCTGATTCAGCATTGATATAAATATATAAATCTTGTGTATCACTTTACCAGATAACTACTAAATCAACCTCAAAGGCCTATTAAGAATCGATCAAACTATCGAACTGTGCGCAATCTTATCCTCAAGTCAAAAAATTGCCCTTTTCAGTTAATTGCCTAAATCTTTAACAATGTATTGTACTCGAAAAGTTATTTCTTTAAATGATGCTTCAATTTATCTTAGAATTGCCAGAAAAACATCAGAAGATGGATGAATCTTGTTGGAGGTGCAATAGAAGTGTTATATATGTTCTTTCACATGTTTTCAACCTAATCTCATCGAGGACAATTGGATATCAAGACAATGCTACTGAGTAGAGACTAAGATAGTGAGTTTCGGTTCAGATAGCTGCAGGAACTACCTATGATTGACACTGCAGTGAAGACAGCTGATTGTCCACACTTAATGTTTGATGAATGAAGCGATGTTCCGATATGTTCAATGACTGACACGAAATTTTTTACGTCTTCGTTTTTACAAGAATGTTTGTTTACTCAGCCTCTCTCAAAATGCCTCCACACACCAGTGCGAAAGGTCACTCGGATCAACTAACTTCCTAAGTGAACCGCTACCGAAAAAGGAGTTCGTAACATTAAACTGAATCCAATATACCCAGTACAAACAAATAGGACCCAAACTCATTTATCTTCACCGGAGCTCCGTGACTAAGAGAAAATTCCAGGAACGGTCTCGGGAACGAGCTCAAAGGCGAGCGGCTCGCCCTTGTGACAGATTAATGGCCTCGTAGAGCACAAACGGAAGTTCCTAACCGTCCCCGCCAACACACACACGTGCGTGGGGGGTGAACTTTAAACTTTCCCTTCCCGGGGAAGAGCAGACAGCGTGGCCCCGGATCGGAATGAAGGGGCAATAGGGGTCGAGCGAACGTCTCCCGGTGGTATGAGATGGTTCAAGGACAGTTAGTGAAGGAGTGAGTGGGAAAGTCTGGTGGGGTAGAGAGAGGAGAGAAAAGAAGTGAAAATTGCGTGATTGCACTACGAATAATAGTAATTGAGATGAATATTTGATTTCGCCTTTTTTTTTTTTTTTTGATGATTGGACATGTTTCAATTGTATAGCTTGGTTTTTCTAATTTTTGATAACAATACCTTCTTTTACTTTTCGGAGCAATTGATGAAACGTTCAATCACGTTGAAGCTTGGGACGGGGAAGGGAAGGGGGACGCAGGAGAGCCCTGTTTACATTATCTAGGAAAAAAATTCTAAATATTTTTTCGTTTAACATTACTGTAAACATATATCATTTCTCTAACTTTTTATCTTCGTTTCTACAATACCAACAATCACATCGGCCACAAAGTGAAGGTGACAACAGCGATGAGTGCTAAACGCAAGGAAATTTCAATTCTTTGTATAAGAACTAATTACTTTTGCATTTTAACAAATGCAATAATTTCAAAAAGAAAATTTAAAGAAGCAATAATTACTCATTGTGATTAAAAGTTGATATGCAAACAGCATACATTTTTTCATTTCCTTCACTTGAATAAAGAGAGTTTGTGTCTGTATTTTCGCTTTTCATCGCTACTTGCACGAAGATTTCCGGTTTGGAAGCTTTAAAAGATGAAGATCCTCGGTCTCTGTCCATGTACATAACCATGTCCGCATGCAAAAAGCACCACCTGTTGTGAGCACGTTTTTACATCAGAAACGTTTTACATACTGGAAGACTAGCGCTCTTTATTCGAAATTTATGCACGGAACAAAACTCAAGAAAGCTATACGATTACTTACACATGGCGTAAATCCTTAAATTTTCAAATAATCAAGAGTTTGAACATCAAAATGAATACTCAGTTCCAGCTTTACAATTGCAGTGATTTGACTTGTGCTAAATAATGAGTTTCTCACAGAATCAGTAGGTTCAATCATTTTTAAACGCTCATCTTTACAATCATGATTTAAACTGGTTTGCACTTCTTCACAAATTGCGCTTTATGACGAGAGAAGAATCAAATGATGCTTCTAGAATGGAAAATTTCAGCTTTGAAAGCTTTTCCATATATAACAATCGATACTCGTTCTTATACGAAATGCAAACAGTTTGTTTTCCAAAGATCCCAGCTTTTTATTATTATTATTATTTTTTTTTTTTTTTTGTTTAATAATTGCGTGGTTAATGTTTCACAAAGAAGAATGCGATCATAGTTAGGTAATCTATACTTCTTTTGTAGGATTTTGTTTCTCTCATATGAGGATCGACGATAGATTGTGATGACCGTGGTAGTGCAATGGTTAGCATGCCTGACTATCAAACTGGTGATATGGATTTCAATCTGTGTAGATGGTCAGAATCGACGTTTATTGTTTAAAATTAACCTGATGTTAAACAATTTTATAATAAAGTACAAAAAATAAATGAAACATACTGGGCAGTAGAGTTAACAATACAACATGATAAAGTAAAAGCTTCCCGAGAAAAATCATTCACGTGCTTTGAAGTTACAAGTACTTCAGCAAGAGAAACACGTTCTTCAGTGTTTTTGTTGCATTTCTCCATTTTCTAGCACTGAAAAGTCAATCCTTGCAATTGTGAAACACATATATGCAAATTTGTGCTCTGAGATGTTGCATTTTTTAAATTGAAAAATCGACACGAAGATAATATCTTACGACTCAAGGTGTACTTATTTGAAAACACTAACTGTTATATAAACCAATCAAAAGTTTTAATTCATTATTTAAATTATCGCATCAATTATAATATAAATAATGCCTATAAACTCACTGGCAACAAAAAGTAAAAAGCTGTCATTCGCTTTCCATAATAATACTAGTAAATAAAAAACTTTTAACCCTAAATCTTGTCAAACATCTTCTCGTCTTACACTAAAACATATCTCATTAATATTCCGTTTAATGATAAATATGGCACTGCTAAATGAATTGATTTTTTCTTTAATGATTTTCCCCCCACCTAACTTCAGAAATAACATACGTCATTACTTATTTTCCTTTCTAAACATTTCATCAATTACTGAAAGAAAAAAAAACAAAGAACGGAAAATAAAGATTAAAAAAAAGCAAATAAAAGAGAAAAGAAATTCATAAACGTACTTCAGAGCAAATGACAACCCCTAAAGTGCATTTCAGTAAAACATCATTATTACAATGAACGCCAAAATAACGCCAAAAGATAATGAAAATTAATAACTGCGATCGTGGTGAGTTTTTTCCGCGATAATGAAACATCGGACGCTTGGCTCTTACAAAAACACTCTTCCTTATAAACCCGCCGTTGTTATTATTAGCACAGCACTCAAGCTTTACAACATCCTTCAGCCCTTTAGTGCCGTCGCTACGTCCATTTCAGCAAGGGGCATACCCACTTCAACGACTTCTGAAGATCTTGAATGACATTTAATGGCTCCGTCTTGGTATTAGAATCCACCAATGAGACGAATCCCTGAGCGAACGTTATGAGCGCTCAGGCTCTTGGTAGAGTCTCCAGGATTGATATGAACACTCCTAAAAGCAAACAACGGGATATATTAGTTATTCAAAACCGGGGAGTTCTGTCATTTTTAACTCTTTGTCCGGATGCTTTCGCCGGGGGTTATGAGGAATCTTTTAAGGCTTTCAAACAGGAATAAAACATTGATACAGTCGTTCTTCCCCTTCTACACTTGTATCTTTCAACGTATTTTTTTTCTTATTTTCTGCTATGTTCGAATGTTGGAACATCACGACTGATTAATCTTCTCTTCGAAGAATGTAGCATGCCAGAACGACTGTTACGAAGCGAAGCAATTACGTGTCAAACAGAGATGGCAAAATCATAGTGGAAATGGTCTGCTTCAGCAGCCATTACGCTTGAATCATACATCCTCGGTATGTACATATTCGTTGACTATTTCAGACTTACAAAAGATGCAAATTCGTCATATGAAGGTATTTCATATCATCTCTTTTTATTTTATTTTACTTTTTTTTAACTGTGTACTTCAAAATAGTACAGATGTATTCAAAGTTCGACGATGAACCATTATAGAATGATTACTTATAAGTAGATGTGTGTAAGAAAATATCAAAATCAAACGAATTTAATGAATTATAGCAACATCTTGCGAAAGTTGCATTGAAAGCTTTTAAGGCAGTGGAAAAATAATTGAAAATTCCATTTTCTTGGCGAAAATTTCATAAACGGAGTCACCGTTTGATTACAAGGCAAGCAGGCATCTTGTAACTTTAGTATCTGGCCATAACAGCAATATCAACTTGATTCGATGTTAACACTGAGAAATACGTTTACTGTTCCGAAGGAAAATTAGTGAACGTGCTTCAACGTAAACACTTTCTGTTTTAAACCCAAATAGAATCTAATTATTTCAGTATTTAACAAATGCTCCATTGATTTCATTTGTTGTGTTATCCAAAATGAACATACTCGGTTCAACTTCGAAGATTTTTTTGTAGAAACGGGGAGATTTAGTGGAGATTATTGTTCCGAAAATCTCAAGGCCTTGTGCTGAAACGTAACGGCATGTCGGGGAAGAAAACGTAGGGGAAGAAAAACTGAATGTTATAGTTTGAAGCCCGGCATAAAATCATGCCACTACTACTGCTATTATTTATTCAGAAGGCTAGTTATTATTGATGAAGAGCTTCAAACTGAAAAATTATATTTAGAAATCCTTGTACGTGCCTCTTTTTTGTGCTCAATGTTAAAAAAATGATACAAAACCAAAAGTAGAGCAAAAATCTTAGTAGTGATAGTGTTAATATTGATACATCTAATTACTTTCGATGCGAACAAACGAAACATCAGCAAGTCGCAAGTAAATAGATACTTATATTTTTCGAGCAAGCCCGACTGAAATTTCAGCATGCACTACCTTTCCATGCTGCAAATCTAAGCTTAGAGGCGGATTTAGGCTTTATGAATCCCTAAGCTAATTCGAAATATTTTTCATTGTTAACTTCTATTATTTTTCTGCGCAATTCTTTAATCGTCTGCGGTGAATTTAAAAAAATCATTGGATGTATTCCGCTTTGAATCAATTATTCCAGCAAATTTCATCTCGTGTAGTTTTTTATACACGCTACAAAGAGGTACAAGAATTGAAATGATATAATAATTCACTTCCAATAGATATAAGCCATTTTAGAATCCTAAAATTAAAATTCAAGCGGTTTGAAACGGGCCCCACGCCTTATCAAATTTTAGGGAGCAGCAGTACTTCCATGATATATTTGATAAAAATTCAACGTAAAATGATGATTTGCATCAGGAAGGTATATAAACACAAACAGAATGTTTTATTTATACAGAGTATGTTGGATGAATGTAGAAAATATTCAACTGCAGATGAGCATTTTGAGTTCAGCATCAAGTAGACATTTATACTTGCTCGTGGGAGCGATGACAAAAATATTTGCTGCTTTCAGGAGCGTGTGAAGAATTTTTCGGGCCCCCGGCGGTAAAATAAATGTGCCCCCCCCCCCCCTTTAAAGAATTCGTGAAAACGTGAATGTGTGGACACAGCGTTTGTATTGCTCATTTTTTCATTCAATTCCTATTCTGTAAAATTTTCATGAAACATCATTTACTGCGAGGCCCTCCTACAATCCTTGAGATTATACAATTTGAGGGGGGAGGCAAAATTTTAAATGACGAAGGAACCAGTACAAACTATATTAGTTGAACAATTGTAATTAAATCAGATAAATTAAATACTCAGAGAATACATTAATTAGGCATTCAAAAACTGAATTAAGTTGCTCTGAAAAAAAAAAAACAATCCTAAACCAAACATATTTTATTTTAGTGTTATTTATTGATGTAATAACTTTCATTCAGTTTCTGCTTTGTTCCGTTGACAGACTTAAAAGTTCAGCCAACTGCAGAAGTAATGTAGTGCTGCAATTCATTGTGTAGAAAGTATATACAAATACATGCCATGAAGTTGTGACAGAAATGTACTACCATTCGTTTTGGCTATCGTTTTTTTTTTTTTTTTTTTTTTAACTGAAACGTTTAGTTGGATTTAATTTTTTTTTTTTTTTTGTAAATGGATAAATTATATAATAAATATATATTCCGCGCAATAATTTTGTCGACTACAATGAAAAATGCTACCGTTTCTCGAACTCTGGCTAGCTCCGTTGGTAGAGCTATGAAGCAGTTATCTAAAGATCCCAAGTTTAGGCAGGTTGTTTTTTTTTCACCTTCCATTCATTTCATAAACTAAGCTAAAAATTTCAAAACTCTTAATTACACAATTTAGGATTTGCTATGCACATGTACAGCAAAAAATATCCCGCACATAAATAAACATACATAATTTTATATGCGCGAATATTTTCACCGACTTTGTTTATTTTTTCTCTTTTTCTTTTTACTCTATCCTTTGTTACTCTTTCAGAAATTAATGGAATAGCTCATTGCAATTAATTACATCATAAGAAATAAAACTTGTAGAAGCGAAGGGCTGGCTGCTTTTAGAAACAATGTATCACAAAAAGTAATTGGCTTTAAATTTTTTTTTTTTCCTTTCAGAAAGTGCTTGTTATTTCTATTAAAAGAATACACGTGCCACAGACTTAAACACCAGTCAACGCAAAGGATCCCAACGCAAAGTTTACACAAGACAGCCACTGTAATTGAATGCAGATTACAGCTTACCCTAAAGCCGTAGGGTAAACAGTTGTCCAAAGAAAATGGGATTTGATCTGCGGTGCAGTAACAGATGGGAAAGGTTTTTGTAGCGATTTTTAAGCCGCAGCAACAGACCAAGGATTTTTGCATAAAGCGCTTTGTCACCAAAGGAAGTAATTAAATTTCTGCTGTGGTGAAGCTAGGTAAATGCCCCGCAACCATCCTTTAGGCTTAGAAGCCGAGCTGTTAAAGTAAATACATTGTAACAGATGCGCAAGAAGCAATCAAGATTGCTGTGTTTCTTTCGGGGTTTTTTAGCTGTCGTTTTAAAGCATACCTTCAAAGTCGTTTTTTCTTTTTTAAATGTTTAGCCTTTTCTCCGTGCAAGAATGGATAAAGAGTGATCATGTTGAATTTAATGGAGATTCATTTAAAAACCAGGCAAACAAAACTTTTAACTTTTTGCTTCGTTATTTGTTGACGGGTTATTTTGTTGATGTTTGAATAACATTTAATGTTGTGTCTTAAACAATGCCTGAAAATATAACATTTTGATTCAATTGAACGCATCGAATACAAAAGTTTAAAAGCTTTATGGTTGGGCTATTGAAGCTCATAGTTATTAAAATTCTTGTATGTTTTTATTTCCTACTTTTGCCTGCTATAGACTAAAGACTAATAAAAAAGTGAAATAAATTGATTGATTGAAATAGATCGACTGAAACACGTTTTTATTGTCTTCACACGACTTCTTGAAAAGCATTTTTCCATTGAACTTATTTTACATGTTAATTAGTGAGTAGTATAAACTGAATTCATTTTGTGCCTGCATTTTGTAAATTATTTACCCATTAAAGGAGTTTAATAGGTTTGTTATCAAAAAGGTATTAGTAATTCATCTGACTTATTTATGAACATGACTTTTAATCATTAGCAGTTACGAATATATTATTTAACAAATTTAATAGTCGCACCATTTTATGGAATGTCAGTAAATTATATAAGCCATTACAAAAAGATGATGACAAACTGTGTTAAAATGCTTTTTTTTTTTTTTTTTTTGATTTTTAAAATTCTAGTAAGGCCAACACGATTACCCCAAATCCATTCGTTCACGAAAGAAAAAAAAAAAGACGAAAACTATGTACGGCTATTTCCGACAAATCTACCGCAATTGGTTATATCAGAAACTTTCTGTTTATAATGCCGAAGGAGCTATTATAGTAAAATTATAATCCAGAGTTCTAATGCTTTTATTTAGGCCTTATTGTAAATAATAAAAATGTAACCCGGGGGGGGGGGGGGTTTGGGAATAAACCAAATTATAAGAATAGGAAACCTGCATTTTATACTTCAAAAAGTTGCTCTATGCCTATTTGTCTGACCCTTAGAGAGCGGAAAAATAGAGTGCTAGAGTACTAAAGAAAACCAAAATATGCGTAGAATAAATAAATAACCAATAAATAAATAAATAAATAAATAAAAACAGCTTTTAGCCTTTTTTGAAACCTGAAAGGGAGCAGAAAACAAGGTAATAAAAAATTAAAAATAGGTGCAAAATGCAGTGGTCTAAAGGCAAGCATCCTTCTCTATTACTAATTTAATTTTTAAAAACATAAAATTCGAAAAGAAAAAAAAAAGGTTCTGCTTGCAACTTTAGGCCTCTGTAATTGACTAAAAAAAAAAAATAAATAAATAAATAAATAAATAAAATAAATACATGAATAAATCATTTAAAAATAAAAATAGGGGTGGAATACGGAATTAGGTTAATCGTTTAGTTCTAGACGAACTTTTATTAGTTGCATTTATAATTACCGGAGTAGGTAACAAACAATGTCAGGTGCATACTACTTAGTTTGGAGAATGTTTAACATTTCTAGTGAGATTTGTTATTGAAATGTGGATGCTAGAATCGAATTGATCGTCTTAGCTTTCTATGGAGTATTCTATTACCACCTGTGGCCGGATCAAGCCATTTGGGGTCCCTAAGCGGTAGAACATTTTGGAGCCCTCACACACAAGTCAAAAATTGAAGCACAAAAAATATAATCAAAATTTAAAAAAAATAATAATAATAATGTTTACTTTTATTTACACATTAATATAAAATTTTATTTATATTTACAAACATTTCCTTTTAACATTCATTTTTGCAAAATCATCAATTATTTTGTCAGAATCTACATTACTTAAAATGTCTTGTTCTATGTACAGTATTGCTAAGTTGTTTAATTTCTCCTCCCATAGTATTTCTAAAATAATTTTTTACTCTTTTTAACACAGAAAAAGACCTTTTTCCTGGCGCATTGGAGATTGGAATCGTCAAAAACATCTTCAAAAGTGTTTCTGTGTTTAGAAACGTGCATGCCACTTCTTTTGCGGATGCATACATGCAATTGAAATTCACATCACTTTTATCTGAAGATGTATTGGCAGACTTATTAGAATCTTCATTTTCGCTTAAAAATATAAGAAAATGTTTAATTTCATCCTCTAAAGTTAAAACGTCAATATCATTTTTTTTAAATTCTCTCAATTTTCGAAGATAATCTTTTTTTTCTTCTGAAGTTAAATCTGATTTTAAAAAAATATCAAAATGTTCTAGTACAGAGTTATACTTTTCAGCTCTTTGGCATAATTGTGATTTAATGTTGTCGCAAATTACGTGAAATGAATCAATTTTAAAATTTCCTTCTACTTCAGCTTCATTTGTTTCGTCAAAAAAGACTTTTCTTTTTTCCCCCATGCTTTAATTCTTTTTCGATTCAAAATCTCATTTCATTTGGCGCGTTAGCACAGTGATTCGATGAGACGTGTAGAAACTCAGTTCCTACTCTCCATTTCACTTACTAGAAGATTAACTTTAATCTCAATAAACTTAAGAATAATAAATTAAACTACATGAAACGGAGTACGATTGACTGAAAAACAACACAACACAAAAGCGTTCATCTCAGAAGTGCTAGTAGAAGTAGTGTTACGATTGAAACAGAAACCACAGAAAGAACACAGAAGATAATAGTCTGGTCGGGGATGGAATTCTCTTGTTTGGAGTACTCTAGTTTGGAGGCCCCCCTGAAGTTTCATGGAACCCACCATCGTCGTATAGCCGTCATCGATGGGCTTATCTAGTCTCCAGAGGAAGAGGAAAATTATCACTCCCTTGATGGGCTTTTTAAATCGTTTGGTTGACGTGTTGAAATTTTACTGTAAATTAACAGAAAATGTTTTAAATAAAAATATTTATAAATGAAAACATTTTATGAAAAAAAACTAAAAGGTGAAACTTTCGGGGCCCCTTTAGTCTCCCGGGCCCCCCGTGACCGCTTAGTCCGCTTACCGTTCCGCAACTGATTACCACAAAATATTTTCTCCAAATTTTAGAAGGATCAGAAGAGACCCAAGGGGCGGTTCATAAATGATGTCGCACTTTTTTTCAATATATTTATCCCTCTCCCTCTTGTCACAAAATCTCACACTTTAACACCCCCCCCCCCCCTCGACAAGGTAGCGGTACCTTGTCACATGTCACTTATATTGCATAAGCATATGTATACTAAAAGGTCAGAAACAAAACACTACGTTATAGATCCGATTTCAGTTTTATTTTTTAACTTTAAATGACATTTTTAAGCATAACTGATTATATGGGTATTTAACTACTATAAAATGAGATTAATGTTTACAACGAAAAACATTATTAGTATATTACAGTAAAAAATATTAGTTGTTCGAATTCTCTAAAAATTACCCGTGCTATTTTGTCTTAAAAGTGTAAATGCCAAGATTTCCTTTTAAATTTAAATTTTTAACTAGAAGTGAATTTAAACCTTAATCTGCATTGATATTTTTGATACAAAATTAAATCAATGGGAATACAAAAAATAAATAAAAAAATAAATAAACATAAATGAATAATATAAAAAGTTTTAATCTGCTGATTTCAAATGTTTATATTTTAACCAAAATGTGCGATGTCACACTTCTTGCTACACCCTCCCCTCTCCTTGTCACAAACTGTCACACTAACTCGAACCCCTCCCCCCCCCCCTCCAGAAGCGTGACATCATTTGTGTATGACCCCCAAGATGAAGTATGATTGAAGTTTCGAATGGTTTGCTCCAAATTTTTTTTAATTCCAAGTTCCTTCCTTTTATGCATTCATCTCGTTTCGTAGAAGTTCTATGATAAATAATAAATGCACAAGTTTACAAGAAGGCCTCATGAAAACTTCATCTGTTTAAATTATTGCTCCGTAATATATCTCTCTTGAAAGTATTTCCTTTCTCTCGGGACACTTTCTCAAGTTATATTAATTCAAAGCACGTTTTTTGCTACGATTGAAAGATTAACTATGCTAGCAGACCAACACGCCCAATTTTTCAGTTTTATCGAGTTCTGGATTACGTCAGTCGAAACTTTCCGTCAAGTACCTTTGAATATTTATGCTCTCAAAGGGGATATTTCCGTAAATCAGATTAGAAGACCCATGTCCACTACCCATATGGGCCTCATGTTGGAATTTTCAGTGTCAGTTTCAAATTTAAGAACTGATCTTTTAGAAATAGTAGCTGCATAAGGTTTCTGATTCAAAATGACTGCGTGGAAATACTGCATTTTTATTTTTCTGCGCTTGAGTTAATTGCACGGGATTTATTTTGCTAAGTGTTTTCACCACTGATATTTAAAACGATTTTTTTTATTATTACTTTTTTTCCTTTTCTTTCAAAATTGAACCAAAAACAAACTGCGGTTACAACAGTGAACGTTATTTCATTTAAGTAGTATTTCAAGTATAACTATTAAAAGCAGTATTAGTAGATAAAAATCGTTTGATAATAAATGACTAAGTAAAAGCAAGTGCTAAAATTATTGTCTTGTTTATTTTCGATATCATTTCACGTGGGAAGGGGTGCTTATAAGCAGCCTTTATAAAAGACTTTCAATTTATTAAAAACAATTTAAAAGTTGAGGGGTGTAAAAATTTTTTTTAAAAAGCAAACAAAACGCGCACACACATTTCTTGTGTGACATCTCAACTCGCTTGCTGACGGCGAACTTTTCTTTTCTATACTATTCTATTCTAGATGCTTCTAGCATCATATTAAGAGATCTTTGTACGTTGCGCCTTTCCTCTGTTGGATCTCCTCATTTTGAGCCAGCACTTGCTTTTACTTAGTCATTAAATTATAGTAAAATGTTGCGTCTTGCAGCTATCCGAATTAGTAGCACTTTTTTAGTTTTTGAGTTATTTTAAAAAAATCGAACACTTTTTTAGGCTATTCACTTTCCTTACAAATTAAACATTTGATTGAAGCTAAAGGCTCACTTTGCTTCAAAAATAAATACATTGAAACCTGTGCTAGTTGACCACTAACGGTGCAGCACTTCAGTGGTCAACTTATAGAGAGTGGAAAAATTTTTTCCGTCATTTCTTACACTATGCATTTATTCATTTGTAACTAATTAAAATGCAGCTTCACGCGTTAACATTACTTTAAAGTAGTAATTAGCTATTTTTTTCACAATTACCTAAAGTATCATTAGAAACATTTAACCTGAATGACTTACAATGTATCTTATGCAACTTTAAAAGTAAAATACGTAGTTAAAATAAAGATAAATACTACATCCTATTTCGTCCATTTTTATGACCACGCCTTAATTGTTGTTCCGAAAATCAGCTCTATTTCCGCCTTCTTTATCCTATCCAACTTGAAGTCAAGTGTTTATGCTTTGTGTAAACTGTTGTCGCTGTAACTGACCCCGGAGAGAGCTACCAAGCTTTCCACAGTAATTCCCCATAAAAATGGATTTAGATAGCGATGCGTAAACATCGACACAGGGTACGGGTCACCGTTCCCATCTCTGGATTGAGGGTATCTCGGCTATTCCTCGGGGGCTTTACGATGGGAGGAGAGTTTATGCTCGTTTTCCGAAAAGCAGATAAAAAAGTTAGACTTACGAGCTGCCGACATCTTCACGAGTCCATGAAAAGATGGTTCAGGATTTCGTTACAAGCCATTACAACACCGATAAAGAGAGCCTTGAAGAGATAATCGAGGATTTGAATCTATGCTTGCCGATTCGGTTTCTGTATCACTTATCTATATGTCCACAAGGACAGCTTTATTCTAAATGGTAAAATATAAAGAATCACACATATATAGTTAATTCAAATTATTAAAAGTCACGCATACGCACCCAAAGATCAAGAACTTAAATTCATACTTGCTATTAGATTTCTGTTCCAGTATCTATAAATTCGCACCGTCAGCTAATGTAAAATATTAAAAATTACGCAAACAGAAACAGACTGCATTGATGTGCAAGATCAACACTCAAAGCAAAGAAGGAGCCCCTATAATATAAAGATATACATTAAAAAAAATTCAGTCCTTAAAAAAATATGTAACAATATAAACGCGAATGATATAAAAGTATATAAAAGTACGAAAAGATGAGAGAAATTACTGTCCATCAATTGATTTTCTTTCGTAATCGACGTTGGAATGGTGCGCAAAACTTGAGTATTGGCTTAGTTACAACACATTTTTTCTTTTGAATTTTTCCCAATATTTCGCAGCTCACCTGTGACACTGAAAGTAAGAAAAAAAGAAAAAAAAATCATTTTTTCGGAAAAAAAAAAAATTAAAATATTTTGAAATAAATTCCAGAATTTTGGCTGGCATGCCATGAAAATGTTACTTAATAGCTCAGTTAGAACTCACAAATAGTTTTATTAAGTTTTCTCAATATTTAACCACGTCCCTTTGACATCAAAATTTGGGGGAAAATGAAAAACACATCGGACACAAATTAATGATAGTAATAATAATAATAAATAAATAAATAAATAAAGTAATATGTAAATTATTTTTCGAAATTAGCATTGACATTGATTAGTTAAATGTACTGTAAGTAAAAACAATGATATTATTATGTAACAAAATTGTTTCTTTTTTTATTTACATGAGGACAGAATGTAGATTAAAATAAATTTGAAACGTATATAGCACCTCATGTATCTTGAATATTAGGTGTTAGTATAATACTGCCCTTTGCTGTCATACGTTGGAAGCTCTTTCCTCCCTTGAAGTTTGGCAAGAACGATCCCATCTCTTGCAGTCTCATCACAAACTTCACAAAAATAAATTAATAATAATGAAATAAAACAAAGTAATATGAAAATTGTTTTTCGAAATTAGGATTGACATTGATTAGTTAAATAGTACTGTAAGTAAAAACAAATTCAGTGGAGGCAGCTTGAAAGAAGCGCAAACCACCCGAGTTCGTTTTTGTATTTCTAGCGTTAAGAATACCCTTAACTGCCATTTCCCGGATGTGTTTTCTAGAATCACGTAGCATTGTTAATGATATGTGTCCAGGTTGCGCAAAATATGCATTATTGGAGAGTACTTTGAAAAAATAATTTGCTTAACATTGTCTGGAAACTAGCTTGGAAGGGAAATCATTTTCCAGAAATATTGAGCACCCATAGTGGTAATTCAAATTCATTTTTATTTTTAGCCACATTGGAGCATAAACCAGCATTACTTAGTTTACGAGTATTATAAGATTATGTGACGAACTTGGATTGCCAATGTATAACCTCAACAAAAGGTTTGCTGGGGCCAGCCATCCTGCATGTCTGAGTTTACCTGAACTATTTTTAGTCACACTAGAAATGCAAATACCACCTTTTATGGCAAGACATACAGAATTTTTGGTCTGTGCATAGCTTTTCAACATCCTTCAGATTCAAAGGCTTAAGAGTCTAGTCAATACGATCAAATTTGATCACTGGATATTTTAATAATACAATGTGTCCAGAATGTGAATATGGTCTCTTTGAGCAACCGTCTTATTGCAGAATGAGGTGCTGAGTTGGTTTCCGCTTTTTTTCAACCTGCCTCAACTGAATTTGGAAGCAACCTATTATATTTATTTAATTGATTGGTCCAACTGTGTTGTAACAGAGTCACCCCAAACAATTCACATAAAGGACAAAAACTTAAAGGAAAAGAAATGTCCATGTCACACGCAATCTGTTTAACGATGTGTTTTTAAAATGTGAAGCTGCAATGAAAGTTTGTGGTGAGACTGCAAAAGATGCATTTATTCTTGCCAAACTTTAAGGGAGGAAAGAACTTCCAACGTATTACAGCAACGGCAAGAAACACTATTACCCTCACATCTAATATTCAATATGCATGAGGTATATACATTTCAAATTTGTACGTTTTTGTTTTAATCTGCATTCTGTCCGCATGAAACTAAAGAAAGAAACATGATGTTTTGATATAATGATAATATTATTGTTTTATTTATAATACTATTCAACTAATCAATGTAAATGCTAATTTCCAAAAAAAAATTTTTGGAAATCCGATATTTTTAAATTTTTCTCCAAATTTTGATGTTACGGTGGAGTGATTAAATATTGAGAGAACTTAATAAAACTTTTTTTGGTTCTAACTGAGCCCATGATGTAACATTTTATTTGTATTCCAGTAAAAATTTTTGAATTTATTTCAAGATTTTTTTCTTTCTTCCGACTTTTAAGTGTCAGAGTGGTGCGGTTAACTATTAATCAATGCTCAAGAAAATGTCTGTGTGTTCTAGCTAGCCCGTTACACAACTTTTGCGTACTATGTCAACATTGATTTCGAAAAAAGTGTTTTTCGGACCACTCTAATAAGTATTATGCATATTGCAATGCTATGCGATATCATTTCCGCGATAAAATATGTACAGAAAAACGCATAGTCCTGTGTAATGCGATGGGTATAAAAAGAGGTTCATTTCAGCAGTTACTCCTGCACAAGTTAAGGACATTGTTATTTATATTTCTTATTTGAAAAATAAGTGTTGTTGTCCTCTTGCATTTTGCATAGCAATGCCTCTTCCTCTGTGTAACAACCTATTAAGATTTAATTGCGTTTCAATGAATTGTTTTCACTTTATTACTATTTTTATGTTTGTTGATTATTAGAGTGCATTACAGAAAGAATATCATCCATTTTTCATAAATCAGTGTTCCATTTTATAAAAGCACAATGTAAATAAGTGACCAAAGACAAGAAATGCGCCTTTCCTAAACATATTTGTGATTCATTCATACTTAATTTAAAAAAAAGACAAATGTTAAAAGGGATTTAGAACGTCAGAAGAAATTCAAAAGTTCATTTATTTTAGTTCATTTACACATGTGTATTGATTGATATGTGTGTTAAACGAAAATATAACTTGAAGTATAAATATTGCCAGCTAGAAGGCTTGTTTCTTTGATAAACAAGTTTTTCAGTTTGTAAAAACATCTATTATTGTTTATTCCAGTAGAATTTAGTGTCCTTTGAAGTTATGTTCTCTGTTACGATGACTTTGCAAATTCATTTTGTGCATAAATTTCTCTTAATTTTCTTATGCAAGTCAATAAATTTGTTACAGAAAAAAAAAACAAATTTCAAAACAAGTGGCTAGCGACAAGTCATTTATGAACAGAAATCGATTTTTATTCATAAACGACCATTATGTTTATAGATTAATGCATTTGTCATTGCAAAATATTTTTAAAAATAATATTAACAAAAAAAAAATTACATTGACAGCAACAAGTCGTGTTTCCAATTACCAATGAAACAGAACACACTCTCGCCTAGAAGTTTTTCCTTTGAAAATAAGCAGAAACATTTATATAAATCAAATTTAATGCACTTGTTTGTTTTCTTATTGTAAAAACAGCGAAACATGAGAGCTGTTTTCTGAGCTGGGAGTTTTCTTATTGGAAGTTAATGGTGTCAGACGCCTTTTATTGAACTCAGCGAGAGAGAGCATTAAAATAAGATGAAAATAAAATTCCGATTACATATTTGTTGTTCCGTCAGCGTTAAATATTTAAAGGCCAGGTCAGTGCTTAGATTCACAACTGAAAAAGAAAAGAAAAACGAGATGGACAAATCAGGTGTTGACGCCATTCCTAAGAATTCTCTGAAATGGGAAGGGAATCTTGTAATTGAGGATTCCGTTCCTTTCTCCTCCCAAGACATTGCGTGAACTACTTTTCTTCCTTAGATTTCTCTTGTAGTTCTTACTTTTTATGATAAAAGCGAACAACGTTGTGGATTATTGTTGGATATTTGTACGCTGAAATTTTTGCTTCTTATAACGTTTGTCTTTTATGTGTTAAAAAAAAAAAACATTCCATGAAAATATTAATCATTTTCTAACATCTAACTATTTATTCTTTAACATAAAAATAGTCGATGAAAGTCTTCGTCTATTTTTATGTTGAAATAATGTAAAATGATGTACTTAAAAATAAGAAAATATACTTTCTTATTTTAATTCAAATTTTGATTTTTAAAGTAATTTTGACTTAAAAATGATCAAGCGCGGTTCTCAGTTTTAAGTACCGGTGCTTACTTAGAAATTATAGTTACAGAAAGGTTAAGTATTAACTTCAATTAATTGTAAATTTACAGAGCAACTTTACGTTCGTAATTAATGCAGGTTTTTTTTTTAAAGATTATTTCTTCAGAACAATAGTATTTGTATCAAAATTAAGGCACTATTTACCGCACGAGACGTCAGGACGATTCAAGAATGTGAATGGTCTGTTCGTCTCTTCGGAGCAGGAATACAAGATAACTAATTCGTCGTATTCGGATCGGACGGAGTAACATAAGAAAACAGATTGGATTATGAAGAAATTTGGCACGGAAGTACTTCAGCGCCCGCAGCTGGAAGCCATATTATTTAACTTTTCCCTCCTTTCGGTGTCATTGCGGCTCAGTGGTACATTATTAGGCAACTGACTAGACAGTCCGCGTTCTAACCCCAATGGGGAAACTTGATGGTCTTAAAAAGGAGATAGTGCTGGATAATTTTTGAGGAAAAAAAAACTAAACAGTGGCGCGCCAGCCCTTTTGGGGACCATGGCCTCTGTGCCCATCCCAGTTTTCGAGACCGAGGGTCCTGGGGGGCAGAAGCAGAAGTTCCGGTCAAGCGGTCGGCTTGACGCGCAACCCCCAGTGTTTAGTTCCCAAGCATGCTTGGTCCTCATTTTATCGACCCCACTGCAGGGATGAAAGGCTGAGTCGGCCCTGCCCAGCCCGGGAAAATTTTTGAGAAAAGGGTTACTTAAAAAAAACCCTTTTTTAAACCTTAAATTTTTAAGTCATTCAAATTTAAGTCATTTTTCTTCGAAGCTATTCCGAGAACATGTTGTTCTTGAAAATAAGCCATTTTTCCCCACTAAACAAGAATTATGATTTAACAGAGAGTGAATAGTTAGATGTTAGACTTTAGAGAAAAAAGCGCGAATAAGAGAAAGAGGCGTAACTGTTCACACAACCATAACAAAAGACGGTTACAGAACGTCGCTAATCGATGTTGATGCTTAGCGGTAGAGAAATAAACTGCACTACATCATGGAGGCTTCTCACTTAACATATTTTAAAGTTCTATAGTGTTGAATGTTGTTATTTAAGTGAACATTTTGTTAATCTCCTTGGAAGATAAGGTGTATCTTCAAAAATGTTTTTCTTTACTGTACCTATTCATATTTATTATCTATGACTTTTTCTAACGTCTGCATGAGTAATAATTTAGGTATTAGCTAATCATATTTTGATAGAATTGAACAGTATATTTTTCTCTTGGCAAGATCAAGTAGCTGTACACGGCTGACGTTAACATCACTAATCCCGTAGCGTAGTCCAAACGTAGTTGAACAGAATTCAGAAAAATATCGCTATGTGTGTAATGATATAAGGAAATATAATAATTTGTGGTACATGTGTGTCGGGAAACTTCGTGACTAAATATTTGTAAATTTTTATTACAGTAATAGCTGCTATGGTAGAATTTTTTTTTTTTTTTTGCGTCAGAAACTAGAGTAACTGAGGAAAGATTTTCCAGGCTCAGCATAAATTTTAATAAGCAAATTTGTGTGTTATTATAAATTATCCTTGGGTGCTGACAGTTCCTCAACTTTCCCCTATACGCTTATTTTAACCGTTTGGAGAATTGCAAATTAAAAAATTTCTGCTTTCCCTAAAGGTTGTGTTTCTTCTGCCGAAAAAAGTATCTTATCCACTATTGTGCTTAACTCAATGTGATAATTATAACAGACAATTGGTACAGATAAATACATCTCACACGTACGCTTTCGACTTGTTTTACTGACTACTCTAGTAAATATTGAAGAGAGAGCATCTAGAGGAAGCAGCTAAAAGAAATGCTTTGGCACAGAAGAATACTTGTTTGCTTTGGCAGTCTAGATTAGATAATTGTAAATTAAAATTTTTCACCTCACGCAACGTTCGTCTTTTATGTGCTGTAAAAAAACATCCTATGTTAACATTGTTTTTGACTCATGCTCTGACTATTTTTGAGCATTGCATAACGCTTGTCTTAGGCCATTGAAGTTAGGGTTAGTTTGTTTTGTTTTTTTTTCTTATTTTTCTTTCGATCACCTTTTATGCGATGAAATAAAAAGCATTCAATGTTTTCAATTCATCAGGGAAAACAAAATATTTGAGTTTATGAATGCTTAGAATGAAAAGTTAGACTAACATTTTTAATTAAGGGGACAAACGTCATAGCAGAAAGCATAATATGCATTTTGGAAAGCATAACATGATTGGTAATTCTTAAAGCTTTCAAAACCCTTTAAATTAAAGCACAAATAGTTTTTAAAACGCTGGACATTAAAGAATTGAAAAAGTAGAAAATCCCTTTTTCAATGCGACAGGGGCTTCCAGTGCAAAGTCATTTTCCAATGGGAAACAGACAAACAAAAAAACAATTGCTTAATACAGCCTAAAATTTAAACTCGTCCTGCTTGGGGGTTTTAAAGGAGTGTGAATGGAAATAGAAAATTTTTTAAAATGTATTCAATTTTTTAAGATTTTGCAAGAAAACAAATGTTTGGAATTTACAAAGTCATCTTTGAAAATTTTTTAATAAATTACAGATGAAAAAATTATTAACGTGTTGTTTTTCATTAAAAAATTTTATGGGAAAATAAATTTTAAAAATTTTAAAAAATTTAAAAAAAATACAAAGAAGCAAAATGGAAAGCAAAATAAGTAACCCCGAAAATACCAAAAAAAAACAAAACTACTTGTTTTTTACATTTTTCAAAAGGAAATTATTTATTTGGGTGAGAAGGAGGAAAAAAAAAAAAAAAATGGACTAACAAAAAACCCAAGAAAAACCGTTGCAAATTAAAGGGGAAACCCCTTTTTGCCGCCTTTTTCAAAAAAAACTTAGGTACGAATGTTTTAAACCCCAACTAGAACTATTTTATGGGGGTTAAAATGAGAAAGCCCTTTCCCAAAAGTAAGTTTTCTAAAGGGTTAACCAACATTTTTGAATAATTTTAGAAGAAATGAAGAAGTGGTTGGAATTCCAAAAAATCATCGAGTGCTAGATTATTTCCCGCTTTTTCCTTTTTCGTAACATGTCCCTTTTGTGCCACCTCCCAAAGGCACGTTTTGTCTGTCCGATGTAAGAAAGGCCGCAACGGCAACTAATTTGGTAAATACCCCAAGTATTAAGTTGATCAACAGGATCTTTAAGAGAAGAGAAGGAAAGTTTGTTGCTAGGAGCAAAAACAACTTGAAATTGAAACCTTTTTAGGATTTTAGCAATATGAAAACTTACAGAATGAAAGAATGGTAACACAACCAAATCCTTTCTAGAAACCACATGATTGGGACCAGAAGTTTTTTTAGAAAGTTTGTTATGAATAGAATCAATTAAAGAGTGAGAAAATCCTCTATCAACAGCTACAGCTTTCAGATAGTTGAGTTCAATCTTGAGAAGCTCAGGAGAAGAGCAAATATTAATAGCACGATGGACAAGAGCATTAAAAGCCGAATATTTTTGGTTGGGAGGATGAGACGATAGTCTGTGAGGAGGTAAAGAAACAGCGAAAGGTTTACGATAGACAGAAGTTGTGAAACCAGACTCACTCCTAGAAATCAAAACATCAAGAAACGCGAGGCTACTATTAAGTTCTTTCTCACAAGAAAACTGGATATTAGAATCAATGGAGTTCATAATCGAAAGAGCATCATCAATACCTAACAAGTTACTGTCCGTTAGGACAAAACAATCATCCACATAACGAACATAAAATTGAAATTGCAATTTTTGGAATAGTTTTTCCTCAAAATAATGCATATAGAAATCACTTAAAATAGGACTAAGAGGACTTCCCATGGCTAGGCCATCTACCATAGCATAGAATTTACCATTAAATACAAAAGTGCTCTGTTGCAAGCACACACGAGTAAGAAAAACTAATTCCTCGATTTCCACAGAAGTAAAATGGAATTCAGAAAGCCTTTTCCTGAGGCAAGTCAAAGCGCCATCAACAGGAACATTAGTAAACAAAGAATTAACATCAAAAGAGGCCATAACCGAATTATTCGGAACGAAGTTATGAAGTTTCTTAACAAAATCGGTGGAATTTTTAACAGTGAAAACATTCCGACTCCTAAGTGGAGAAAACACAGAAACTAAATACTTGGAAAGTTTATATGAAGCAGTGCCAATATTGGAAACAATTGGTCTGAAAGGAAAATCATTACTACCATAACATGATTGTTGTAATTTTCTTACAAGCTTCATCAGAACCTTGAATATAGCTGAGCATGAGCACAATATAGTTTTTAATTTATTACATTTTAGTACTTGGACATTAATGAATGAAAAAGTAGAAAAATGAGTTGGTTAATAAAGCAAAAAGGCTCCTCCATGTGCATTTCTTAAGTCAGTTTTCCACTGGTAGTCAGGAAACTGGAAAAAAACTGTTTTGAATTGCTCCACTGCAACTCCACACCGACTTCTAAATATTTAATCCGACTCCGCTCCTTGCTTCGGGTAGTTTTAACAGGAGTTTTTAATAGGAGTTTGAAAATTTATTCAAATTATTTATTCAATTTTATTTATGTTATTTTTATCAAGAAACACAAATGTTTTATATTTATTCATCCTCATCTTTGATTCTTTTGAATGAAATTACAGATGAAAAAATTATTTATTATTCTGTGTTGTTGTTCACTCTAAACTAAATTTAATACGGAAAAGTAAATTTGAAATAATTTGATGAAATTCTAATTTAAAAAATATCGGAGCAGAGGAGCAAGGCAAATTTTCGGGATACGACTCCGCTCTTAGTCCAAGCAAAACCTCATGGCTCCGCGCTCCTGCTCTACGCTCAACTCCAGATCTGTGCTGGTAATTTATCATTTGCAATTCTATAAAAAAAACTAAAACTACTTGTTTCACTTTACTGGATTTGTCCCAAAAGTGCTTTTTTTATTTATTTATTTATTTTGTGGTGAGAAGGAGGTTAAAGCGCACTTTAATATCAAACAAAACAATGATTTCCAGTTAAAAACCCTATTTTATGAAAAATCGTGCTGTGTTGCATACATTGAAAGTGGGAAATGAAATCCCTTTTCGTTTCTCGCTCTTCTTCATTATCTTCTTTTTCAAAAAACTTAGCTGTACGAATGTTTTAAACCCTAACTAGTCTTTTAATAAGGCGTGTATATGAGAAATGCCCGATTTGCGGCGCAGCGGTAACGTATTTGGCTCGAATCAGAAGGTTAATCCAAGCGTTGCTTTCGCTACTTTTAGAGAAAGTGAAGAAGTTGTTGTGACATGGCTCCTAAACACTCATCGAGTGCTCAGATAGTTTTCCAGCTTCTCTCCTATTCATTACGTGAATGCAGGTGTCCGCTTTTGGGTGTCCACCTCGAAGGCGACTTTTCTCAAGTTTTTTTTACACTGAAAGGAACTTTATTCAGCAATGTTTTTCAAAAATTGAAATATACATATGGAAATGAACGAAAATGTTGTGTGTATATATGTACATATATATTAACTCAAAATACATCCTTTTAAATAAAAGAACACCCTTTCAAAAACAAAATGTAATGACTGGCCTATGACATTTTCCTCGGCTTCTCACAAACTTGATCGCTAATTTAAGAGAACCGTTTCCTTTAAACGTTGCCAATGTTATGAATGTAATTGTGATGGCGCCTCAACCTGCAAAGTTTAAAATAAATACAGAGTTAATTTACTCTTCAAATGTTTAGCTCACAAATAACGCTCTAATATATTAGTGAAAACTGCGTCGCCATTAATCATCTACGAAAGTAAGAGAAATAAAGAGGAAAAAAATGCTTCTAATCTTCAGTAATTGCGATAAACAAATTTGGATCTCGGCCAACCACCACTGCAAACGTTTTTTTTTTTTTTTTCGCATACCCTCTTTCACTTTATTATTAGCATTATTAAACCGCATCAGGTCACATGACGCGTCCCCGTGGCTTTTTACTGTCACACTTAAACGGGGAAAATGTGTTCACTCAACACTAGCCAGGAAAAAAAAAGAAAAAAAAAGCTCTTCTTTCGATATCTTCATCTTTTCTGTCGCCTGTAATGATATTATCGCACGAGAAGTCTCATGCGTGTGGATGGCGTAAGGTGCAGAGCGAGCGTGGTTTCTTCGTGCTCGAATATATTCTTTTAGTGACGGCCTTTTTTTTTTTTTTTTTTTTGAGTTATGGAGTACTTTCAGAAATAAATAAAAACATTTTTGAAAAGAAAATTGGAGTGGAGAAGGAGATGCATTCTTGTATCGAAACATAGCTTGAAGGCACCCACACCACATCTCTTCCATGCATAACCCCCTTTGAGGAACTAAATTCGTTTTATCTCTTGAGTTTAGAACCAATTTTAAAGCTAAGCATAATATTATATTCCTTTCGCTTTTTAGTATTTTAGCTGGAACAAAACTGTAGCTTAGTTCCCATTTTTAAGAAAATTATTTGACTTTTACTAAGCTAACCATTCAGTAGAAAGTCTCCAGATAGTATGAATAGTTATTCTATATTTTGAGAACATCACTTTCTTTAAAAAACTAAACTTCTCAATATTTATTAGAAATTATGTCTTAAAAATTTAACAATATCGTCATCTTTTCTTGTTCGAAACTTCTCTATTGCAGACTCCTTGAAGCTAACCTCACTGTTATTCCCTCTTTAAAATATACTTCTATTCCCTTATGGAAACTAAACCTCTTTATTGTTCGGTTCTATAAGCTAAACCATTTTCTTTGCCATTCCCTGTTAGAAACTAAAACTCACGTAATTTCCCTTCTCCAGAAACTAAACCTCATTTTCATTCTCTCTTCTAAACTAACTTTCAAAGCTAGTTCCTTTTAGAAATTAAACCTTGTTAAATCTTTTTGGAATTTAAATTCCACGGTGATTCTCTTTGGGAAACTAATCTCGTTGTTGTTCCTTCTTAGGAACTATACTGCATTTTTATTCCCATGAAGAAACTGAACTTCACCTGATTTCACATGAAAACTAAGCTCCTATACTGGGCAGTGTGAGAGTTAACTCTCGCAGTAATGAGTTTTAAAAATTAAACTTCGTCAGAACTATGTTCCAGACAAAATTTCTTGATCGCCTAGAATGTTTTCTTAATTGATCATCGGTTCAATTCTCTCTCATTAATACTAAGTACAGGTATAGATTAAGGAAAAAGCTTTGCTTTAAAGTTTAAACGAAAGAAGTGCGTCTCTCAACAAAGCGCCCATAGTGACGTTGAAATTAACCACTTTAAGAAAAGATTAAAACCAGCGTAAAGTACTTTGCCGAAATTGCACCACCCTTGACTCCCAAAAGAAATTTTACTTTTAGCACCAGAAAAAAAGAAGTACGGCGTCCTGAAAGGATACCGGTAAACAGTTCTTAATTTTGAGAGCATATGAAATTAATAACGTTTACGGACAAAATCATAATGAAGTTTGTCCATTTTGTTATTAAAGTTCAAATGTAAAGGTCTATTCGTATTATGTTGCTACTAGCTGATCTCCCGCTGTACATCTGCGGGCTATAAGTTCAACAATCAAACTTGAGAATGATCGCTCGATGTAAACAAACTAAGTTGTTGCCACTTCAAAAAATTAAAAATTAAAAATTGAAATACTATATGGTTATGAATAGAAATACTTTTTAAGTAGAAATAAATTTAAGTCCCTTAAGTTACGATAATAAATACAAATATTATGTTTCTTTTCTATGCTAATCATTAAACACATTTTTAAATATCACTTTGCCATAGTTTGCTTTTTGCATGATGTCAGAATCGTATCGTACTGCAAAATTTAATCGTAACTGGTCCACGTTAAGTGAAATATATATATGGATGTGGATATTCCGTTAGGATACGAAATACAATACGGAAAAGATACAGGTTAGCAATTAAAAAATGACTGAAATAGTTGCCCTCTCAAAACTTAACTGATCTATCCGTCGTTCAAAGTTCGTATGTCTTTAGTTCGTTTGTTTACCGGGATTATAATTAAAACTAAGTACAAAGCATCAAATTACGAAATCGGACCGATTATCAATCGAGGGAGGCCGTGGTAGCCTAGTGGTTAGGATGTCGAACTTCCACCTGGAGGGTCGCGTGTTCGATATCCACTGAAGACCCACCATGTACACTTGGAGATACGTCAACGTAAAATCGAATTAATGGCAATGTAAAGGCGAAGTAGTGGACCCCACTACTTCGCCTCTGGATGCAGGGCATCCCTAAGGTCTAGTGATAACAGGGAAGGAGGTTGGAGGAGAGAAAAGTAACAATCGAAGGCGAATCGACAGGGATTTTGTTCTTTTTGAGTGGCTCCCCCCGCCCTCCCTTCTTCCACAAGAACTCATCATTCTCTCGAGCCAAACTTGCATGTTCTGCAATACAAACAAGTTGCGACAATAATTTCATATCAACGTAGCTAAAACCGAAAAAAAAAATATACACGCGTAATCAATTTCAAGACGAAATTCATTAGCCTCTGCACCAACTAAACAGCTTAGGAGATAAATCTGTAATAAGTGTAAAATGACGCTCATATTTTTATTACAAGGCTTAGTGCATAAACGTACTAAAGAATTTTCGCGGGGTGAATGAGGTAAGTGAATGCATGAATCAGAAGGCAACTACTCGGAATTAATCACTACTGTTAGCACACCAAAATGTCAGAATTACAGAATATCAAATCAACATGTTCATGCACAACTAAATTTTGAAAATCCTGTACCGATAAATTAGTGAAAATAAATTGCGACATGGTACACACTAAACTAAACCTCCGATTTAAATGATATTACTATATAATAAATAGGTAATATAGTATGTTACAGAAATAGTGCCCAAAAGGTAGCCGAGTTCAAGTAGTGCATTTCTTTGAAAACTCAACTACTGATCAAAGAAAGCCGGTCATATATATATATATATATATATAAAAAAGATGTTACAAGAAAAATGTGATATACACAAGCTAAAACTTCCTCTCCGTCAACAACTTCCGGTGAGGATAGAAATCTAAGGCGGTAACTGCGGGGTGTTAATTAAGATGATGAAGACCGCTTCAGCCATAAATCTGACACAAAACTGGGCGAAAGAAAAGAAAAAAAAAACTCTGACCGGAACAAGATTATTTTTTAAATTTTTTGGTCTGCTAAAATATTATTTCATGCCTTGACAAGTATTTCGTTATTCTTATATTTTTAATGTTATGCGGAATTTTTAGCTAATCTAACTGTATTTCAGCAGAAGTTAGCGTTGCCAATTAATTCCTTCCCCCAAATAGTATAGGGTACCAACTTTCAAGAATAGATTATGATTAAACGCTTTATAGTTTGTTTCGAATGTTCTGAAAATAAGAGAACAATTAACGACACTACTTGTATTTTTTGTTCAATTAAAATGTGTATAGTCCTGGAGAACAAAAAAGAAAAAACGAAATATTAAATCTCATTTGAATATGATTTACCATAGAAACGAGTAAAATCTGTCAATTTATCTAGAAAAAGGTATTGTATAAAACGCCAATTGTGACACTTGTTAAGAGGTCAATTTGTTAAGTTCATTAAATTGAACATCCACTTCGAAATTTCAATTGGTAACCCCATTTTTTTTCCCAGATTCGTAATCAGCGTACCTAGTATACCAATTTTTGTGTACGTTGGTTCAGGCGTTGTTACATAATTAAGAAATATCCACCTCGTAACATTGAAACGTTTTTTGTTAGTTTTCCTTATAATATCTAAACTAACATGATTACCGAACTGTTTGTTTTTCTATATATGAAACTATGAACAAACTCAACATCAAAAACATATTCTAATGATGCTGAAAACGCTTGATCTTTTGTTATAAATTATGAAAATGATATTTGATTTTCTTTAAATCTGAAATTGTTACATTTCGAAGAAATTTAAATCGTTCCGATTGCTTTTGTTTAAATTCCTGAGCGCTTGAGCTCACTTTTCTCAGCTCTGACATAGCCTTTAAGAATTTCTTGCTAAGTCACTGTATATTCTATATTTTTCTAAAATGTATTACACTTATGTAATCACAGGAAATCTCTTTTGTTTTCTATTTCGTTTTTTCGTAATTAAGCATAGCGGTGAGTAATTTCATTTAATTAAATGGAATGTCATGGGCGTAATACATAGGAGAGGAGATGGCGATAGGAGACAATTATTTAGATTGAAGAAAGTGAACATTTCCTTCACTAATTTAATAAATGGTTTGATGCTTTCTTCGTTTAGTTCCCCGTACCCACATTTTGAATGCCCAAAGCATTAATCACACTTTACAAAAATATTGATATGTTTGAAATATTTAAAAATTTTTTGCTACTTGCATGACCTTTTTGTAGTAATTGCGGAAGAGAATGTTGATACAATAGGAGAAAAAAGAAAAATCCTAGATTCATATCGTTAGAAATTCCATAGGCAATGCACAGTAGATACGTTAATAAGAAATCGCTCCTTTTACAAATAATCAGATTTGTTCTTAACATCCCGATAATATTAAACACGTGACTTTGGGTTTAATATAAACTATAAAATACTTTTATTGGACTTATACTTTATGCACACTTATTTATGTGTAACTTATTGAGTCATTCGAGGTTTGGAAGTAGGAGTGAACATACACAGTAAAAAATGTCGGTAAAAATACAGATAGGAAACTGAGTATATTTTGTAATGCAAGTTTTGAAGCTCAGGATCTGGTTTTACTGGATACATTTTTTTTTTTTTTTAGCATAATTTCGTATTGTTCATAAATTTTAAATATGTATTGAAAAATTAACTGTCTTTAAACATTTTTTTAATCGCATGTGCACCTACACTGTAAACAATTTCTGTAAAAAATACCGAAAGGAAACTGAGTCCTTTTTTAAATTTACGAAGAACTTGTTTTAAATCAAATAATCAAGTTTCTTGATAACAGTTTCTCAATAAATTTCTTGTTTTTCCGCCCTCTGTAAAACTACAGAGAAAAGCTTGTTAAGTTCCATACAACAGAACACTTGAGATTTGTGACTGCCAGTTTAAAAATTTTCAAAAAGGCAACTGCTACGTATAATTTAACATCAGCTCTAGTGAGCAGCCTTCCTAAGGCATGGGGGCATCAGGGCAGCGTGAGCTCAATTGAACTCACCTTCGACTTTATGTACCAGAAATAACAATTCCATAAGAAATAAGTTCTAGATATAACTTTATTTCTTTTGTTTGAGAAATTAGATTTTTAACTCCCCCCTCCTTATCTTTTAGCTTCCCCATTAGGGAGAATAAGCATGAATGCAGAAATCTGTTTGTCAGAATCCCAGGATCTTACAACCAATCTGTGATATACCGAAATGGTGCTTTAAAAAGAAGTAATTATATAAAATAATAACTAATTATAAAATGTAGTTATTTTCAAGAATAGAAGCATTTTACGGAGAGTGGATAATTTTATCAGCATAAAATACTATTTTTTCAAATGATGCTCTTCATATGAAGCACATTACAAAAAATAAATTTGAAATAATATTTTTCTTTTATTTTTCCTTTAAAAACAAACGTATGCGGAAGAGAAAACGCGATTTATTTTGTTTCGCATTTTTCTTTTTTTATAGTAAGCTCTCCAAAACCGAAGCAAAACTCTTCCCCACTTTAGGAGTAAGAATTTTTAATCTTAAAGCATCTAGTTTTAAATTAAATCAATACGTATTTAAAATTTTGAGTGGAAGCTAAATTTAATAATAACTCAATGTTCGAGAAATTTGTTTTTACTTTGTACGCCTGGCTTTTTTATGTCAGCAATTGATTTTTCACAATGCTTAAGTGAAAGTGATGAGCAACTTGATGGTTTTAAAAAGTATAAAATTTAGAAAGGTTGATATATTTGTGTTTTAAGCAATGTGTTTTACTTAAGTACATTCCCTTCGGAGCTCAATTGAATTACTACAGGAGAATACAGATTTTATGGACCCCAATCTACTGAATCTTCAACTGTTAGAATCTTATGTCTTTCATTGGGATAAAATTTAAAAAAAGAGAGAGAGAAGTAAAATACTTAAAAGTTCAAAATTATAACTCACAAATATAGAGCCGTTCCTATGAATTTGCATAATTTATTTATTTATTATTATTATCATTATTGTTGATTTTGAAAACGCGCAGCATTTTACATTCGCCATGTTTATTCTTATGAAAAATTATAATATTGTGCTTTTCTGTAAATTACATTGTTTAACCTAATTCCAATCACCCGAATTCTCGTGTATGTGAACCGTCTCGATCCCCAATTGATTTGGACCCCCCCCCCCCTCCCCCCAAACATCAGCAGTTAAAAATTATTCAAAGCTAATAAAGAAAAAAGAAGAGAAAAAATTCAATTTCATCAAAAACAAACAAAAAAAATTTTTTTTTTTGAATTGTGGAAAACTTAAAAATCACATTGTGGGGAGTTACGTAGGTGTCACTAATTACAGGTCATGGCAAAAAGTTGAAATTAGTAGAACACATTTTTTATTTGAGTTCATGAACAAGTTGAATTAAGTAGTCATTTATTACTTTGAGTTTAGCAAAGGCGAAATCATCGCTAATGTTATACGAGTAAAAAGTAGAACTGACACATGCGTGTATATGAGACATATAACAGAATATGTCATGGGGAGAGGATATCAAGATGCCCCCTCCCCAAACGTCGGAATAAAAGTGAAGCTTTTTAAAGAACAAGCATTAATTAACGGCTACCAAGCAACATCCACCGCCCCCCCCCCCCCCCCCCCCCGCCCGGAAAAAAAAATCTGGATACGCCACGGGCACCATGTAGTTATTAAAAGATGTTCAGTTCTCAAGTTCATCAAAAATGATTCTGGTCAACGTCACAACATTTTCTGTAAAAATTTCTGTAAAAGTACAAAAGGGAAACTGAGTGTTTCTTTAAATTTACGAAGAACTTGTTTTAAATCAAATAATCAAGTTCGCAATAATGGACACGACACGAACCAACCACCAAGTTCGTGAAAACAAATTCTTGTTTTTAAATACAAAGATTTGTTAAACTACGTAAATTTGAGCACTTGTGATCTGTGACTATCAGCTTAAAAGTTGTCAAAAATGTCTCCTATATTGTTGGTGTATAATTTTACTTCAGCTCTAGTGAAGAGCCTGCTATCCCTCGCGGCCAGCCTTCCCAACTCTGGAGGTATCATTGCCCGAACGGCCTAAGGCACAGAAATCAGCAGCGTGGGCTCAACTGAACTCACCTTCGACTTTATGTACAAGAAATAACAATTCAATGTACTCACAGATGGCACCACAGCTGTGGCATATTATCAGCTGCAATCAATTTAGAGAATGTTCTGTTTTTAATTCTTTGTATAATTTTCTCTTTTAGAGACTTTGTAATTTCTTGTTTTTAAGTCTCTGTAATTTTACGTCAGACTCCGGATAAATGATTTCCAGGAGATTCTCATGTATTTTCTGCCAAAAACTGTTTACAGTGCATGAGATTCTATATAAGTAACTTGAAAATTATTTTACAAAAAGTGAAGAGCTGAATACCCTAAAGTAGCATTTGATTGAGGTAAACTTAAATTAATACTAATAGTAGGATAAAAAAGAGGTTAATTTGAAGAAGATATGAGTATTATAGATATGAACCTCAGAGAAATAAGACCAATGTCGTCGATGCCGAAATTTGCAATCAGGAATCGCAGACAAATTTTTCGAATCTTCAGAAAGGCAATTCATTAATCTGTAAAAATGAATGCTAAGTGACATTCTAAACCCTAAACAGAGATGTCTATAGTATCAAATAGATTTTTCGTCTTTTAAGGGTGTTCAAAACAGTCGACGCCTTTCATGCCTGCATTTTGATAAGTTAAAGATTTGAATTTGAATCTCTAATGAATTATCGCATTCATAAATATATTTTTTCTTACTTGTGCAACAGGTCATGCTCTCATGAGAAATTGCTGATTATGCTTTCAACAATTGCCACACCCAGTCTTTTTTTGGCGATAACTTAATTATGAGCTCTCGTGAGTTTCCCAGAAAACGGTTCTTATCTTGATAAGTTTTGAAAATCTTTCAAACATTTCAACAAGACTATTTGAATATCGAAAGAAGCAGATCGCTCCCTTTTTGATTTTGTGATACAATGTTTGTTACTAATATCAGATTTCACAGAAAGTTTTCCGACTATTCGTGAAGATAAATATGTGATGAAATATTGAGATTGGTAATTTAAGACAGTTTAAAGATGAGAAAATAAATCTAAGTATTCATCTTTTAAGGTTTGTTAACTCCTAGAATTTAAAAAACAATAAGTTTCGCCAAGAATTATTCGAGCCTACTTTCCCGTTACATACCAACGTCAAATATATGATGTGGCTATCTGTCTCTCTATTTCCTTTAGCTTAATTACTTCAAATATACCGTATTCATGTATTCATTCACTCATTTATTTGTTCATTTATTCACTCATTATTTATCTTATTCATTTATTCATTCGTTCAAAAATATCCATAAAAGTCCAGATCAAATAATTTCATGGGACAGTACGGTCGTTTCCTTCTGGATGAACTTCGTACCAGGCTTGGAGTCGATTACAAAGAAACGTAATCGATTACGATTACGATTACAAAGGGAGAAATTGAGAGATTATGATTACGATTACGATTGTAATCCTTTGCCAAAAAGTAATTACGATTACGGCAGCGATTACAGTCGTTGAAAAATGTAATCGATTACGATTATGACATCCGATTACGATTTTGATTACGATTAGATTAGTATAAAATTAGCCGATTTTATGCATACAACTCTCATTTTCACAATAGTGTCATAAATCAAAAAGTTATGATTTTTAATTAAATTTTTGATTTTATAAGAGATAACTGAAATGATGATGAATGCAATTATAATGAAACAATTTCATCATCACAGTTCTGGAATTACGACGTCGTTGCAGAAATGAAAAATTTGCATTATACATATATATATGTATAATCAGGAAAGGCACATTCAGTATTTTTCGAATATTTAAAACTCATGTGAGGGATAACTACAGTGATCGTATTTTGTATATAAGCAAAGACGATGCACTAAATGTATATATAATGCATAAGTGATTTACCTGGTTCATTGTTATTTTGTGTGCATACAATCAAAATTTAGTTGGCCGCAATTTCTGAAAATGTATATTTCTCCATTGTATTTATTTTCTAGTTTAAATTGTGCAAATATTTCACATAACCCCAATTAGTTTACTGAAAATAATAATTTTCTATGATTCTTTATGAAATCACTTATAGGATGTGCATGAATTGCACGGGATAACAAAATATTCAGATCGTGTAAGAGATAAATAATCTTTTGAAAATAAATGCTGCATTTTAGAATAATTTCAAAAAATTTGAACATGAACATTCAAATAACTCTTAGCAAAATTAGTAATCATTAAAAAGTAATATGAAGCATAATTATAATACGAATGACTATAAAATTTTAATAGGATTTTTGTGGTTTTTTTTTTTTTTTTAACATGCACGAGCATATATTTTTTTCCATGTACTAACTGTTTTAATAAAAAAATAAAGTGCAAGTAATTTTACAACACAAATTTAACGTACAAGATTCAATTGAAATACAAAATTCTGTTGAGGTAATTCTAAGAAGAAAAAGATAATTAATTTTTTAAAATAATTCCTAAATATTAATTCATGCATGTAAAAAACAATTGGGAAAATGTCTGAACATATATCATTTTCTTTTACATACCTATTAATTAAAAAGAATATTAGCATTAAAATATAAATAAATTTAAGATTTAAATGTATGTACTTTTTTAAATATTCGAAGAACATATTTTTAAAAATAATAATAATCACACGTACCAGGGTTAAGATTTCATGCATCTTAAGCATAGAGCATCATGTAACGCCTGCTCCTAAATTGCTGAAGTGTAAATGTGCTATTCTTTAGAAAAATTCTTCACTTCTACCGTTAAAGAAAGGCGAAAACACAAAAGTCATTTCATGTCTCTTTATGTGTGTAGGTGATAGTACCAACACTAGATTTTCAGGGGGGCAGTCTACTTCGGTTATTGAAAGGGAAAATGGGGCGCCCATTCTTAATGCCGGCTCCAAACCGGGACCTCCGCGGAGAGAAGAAAGGGGGAACTCTCTTTTACTCGCGGCGGTCCCGTCCAGACTCTCGCCTATTGCCCAACCGTTTGAATATGTTTTGAAGGGGTAATTAAGGAAGCAAAATGACCGATGCATTTGGTCCTTCTATAGACACCTTCCCCTTTCTTATCTACCCCGAATTCTGTGACTTGCGGACAGATTACCGCTCTTGTACCGAAACTGGACGACGCGAGGAGACCGGAGACCACCCCCCCCCCCCCCCTGAGAGCCCCAAGGCGATGCGAGTGACATATCCAGACCAGACTCCCTTTCTTCTCGGGCTCTCCAGCCATTCCCCATGGAGAGCGGAGCCGCAATTAAGAATTCTGAGAGACCGCAACAAGTAGGACAACAAGCGTCTCTAGCAGACTATTATATGGTCCTGCCATATCAAGGCTCTGCGACCGCCACACAGAAACTTTTATATTATGATCGCCCATAGGTTAGAGACCGCTTAGGATAGGACTTCACTACACAGTTTGAATCCTTTTTCTTGTAATCTTATCTCTTCTATCCAAGGGTAGAGCTAAAAATTTCAGCTTTCAGCAGGTCAAGATTACACGATTGCAGGACTAGCAGATTACGGATTTTTTCCTTAAGATTACGATTAAAATTCCGTGAGAAAAAGGATTACGGGATTACACAACTTCGATTATGATTATGAGAATATGCCATCATCAGATTACGATTACGATTACGATTTTGTCAAAATGTAATCGATTACAGCCGATTACGATTACGTAATCGCGATTACTCCAAGCCTGCTTCGTACATGTGCGTATTCTGTGTCATAAGATCCTTCCGATAAAGTTTGTTCCAAGAAAATCCGTCTGTTTTAGATCAGGATTTATATAGTATTGAAATTTCCCCGTAGACGCTAATGTTTAGCTTTTTTTTCAAAATGGAGCAAAAATTGTTCAAATAAAAAAATATTTCACGTCGAGAGCTCCTTGGAATAAGCTTGTTCAAAGGAACTTGGATTTTATGTCTAGGGTGTATAAAAGGTGCTTCATATTTTCCTAATACCGGTAATGTTAAGATTTTTTGAACTGTTCAAAATTGAAAGAAAAAATTTTGAAACAAAAAAAATAAAATATGGAAATGAGATATCCTCAGTGAGATCTTTCTAATGCAAAAAAATTTCAAACCTGACAATTTCTTCAAAATTTATTAAGGGGGGCGGGACAGACAGACCGACAGACACACATTTTCCCCATCTCAAAACCCTACTTTCACTTTTTTTATATTTCAATCCTTATTAAACTACTTAACTTATTTTTTTTCAATTTTATGGGAAAGTAGGCTAAAAAGAAAGCGAGAATACAAATCGTTACATTACAGTTTGTTTACAAGAAAGAATACTTTGTGTAAAAGAATTTGTTACTAAGTTACCTGTTTTTGAAAAATCTGTCATACGTTTTAAAATTCTTGGAAATGGTGATAACTATGTCATAAAATATCAAGTAAATAAATAAATGTGCCAAAGATAAGCATGAACTCCAATAAATGGATTTTTGTTTGCGAGTATCAAGATTAATTATAGGCATGTATTTGCAATGAAAATATCCTATACATGTTTCGGAAGTTCAAAGATCTATAATGTTGCACTGCAGTTCTTTGTCTGAAACCATAAAGACTTATGTGTCATTTTCATTGCAAATATGTGTCTTATTTATATTGGATTAATTCAAGTGCACAGCGGTTAAATATTTACCATAAATATGCGTGTCTCTTGATTCCTTGTATTTACTGCAGATTTTTTTTGCCACTTCGGATAAAAATCAAATTTCAGATTTTTCTAAAACGCTTTGTGAAATTCTGATTTCTCTAAAACTGTACTGTTTTTAGTTATAAACTGGAAACTGCATCAAAGTCAAAACAAAAAATAAGAAATCAAACTTTTAAAAACAATTTTCATTCTAAAATCAAAAATTCTTACAACAATCTACTCTTATAACACATAATTACAATTTTACATAGTACAAAACTTTTTACATTTCAATGCAGTACGGAATATATTCAACTCTTAACACAATGATGATGGAAACAAATATGTAGCCGCAAGATCATGCTAACTCATCGCCTGCTAACAAATTATGGTTAAGAAGAAGTGCAGGAAATAACCTTAATGTAAGATACTTAATCTACTATTCAAAACGTCCAACTCTTGGCATTATTTTTAACTTAAAAAACTCTTTTGTTTATATCTTTTCCAAATATTTTTCAAAGAATTTAGGAAGCAAAACAGGAGAAATGTCGGGAATATAACTTTAATGTAAAACATTTAATTAGTATATTATTCCCAAAATGCAACGCTTGTAGGAACTATTATTTAAAATTTAGAATGCTACTCCATTTTGCTATTTTCAAAGTCATTTTTCTCAAAATATTTCAAAGAATTAGGAAGAAAAAGGACATATATGTCAGGAAGTTTATGATTGACTAGTTATAACATTATAGCAATATGCATAAAAATTATCATTAATTGCGAAGGGTAAATAGTGAAGAAAAACGTAATACTACATAATTAGTTAAATCTGTATCCTATTTTTATCAAATATCGATTTCATTCAGTACCTTTTAAAAGGTTGAAAACTTTTTGACTATTTTTTTGAAATAATATAAAGCATTTAGAAGAGAACTTTAAATCCAAAAAATGCAAACTTTAATTCCCTTTTGAAGACTTCCTTCACCAAATGTAATTAAATTAATTTACAGCATCATCGGTTCGAAAAATTAATTTTCTTTAATGCATCCAATTTATCACTGATATTTTTTGTTTAATCTAAGACTGAAACATCGTGTTGTATCACAGAAATATTTCACAAAATGTAACTGTACATAATATTTACAAAAAATATGAACTTTATGTAATAACTTATGAAAAGAAAAATGCCCCTGTTCAGCTATTGACAGCAAACTAAATGTAATGTTCTTGTTATGTCTTTATATCATGCAACCAAAGGATTTGCATTTTTACGAAAACATTATAATGAATAAGCTTAATAAAAGAAATATTGATGTTATCATCGATTCTTTAGTATTATTGTCAATAACTTATTTTCCTGAAGATTCAAATTTCCATCTAAAAAGTACAAGGGCAAAATGCGTTTTGAAAATTACCTAATTTAAATATTCACATAAAACTAATTAAAAATTATTACTATGATACATTAAGCTCTCAGCAACTGAAAAGCATTAAACTATTGGCTTAAATATTGGTTTCGAATAACCCTTATTGCAAAATTTTTTTAGACTTTGAAACAAAAAGGATGTTTGTAGAATGAAAAACATTTTCCTTTGTGTAAAATTCCATCATTGCTTTTCTTCATGCTTTGATACGGAGCATCCCGGTCACCTTATATATTTGATCGTTTTATTTTGTTTCAAAGTTTAGTTACTTATTTCGTACTATTTCTTTTATTTTGTCCTTCAAAAAAAGTGTGCATTTAAGTACTTCTATAACTCAATTATTAATTGTAGTTTTCCTATAATTAATCTAATATTATCAATTATAGTTTTTATTCACTGCTACTGGATAATTTTGAACTTATGAAACTTGCATTAGTTTAAAGTATTTTCGCTTTGTATCGTTGAGTAGATATATATGATGCTTGAATAAGAATTTACCTTATTCCTAAAACTTTCGGAAAATTCAAATTACATTTCCTGATTAATCTTTATGTTATGTTGCACAGTTGAGTGCTTCTCAATATGATAGCTTTTTAATTAGTCTCCATCAGTTTTTACTAAAGACTAAACGTATTTCAGTACTTAAAAAACTAAGTCTTTCGTGTGCGCGACGACTCAAAAATATTGAGCAGTAGTGGTCAAATATTGTTTGTATATTTTCACTGAGCGAAACATGTCTGGGCAATTAAAAATTAGAAATAGAAAACTGGAAATTTATTGTTCGAAAAAAATAGAAAATTCAAACTCATTTCCCTCTTTCTTGAACAGGCTTTGTTCGGCGTGTGTTTTGAATGGCCTTTCTTCAGTTCAACATGAATATGCTGCTTCGTACGACAATCAAAGCTGATCAAGAAATCATGAGTTAAGGACCTTTAGGAAGCTATTTCAGCAATATAAAGCAATTTTTCATTCATATTTCTTTCCTTATTGCACACAACCAAAATAGTATACATATGCTACACTAGAAAACACATAAAAAAAGGGAATCTCATATTTAGTAAAAAAAATGATTTCCGGAAAGACAGACAAGACAATTGTTTGAAGATACAAAAACATGAAATTTTCTGATTATGTACTACCTTTTCTAACCAAAAGTATTGCCAACATGTGTATGACGAAAATATTCATATGACCTAAAATGTATGTAAGTGTACTATTGTTATGTACGAAAAAATACTCCAGAATAAATCGTCGGAAATAGCACCTACTTTCCGACTTGACGTTTATTTATTAATTTTGAACAACTATCGAAGAGATAGTGGATTTGAAAGGAAAAGCAATAGATTGAATTGACAAAATCAAAATATTGTTTATGACAGTAGCTATGTTATTACGTCGACTTTTACTCTAATACTTGTGATATTTGGGTGTGTTAAAGAAAATTTATTGCTTTTATTGATGACGTAATAAGATCTATTTTCCTTTTCTCAGTGAATTCAGGAGTATTTTTAAGTTATTGTAACTGAAAGGCAAAAAAAAATTAAAAATATGAAGATTTTATGACTAATTCGTTTTAGAAATCGGCTCATTATCGTTTCACCTCTTTTAAGGTAAAAATATGGATTTAAAAATCATAGGAACGGAACGTGGTATATTTTATTAAATAATGCAAACTCTAGTGATTGAATTTTTTCTAGCTAAAAAATGCTTTAAAACTGGACATGTTTAATAATCTAGTATCCGACAGGGGAAGGAGGGGGAGCAAAGGAAGCAAGGACAAAACAAAAGTCCCGCAAAATAGAGAACTCCCGCGTGCTTCCTTTTCTCCCTTCTTTCTTACATTGAAAAAGGAATTCCAGGTAATTTTGAAACACGTGTCTGCTTTTAATATTGTAATTTTGTGCTGAATATCGTTGCTTTTTTCCTACATGAATTAAATATGACTTTTACAATTGCAATAAAAACCTTGGAATAAACCTCAACTGTTAAGTCTGTTTATTTTATTGGTCTGTAATTTTGCTTTTATAAAATGTATAAAAATTTGAGCCGAAAAATTAATGTATTCAGCCTACAACTTAAATTCACGATCAAATATTTTTGAAAACTATGTTTTATGTGTATTTTTTCAATTGTGTGAAAAGTAACTCAACCAAACAGTTTTCATAATCATTATTTGCTGTAAATAAGAAAAACTAACCTAACGTTTTATTTTTCGTCAGTTAAAATTTTTTAACTTCTGCGTCTGCTTTTAAGAGTAGTTTTTAACAGTTAACGAAATTCATAATTATGTCAATGGCCTTTAAACTGAAATTTAAATCTAGTTTTCTGAAAAAGGGAGGTGTGTACTTCTACGAGATACGGCTAGTCCGTTTCTAATTTTCTTAATGCAGAAAAAAAAGCAGCATCTAGCTTAAAATTTGCTTAGTAAACTAGAATAAAATATTAATCTTGAGGGTGCATACGGTATTCAGAAAAACGGAGCGCTTGAAATTTGATAGGATTGATGAGTAAAACAAATTTTAGCTAAATCTATAAATCAGAATTTATATTCCCTGATTGCTATTAAAAACTATTTCAAACATTTTTTTTTCTATTTTCGAAAATAGGGCTCAATTAATCTTTGGTTGTTAAGAGGCTTTTAAAATCAAATAAAGGGTTTTGTTATACGTTTTTTGAGCAACAAATTAACATGCACTCTTTATTAAAAAGAAAGGAAGAAAAACTCAAACGTACCCCAAACAGGAGACGACAATCCCGTTTCTCATTTACTCAATAAAGCAGTAAATTGGGGAAGCCTGAAGCAAGTTAATATCACCTCCTCGTAATCTCTGCATATAATAGACGGGGGAGAAGGGAAGCACTACTCCCTGCTTTTTAACTCGCAGTTTCATCGATTTAAGAGACGTAATACAGGGTGGTAGGTGGGGAATGAGGGGGGTGAGAGTTAACCTAAAGATCTCCCAGTGCGATAGGCAAATATGCATATAATGGGCAATGAAAACGCACTACTGCCCACGAAAAGAGCCGATTTACTCGGTTGAGTAGCAGGATCTAATACGAATGATCGCTGGGTAATAGGACAGCAAACAATGTGTCCAGGTTTCCTAGCTAGGTTTAGATTGGGTGCAAATGGTACTGGTGAAATAAAATTAAACCATACAAATTCGCAGTTAAAAATGAGAAATACAGAAAATTGAAAACTGTGGTTGCTTACTTATCATCTAGTTAAACTGCATGTATTAGGTACTTGAAATCATAAATCGTCCTTATGGAAGCATTAAGCAATTAAAATTTTTCGATTATTTAAAATATTCGTAAGTTACAAATACGAACAATTAGTCCTTTATTGAAACATGAACAATTCAAATTTATAGATTATATCAAACTTGGGTTTGTTTATATTTTGCAAAGAACCTCCTAGTCTTTATGGAAATTTATGGAAACCTAGGATTGAATTAAAGTATTAATTAAAGATTATTTAAAATCTAGGTTTCTTGATAGGCTACAAGGAAACTCTTAGTCTTTATGGATACAACAATCTAAGTATTTCAATTATCTTAAAATTGGGTTATTTTTATATGCTACAAACGTAAGCTCTTAGTTTTTACATAAATATAAACAATTTAAACTTCAGATTACCTTCAAAATGCATTGTTAGTTTGGCATTTGCTTAGCAAATGAAGCTTTATGACTTTGTTTATAAAGTTCTTATTTTTTGAGGTACTAGAATAAAATTTCGAGTAACCTACCTGAAGACTTCCATAATTTTAAAGCATTGATTTCTTAGACTCAAATGACACACAATTCGTTAAATTGTTTATTCTCGTAAAATAGATAGTAGGTTTTAGAGCAAAAAAAAAACAGGATTTACGGTTAACATAAGTATAGAAAAAATTCATTGCAATTAATTCTTTCATCATTATTTTCAATCCTGGGTTATATTCCAGCCTACGAGTTCTTACAAAACTTCACGATTGATTAAGCTCTTAAAACTTTCCAGGGATTAAAATATATTGTAGCTCACTGTATTTCAGAAATATAAAACATTAATATTAAGTCGCAACTAATTCAAATACCAAATTTCAATTTAAAAAATTTAACACTACCTTGTGGATGCAACTAAATAATTTTTCAGTGCATAAAAATAGTATTATTAAAAATAGTTTATTTTTACACGTTTTTGAAACTGATAAATAAAGATGCGTGCCTCCCCCTCCCCCCACTTATTTTTACCAATACAATTTGTAAGTGTTACTTTCAATTTTACGCTAAAAACAATGGAAGCACATTCGCAAAAATAACAATTAAATGATGGACTTTTATTTATGACTGTTAAGAAAATTAAAACTGATAATATTCATTTTATATAAGAGGTTTTAGCTTTTGTGAACATTAATTTGCCCTCATTTTGCTTCGAAAAAAAATTTTCGTGACACTCTCAACTCAATATTTGAAACTGAACGACTATACCTTCACAAGCTTTACTTGAATTGCAATATTTTATTAACTTGAAATTAAGGAAAATAACAAAAATCCAAGTTATGTATAAGAATTCTTTTCTTATGCTATAATTATGATTATTAACATTATTATACATCAAACTAGTTTTACCGAGTTCTGCTGTAATTTGAGACAAAAATACGTACTAACCATTTTTTTTTTTTTAAACTGGTCCCAATTTCGTTCAATGCCGTTTAGCATGATGAAAGTGAGTTCAGAAGTTAAGTTGTCTCCTTTTTTAAATGCGTTGACATGATTTTTCAAATTCAGAAATTGAATAACTTGAAAATGGTTTAATATCAGAACAGCTAAAAAATAAGTTTTGTGACTTGATTTGAATAATTCATTCACACAATGACTCATTTTTTGATTTAAAATTTCAATCATGATATTTTTAATGAGTTTAAGAGAATAATTTCACTTTATTTAAATTATGGTTTAGAGGTTTTATTTATTTATATTTTTTATTATTAATTAATTTATTTTAAGTCTTCAAATAAAAGAAAATCCTCTTTTAAATTCTATTTCACTGAGCTCAACTTTTACCTTCATTCCTTTCTAAGATTTTTTTTGTTTTATCATGATATTCACTTGAACAAAACATGATAAATACAAAAATCTTCAAAATATGTTTCAGGAAAAAAGCTGATCATAATTTCAACTGTTTTACAACATAATTGTTTGACATTTTCAAAAGCACAATCTATTTTTGCTGTTTTCGAACACAGTAGTATGTTATGAACTAATCTGATTTTCTTTATGAGAAAATACTTACTGAAACAGCACTATTATTGTATCGAGCAGTACTTACGATAACGAATGCAAGATACCGCTATAATATGGAGTTGATTTTAAGCTATGAGTTTGATAATACAGTCAAACCCCGTTAACGCGAAACTCCTTTAACGCGAAATGAATGCCATTCACCGTCAGATAATCTAAGAAGTAGTGCTAAATTAATCGTTTAAGACGAAATTGATTTGAACGAAATCCCGTTTAAGACGAAAAACAAAATTTTTCAGTTGAAAAAAAAAAAAAAAACACTGGTAAACTTACTCTTCCATTCTAAATTTTTTTTAATACTAGTTTAGTAAATTTCATTAATCGAAGTATAAATATAAATTCGCATGTGTGTGTGTATATATATATGAGCATTTTTGTATAAATATACCTTTGGTTTCCATATTTTCTGTACCATAAGAAACAAACATTTTAACTAAATTCAAAATCCTGCAACCATTGGTTAACGCAAAATTCGGTTATCGCGAAAAATTTTGGCGTCCCCTCGACTTCGCGTTAACGAGGTTTGACTGTATAAAAAAAGTATAAAGCTGTATTGGTGAATTAATAATGCTCTTGCAGCAGATGATTTTGGAAAGATGTTTCCCGATTACCAAAGGTTTTTAAAAATAAATCAGCAAGGCATACTTACCATGTACTTCCAAATAATAAGTAAATGAAATCTTGATACTTAACCATGATTAAAGAAAAAAAATTGTGTTATACATTGCAATATTCTGGAGCAAATATATTAAAATATTTACCTTTGTATATGTTATGACTGTAAGAATATTTAACGTAACATCTGGTTGATCAGGCGAAAATTTAATGCTTTACGAAATTGGAAAATGATTTAGTAGTTACTGTAAATAAAATATTGATTTTTCTTGCTTAAAGGATTTTTTATGCAAACACTATTTTCAATTTCGATGGATTAAACCATAGCTGTGTAAATGAGATGATCATATAACTAAAAGCAGAGAAAATAGTCAATAATTAAACAACTTAAGATAAAATTTTCAACTGACATTTATTGGGATTCCATGATCTAATTTACAAGGGCAACAACGTCTTCGATTAGAACTAGATGTCGTCAAATATAAACAGAATACTGGAGGTATACAATATTAATATACAAAAAAAAAAAGACAAACCTTTTGGTCCAAGAAGCACAAGTCTAATCTGTCAGTAAAACAACAATAAGTTGCTTTGAGGTATAAATAATAACATTTTCTGTACAAAAATTTCACGAACCAGAAAGTATTCGCTCATAACAAAACATAGTAAAGCTCAGAAACGATAATTACCTGGATGAAAACACAAATCAAGTCTTTCACTGGTTTTTTTTTCATTTGATATATTAATATATACACTATAAATTGTGTGTCTTGTAAATTTCATCGCACTTGTACACTATAACATTTAATTTAAAGCAGCTTTCAATCATTAATGAACACATATAACGCACTAAATCAGAACTGTTGATTTCTAAAGTTTTTTGTCATCATAGAAGCTTGTAATGTAAAGAAAAAGTTATTGTTAAAGTACAAACTTGAAATAGCGAAAAGAGGAAATAAACTTATAAAAAAGAAATTGCAACATTAATCGTAAGATTTTTCATAAAAGATTCTCCGGAAGGGAAAATGATGTTTTCAGAATGCACTTGGTTGAACATAAAAAAACCTAAAGTATTTTATCAAAACGGCATTCTGAAAGTCAAAAATGTTTTGAATTTGATTTGATGCATGTATTTTTTTTTTTAATTTCAAACAGTTCAATAGCAAAAATTTCAAGTTTGATAAATTTAAACTGTTTATGTAATAAATAACTTTGATTACTGTAGCAAATGCATTATAAACTTAAAAGTTCCATATTTATAAGTCCTGCATGGTGGCGGTGGCAAGATAAATGTTCAGAAAAGAAAATTAATTATTTTCGTTCCAGATTAAACTTTGTTCTTACTTCAATGCTTGAACTGAAAATACTGCATTGTTAAACAAATAATATTCCATTCTTAGCATAAGGTATTATGAAAGATTGTCATGCGTTTAAAGTAAATGTAAAATAAACTTTATTCCTTAAAAAAAAATCAGTGATATAGCTTCGCACATTCTAAAAAAAATCGGTTGCAGTGTTGAAATAAAGTTTTTATGAATTAAACTGAAAAGAAGGACTGTAACAAATTTGTCATTTAAGTATACTTTATAAGGAATCTGAAACACAAGGAGATCATCTTATAACATTACTTATGTTGTTTTTTTAAGTGCTCTATTCGGCGAAAAAATAGTGTTAAATAAATTTTTCCATTATCTCTGTTTTCTGGAGAAACATCACAAATTTATACTAAACTTTTGTTTCTTTTTTAATGTATATGAACTAGAAAAATGAGAAAGCTAGATTAAAAATATATCCTAAAATATTATTATTTTTAAATACATTTACACTATTTTAAAGCATTTAAACTTTCTAAGAAAACTATGCAATATTATTTATCAGCAATGCAATATCTTTCGTATTATAAATATACAATTAATCCATAAAAGTTAAAAGATTGTACAGGAATACTTAACAGGTAGAGCTGTCTAAAAATGAACAAAACCTACCCCGCAGGGAACCTTCTGTTACATGAAAACAGTTTACATTGCAATTTGAAAAACATTCTTCTTTTCAGAAATAGAAATAAAATTTTCACAGTACATAAATTTGACGAAATCTTAACATGTGGTTGCGGTTTGACAAGAAGATGAAATATTGGGATTTAAATATTGAAATGACGATAAATCATATCTTAAAAACATATTTTTTACCTTTCAGTTTGTAGTTGAGAGTCAGCCTTAAACAGATTGACAACATTTACTGAAAAATCACAAACCTTGTAAAAATTCTACATATTTTACAGAAAAATTACGCCGTCAATTTCAGTTAATTCTTATTTACTGACTAATATCAAATCATAGTTAAATGTATTGAAAAACTTTACGTAGAGCTCTATGTTTTTACCAATGCATGAGATGGATGAATTATGATGTTTTAAAAATCATTATTTCAATAACTAAAAATATGAATCAATACAATTGAATGCTTTGAGTATCTTTAAGATATTTTTTAAAACTTTTTTTTAACATGACATGATGCTTCATATTAGCGGGCCCTTTACCTATGCTTTAAAATATATACCATAATTATCTGTGTATAACCCGCGGGTTATCTACAAAACATCTCCTTTTTTTACTATCTGCGGGCAATATAACAATGCGAGCAATACATGAAATTAAAAAAAAAAAAGTATTATTAAAAAGACAACTACCGTTCAAAAATATCGAAATCTATTTTCCTGCAAAACGAAATGCAGAGATCTAAATCGTAGCTTTCGAAAGAATGGCCCAAAGCAGCTTGGGGCTCGGGCGCTAGGAATGAAAGAACTTTATGGACGAACGCAGTTAGGTTGCAGGCGAATGTATTGTTTTCTGGAGGTGCATCCCATGGAAAAGGGGACTTGCGAGGGAAAACGGGAAAACTTTGTGAGAGTCCTTTCCTGATCAGCGAAGTTGTATGACGCTTCAGAATTGAATGATAGTCTATTATTATGAGAGTTTTGTACGTGGTTATTAAAAAAGACAGCTAATTTTTAAGTGCTTTCTTTTTTGCACTTAACTTAAATGTAGTGCACAAACGACAGAAGACCAGGGAGGAGTACAGATATAAGCAATCTAACTGTCCTAATAGGAGCCTTTTCCTCCCCACCAATTTAATCACAATAGGAGGGTAGGACCAGAGCAAAGGCGCTGTCCAAGAAGAAGAGATATGCATCCGCGTTTTCGGGGATGAACAAAATATGAACAAACCATGTATGAACAAAATATGGTACAATGATAATAAATATGGTAAACTTTTTAAAAACTTTATTTTAAATGTTAAAAGAGCTTTGTGATTTAAACTTGTTTCCTTACAAACAGTGTACCCTATAGAGTGATTTGATTATATGTAATTGTTTTTGTTCTGGATGCGGGTCAACGATGCGGATTATACACCGAACTTAAGAATGATTTTCTCTTCCTGCAGACTATACAGCGAGGGGGGCTATTTACCGATAATTACGGTATTCTTAATTAATCCCTGTCAATTTGTTTAAAACAAACTCAAAACGTCTGAGAAAGTGATTACCTATTTACATTTTGAATGCAATCAAATGACACCCCCCCCCCCCCCAATCGGTTCTATTAACTCTAACCCTTCGCTGCATTTCTGCCATGTATGGACCACGAGAAAAGATTACTTTATTGTTGTAGTAGTTTAGAGGGAAAGATTGACGATCTCGATTTTACATCATTGCAATTTTTGCGCTAAATAAAACTACATTTTTCGGTTTGGGTTGCTGCCTCTTAAATTTGGAGAAATATTGAACCAAACTGTGTGAAAGTGCAAACCGTTTCTTGAAAATTTTGCTTAACATTCTTTAAATGCGAAATGTTTATGTAAATTATTTTAGTATTATTTCAGTGCAAAGCGTTCTTTCTTGTATGACTGGGAATCTTTCCACTTTCCCCCAGAGTCCTCCATCTCTTGTTAAGACTTGTTTATTTTATTTTTTAATATATATTTTTATTTTTTGGAAAATAAAGCTTATTAAGGGTAAAAATTAAACTTTTGCCATAACGTCTTCTCTAAACTCACATAAAATATGCTAATGAAAGGTTTCAGTGATGATAGTTAAAGCTTTCAAGACATAAACCATGAAGTTTTATATATTTAAGCAGAGGCATTTAAAACAAAAAAATCCTGAACTAGGAAAAATATTAGAATTCCGTTTCCAACGGAATCAATAGTCTGAAAATAATTGAACACGTGAGCATCTGTTTAAAAGGATGAAATAAATGAGAGTCTAAGATATTGAGTAGCACTTTATGATTTATGAAATTTTTGATAGTTGGTTGTTGAACACGTGAGCATCTGTTTAAAAGAATGAAATAAATGATAATCCAAGAGATTTAATAGCAATTTATGATTTATGAAAATTTCGATACTTGGTTGTGCGCCAGTATTACTGAAGCTTGCAGACTTATGTCAAAAAGTGTTTCTTTCATTTTTTTTTTTCTAAAAAATCCACTTTTCTCTTTGCTGTGAGCTAACCATTTGCCGTCAGCTAAATGTTAAAAATTTATTTATCTTGCAATTCGTTTATCAAAAAAGTTGAAATGCACGATGCTGTTATATGACACTTCATTTTCCGAGCTGTACCGGAATTTTTGAGTCGCATTTATAACAAGTTAATAAGTAACGTATGCATAATATATAGAACTTGTAATAAGAATATTAATAAGTATTGTACAACTGTTTTATCAATTCATCTTCTCGCGTTACTGTCGTTTACTAATAAATCTATTTCTTTTATTCCCGGATCATAATATTCCAAGTACGAACTCAAGCTTTTTCTTTCGATACACGCAAGCAAATTCTTAATTTAAGAAAACGGAATACTAACTTTCTATGCTGTTTTTAAATTTTTCATCACCCTGTGAGAACTTACTTATACATTTCTTTGGTAATTTCATTTGGTTTATTCCTTCTATCTCATATTTTTTTACTTTATTTCATTTTTGTAATCTAATACTCTCTCTTCATGGTTAGAAGTTTCACCATGAAATTACGGTTAAATCTAATTCACCGTTAAATTTACGGTTTGGAATATTTTTCTATCTTTACGGGACCTAAACCGTTTCCAACCAGCTTGGTTAAAAAACCGTAAATACAAAAGTTTACGGTTTTATAACCAGTTAAAAATGGTTTCAAAACTAAATTTTTACGGTTTTTGAACCATTTCGAGAAGTAGAATCTTCGAGGCGCAGAAACCATAAACGAAGCGTGCGGGAAGCGAGCCCCGGGTGTATGATATACAAACCTTGCGCTCTAATCATTCGTCCATCATCAACCACTCAAAGCGGCCGTTTATTTATCAATAAATCTTTTTTTTTCCAACAGCCAAACTGCATTAAAATTGAGATTTCAGTTTTTGATTGGATCCAAAGTCATTTTTGGTCCAAATTTACTGTATATTGAAGAACATCATTTTATTTGCTGCAAAAATTAAAATACAAACAAGCTTCAGCAGCTCAAATTATGGGTTCGCTCATTCGCAAACAGTTCGGGAATCCGATGTCTCCTATTTTTGATTTACATGTGTTGTGTTTCTATTTAGTAACCACTGCTTAAGCCACTTCGTTTTTTTTCTTTTTTATATGCACATGCAGATTTGAACTAATAAATCTTTATTCATATTTTAACATCAACGCACGACTGGTAAGGTTCCACAACCAAGATGGACGCCCGATTCTTACTGACTACGAGACTAGAGTGGCGCTTCTAAATTACGGTTAGTTAAACGTTCTTTAGGATAAACAGAGAATAAACGATTTTTTTCACAATCAGCGGTTTGAGTACCATCTTTTTAATGGTTATTCAACTGCTGTAGTTAAATATGGTAAAATAACAATTAAATAAATGGTTATATTACTATTTTCCTACGGAAATTTTTAACAGTGTAAGAAGTTATTTATCAAGTTAAAAAAAGATTAATGCACTAATTGTACTGTTTAAAATTTTATTTTCTCTACTGGAACAATCAACTGAAAATGTCGTTTGCCTAACATTTAGCCACCTCAATTGTTTTCAGAGCATGCTGTCAGTAACCAATTTATTTTTATGAAATATTTTTTTTTTCTTCTTTTTTTAACTTTTTTCTTATAGACTGGTAAACGCCAAAGATCACAGTTTTAAACAGCAAGGTTTATTTAAAAAATAGTTGCTATTTTTTTAAATAATTTGTATGTGAAATTTTAACAGATGTGTTCAGGAAAGCTGTTGCCGATCAAGTACATAGTTTATATAAGAGAAAGAGACGATAAGCAAACAAAACAACCAAAGAACGAAAAAAAAAAGACTGCACCTACTAAGAAATTATATATGCTTCTATTATTGAATGAAAATATTGATTTGTATTCAAAATTATTATCTCAAAATAGCTGGAGAATGTAAAAAAGAGCTGTTCGTGAGTTTTTGATTTATCGAAAAGCATTTTATTCATTCTGCTACTCTGGATTAGAATGTTTGTCTTTTTGCAACATTATAATATAATTAATCAATAAATTAATTAACACGAAAAAAATCATTCACAGAAATTGTATTTTTCACGAAAGGAAAAAATGCACCGTTTAAAAGAAGCCAAGAGCAGTTTGAGAGAAAAATATAATTCGGCAACCATTAAGATAAGACATGTTTTCATTTTGATTGAAAATCTGATAAAGTTCACCGACACTCGAGTCTGTTTTTTATAATGGCCAGAACACTTAAAATTATTGTTAGCTATGCAACAGTTCAAAATGCCTTAATGTACGCTTAACCTTGCCTTTGGATATAATTTGAAATAAAGTAATTAATTCCTAAAATTTTCAAAACTTCTATTAAAACGTGACATTTATCGGACGTGTTGAAATATTTAAATTTAAACTTAAAAAGTTACCCACCATCCAAGTCAGTGCCCGATTACCATAAACACAAGCGAGACGGAATCAGAATTATTTTCGGGGGAAGGGGGGGGGGTGAAAAAAATCCGTATCTTACCAGGATCGGCCACCAACTATTCAAAAAAAAAAAAGAGCTACTATTTAATCATTTATTAAAAAGCATTGTTTTAAGATGAACTGTCTCCACAATGATTGCAGATAAAAATTGAGAAAGTCAACATTGTTTGAAAATTTTAAGCACAGACCTGTCATTTCAAACTTTTCCAAGGGGGGGGGGAGGGTATACACTCAATTCATATAAAAGGTAAAAACAACAGAATTCATAAATTCAATGTATTTCTAAAAGTCAGGGGGGGAGGGGTCGACTGACCCCAGCCCCCCTGATCGCACAAACGGCGGGCCTGTTAATACATCTAACGTTTTAAGCATGTTTGCATTTGTTTTAAGTAATTAATTAATTACTAAAGGGCTCAGAATTCCAGATTAAATTCCTTCTTCTACACATGTGTTGAACATGTATAACTTGAATTAAAAATTCTCGACAATCAAGTTTATTATTTATTGTTGGCCCACACATTTACAATGTAATATAAATTCTTCAATTGGGGGTAATTCCAAGAGGCAGTACAAAACACCTCAAAATATGTGCTTAAAGTTGTTTTCGCATTTTATTCTAAAAGTAATTATCAAAGTAATTACAGTTAAAACCTTTAAAATCCCAGATTAAATGCAGCTTTTAAAACATATGTCGACATTATAGTTTGGATTCAAGCGTCTGAACATCCAAGTCAATTATATTTATTATTGGCCTAAACATTTAAAAATCTTGATAGAATACACCCACTTTGACAGTACAAAATACCACAATTTATGCATAAACATGTTTTTGGATTTATTTTAAACAAAGTAATTAAATACTAAAGGTATTAAAATGTCAGAACAAATATTACATTTTGCATGCGTACTTAACATATTTAGTTTGAATTAAGCTAAAAAAATATGAAAGTTTTCCGTAAATATTGAATTTAACATCATTGATTCAACTTGACTCTCAACATGTAATAAAGAAATAAAAGTCACACAATTTTTAAGTACTCAAAGCATTCGAATGTCGAAAAGCAGCGCGATTTGATAACATGTAGATTCAGAAAAAAGTAAAGTAAATTCAACCATCTCAAATGAAATTCTAAAATCTTACCTCCACGGAAGGGAGCCGGAAGAGCGTTCCGCCGTATTGCCCGCCGGCGGCAGGAGCTCGAGCCGTGATTTGAGTTGACATTCATCGGAAAGAGAGAAGGAAGGGGCTTCGGATTTCAGCGCTGGCGGGAAGCTTAATCTCGGTAAGCGGAGGAACGAAAATTTGATATTTGCTTTTATAGGGAGATAGCTTGTGGGGAGAAATTGACAGGAATTAAACTCTAAACATTTCATTGATACAAATTCAAAACAAATGTTTTCAAATTGTGTTAGTGATTGGAAATTACCGGAAGTTGTGGTGAACGCGTTGGAGGGAAAATGTATAATTATTTATTCATTTATTTTGAAGAATTTTAACACTTGTTTTTTTCAGTATTTGAATTAATTCTTTTCTTTGCCAATTCAATTTTAATCGATGGTTATCTAGTTTTTCTTAGTTCTCCTTTTTGAAAAACTTTTTTTTTCTTTAAATAAACTAATTAATTTCTTCAACAGTCATTAAAAAATAAACAAGTTAAAATCAGCTCGATTGTTTCCTGGTTTTACTGATTACTTTCCTTATTTTTTCAACAGATTTTCAAACAATCGTTGCAAAGAAAGTTCTTTTTTAGTTGCTACTTGCTATTTTGCAACTTTGTATTTCTTTTCAATAAATAAGTCAAAATTAATAAGTAAACGTCATATTTTTTTACAATTGAATCCATGTATATTGTATTGAGTTTGACAACTAATACGCAGTGCTAAATTGCAATAAATAAAGTTAGAAAGAGCAGTACACGTCATGTATTTTGGCTTGTATGTATAATCCGATCTTAAAAAGGGGGGGAAAGCATTACTACTTAAAATACAAATCAGATTCTACGCAGTAATTCACATATCACAAAGAAATACCTTTGACACACACGCTTTAAAATTTTGTGATAATTTTTCAAATAAAAAATTATCAGGAGAATATACAAGCTTAAATAACTTAAAGAAAAAACCAAGAAATTATTCTTTAGAACTAAAACCACTGTAAATATTAAAGGGAAAGAAAAGTTTTCCATAGGAAAACAATCTTCAACAATATGTAGCGAATGGGAAAATAAAATTGCATTGCAAAATATGTGGGAAAGAAGGACATAAACATAAAAATATTATACATGGAAAAAATAAGCACATGGGATCAACCCTTATGCAAATATTTAGGTTGAAATTCACATGAAAAGGAGAGTTAACTTCTCAGTGGACTATTATTTAAGAGCAATCGCTTCATGGGCATCATGACATCATTCACTAACTTATTTTAATACTGTACTAAAATTATCTTAACACTTTAAAAAAAATAGAATGAAAATGTTAACTTTAAAGATGCAAACAAGATACTGATCAAACAGCAATTGCTTTTGTTCATCTGGAATCGAAAAGTATCTTTTAAGGGGTATTGGAAACTAAACATCTTCAAACAAATTTAATTCCATATTATTGCATTTTTACCTTATTTAACTCATTACCTCTTCAAAAATACCTTACTTTAACCTGTATCTCAATTAAAAGTGCCAAAATTTTGTTTTAAAACCAACGCGCACCAACGATTTAAAGGGACATAAGAAATGTAAACATTGCGATTCCCCTTTGGCATGTCAAAAGTTGACGTCATTTCTTAACTTTCTTTTTATTTTGCTAACTGATAAGCCCAACTGTTTTTCTTCTAATAGTATTAATCTACATACAGCTAACTGCCACTGCGACTGTGCTTTGTTTATGTTCTTTCGAACATGAGCCTCGTGTGACTCGTTCACTGCGATAAAGTGTGTTCTGTATAATTATATCTGTTGACACTGATACAATTATTACTGTGATTGTTAACAGTTAGCTTATTAGTATTTAGAAAATGCCTAGGTCTATTGGTAAGGTAGTCAAAACGCTTATAGGCTATTTTATGCTGATAATTTAAAATTTGGAGCAGAAATGTTTTGATATGGTGAGTTTTTTTACTTATACTCTACCTGCCAGATGTGTAATGACGTATTGTAGGCTTTAGATGGAAAACATCTGTTAAACAGTTTAACACAGAAAAAATTTACTTTTTCAGTAAATTTGCACCACACGTTTTAAGACGATTTTCTTTGGTAACAATACACAAATTTATGAAAGCAATAAATTTTGCCTTTGTGTTGAAATAATAAGAAATCGTTTCTGCCATCTAGAGCCTCCGATACTTCAACTTATTTAGATTGTTTTTAAGATGGGCACTGCACTACTAATTCGCGGTTTCAGAGATGAGAAATGAACACTGTTGAAAAGTAGGCCGATGGCCCATGTAGCGATAGCAAATTATTTTTGCGTTGTCCCTAAAACACTATGTAGTGTTTTTTTCCTTTTTACTACCAGTGTATGACTACGGTAATTGGAGGAGGTGTCATCGTGACCATGTTCTCCGGTTGCCATCCATGGGGCTCGGAGTAAGCGTTTGCAGGTATTGGCGATATTTTTCAAGAGCATTCAGAGCTGTTGCGGGGCAGGTGAAAGCCGTATCCACTGGAGTCCTGGACAATAGCGGGACGTTGGGCCTCAAAGTTAACATTTCTGGCTTGACGTCAACCGATTTGGAATCACCGATAATCCTATCGATGGAAAAGCTTGGTTTGGACGCTATAGCTTTCGTAGAGGGGGGTGCGACATCGCCATGTGAATCGAACATTCCAGGCGGCCCACTACACACGGGGGCTCCTAAAGGACTGTGCATGGCTCCAATGTTTAGGGGGTGAAGAGTCAATCTTGCAAAGTCCTGCGGTGTCAGCATGGGCACCGGCGGGGGGATGTGCGGCACATATGGGTACCCGAGTGCTAAATGAGGATGACCTGCAAATAGTCCATGACGGTAGGGATCTAGAGTTGCAGCCATGAATGCTGAGGGATCTTTGAGCTGGTAGGGCTGCTGTCGCTTGTAGCGCTTCCTCCTTCGCAAAAACGATCCATTATCAAACATATCTTCGGAAGCGGGGTCTAAACTCCAGTAATTACCCTTGCCTGGGTTACCGGGTTCACGAGGGATCTTAACGAAACAATCGTTAAGACTTAGATTATGACGTATAGAATTCTGCCACATTGGGTATTTTTCTCTGTAATAAGGAAATCGGTTCTTAATGAACTCGCATATTCCACTGAGAGTAAGTTTTTTCTCTGGCGATTGCAAAATTGCCATGGTGATGAGGGCTATGTACGAGTAAGGGGGTTTCACCAAATGTCCTTTTCCTTTCGCAGACCCACCATCTTCCGAGTTATTTTCTTGCCTCTCTGCACTGGGATCCACTGATGTGTCTGTTGTGTCAGCTTCAGCAACACCACCCCCGTCAAAGTCACTGTCTTGGAGATCACTGTCGGAGTCGACAGACACAAGGGCGTCGATCTTGGAGTCATGAGGGGGCATCGCCATCAGAGGGGAACACATGAGTTCTTGACTGGAACAGAAACCAGTGCGGGGGACAAGCGCCCCACCATGTTGCAAGGCTTCCATCAAGTAGTCGCCGTTGGTTAGCGAGATGGCCTGGCTTCTCGGGCCTGCCTCTGAGGCCAGATGATAGCGCATCGGCCTAGCGACCGCCTCGTGGGAATACACAGTTTACTCTTAATCACGCGTCCAGTGGAGTACACGGAAATACTGCGACACCGATCGGACCTCAGACGGCTAAACTACAACACCCCGGACGAGCGCTCTCAACTCTCTTGGAGCACTGTCCCGCTACTTCATTCGCGAGCCGCGGGACCAATCGGCGGGAGGTATCGCACGGAAAGGCGGAGCAGCAACTTTACGACTCCGCCCACATGTCATTACATATTCATGAGTGAAAAGAGCTATTCGGAGGAGTGTTCTTCCCCGGGATGATGCTGTCTCCGTGAATTTCGGTTTTCGGCTTTTGCTGAGGGAAAATGAAACCTATTCTTCGGAATTTACGCAGCGAATCACAACACGAGGTAAGTCGCATTTTGAACTGATTAGTTGTTTGCGACAAGGTGGCAAACCCATGCAATTTTTTAGAATTAGAAATTATACTCCATGAATCTGAAAGAATGTTACCAGAAATTTTGTCTTGTATTCGAGCTGGAAACACTTCAACATTGTTGATGTCTAATGTTTACATTGAGTACCTTATTTCCATTAACATGTATTTTCGAACGATTTGTTTATATTTCTTTATAATATCAACTATTTTGTCGTGTAGCATGTTTAACATCCATCCGAACTCCCGTTTTATAAAAGTACTCTCAATCTGTTGTTAACATCCAGATTTTTCTTGAAAAACTGAAAAGTTAAATACAAAAAAACATTTAAACATTGAGTTTTATCAATAACTGCATAAAGGAATACTGTGCACATTAAACATTTATTCAGTTATTGCTGGCCGTTTACTTCATTTAAGTTAAATAATTTTTGTTATAATAAAATATGTACATTGATTGGTTGCGGAGTGTTTAAATTGTGCTTCTATTACTTTTCCTCGTACTTTAATGTCATATATGTTAATGACGAAGAATATTCTTAAGATTTGTTACCTTTACATAACATACGCAAACACAATGAAAATTTCGGATATTTTTACGCTTTCATTTATTTATCCCCCCCCCCCCCAAAAAAAAAAAAAACCTCCAAATATTATATTCCAAAAAAAAAAGGATAAAGTTTTACAATTGTATGTTCAGCATTAACTCATTTGTATTTCCTTTATTATTTATTGCTGCTTTAAAATAAAAATTAAAACTATATTGTAATAAGTTTTTTGTTTATGGTACATTTTGAAAAAATTTTAAACGTCAATAACGTGTTTGGAAATGTTAAGCTTAGGATTATTTTTGTGTAGTGATCTTTGCTATATTTATGCTTTCACTAATGGCAAAATCTGGTTTTCTAGCGAACAGTTCACAATACCTTAATCCTTCGTTTTTTCCCCCAAAAATTCTTATATTTTCCTTAATTTTATTCACACACAGAAAAGCAACAAAGAAATAAATATAAAATAATTATTTAATTAATTGAAAAGTCATTTTGTTTCGTAAGTGCGTATTTATTTTGAAGTAATTGTAAAGAATACTCTTGGAATGCACTAAAATATTTCTGCTGATGCAAAACAAAATTTATAACGTAAGACTATCAATTGTTTTCACGATTAAAAAAAAAAAAAAGAATAAAAAAGTAAAAAGATATATAAATAATATATATATAGATGATACGTAAAATTTAAATCGTCCCCGTAATGTTAACTTTAGCTAAAAATATAATTCATTTTCTTACAGATATAAATATTCCTTTCCTCTAAACTTACTTAATTCACTCTTAATTTATTGTTTATCATTCACTCTAAAATGTAATCCTTCTCTTGGCTTTATATTCCAACTTTCAATTCTCTTTTGGGCAATTACAGCTCTCATTAGTAATTCAAATTCAATGTTTAATACAATTTGATGTAGCAATACTTATTATAATATTTACTAAGATACTTGAAGCCTAAAATTTATTTCCCGCTCTCCGTCGGAATTATCTCTGCTTCCCTAATACTTAATATTTTCTTCAGCAATCGCGAACTTGAAGGTTTCCCGGGTTATCCGATCAGAAGGATGAACTGTCATCACTTGCGTTTAAATACCTCAGTAAGAAAAAAGTATATTTGAGATCAGATATGCTGAAACTAGGATACCAAGCAGACGTTGTAGTGGAATGGGGACTCGTCCCCGACTTTTTTCTGGGATGCGCTGAAAGCTTATCTGAATTTAATTGCCAGTTATAAATTTTTTTGCGAATTAAAATTATATATATATATATATATATATATAAAATTCAAAAGGGTTAAACAAGATTCCGACTAAGACAACGTGCTCCATCGCGCATCACAAAAATGAACAGCAAGATATAGTTGGTCCCATTTTGTAACTCTTTCTTAGGCTATCAGTTGTAGAAGTGCAAACTCTAATAACAGTCTAAATTGTACATTTTCATCGTATGTTATTGTTTCACTCACACCGCGTCGTAAAATGATCGTTTGGGAATGATTTTTTAAATAAATTCCGAAAATAAGTTTCTGTTTTTCGGCAAGTTCATAGGTGAAGAAAGTTAATAAACTTAATGTCATTGAACTGTTTTTTTTTTTTTTTTTTGTTTTTCATAAAGTAAAATTTTCAATTTAATGTAGATTCAGTCAAAATTCACGAACTCGTTTAATATGTATATATATATTACCGTAGCACTCAGTAACATTAGTTTTATTGACTAGATTGCCTTTCAACAATCGCCCTTAACAAAGCCGGAAAATTGCGGGACATTTACGGAGGCATTAACACTACCCTGTGACCAGCATCAACCCTAACACACTGTAATTGGATGGCACCAGATAGCGCCACCTCCCTTTTTAGATATGAGACTGAAGGTGAGGGAAACTTTCTCTAGCCTTCGGTCCCATCGGTACTGCCTTGGGATTTCAAGGTCGACTGATTTTACATTCACGTATCTCCAAGTGTAATGCTGGATCTTCATCGGGTCGGGTTTAAAACCCCAAACCTTCCGGTTCGAAGTCCGACGCCCCACCTCACTTGTTTAATATACAACATTTCGTTTAAGTTAAGACAGATAAAATGCTTGAACTCAGTCAAATGGTAATAATGAAAATTCTATATTAAACCCGCTTTAAACAAAATATAGGTATTCCTGAAAAGAGAAATGGAAAAGAAAAAAAAAGTGTTCTCTTACCTCTAGGGGAGAAAAAGCTTCTGTTAATTGTTTCGTGAAGTTGACTGAGCAAGCAAATAAGATGATACCTTCTAATTGTTTCTATCCTCTCCTTTGGACGATTTCAATATCTAGATAATTTCTGAAGACATAATTTAGTTTAACTGCAATTCTAATAATAATAAAAATAATAACAATAATAATAATATAGGGCAGACTGGGACTAGATAGCCCACTTTATCTTCTATGATTAAAAATGTATAAATAAATAAAAAAGAAATTAAAAAGAAAAGGGAAAAATAGAGAGAGAGAGCTAACACTATCACTCTACTTTCAGGAAGAAGGTTCCAACCTAAAATTTGAAAATAATTACACTTCCAGTTATTTGTTAAGAGGTAAAGATTGGCGCCTAGGTCGCTGGCAGATTTGCAACAGTTGCGGGGTAAATTGGCTCAATTTAACTATTTAATGTTCTGATATTATAGAACTTGAAGAAATGTATTCTGTACCAAATTTTATTTCTCATTCCCTACGAAAGAAAACAAAAGATAGCTAAAGAAAAGTTATCGCTCACTTTTATGAATTGCAAAATTACGTGTATAAGGAAAAAAAAATGCAAAAAAGACAAAGTTACAAGAACTATTTCTTTTCGTTTGAATTTTGTATGAACTGTCTCTGTACCATTTCCATCATTGCAATGAATACAAATATGAAAAATCATTTCTTCAGTAATGCAATGATTCGTAAGCCCAGTGTTTACACATGAATTAAAATTTCAATTGAACCTGAAAGATTTTTTTTTTAATCTTTTGAAACTTTTTTTTTTCTAACACTATAATAAATATTTCTTTGTTTGTAATATTTCCGTGAATATCTATTAATTTACAAGAGAAATGGCCCTGTTGTACTAACTTATAACAATTAATATCAATGTGCATGTTCTTTCTACTTTTCAACATTAAATATATTTATCACGGTTCAAAGTTAAAAGCACTTTTAGAAATATCATAAAAATAGCCTTGGGGTCTTGGGGATCTTATGGGGCACGGTTCTCCTTTTATTTAGGGCAACCTCACGTGTCCCATGCGAAATGGGCCAAATTTCCTCGTGTCTAAATTTTTACTTTTCATGAGTGTAAGAAACTATTCCGAAAGCGTTTTAGTGAGCAAATAGGTCGTACAACAACCATGAACAATGGCCCTTCTGAATATCATTTGTCAAAATGGAAAATACGATCTATTAAAAAATAAAAGACTATTATTTGTAAGCGATGAAAATTACTCTCGTCAGTAAAATCTAGCTGGTTCGTTAATGGACGATTCTTCTTCGACGTGTGGCAGGACAATACACATATGGCTAGACAGACAGCCTCATGCACCCTATAAACTTTTTGAAGTATTGCGACTGGGATGACGGGTCCCTATGGTGCACTAGTCCCGGTCTATCCCTGCAATTGTTCTTCTACTTACTCACCAAAAGAAAAAGGTAAAAGTTTCTATTAATAGGAGGACTAAAATAAGAACGTTTTTGGCAATAAGAGACGGTTCATAAATGACGTCACACTTTTTTTCAATGTATTTGACCCCCTCCCCCTTTGTCACAAAGTGTCACACTCCCCCCTCCCCCTTTGTCACATGTCATGCTATATTACAGTAGTATAAAATAGGTTTAATTTGCTGATTTTAAATGTTTTTATAGAAATCAATGTACGATGTCACACTTCTTGTTACCCCCTCCCCTCCCCTTGTCACAAACTGTCACACTTTCTTGAACCCCCCTCCCCCTTGAAGCGTGACATCATTTATGAATGACCCCTAATGTTATTGAGGAGCAGCATTCCACTTTGCTTGAAATAGGAAAGTTTTTCATTAGTATATTTCGCCAGCACTGTCGTATGAATCGGAAACTTGAATCTTTACAAGCAGACCACCTCAAAGTCTGTAGACTAAACAATAATGATGTATGATGTTTACTGTAGCGTGTAGTGTCATTGTCATAGGCGGTAAAGCAGGTTCATCCCATACGTTGAGTATCGCGTTCGAACATGGCAGTACTGTAAAGAATTTGATAGTATGGTACACTCCTCCCCCAATCACACACACGCAAACTTACTGGCTACGGAGGGGTCTCAGTACTTTTCGCGAGTTAACGAACATGCGAGAGAGCTCTTTTTTTCAAAAATTTGTACCTGATCAAAGGAATAACTGAGCAAACTAATTTTTTTATGATTACAAGCACCTTTCAATAAACTGTTTAGTACCTTCAAATTCGAATTTAATTAAAATAATTATGATAGTTATTGCAAAGCTAGAATTGTGTTTCTCGTAATCATGAAAAATGCACATTTCATTGCGCGCATGATTCTAGAGTAAGTAATAGGCTAATATTTTCCAGAAAGGTCTTAAATTACACAAAAGTGTCTCACTAAAATGCTATACATCTTTTTTTTACAGAAAATACAATGATAAATATTTTTTCAAATAATATAAATATTGAAATTTAATGTAAAAAGCGAAAAATTGATGTAAAAAATGTCATTAAAAAATATTTTCATATATTTGTACTATATTTGAAGTATAAATCCTAAAATGAGTAACATAAAGTGCATAGAAGAAATTTCAGAGCGAAAGAACAGTATTTTTTTTTTTAATATCATGCGCACAAGCACTAATTTTACGTTTTGAGAAAAACGAGTTTAAAGTTGAAATTCACTATTATTTGAAAAAGAAAAAAAAAAAAATGTGTTTACATACCTAAAACCCCCTGCTGCATATACTTCACCTTCTTCTTGCAAAAACCTTTCTTTTCCTTTGGCTTCTTTAAGCTTTTTGGCTCTGCGAGCTTCACGTGATGAGCTTAAAGCTTGTTTCTCTGCGCTTAAAACTCGGGATGCATTCATATCAATACAGACTGAGACTAAAGATTTTGATATTTTCGAATCCAATGCTTTGCAAACTTCCCGTAGACCTTTCTGCCCATCATTAAATGTAATAATAGCTAAATTTGCAGCTATTTTTACTATGTTTACACTCGAGCCTATACCTTTGGGGGCTAAAATTCCATATCACCGAGTTCAACGACTCATTTATTTGCATTCTGCGTTTTCCCCCTAAGACACTTTCGCAGCAGCCTCACATGTGATAGATCTTTGAAAATGTGCTTAATTACCTGCATAAAAGCTTCAAGTATAGGGTGCTTATGCTTATATTCTTTTATAGTGCCATTTCCAAGTGCAACATTATACTTGCACCAGCTATTCAGTCTTTTCGGGCAAAACCAATGCAGGGGTTCCTTGTCGGTGCTCCCAGTGTAAGCCCAAACAGTGGGCTGTTTGGGCCGTTCACTTTTTCTATATTTTTTAAGTAAATTTATTATTGCCATGTATTTTTCCCAACACTTTCACGATGCCAGAATTTTTCAAAAAGCTGTAATATAAGAAATATATAACTACCAAAACTCATTTGTATTCAAAAAACATCATCATAAATCTTATCTCCACGGATTTTTCATGCAGCATGCAAAACTTTTAGACTATTATGAAATAAGATTTTGTATTTAAACTACTGAACTTAAAACTTCGAGAACGTTTCAGCAACTGTGAGGTAGAAATAAAATTTCACGTTAAATTAAAGCACAAATGAGCATTAAAACGTTTAATGCTCATTTGTGCTTTAATTTAACGTGAAATTTTATTTCTATTACTTTGCACAAAGTTTAATCATTACCAACTGTGAGGTATTTAGGGAAATGGAATGTTCTACTGCAATGTGTGTAGACCAGGGAATTTTGTCGAAAAATAATGCATCACAAAAAAAAAAAAAAAAAATACAAAGCGCGTATATCCGATTCTGCTCTTGTAAGAATATCTCTTGCACTTACTTGCCAAGAGATGCTCCTGCAAAAATATCTTTTGCTGTTAAAAAGAGGGATATCTTTTATTCAAACGATTTCATTACGCATCGATCCACACACTGTAAAATATTTTACCCGAATTTATACGAGAATCTCCTGCAAATCATTTATCCTGAGTCTGAGGCAAAATTAGAGAATTATAAGCAGGAAACTACAAAGTCTTCAAAAGAGAAAATTGCGAAGAATAAAAAGCATAGAATACTCTCTAACTTGACAGCAGAAGATACTATACGGCAATAGCAGCGCCATCTAAACATACGAGGAATTATAATTTCTGGTACACTAAGTCGAAGGTGAGTTCAGAATTTGAACGTTCTTTGTTGTGATGTCTCTGGAGTTGGGACTCGCTGCTGAGGGCTAGGCGGCTCACTAAAGCTAAAAATAAAATGTACGCCAACAATACATAATGCATTTGTTTACAATCTTTGAACTGGTAGTCACAGATTTCAAGTGTAGTTTTCCGCAGAGCTGTTACTACACTAAAAAAAATTTGCCCGAAAATACATAAGTTTATCCTAATGAAATAAGAAACATTTCTTATTTCATTTATCCGGTTTCTAACGTAAAATTACAGAAAATTAAAAACAGGAAAGTAAAATCATTAAAAAGGGAAATTACAGAGAATAAAAACCGAGAACACTCTAAATTGACAAGAACGGACAATGTGCCGCAATAGTGAAGCTATCCGTGTGCACGCTGTAATACTATTTCTGGTACACAAAATTGAAAGAGTTCCTTGAGCCGACGCAGTTGCGACTCCTGTGCCCTAGGCCGCTCGGCCCAAGATGCCTCCTCCCAAGTTGGGAGGACTAGCTGCCGAGGGCTAGGCTTCTCCCTAAGACGGATAGTAAAGCGTAGGCCAACAATATATCATGGATTTCTTGACAATTTTTAAACTGGTTGCCACAGATTACCCAGAAACCTGATTTGTTGCTTTTTAAAGAGTACTTACGTAACTTAATAGATTTTTCTTCAAATATTATAGAAGCAACAAAAACACTCCAAAATACAGTTCAATTTAGTTTGGAATATTTAGTAATTTAACTTTTACGAGATTTAATTTCAAGGATGTGCTAGAAGAAACAGTTTAAAACAATGGATTTGAACAGTTTGTTGCTGTAATGTCACGATTTTCGTAATTTTCTGTTACAGTTGGTACCATCAAAGTCTCGACAACATCTGAAGAATTTTAACATTATCATTCCATACTTTTAGCATGTAGTAGGTACTGACGTTTCTTACTTCAAACCAACATGAGATGTAAAAAAAAGTTGTTTAATAATCCTTGCGAAAATATTTCAAATAGTCGCAAAATACTCAAAATATTTCAACGAGACTTCCAGCGGTACGCTTTAGTTTGTACGCTTTAGTAGTACTGTTGACTTCAAATTTCTTATACAATTACTATTTTTTCCTTTTCAATAGATCATTCGATTGTGATAGTATTGTTCTAGTCACCCCCTCCACTTCCCAAACTTGCTTCAAAGAGATATGTTTATATAAGGAACTAGACCTTTTATTTCCTTATTTTTTCAAATTTAATATTTGTTTAATATTTAAATATATCCCTTTTTACCAATACTCCCTAATATTTTTATCCCTTACAATTAATTTTACAGCATTCATTTTTGAAATAGTCATTAAGTTTTAACTAAATAATCATAACACTTTAATCATACGATTTAATTTTTGCATCGAACAAAAGTCTTTTTAAGTTGCACTGTCAAACCTTTTCGCAGTCAATAAACTTAAACGGTTTTGTTAAACACTCCAACTACAAAAAAATAAATGCGATTTGCCCGAATTCGGCTGTAGTGTTTTATTTATTCAATCTTACATCAAAATATTATCTTACGCAAAACAAAAGCTCTCATACTTATGATAGTCTTTAGCAGAGACTAAAAGAGTTATCTTATTAAAAGTAATTTAATAAAAAAATCTTATCTCTTCTTAGAAATTGTTCTTTTAATGCATTTTGAAAGAAAAAATGACACTGGGAAAGATAATCCCCTAAACGCAAATGGCAGTCAAAATGAAATAAAACATAATCTAGTAAAGAAATGTTGCATAAGTAAGCTTTACTGAAAGTAATTTCTTTTTCTTCGCAAGATTTTACAGCGGAAAATTTTCTCAGGGATAAATTTTGTTAACACTGGAGTGTTTAAAATAAAACCTATTTTTTCAACATTGCAAAATCTTTTCAAGTTAGAAGTTAATTAAGGCTTTAGCTCATATTTCTGCATTGAAGTAGATAAAAATGAGTACCATGAATAAGGAAGTATGAATAAACATCATAGCATTTGTTAATAAAATTAGCTTAGAATTGCTATTTTTAAAAGTTAATTTCTAAGTAAATAAGAATTGTTGTTGCCTCTTTAAATTTTATTTAAATTTACATTAAACTGTGAAATTAATGCCTCATTATTTGAGTTTTGTCATTAATAATAATAACTGATTATGAGATTAAAATCACACTACATATGCAACTCCCTTTTATTCATTTCATTTCTAACGGTAAAAATTGTCAGCTGAAAAATTTAAATCTCGATCGATTCTATAATTTTTGCAACAGAACGTTTCTACAGTAATAAAATTGGCGAAGACCTTCCTACCTCCAGCAATTTTTAACCGTTATTTTCTATTTTGGAAATTAAGCGATGTTAACGAATAAGATTTGCTTCCTCGCTTTTTGGTGTTTTTATCGATCTATCTGTATGCATTAAATAAATTTTGCCTTACTTGTTAGGATTTGTAAGACAGCACAAAATACGCTTTCAAAAGGGTTTTTTGCCCTTTTAACTTCTTTTAAAAATTAAATTTTTGAATAATAGTCCAAAATCTTAACAAATCAATCTTTTAATATTAAAAGCACGCAAACGTAGGGGGGAAGACGAAACAACATCAGCTTGTTTTGAAGTTGCAACGAACCTCTTTTTCGATGCAAAAGATGTAATAGAGGTTATCTTCCAGATGAGTCTTCCGAGAAAAGTCAGCATTATCTTTTTCATCCAGATGGTCCTTATCCAGAAGTTCTTTTTTTTTTGCAGTGAAAGTGACCCCTGGTAATCCCGAAAGAAGCGTTTTTTTTTTCTTTTATTTATTTACTATTTGAGCATTTAACGCTGACATTTTTTACCTGCTATTTTCACAGAAAGGTAAGCCTTTTACTTTTGATTTAAGTTTGATATGCAATCTGTTTATTCAAGGTATTTTTTTTTAAATTAAAAGTTTAAATCGCGTCTTTTTCATCTTATATAGGACATGTCATTTAGTAAGCAATTAGAGCTTTTCTGTACACTTACAACCAGATTCGATCTTTATAACTTTTCTAAAATACTTGGTCTACAAGTTTTCTTTTGCTAGTTTTACAATCAGTTGTTCTTCACTTATTGGAAGGGGAAGTTTTTTCGTTCATAAGAAAAATGATTATACGTAGTACATCCACAAAATAAGTTCCGTTTCTATTTCTATCCACGGCAGCGCTGCCGTCGCAGTTCCGCGCATGAGCGGCAGTTACTCTTACTCAAGAAGAAGATATGTACCCCATTTTCAGATCGCTACCACGCACCACATATTCTTTGTGGTGCTTCTTTATAATGTCAGCCTTAATTGAAAATGCCGCCGTTTGTGAAATCAGATCTGTGATTCGTGTGCACTTCAACGATGATGACGAGCTGAAAGAATATACATGGTTGAAAACACAGGCGGCAACCTTCTATGAAGAAGGTATACAAAAACTTGTGCCACGCTATGACATGTGCCTACAAAATTTCGGAAGCTATGTGGAAAATAGTTTAACAGTTGTAGATTTTTGTACAATAAATAATTTTTCTGTATCTGTACACGTATTTTTATATAACCAAACGGAACTTACTTTGTGGATATACCTCGTATTATTCAGTCGTTAAAAAGTTTTGAATTAGTAAATCTCACATTTTTAATCTGCTTTTCTGCCTTTAAAATATGGATCATGTTTAGCGCTTCCACAGTAGGGTGAGCCGAGAAAAGGTTTTTCTTTGGTAGGTGGGAGAAAGGTTAACTATTGGCTTAAAGTAACTACGACTTATAACCCTTTAAATAAGCTTTATTTATACGTCAGACACATGACATACTCTCATTTAAGGCTTTCTTTGTCATAATTAATCTTAAATATGCAAATCTCACTTGTAGATGATAATTATTTTTTATGTTTAAAAATAAGGTATTTTCATTCTGTGTGAGTGACATGCTCAGAATTTGGTAGCCTGACAACATGTTTTGTGTATTTCACAAAATGACAGAAACGAAAAAGTTTGTATCTTGAGTGAAATTTAAGACATTTCAATAATTTTAAAAGTCTCAAATAGAGCAATTCGAGGAGAGATGCCCCACGTTGTGTATTTATGTCAGAATATTAAATAAGACCACACACATTATGCGGATTGTTACTGATAAGCTGAATGCTGCACTGTATGAAATGTGTTGTTTTTGTCGCAAAACAGTCGAAGATATTGGAGTATTTTCTGTACCTCAAAGCCAGATTGACGTAAGTCACATTATCACTACTATAAAAACTGATAAGAATGATTTCTTTGCCTAGTAGCAAAACTGTTATAGGAATTAGGCTACAAAACATTATTGCTAACATTTAAAAAATATGCATGCTTGCTGGTTAATTTTATTAAATTAAACAATGTCTGAAAATCGCCATTTTTGGATTTATGTTTGTCTGGTCCTGAGGTAGTTTTGCCAAAAGACTTATTTTATTGTCTGAAATGAAAATTTGTGTGTTTTTTTTTTATTTGTAACGCGAGCACAAGTAATTATCTTAATATTAAAAAATAGTAATGTAAAAGCAAGACTGAGTTTACTGAAATATTGCATGCTAAACCAGATAGCCGTAATCGTTGTTTTAATAGGACTAACGTAACTTCTTACCAAAAAGGACAGATGCCCCAGACGAGAAACAGGAGAGTAGGGACAGATGTCTCTTTGCAGTTTTTAAAATTTTTAAAAAGATTTTTTATAAATACATTAGCTCTATAAATATTGTTACTTAATTTATTGTATGTAGTATGCTTTTTAACTTATATGCATAGTGTTAATCTAATTTATGAACACTGTTAATTTATTACACATATGCAGTGTTACTTAATTTACTTTATATAGAGTTATTACATTATGTATAGTGTTGCTTAGTTTATTTTATATAAAGTAGCATATAGTAACGTTATATGTCTGTGAAACATAAAAACTTATTTGAATGTGTATTCTTAAATCCTGTTTTTTTTTCTCTGTTAGGTGTTCTTGTTTTCTTGCCCTCTATAGGCTAATACTCATAAAATTAACCATTAAATTAACTATGTTATTTACCATATAGTGGAGTATCGTTTAAACGACGCCGAAGGGACTATCGAAAATCGTCGTATAAACGGTACTCTACTGTAATAACTCATATAATTAATCACAAAAACTTCTTCATATACTAATTATTTTGTATGAATATTAAAGTCACACAATTTACTGCTTTGAGTTCTGAATGAAGACGTTTTACAAAAGGAAAATCTACTTCTTCATTTTCATATTACTTTTGCATTATTGCACCTTTATTGCGCAATACTAATTTAAGGTTAATCCTTAAACATGCTTGGATGTTCCGGCATATAAGCTGATATCGAATTAAAATTTGTAGCTTTTCTTTTCTACCTTTAGTTTATTTTCTAGTTAGTCGATTTCTACTTCATGTGTTTAAAGCTTGCTTCTTCTTCATTGTACTTTTATTGTGGAACATTAATTTTAAGATTTTGTGTGTTTAATCTATATTTAGAGCTTGAAACTCCGGCTTGCAATCTGAGGTGTCAAAAGAAAAATGCAACTGTTTATTTTCTGCCGTTAGCTTAAAGCACCACTCTTCCGAGAAACAAAACAAAGATTCTATATGAGATTTTTAAAAAAGTTTAAACTTTGTAGCAAAAATATTTGTAGAGCAACATAAACCCACGTACGAAGTGCGCGCAATTACTCATCAAAAGAACTGAAAACAGTAGGAGGAGGCTTGCATCTGTTCCGTCACAGGGATCATAAAACTTACAGAAAACAACTCTTCTTCTTCAGAGTTTACAAGAAGTATGTGTACATATCTGTGCTCAGAGCCATTCACAAAATGCTGAAGGGGAGAAGTTAAAGGAGCGACATTTTATGCGTTCAAAAACAACATCCGCTGGATAATGCGTTGAGCCTAATTTTACAGTCCTAGTAATTCTTGCAGCTGGAAACGGATAAATATTTCCCCCAGTCGGCGTTGGCCTCAAAGGATGTGTTGGGTATGGGAACAAGTAGTGAAAATTTTCTGCAGTTGCCCTTGTCCGTCAACCCCGTCACCCCCGCTTTGCAATCCCCGCTTAACTCGCATGCTCTATTTTCCGGTATTATGAGAGTGTTTATAAGGGCACAATACATCGGTAGCAAACTATTATCGCAGGGCGGAAGAGAGAAAGGCCGCATTTTTTGAGGGGTGGCGCGCGGGGTAAAAAACTGGGGATATTCGCACTCTCCCGGTTATGAGGACTGCGATGCGGTTGGTATTGGATTAAATGAATTGTGTTCGGCCAGTTTTCTGAAAAGGGGAGAAATAAGGCAGTCAAAGTGATGATGAACGTCAAACTTTGATGTATCCAAATTGAAAAGTTATTTGTATGATACACCTAATAAATAAAAGTAAATGGCAGTAATATCTCGATTTTTAAGCTTTCGTTTGCAAAAAACGATGCATTTTATTTATTTTTTATTTTTTGATATTTGTCCCGCATTTTAATCAGCATTAAACATATAACGATAAAATACTACTGATATTTTTTCTGAAAAAAAAAAAAGACATATAGTATTTATTTGTCTATATTTCCTTATTTTACTTTGCATGTTATTTACTCTATGTTTTTAAATATCCGATACATATATTACGATATATATACAGGGCCGGCCCTATCAATGTGCAAAGTGTGCAAAGTACAAAGGCGCCAGCATCTTGGGGGCACCTCAACGTGAGAGCAAAAAAAAAAAAAAAAAAAAAAAAACAGTAATCTGTGTTTCATAAAATTAGTTCAACAAGTCTAGTTGTCTTAACGTAAGAAGACCCAATGATAGTGACTCCTCCCAGATACTCCATCTTTCAAGTGAAAGAACTTAAGTGAAAATTCACTTGTAGCGATGGTACTTTACCCACTGTGGTGCTTGATAGAGATGGTTAGATGGTACCAATCCCTGTGAAACGCCCTAGATCTGCAATTATGAGAAGTCAACAGCAACCCATTAGAAAGAAAAAAATAAGTTATTTGTTTCATGTATGCAATTATTAAAGTTTTTAAAGTAATTGAAAACGCAATAAAATGATACATAATTTGAATTTATATTATTTTAGTTTGCACGATGAAAGAGGGATAGGGGCGACTATTTTTATGAAGTCCAAGAGCGCCGAATACCGTCGGGCCGGCCCTGTATATATATATATATACCGTAATTATCTGTGTATAGCCCGCGGGTTATCTAAGAAAAAACTCCCTTTTTACTATTAATAAAAAGAAAATTAAATTGATTGTTAAATTGAAAAAAATAAATGATAGGTTTCAAAAGGATGATTCAATTTCACCCATTACCTCTTAACTTCCCCATGCAAGCCTTTGCTTCCACACTAATTAAATCACAATAGGAGAGTAGGACCAAAACCGGGGGACCTGTATAAACAAAATATGGTAAAATTTAAACTTTTTACAATATAATTTTAAATGTTAAAAGTGTGCTGCAATTTAAAATTGTTTCCTTATAAACAGTGTACCTAACAGAGTGATTTGTTCATTGTTTTTGATTTGGGTGCGGGCTATACAACGATGCGGGTTATACACCGAACTTGATTTTTTTAGGATGAATTTTTCTTCCTGCGGACTATACAACGATGCGGGCTATTTACCGATAATTACGGTATATATATTTATATTTGGTTTGAATAATTTTAAAATTTTTATTAATGAATGATATTTTTAAAATGTTGGTAATTACATTCAAAAATAAGAAATAAAAGAATATAATTATAATTTATATACTTTCATTATTTGAGTTTATAAGCTATAAATTATATTTTCTGGCATGTCCGTTTAATATAAATTACATTTATTTTTCAATCTTTATATAATTCAAAAACCATTGCTGTACTTTTATTTATAAATGCAATGATTAGTAAGTTTTTGCACAAACTCCACATTGTTACGTTTTTATTTTAGAAATTTTATGTTACATTTTGAATCAATTGAATAACTTAGAAACGCTCCAAAAAAATAAATAAATAAATAAATAAAATAAAAAATAAAAATAATTTTTTAAAAAAATTCATAAAATGCCTCACAAACAAAATATGCATATAAATGTTTATTACATCTTTTACTTGGAAAATTCTTGAAGACTGACACTTTCTGTCGTTGTAGTATGTTCTTTCTTTGTAGAGGGTACCGTTATACGGTAAAAAACTTATATGATGGACCTTTCTTTGGGGATTTACCACTATATCTTCTATATATAATTTGAATATCTTTACCATATAATTGTTAATTGACAATCATATGGTATGAACAGACATTTTTATAACTTAATAAATATGTAATATTAAAAATGTAAATATATTAAACCAGGGATGCCCACCAGAAGTGAAGGGTTCACGGTGCATATTGCGCCATTGAATTTTTTAGGGGGGGGGGGGGATTTTAAAAATAATTTTGTCAGACTTTTTGGGGGGTTCATCGTTTTTAGGGAGGATTTCTAGCTTTTTAGGGGGTTCACCATCGCTTGGGGGGAGGGGTCACCCATGATTAAATTACATAGCTGGGAACTGCAATATTTGTTAAACAAATTGAAACAAATCTTTCTTTCTTGAACATTTTATGCTCTTCTGCTGGTATGCAATGTATAAAATTATTGTGCATCTTTTTTGAACATAAATGCACACGCTTCTAAATACCAAAGTTCACCCATGATCCTCACATTTACTTTTACAAAGTAAGAGGAATTTTACTGCGTCATTCGCTCGTAAAAAACATTGACCATACAAATATCCGAAAACGTCGTCTTCTTAAAAAATGTCCTCCCTCTAATATTGCTAGTGATACCTCAGGCACAAGTATGACGAACAAAGAAAGAACACGTGCTATCATAGGAGACAAAAACATTCCTGGCAGTCCATAACATTTGTGTACTGCTTCACAACATTTGTGTGCAACAAGAGCCTATGGAAGGTATTGTATCTCTAAAGGTCTATACCAGGTAAAGTTGCCTTCTCCCTTCGGCTTTCCGATATTGAGACATCTGTGCTCAAGAGTTGGGAGTCCATTGCAGAGCGTTCAGGGGCGGTCTCCTCTTTGTTCAAACTTCGCCATTGAAGCGATTTTCCGTGCCAATAGACATGCAGTTTTACAATGGATGTCTGCATTAGAGGGATTAGTGGAGATCTTCAGCATTACTGTCATCGCTAGGTTTGGCACTCTATCGCCAATGAATCTATTTTGGTTCGCCGGATGGTAATTGATTTATTCAGATACATAGAGATAAAATGTTAGTATCAGGAAGGAAAGGACTTAGACTTTTTTTCCCTTGTAAATATTAATTCAATGTTTTTTGTTGTAACTGTTGAGTTTCAGTTTATTACTTAAAAATGAAAGGCTAAATTTTATACAGATAAAAGAAAAGAGTATACGTTTGCTGTGAGATATCGATGTAACATAAAAGCTTATATTGCAGGCCACGAAATTTAACAATCTTTTGAAGCCATGATTTTTTAATATATATATATATATATATATATATATATATATATATATATATACACACACATACACACATATATATTGGGTTTTCCGCACAAGTTTTGGGAAATCAAATTTATTCATTCAGGGTTGAGAAATTTTTTTAAATATCCATACCAGTGTAAAAGTCAGTAAAAATACTAGTGTTAAAATAGTTGCATCTCATGGAACTATTTCCATGTCTCGGTTAATTCAATATATATATTGTATATATATATATGTATATATATACAGTAAAACCCCGTTAAAACGCGGGTGTTGGGGGACATGTTTGGCACCCGCGTTATAACATAACCGCGGTGTAGTGAAACTATACCGCAGAACCATATTACGAAATAATACTCGCTTTTGTTGCATCAATTTTAACTTTATCAATCACTCGTAACTTTTGTTCTACAGTATATTTTTTTCTTTTCTTCTTTGCTGCTATTTTATTCACTAATTGCTGCGCACGAAGCACACATCTCCAACTGCGCAGTCTATCGAGCGATTGGTTATAAACCAACTGTGTTCCTAGAAAAAGGGGGCTTAAACATATCTTTGTTATCATTATGGGATTGTGAAGAGGTCTTCAGGGAAAATTAGGTTTGGAGTGGAAGGAACGCACTTCTCAAAGAAACAATGTTTTAAGCCTGCATACACACACACTCAGACTGGAAAATATATTTAATTTTCAGGCATGCTAAAGAATGGAATACAAAGGTACTCTTCTCAAAATTGAAGAGTTCCTTGTTCCTGACAGACTGAGCTCCCCCCATTTCAGCAGAAACAAGTCAGAGGCGATTGTACCCAATTTTGAAATCAAGCTATATAGTGTCCTAGGTTGAAAGGCAGAAAAAGCGTGAAAAAGGTGTACATCAGGCCTAAAACCATAGGGCTTTATCTGTTAGTGTGTGTGGTGGGGGATGTCAACTCTTTGGCTAGAATATTTGTGTGCTCCGGATAGCTTTATTTACAATGGTAAATGAGGAAAAACCTTTAAATGACTATGTTAAAGGGTGGTTTAAGCATCGGGGGACCTGATATTCACCGCGGTGTATCCGATTCCGCTGTATACTGAAGCGCGGTATAATGGGGTTTTACTGTATATATATATTAATATATAGCGGTAAGATGCAGGTCTCGTACGTCCAAGTTCGCAGGATCAAACCAGGCCCAAGTCGGTGGATTTTCAAAATGCAGAAAGGGGTCGACAGCGCCCACGTCGTATGATTATGCGGCATTTTAAAGATCCCCTGAGTATTCGCTTGGCGGGGATACACTAGGCTAAATTAAATTCCCATGGTAGTTTGCATCAATTAGAGCTCAGGTACCGCCATCTAGAGGGAAACTGAGCGTCAAAAATTGCGTGAATGGCACCACACTCATTGTGGTGCGCCGAAAGAGTTGGTACTAATCTTTGGAAACGCACTAGGTCTGCAGTGGTTAAGAAGCAATACTACACAGCCCATTAGAAATTATATATATATAACATCATTCTGGATTATTATTATTTTTTTTGTTCTTAATTTTCCCCGTTTCGCTGTCATCACTGCTTTTGTCTCAAAACAAGGACTGGCATGAAATAATTTATTCAATTCACAGCAAGCATGTTGTTGTTCAAATGCATGTCATTTGTTCTCGAGCTCTCCAGTACTTTAGAGCCTGGAGAGCGGCAAAGCTGTAGCAGATTTATTAACCAGGGCGCACCATGAGGAGGCCTGCTATATTGCACCCCAACATGCAAGCATGTCAGATATTGGAAAAAGTTAACCCCTTCGTAATTGGGAAGGCAATACTAATACCTTCGACATTTTAACCCTATTTGCATATTTGCATAGCTCTTATCCAGTGCAACCATAAGAAAGCCGAAGCGAATAATGTTTTTCCAAGGCATTTTAACCTAACCATTACAATATAGGAAATACATCGGACTACACTATTAAAAACGTTGGAAAATGTCGTATCAATTTCTCGGTAAACGGTCTGAGATCCACCAGTGATTCGGAAAAGTAAAGCTGATCCGGTTCACATCACTGCGAAGCATTATTTTTAAGCAATCAAGAATGCAAATTTTTTCTTTCATTCGCCGTTTTAAAATTGGCTGGAATTTCTTCTGACAAGAGTTTAATGATTATCTCCCCATTTGAGCTTAATTTTTTCTTTAGTTTAGTATTTTTTCAACTTAATAGACAGATAAGCTTAGTATTTTTTCAAATTGTATTCAATGTGCTACGACAATTTAAAGAATTTTGCTAGTTTATTACTACCCAGTCAAAAAAAAAAAAAAAGGAAAAAAGTATATTACTATTACTAATAATAATAAAAATTGAAACACTGTGCAATTTTAAATTTTGAACAACAATCACGACTCATACAGAATGTTTTCGGGGCAAATGTCATGGTTATTAGAAAAAACGTACAGAACGAAAATTGACAAAAGTTGGTGTGCATTCACAGACACTAGTAGAGTATGCGGCTTTTATTTATAAAAAAATGTATACACCAAAAGTTTACGCTAGGGGGTAGTTTAGTGTTGAAATCGTTATATATGTGATAAAGGAATACACTAATTAAAACCGAAAATAACAGCTTTGCTAGTAATTTACAAAAATGTGACTAAAATGGTGCAGTTGAGGCATACGTGTTGCTGTAGTAGTAATATATAGTGAAGTTATCAAGGATATTGTCACAACAGGCAAAACTATCGGAAAAAGTCGCGGGTGCAACCTGTACTTCCTATAGATTCAAATTATTTAGTAATCATCTTACATAGTTTGATTATGCTCATCAATACTTTTCTTCACTGTGAGCAGCACTAGCATTTTTGCTGCTCTGATACAAGTTTGACTAATAAAACAGGATATAAGTCAGATAAATAATTGTATGAATGAAGGCAATTTTCTCAACCTTTCTTTGCATCTTTATATCTCTACACAAAGCTACATTTCTTGCATTTTCTCTTGTTCCACAACACCAAAATTTCCCCCAGAGGCGATTTTTGGCACTGAAATTTTTCCTTTGGAAATTAAAACTGCTCTCTACTGTGCATGTGTACAGTAAAGGGCTTTACGTAGAGAGAACACCACATAAATCAGCAAACTATCTTCGTGAAGAGCGTTGCAAACCAACTAAGAAAAGACCAACATTTCCTTCTAAAAAAAGTTGTTTTAATATTTTGAGAACACTGAAATATATAAATGACCTAAACAAGGTACATAGATCATGGACCAGACAGCAGAACAGCATACTCTTTGGTTATGCTGACTCTACGTACTATCGTTTTTGCTTCCTTATCAGAATAACACACATATACACTTTTTTAGAGGAAAATGTTGGTCTTTCTTAGTTAAGCGCTCTTAGTTGATATGAAAATTGTAGCATAAGAAAACTCAAGTTTTCTATCGGATCGCCTTTTTTCTTCTTTGGTTAAATTGCCATTACATTATCTGATGAAACATTTGGACGGAAATACTTTGAAATAAAAAAGGTATTTTAGAGAAAACCTAAACAAACCTCTAGAATCTGAAATGCTTTGAAAAGATAGAAATATCTTTGCTAAGATTCTAACTTTTCTTACAATTTTTTATAGTTATTTTCTTAAGCAATATTTCTTGGTGTGTTACAATAGGAATTGCACTGTTTACTTATAGCTGTTTGAGACGTTAATTAATTAAAAAACGTACATCCGCAAAACCGAATTCCTCTCTGTTTCCACACAAAAGTTCTACTCGTACGTGTAAATAATGCGTTATTAAGCCCGAATATGTCGGTAGCTCATTATTTTTGAAGGTTTCAAATGCACAAGTCGTACGACTGCGTCCGAAGCATTTCTGTATAGTAAGTGGTAACTAAGTCCCGCAGCGGACCGGTCGGTTGAAACTCGGTTCCCGCAGAACACGGAAAGCGAAGCAACTGATCAGTGGTTTGGGACGGTGACAACCTCTCGTGGCTGGCTGCTATGGGACCGTGTACGCTAAAGGGAGCTAGTGCACGTTAAATCTGTCATGGCCCCAAAGTCCTTCAAGTGAAACGATACCTCTCAGGTGCCAACCCCAGGTGACGGTCTCTCATCTGGGAGCTGGTTCAAAAATGAAGACACCTCTCAAAGGAGCGGAAGCCGGACTCCTTCCTGCCTATAAGGGCAGCGCACCCGTTCTTCCTCGCTTCGCACACGGACACTACAACAACAAGTGGTAACTATATGAAACATGCAGTACCGAAATAGTGCAAAATAAAATGGAAAAGCAATATTACCCAAAATGAATCATATGTGATACGTAATACACAATCGCACTAACGGACCAACCATTTAAAGCAAAGGAGAGAGAGGGACCCCCTCCCTCTCTCTCCTTTGCTTTATAGGGGTGATTTTATGCATAAGCATTAACATATGAAGAGTATTTCTCTCGATCTTCAGTCATATTAATTGTGAAACTATTGATGCAAATGATGGCTTATATTAGACCTTTTACGGTTTAAAATTGCAGTTATCGTAATTAATCAATATTTATTTATGCAGATTTCGCTACTTTTGTAAGAATTGAAGCAAAAAAGCTGAAAGTTCAAAGTGATTTGGGCAGCCAAAAAGATTGTTTGATTTAGCTGATATTTTGTATTATTTATAGACTTTGCGTGGACAACTTTCCCACAAGTAGAACTTTCTTATTTACGATTTTTAGTTTTTTCGCTCCACTCTAATGTACATACACATAGACGCCGATTTCATCCCTGCCCTCCCAACTTAGGAAATATTGAAAGAGTGTAGGTGTCGCTCTCGTTGTTTTTTTTTTTGCCTGCCTCTGTTTTTTCTCTTGGTTATCTACTCTAATAATTACCCTTTCTGCCGTAGTTCATGGATTATAATGAAATGATGAAACATGCACAGTAGCCTGTGCTTTTTGCGATCGTGGTTGATGTAGTCGACCGCTTAATGTTATCAGAAGAAACTAGTGTGTATTTCTACAAAACTTTTTTACAATAAAGTTTTCTCCGTATTGTTTCAGAGCATTAAGAGCAAGTAAGATTGAGAGAAAAAATCATGAATTAATTAAATCTTTAAATCTACAGTTCTATGATATGATTGGATATAATATGGTGCAGTATACATATATACAGTGGAACATCGGTCATACGATGTTACCGTTTATAAGACGTTTTTCGGACTAAAAACAGCTTACTTAAATCAGCTATAACGGAAAACATAAACGATAGTGGTAAAGAAAATATCAAAATGAAAAGACAACATATTCTTATAAGACAAATGATCAAAATACTTTGTGCAAAAATGTAAGTACAAAGATAAAACAACGTGAAAAAGCACAAATTCAGATTAAAATTAACGCAAATAGCTATTTCGAAGCTACAAATGGAGCCTCTTCATCAGTGCATAAAAGAAGAAACGCTCAACACACAAGCAAGAAAGCTGTGAGTGAACAAGGCAATAACCAGAGAACACCGGTATTCCGACACATTTGGTATTTATACCAAATGTGTCGGATTAGCGATTGACCAATCAGAGGCCAGGAACAAGGCGGGAACAGAGCCCGAAGGAAAAGGCAGGGAAATTTGTGCTTTTTCACGTTGTTTTATCTTTGTACTTACAACATATTCTTAGTTAGAAAAAAACACAGTTGTTAATGCATCATTATAGTAAAATGAAAGTTGTGTATCAAAAGTCCATTGCTTGGGATTGCATTCGATACGGAGGGGAAAAAATCATAAATAAGTGCGAAGTTGGTTCTCGTTCAAAAGGTCCCTGTTTTTCTCTCAGAATTTCTACTGCAGTTTGGAAGTTGAATAAAAAGCCTTGAGTCGGAGCAAAACGTTTTCGGAAGTAAACATAATACTTCCATTTACTTCCTTACCCAGCTGAAGTATCGAATTTTTCTTTTTATTTATTGGCACTCTCGCACTTCCAACCGGGAGAAAGCGGTGAATATTCGGCAACCCCAAATCTCGGGGGCTGAATTTGCCTTTGTGAAATCATTAGGGCCGGGCACGGAGATATGCGGTACATAAAGCCGAGCTCAACTTTATCCGAGGTTACTTTACAAAAGAGCGGTTTCTTTAAAAAGATGGCGGCTTCGATTCATTTCTGGAAGCCACGCGAGTATTAAAATAAACTGCTGGTTTGAGGTTACTTTTCCCTGCGGTTTAAATGTCGGTGGTCTTAAGACCCCACTAGTAGAGCTTCACGTAGTCTAATGCATCCAATAGGATTAAGCTATTCGTAGTCCTTTTAATAGAAAGCATTCAAAGGATATTTTCGTTTTGAAGAAACACGTGGAATTTTTATTATGCCTATAATATTCTACTACCTGTTACTCTCTAAACGTTTTTATGATAAATAGTAAATGATTACCTTTTGCGTCGGCTGCATAATGAAAAAAACTGAATGGAAAGGCCAAAATTTTCAAATTATGTTTTTTTCAATGGTTTTGTGTAAATTATTGCCAGCATAAAATTTAGGGTCATAAGGGGTAAAAAATAAAGTTCATTGATTCATTCTTTCTTTTTTAAAAATCCAGATCAAAAAATTTCATGGGAAAATAGGCTCGTTTAGTTCTGAATGAACTTCGTATTTGTACATGTTCTACGTTATAAGATGTTTCCAATAAAGTTTGTTCCTAGAAATTCTGTCGATTAGATCAGGATTTATATATGATTGAAATTTCCGTCAGCGCTATTATTAAATTTTTTGAATTGTACGAAATTGATCCAAAAAAAGTGTTCAATTCAAAAAATATTTTACGCCGAGAGCTTCTTCCAGTAAGCGTGTTCAAAGTAACTTGGATCTTATGTTCAGGGTTTTTTATAATTTGCTTCATATTTCCCGATGGGTACTATTGCTCTTGTTATAATATTGTGTGTTAAGTTATTATTATTATTATTATTATTATTTTGCAAAATGATAAAATCTATTACAAAATGTTAAAATCCGTTTTATTAATACTATAAATATTAATTTAGACCTACTAATGTCCAGTGTTGTGTTCATTTATTTTGCTAGGCTTGTTTTGCTTTCAAAGTTTTAGTAAAATTTGTTATGTTCATATGGGGCAAAGAGAATTACATGTTTAATTTCACTTTGTCCCTATATCAGTCATCATTCAACTAAATTTGACGTTCATTTATTCATTCATTCAATTATTAATTCATTTATTTGTTCCTTTTTAAATAGGTTTTTCATTCTTTCATTTGATTAAGCCTTTAACCCTTTATTAATTAACCCTTTATTTTTACGTTCGTTAATTCCTTTCTTTATCGGTTCGTTATCAATCATTCATTCATTTAGTTATTCATGTTTAATAAAAAGTATTTATATCCCTCTGTACTCGTAAATATGTATCATTATATGTAATTTAGACTACCATAAGGCGACACACGAATGCAAATGGTTAATTATCCCATAGAAAACTATTCGATTGGGAAAATATTTGAATTTTTCACTTTGCCACATGCAAGTGATAATTTTTCACTTTTACTTTAACGCATAAATTTACTGCAATGAAAAATAAACAAATGAAAAATAATATTTCAATGCTAGTTTTATTATGAAATTCCTAGCTCTCACTTTACTTATTGTTATTTTCAAAATAAATTTCCAATTTGTTCATTTTGAAACATGCAATTTGTCTTAACTGTTTCACTTCGCCCCCACATTCCCCTACATTACCAAAAAAACTAGTATTTGTTGATTGCGTTTGCCATTAAGGTGACGACATATATATAGGCATTGAAAACGATTTTGGAGAATTACAGAATTTATTTTTCTTTGCTATGATGTAATTTTCTGCATAATTTAGAAGATAATGAGACAAGCATAGATGTCGTTCATTTTATTCCACAGTTAAAACTGATCTTTGAACAAAGTAAAGACCCGCAACTCTTTCACGTTTAGCTAAGACTAATATTTAAATAAAATTAATTAATGTAACTTAGATAAATCGTTGTATTTATTATTTTCTACAACTAGCAATATTTTTAATGCCTTTAGCTTAACCCTCTCATGCATGAAAGCCTCATATGAGGTGACACACATTTTTGCTTCAAATTTTGATGCAGATTCGTTTTTGTGCTGCAATTTGCATGTCGTCCTCATCTAGACATTCCAAACAACTCTTGGAAACCACAAAATGTTTCATAGGGTATTCAAGATTGTTAAAAGCTTAAGATATCTTTGGGCGTCCATGTATGATTCAAGAAAGAAGAGAAAATCTTAGTTTCGAATCAAATTCTGTTTAGTTATTTTGAAGCGTGTTTTACATTACGGGAAAGTTTGTTATTATTTTACAGCTTCTTATTCCTTATAAATGAAGTTTGAATATTCAATTTTGCCATGTTTATTATTATATTGAATAAATATGGCAAAAAAACATAAAACGTCTTCATACAAGAACACGAATTTTTCACTATACAGAACAAAATTTCTAAAAATAAATTATTACACAACAATCCGGAGATGCTAAATTAGTTTGCGGCATATGAAGTTTTTGTTTATAACACAAGTAAATAAATGCATGCATGAGAGGGTTAAGCGTCCGAGGCTTACATTAATTTTTACGCTTTTTATTTTTTACGACTAACTAAATTCTTTACTTTAAGCTTCCAAGGCATAAAAATTAATATTTACGCTTCTTTACCTTTTACGTCACACAATATTTTAACTGCTTTTAGTTGAGACTACGGAAGCTTAGATTTAGATTGATCTTTACACACTACACATCCTATTTTTTGAAATATTTCCTATTAACATTTTTGTGTAAATTCAAAAGTAATTTCTAAATTTATAATACTGTTAATTGTTCATCATTAAACAGACCCGTCATTTCGATTTTTTTCCAGGAGGGCAAAGTATACATAGTAATAATTACATGTAATGTTACAAAATAATAACAATAATCATTACACATTAATTACAATTTTTACTGCGTTAAAATCGGAGGTACACAAAAGTGTACCTAAAATCATTAGCTCCCTGACACTATAATATTTATTTGCAACATTTTTTTATACTTCAGTAGTGAAGAGGCCATACCCGTACATGTAATAACAAAAAAAAAAAAAAAAACAGAACTACAAACAAACGCACGCATTCTACTGTAAACATGTAAAATTACAAGGGTATTGAAATAAGTTTTGCAGGGAAAAGTTGATACATGAGCGAAAAGCCAACCAAAATATTGTTGAAAACATCACAATACTGCAGGTGTTCCTATCAGTTACGGGGCAAATGTAAATAGCATTGTACGCTACATTTCACTTGAATATTCAGTCAACGAAGCCGAGTATAGTGATGCCTCTAATAGATGTCAAACCGTTCAACAAGTCCAGATTCCCAACAGTGTAGGGCGGATGTCGGGAAAGAGACAGGACCACACGTATACAAACGCCTTGTTCTCACCGATAAGAATCTAAAGGGAAGCCGACGCGTATGGTTGCAACACGATGTTTGTATCACGATTTCGGAGAAAAAGGTCGCCAAGTGTATGCCTGTGTAGAAGATTTGTAGGTACTTCTATTTGGATAATTTTATCCAATTTATTACTGATTATTATTATTATTATTATCAGGGATCTGGCGCGTATTTTGCTGGAAAATGGAATGGAGTAAGAGCAAAGAAATTTCTTGGTCCACTGCCACGATTTTTTTTAATTTTTAAATTTTTTATCATTCATATAAAAAAGAAATTAACTAAAATAAAGAGATAAATAATGTAATCTATTAAAATTATTCGGAGCATCACAAAAAACTGTCTGCTCCAGATCCCTGGGTAATATTTGCACTGCACTAGCGTTCCTAGCGTGTTACCCGGTTAGGAAAGCTACCGTTTAAATCAGACACAAAATTATCGTAAATTGAATTTTTCAAATTTCACCAAACTAGAGCTAGAGCGCATGCGCGACGAAAAGATACAAGCCGATTTTATCTTTTTTTAACCTCTTTTTAGTCTTTCTATTTCGCCACTCTTCCGCGGTATAAGCACTTGAAACAAAATTTTGAATTTTCGTGGCTCCCAACCCACACAAGGTGATTTTTAATTTTACAATTTTTTTCAGAATAAATGTTCATTCATTTTGCATTTTTTAAGTTGAGAGAATTTTGTTGAATATCAGTAATCATTAAATATTTGTAAATAATTTTTGAAAAATTAATGCTGTAAAAGAAAAAAATGCAATGCAAGGTTTTTAATAAGCTGTGCTTGTGTGAATAAACTAATCCAGAACTAAACGTACGTAACTTACGAACACAATTATCAATTTTGTAATTCCTTTGAACTCACAAGACTTCGGTCCCAAGTATTTCAAATTATCATTTTCAATTATTTCTAAATTCATTTCTTTTATGCAAAAAGAAAACCATCAGTTATTCTGAAAATCATATCAAATAAATTTTCTGTGGTTGTAAAGTGATATGTTTCGATAAGTTCCAACTACCACCTCTTTTAAATAGAAAAATTTGTAATATTCGTTTTCTACTTTAATTAGTTAATGCATAAATTAATTAAAAATAAAATAGAAACTAAATTTGAAGCACAAAATCTCCCAAAGTAAAAATTTAAAGCTGAATAAGTAAAAATAAACTAAAGCAAGAAGAATTATACGGCAATACGTGATACTTGATTAGAAACAGTATCTTCGTTCGTTTATCCTATGAAAATCAAATTAATTGAACGTTGGCAAACATATCACACAAACACATATAAAAATATAAAAGAAAAAATAAGAACAAAAATTTAGATCTCAATCATTAGTTATCATTTATAAGAAAAATAAGATCATTTACCACCTTTTTTCTTCCGCGAAATTCAGAACATTTTCTACGCTATTCCCCCCCCCCCCCCCCCGGGTTTCATATTATTTTTTCATTTCATAAGAAAAAATCGACAATAACCACTCGTTGAATTATATTTTTTAGTTTCTTGATCGAAATAAAGAAATAAAATAAAGTAAAACTTTTTAATGTTATTTGCTTCTTAAATAAAATATCTTGAGTTTCGTTCACAGCAGATGCTAATGTTAAATACATTTAAACAATTCAAAATAAATGAATGATTATATGTAAAATAAAAATACGAAAATAATTGTTTTATGCACGTGTTCGTAGTGAAAAATTCTTCCTGGCAAAGTTCGTCGAAGCATATGCACTCGAATTTATAAAGGATTTAAAATTTTTCGTCGAGTCTAACGCTGAAGTTTTATGAACTGTTCAAAAGTGAACAAAAAATCGTCAAAGGAAAATTTTTAAAAATTTTTCTCGTTAATCTTTTTTTAATAAATAAATAAAAGAGAACTTTTTATTTATTTATTTATTTATTGCTAGATTTTAACTGGAGATTAAGCCTACTTTGATGCTTTAATTCAATTCTTCTTATTTATAAAGTATACGAATTTTAGATGATGACTAGTAAAGGATTTTACTAGTGTTATAAATGTGAGATTATTGATGGAAAAATGGTAAAATTACAGTTCATTTAATAGGTTAATTTAAACGTGATATCTTCTCAAACAGTAAATTTAATCAATTGAGAAAGTTTTCATGTTTGAAAGTCTGTCATTATATTGATTACAATTTTTGAGATGTATGTCCACGCTTTTCTAGGAACGAAATTTTAATCGCTTTTAATTTAAAGAATTCCTTTACTTCTTATAAGAAGCAATATCGTTTAAAAGTATTTAACATTAGCATCTACTACGAACGAAATTCAAGATTTTTTATTTAAGAAGCAAATAACGCTAGAAAGTTTTATTTTGTTTAAATAAAACTATTATAAATAAGTTTTAAAAGTTTCTGGCTTCACTTTTAAATTTCAATTTCTAAAAGAAGCCGTTGCAACCCTTTAATAAATTAAGGTTTCATCAAGCTTTTGAGTGCTTGATTTTAAACAAAACATTGCAATAAAATTTCGATAGTTATCTGAATTTGAGTTAGGCAGCAGAAGCATCAACAAGTTCGAGCCCAACCAAATTGAGCTAAACACCGCATGTAAAGTGCTGATTTGCGGACACGTTGAAACACGTGTGTTTGAACGTGTCGGAGTGTCTCATGTTCAAAGTGCATTAATGATACTAAATAAAAATCCCTTTTATTTACTCTCTTTTGCAAATTTTACTTAAATCATATTTTGAAATACGTTGTTCTTTAAGAAATAGAGCGAAACGAATTACGTTTGCCACTTTAAATATTTCTTTACTATATATCGACTATTTTTTAAAATCTCATATTTGGAATGAAAAAGGAATGACACTTGACTAAAAAATACGTATTTTGAAATTCGTTGTTCTTTAAGAAATAGAGCGAAACGAATTACGTTTGCCACTTTAAATATTTCTTTACTATATATCGACTATTTTTTAAAATCTCATATTTGGAATGAAAAAGGAATGACACTTGACTAAAAAATACGTATTTTGAAATACGTTGTTCTTTAAGAAATAGAGCGAAACGAATTACGTTTGCCACTTTAAATATTTCTTTACTATATATCGACTATTTTTTAAAATCTCATATTTGGAATGAAAAAGGAATGACACTTGACTAAAAAATACGTATTTTGAAATACGTTGTTCTTTAAGAAATAGAGCGAAACGAATTACGTTTGCCACTTTAAATATTTCTTTACTATATATCGACTATTTTTTAAAATCTCATATTTGGAATGAAAAAGGAATGACACTTGACTAAAAAATACGTATTTTGAAATAAGTTGTTCTTTAAGAAATAGAGCGAAACGAATTACGTTTGCCACTTTAAATATTTCTTTACTATATATCGACTATTTTTTAAAATCTCATATTTGGAATGAAAAAGGAATGACATTTGACTAAAAAATACGTATTTTGAATCAATATGGCACCTTTTAACCAGAAAATAACAAATAACTTTGTTAAAGATTCAAACATTAGGTACCCTCTAACAGTGAAATTAGCTTTGTAAAAACTTTTATATTTTGCATTCTCACTACTTACTAAGTCGCTGTCAAATCCTGTTTAACTTGCATACTTGTGAGCCGCTTCGGTAAGGATTTTTGCTACGTATACGTTTAAAGTCAATGTAAAACCCTATAAACAATTATAGAATTAAAGAACTTTGTTAAAGATAGAAGAATTACTTTGTAAAAGTGACATGAAATACATTCTTCAGAGAGCTTATCATTTTATCATATTTATCTGTTCAAATTAAAAACATCCGGATTATATTTTCTTCATAATACAAAGTAAGTTAGATGTTTCTCCTTTAAATTATTGTACTTTTGCTGTAAACCAATCACGTCTCGACGCTTTGAGATTCTTGAAAGAGTAAACTTATCTAATCTCCCCCTCCTCCTCGGAACTCATTTTTGAAATATGACAGTAGCTAATCTTATACACGTATGAGGAGGACATCAGACAAACATATACTTTAAAAAACTTAAAAAGTGAAACAGCAAAAGAAAACGTTCGCTTTTCTTTATTTTTAATTATTTTTTCATAACAAAACATTTGGCATTACCTGTCGCTTTGTGTTTTCTGCCAAATAAATTGCTATTTTTTGGCGACGCGTACACATACATAGCAATAAATTCAGCTATGATTATAAATTAAAAACTGGTTACATAAAAATATAAACTACAAATGCTACTTAAAGCTTTGAAGGTGGGTATTGTCATCACATTTCGGAAAGAGAAACATTGAAATAGGAAATTGTAACAGTGTAATATATGTTGCGGGATAGACATGAAACTGAAATCTCAGATAATTATCTTTTCCAAATTGTGATACGTCCCTCTTTCTTCCTTGAAAAGGGCTAATAGTCAAATCTTTAATGCTATAATCAAAGAGTGTCGGAAATTGTATTTATGGGGCACTCAAGCATTTCCAGAAAAAATGTCTTAGCACCCATAAAATATTAATTAAAAAAAAGTTAACTGAAATCACCATAGTACTCCTAAATAGGTTCAATTTGAGCACAATATTCGTCGTTTCACTAACCCTTTGACTCATCAATTTCGACAGTTTTTACTAATTACCCTCTGAAAAACAGAAAACTGCACAAAACTGTTCAAAAGAGAAGCGTTACTGTAGCCATCTTTGTCTACAGTCTAAGGTTTACAGTCCCTCTTCAGTGACGGTATTAATTCCCTGAATTTTACTTTCATGCATACAATTTTGATTAGTCAAAAATTACTTATTGTTTGAGATGATGTAAGGGTCACTTGCTATTTATTAGTAAAGGCATTACATTGAAAATTTGAATCCTACTGATCTAATAGGCATATTTGCCCGGAAGAAATATTATCAGACTATTAACGTAGAACTATATAGATAGAGAATGTACGCAAAGTGTGTATGTTTTTTTTTTTTATTATTGTATTTTTTATTTATTTTGTATTTTATTTTTCATTTATTTTATTTTATTTTTTGCTTATTTTATCTTATTTTATTTTTTATTCATTGTATTTTATTTTATTTTTTATTTATTATTTCAAGGCTATTTTTCGGAAAATTCAGAAATTTAACATTATTGCCTATGGAAAAATACAACTCTTTTATCCAAAAAATATAAGTATTTTAATAATTTACAAATATTTTCTATAGTTCTCGGTGTTTCATTATTAGTTGTTTCAAATGTAAAATAACATACTTTTCTCTCTATAACGTGCTAGAGATAACCGATTGAACTTCCCATAAGAAGAGTATTTTATCATTTTATGAACACAAGATATAATTTGGGCTTCTCAAAATATTCGCAGAATGTAAAATAATGTAACAATTTTTCTGTATATATCTAGGACAAAGATATTCGGGGGAGAATGAATAAAATATTTTATGCATCAAACATATTCTAGCTATTTCATAAATATTTTCTATAGCTCTTGGTTTCGCGAAGTTCGAGGCTTATTGTAAAAATAAATGAACATTGTCTCCCTCCGAATGTACAAGAGAAAGGAGAACAATAGAGAAATGGTGTTTCTAGAAAGAAAAGCAACAAATTACTTACTTACTAATAGTTACATTTTACTTACAAATTACTTTTAGAGCAGCAAGTTACTTAAAAAAAATATAGTATTTCATTATTTTACAGAAGTATTTTGCTTAGTGAAATAATTTTAAAACATAGTATAATACAATAATTTCATCGTTTAGGTGAAAGCGAAAGACTTAGGGGTGCTTTCACACCAAAAGCAACAAAGACAAAAAAAAAATTATTTTCTCATCTACGCAAGCGCAAGGCATATTTTTGCCTTAAAAAACATGCTCTGTGGTTGTATAGATGAGAAAAGACAAGTTTTTTTGCATTTGTCGCCTTTGGTGTGAAAGCATCCTTAGTAGTAAATTTTCCACAGCAAAAATGTTTTGGTTTCACTAATATTTTCACAGATTATGGCTTGGTGAAGCTTGAGTGGTAGTAAAAATAACATTTTTCTCCAACGAGCAAAAAAAAAAAAAAAAAAAAAAAAAAAAAAAAAAAATGCAGCAATGAAGTTAGTTTTTAAAGGAATAGTATTTCATTATTTAAATAACATTCAGCATAAATTTTGCTTTTAGCGAAATAGTTGCGGAGAATAAAGTATGATACAACAACTCATTTGAGTTGAGATTTCTCGCACTTTTAAGTTATTTAAAACGGTCATGCTCAACTACTTCTGTAGACTCTTTCATAGAAACAGGTGACTTTTCGCTTCTTTTCTCAAATGCAATGTTGCAACTAGAGTCACATACAATTTATGAAAGGAAATTACAGTACATCGAATATCTAGAGAAGAAACATATCCTATTCATCAATCAACTTGCTGAGAAATACTGCCCAAGTTCCAAATTTTTCATAAAAGGAAGAAGTTCTACGGTATTTTTTAAAGAAAATTCGCATATCTTACGGTTATCAATAATTTGTACAGATGAACAGAATAAATAAGTTATAAATTGATTTACTTTTCGGGATCGCAACAGTTAAAATTTCTTTAAAAACTATTTAGATATATCTCTAACTGTCAGCCAGGATATAAACTGTTTGAATGTGTCACATATTCTATAACAAATCAGCAGTAAAACTGGCTTTAATTTCGCTTTTAAAGAAACATAGCTGAATTGCATAGTACATAAAAGTAATCTAACGTCTATCCCATTTGACGTGAACTAATTTAATTTCAAAATTATTTTAACTTCATAATTTGACGTCCATAAAATTAAAAATCATAAAAACATTTTATATTGTAAGTACGTTTCTAAATCAGATTTTGTTTATATGTTAAGTTTTAAAGCAAAAGGAGACAATGTCCGTGAAATAATAGTCCGTAGTCTATTTAAACAATCAAACATTCAAATTATTTATCTATATATACATATATATACGTTACGATGAATGTCCGAAATCGGAAAATGTCGACATTCACCGGTGATTGTCGACATTTTCCGATTTCGAACATTCACCGTAACATATATACTAAATACAATACCAATTCCAATAGCCCACATACACTACGTTTATCAAAATAAACAAATAAATAAACTTTATTCCTAGCGCATTAAAAGTCAGTTGGCGATTTCAACTTTTCTCCAAGGAGCGCAATAATCTCGCTAAAAGCTAGCTTCATAATTTTCTTTTACAAAAGCAATCCAACCGCTCTACTAAAAAATAGGCCTTTCGGTAGCCTGAAAGCACAGATGGCAGGCCGATCACAACAGGCGGTCCAGTACTTGAGTTCGAAAACGGCTTCAAAATAGACTTGCATTTATAGATCCTCAGAGCCATATCCGCGAATATATATATACATATATATATCTACACATATATGTGTATATATATATAGCCTGCATAAGAGCACTTGGTAGTCATTGTGATAGAGTTGGACGAAATATTAGCTTTCAAAGCGTACTTTTCTATAGGGGTTCCATGTAAAGTAGGCATAGGCATGAATCGAGCTACTCTGGATATAGAAGGGAAAAAAAAAAAGAGTTCTCCATTCTCCGCCAAAATACTCGGCCCTTGCGACTAAATGCTCAAACCCCTCGAAATGCGGGGAGAGGAAGGGACCGCTCCCTTGTTGCAATGAGGTGTCTGTAGGATGAGCACTTATATTTTTTTAGCAGTGGGGGAGCAGCTCCTTGTTTGTGTATTTCGAGCTATGTACTGAAATAGATAGCTTTTTCCTCCCCTTAGAAACTCGTAAACACTTGAGAATGGTACAGAGGCGGTGGAGATTTTGGTACGTGTAACTATCAGCGTATTGTTATATAGTCTCGCTGAAAAAAAAAATACCATGTAAGAGATCGAGTGTCTGAATTCACAGCCAATCAGTTGGCAGCGATTTCTGAGTAACTGAGACTTGATGATTTTAAAACGTCCATTTCTCTTTTTTTCTCGCATTTTACTACCACAATTGGTAGTTTAACTTCAAAAAATTGCAATTATGTTTTAACATAGAAATTTCATAATATTTTAATGTGATTTTTTTTTTTTTTGAAGAAAACAATGAAATTTAGGGAGGGGGGGCCTTGTGTGGGAGACCTAAATATTTTTTAATGTCGTTCTGTTCCGGTAAATATGGGTATATGGGGTAACTATTTATCAACCTGAAATTTTGAATTTCAAAAAAAAGTTTTTTCGATATACTCTAGTTTACAAGCATATCACATCACTACCAGTCCATTCCGTGTGAACTTCAATGTTGATTGAATTTGTGTGTCCGTTCCATGTGAACTTCAGTTGCATGAGCAATATGAGCATACCTTCCCATTTAAGCAATTTTGTATTGATTTATTTATGGTAATGATATTTTTATACAATGCCGTATTAAGAATCAAATTTACATTTTAAACTTTCAAATATCTGTAGCTTCAGACTGAAGCAACAACGACAAAAACCCGTGGCTTAAACTCCGCGTTTGTGCAGTATTCATTATTACTTCTTCCCACAAAGTGAGCAGACACAAATCGGTCTAAAGTCAGCACATGTGTTCATGAATGGATTACATATCGGACGTATATTATTATCAGATAGAATAAATTTCATTAAATGTGTTACAAGCATATAGTCACATTTCACTTTCTGTTATATGTAGTTAAAATGTTACTGTTTGTTTCAAATAACCTGAATGAACAAGTCAAGCTCTATCTAATTAATGAAAAATAATAGAAAATGAAGTCATTAGAAGTTATTTAATACTTATAAAAGGGCGTAATCAGGATTTTAAAAAATAATTTTTAAAGAACAGTTAATTGCATTAACTGTTCTTTTTCTTTTTCAATTATTCAAGTACATCAAAGGTATAATTGGTATAATTTCAATTAAAGAATTTCAATTTATCTCTTATTAAACGAATAAATGGGGAATAAAACATTGTTTTAAACTCACGCTACGCCATCATTTTCAAACAGAATGCTAAAAATGTTTCGTTAGTAAGAAATAAAATCTCAGTACTACTGTTATTTTCATTCTTTCTGAATAAATTTCACAAAAAGAGTTAAATTAGGATGCTACCAGATCCTTATTTCATTTCTTGTTTTCTTATGATCAGAGCTGATGTAGAGCAGTGATCAATGCAGTGATTTTTCGGTTTTTGAACAGTTAAGGACTGTTCAATATTATCGTGTTAAATGTATGAATTGTTTTTCAGAGCGCAATCGTGCTTTCCTCTAACCATGACATAAAGAGGTTTTTAACGAATTGCGTAATCAAAAACTATCAATTCACCTGAATGTTTTGCAAAATATTTTATCTAGACCGCAAACTTTGAACGATGTCTGAAAATATGATCTGAGATTCAAAGACATCTTCCCGCTTCTGAAAGTATAATTTGAAATTCAAAACAATAATCAAACATCAGATAATGTTCTGAATATATTTTGCAATTTATGACGTCAAAGCGCTATTCTCCAAAATTTATACTACAAAGTGTTGGAAAATATAACTCGAAATTCGGAAACTTCTTCCCATGCCTGTTGTTGTTGAAATATAGACCAATATTCGATTATCTGTAAGTGTTCTGTAAAATTCAAAAATATCCTCCGATGCGTGATGAGAAATATTATCCAAAATTTAAAACTATCATCAGACGGCTGAAAATATAGTCCGAAGTTCAATAGTATCTTTCGAAACCTGAAGTATAAAAACATCAAGTGATATCTAAACACATTCAACATATCCAAACATCTCAAAACTTAGTTGAAAACTCATTTGAAATAATCGGAAAAGTAGAAACGATTATCCGCTTGTTGAGACGTTTAATTTGTGAACAATAAATTCAACTCTTTTTTGTTAGTTTATTTATTCATTTATTTATTTAAATTATGAGTAGCACTTATCATACCCAAATTGCCACGCTGAAGATTAGGAGAAAGTAAAACCTAGCACTTTTCGATAAAGTACTTGAATTTTAGGATTTTGCTGATAAAGTAGAGAGGTTCGGGGAAGCAGAAAAAAGTTATCGGTTCTCGTTCCTAAATCCTACCCAACCCCTAAATAAAATTTGTCAGTCATCCCCACTCCACACCCTCAATCGTCTTCTTCAAGTGGCCCATCGCACTGATGGGTATCTTCCCAGAGACCCATTATTAGCTCCTCTGGGGATGAGTAAGTAACCAATTGGGGTGACAGAAAATCAAGCGACAAGTCTCCTAATACCCGCTTTACCCTGTATTACCCCATTTAAGTTACATAACAGGAGGGTCCGATCCCCACTTTCCTTTAGGCATCATCCTCATTGCGGGAGGGATTTAATTATACCCCCTGCTGATCAACCTGCGTTCTTTTCTCTCTGCATGCACAACGAGTGCGGAGATGTAACGAAGTTTCCGTCGGTAAGTGAAAGTGAATCAGGGGCCTATAATGGCAATTTGCTGAATAAGATTTTTAAATATATTTTTTTTATTTTTGGATCAGGTATGTTTTACTCCGAGTCCGAAAACTGTGGAAAATATTCATTCAGTAATAAAACACTATTTCTCTAAAAAGTAACTTAATCAGTCTTATTTCTTTAACGCTGTAGGGTGTAGGAGATAAATGTTACATTATTTTTACATAAAAACGTGAATCTCGCCATGCCAGAAAATGTGGAAATATTAAAATATGTGCTCACAGAAAAATTACAACACTTCATAAGAAATCGAAAGTTGTTGTATCATACTTTATTCTCCGCAACTATTTCGCTAAAAGCAAAATTTATGCTGAATGTTATTTAAATAATGAAATACTATTCCTTTAAAAACTAACTTCATTGCTGCATTTTTTTTTTTTTTTTTTTTTTTTTTTTTTTTGCTCGTTGGAGAAAAATGTTATTTTTACTACCACTCAAGCTTCACCAAGCCATAATCTGTGAAAATATTAGTGAAACCAAAACATTTTTGCTGTGGAAAATTTACTACTAAGGATGCTTTCACACCAAAGGCGACAAATGCAAAAAAACTTGTCTTTTCTCATCTATACAACCACAGAGCATGTTTTTTAAGGCAAAAATATGCCTTGCGCTTGCGTAGATGAGAAAATAATTTTTTTTTTGTCTTTGTTGCTTTTGGTGTGAAAGCACCCCTAAGTCTTTCGCTTTCACCTAAACGATGAAATTATTGTATTATACTATGTTTTAAAATTATTTCACTAAGCAAAATACTTCTGTAAAATAATGAAATACTATATTTTTTTTAAGTAACTTGCTGCTCTAAAAGTAATTTGTAAGTAAAATGTAACTATTAGTAAGTAAGTAATTTGTTGCTTTTCTTTCTAGAAACACCATTTCTCTATTGTTCTCCTTTCTCTTGTACATTCGGAGGGAGACAATGTTCATTTATTTTTACAATAAGCCTCGAACTTCGCGAAACCAAGAGCTATAGAAAATATTTATGAAATAGCTAGAATATGTTTGATGCATAAAATATTTTATTCATTCTCCCCCGAATATCTTTGTCCTAGATATATACAGAAAAATTGTTACATTATTTTACATTCTGCGAATATTTTGAGAAGCCCAAATTATATCTTGTGTTCATAAAATGATAAAATACTCTTCTTATGGGAAGTTCAATCGGTTATCTCTAGCACGTTATAGAGAGAAAAGTATGTTATTTTACATTTGAAACAACTAATAATGAAACACCGAGAACTATAGAAAATATTTGTAAATTATTAAAATACTTATATTTTTTGGATAAAAGAGTTGTATTTTTCCATAGGCAATAATGTTAAATTTCTGAATTTTCCGAAAAATAGCCTTGAAATAATAAATAAAAAATAAAATAAAATACAATGAATAAAAAATAAAATAAGATAAAATAAGCAAAAAATAAAATAAAATAAATGAAAAATAAAATACAAAATAAATAAAAAATACAATAATAAAAAAAAAAAACATACACACTTTGCGTACATTCTCTATCTATATAGTTCTACGTTAATAGTCTGATAATATTTCTTCCGGGCAAATATGCCTATTAGATCAGTAGGATTCAAATTTTCAATGTAATGCCTTTACTAATAAATAGCAAGTGACCCTTACATCATCTCAAACAATAAGTAATTTTTGACTAATCAAAATTGTATGCATGAAAGTAAAATTCAGGGAATTAATACCGTCACTGAAGAGGGACTGTAAACCTTAGACTGTAGACAAAGATGGCTACAGTAACGCTTCTCTTTTGAACAGTTTTGTGCAGTTTTCTGTTTTTCAGAGGGTAATTAGTAAAAACTGTCGAAATTGATGAGTCAAAGGGTTAGTGAAACGACGAATATTGTGCTCAAATTGAACCTATTTAGGAGTACTATGGTGATTTCAGTTAACTTTTTTTTAATTAATATTTTATGGGTGCTAAGACATTTTTTCTGGAAATGCTTGAGTGCCCCATAAATACAATTTCCGACACTCTTTGATTATAGCATTAAAGATTTGACTATTAGCCCTTTTCAAGGAAGAAAGAGGGACGTATCACAATTTGGAAAAGATAATTATCTGAGATTTCAGTTTCATGTCTATCCCGCAACATATATTACACTGTTACAATTTCCTATTTCAATGTTTCTCTTTCCGAAATGTGATGACAATACCCACCTTCAAAGCTTTAAGTAGCATTTGTAGTTTATATTTTTATGTAACCAGTTTTTAATTTATAATCATAGCTGAATTTATTGCTATGTATGTGTACGCGTCGCCAAAAAATAGCAATTTATTTGGCAGAAAACACAAAGCGACAGGTAATGCCAAATGTTTTGTTATGAAAAAATAATTAAAAATAAAGAAAAGCGAACGTTTTCTTTTGCTGTTTCACTTTTTAAGTTTTTTAAAGTATATGTTTGTCTGATGTCCTCCTCATACGTGTATAAGATTAGCTACTGTCATATTTCAAAAATGAGTTCCGAGGAGGAGGGGGAGATTAGATAAGTTTACTCTTTCAAGAATCTCAAAGCGTCGAGACGTGATTGGTTTACAGCAAAAGTACAATAATTTAAAGGAGAAACATCTAACTTACTTTGTATTATGAAGAAAATATAATCCGGATGTTTTTAATTTGAACAGATAAATATGATAAAATGATAAGCTCTCTGAAGAATGTATTTCATGTCACTTTTACAAAGTAATTCTTCTATCTTTAACAAAGTTCTTTAATTCTATAATTGTTTATAGGGTTTTACATTGACTTTAAACGTATACGTAGCAAAAATCCTTACCGAAGCGGCTCACAAGTATGCAAGTTAAACAGGATTTGACAGCGACTTAGTAAGTAGTGAGAATGCAAAATATAAAAGTTTTTACAAAGCTAATTTCACTGTTAGAGGGTACCTAATGTTTGAATCTTTAACAAAGTTATTTGTTATTTTCTGGTTAAAAGGTGCCATATTGATTCAAAATACGTATTTTTTAGTCAAATGTCATTCCTTTTTCATTCCAAATATGAGATTTTAAAAAATAGTCGATATATAGTAAAGAAATATTTAAAGTGGCAAACGTAATTCGTTTCGCTCTATTTCTTAAAGAACAACTTATTTCAAAATACGTATTTTTTAGTCAAGTGTCATTCCTTTTTCATTCCAAATATGAGATTTTAAAAAATAGTCGATATATAGTAAAGAAATATTTAAAGTGGCAAACGTAATTCGTTTCGCTCTATTTCTTAAAGAACAACGTATTTCAAAATACGTATTTTTTAGTCAAGTGTCATTCCTTTTTCATTCCAAATATGAGATTTTAAAAAATAGTCGATATATAGTAAAGAAATATTTAAAGTGGCAAACGTAATTCGTTTCGCTCTATTTCTTAAAGAACAACGTATTTCAAAATACGTATTTTTTAGTCAAGTGTCATTCCTTTTTCATTCCAAATATGAGATTTTAAAAAATAGTCGATATATAGTAAAGAAATATTTAAAGTGGCAAACGTAATTCGTTTCGCTCTATTTCTTAAAGAACAACGAATTTCAAAATACGTATTTTTTAGTCAAGTGTCATTCCTTTTTCATTCCAAATATGAGATTTTAAAAAATAGTCGATATATAGTAAAGAAATATTTAAAGTGGCAAACGTAATTCGTTTCGCTCTATTTCTTAAAGAACAACGTATTTCAAAATATGATTTAAGTAAAATTTGCAAAAGAGAGTAAATAAAAGGGATTTTTATTTAGTATCATTAATGCACTTTGAACATGAGACACTCCGACACGTTCAAACACACGTGTTTCAACGTGTCCGCAAATCAGCACTTTACATGCGGTGTTTAGCTCAATTTGGTTGGGCTCGAACTTGTTGATGCTTCTGCTGCCTAACTCAAATTCAGATAACTATCGAAATTTTATTGCAATGTTTTGTTTAAAATCAAGCACTCAAAAGCTTGATGAAACCTTAATTTATTAAAGGGTTGCAACGGCTTCTTTTAGAAATTGAAATTTAAAAGTGAAGCCAGAAACTTTTAAAACTTATTTATAATAGTTTTATTTAAACAAAATAAAACTTTCTAGCGTTATTTGCTTCTTAAATAAAAAATCTTGAATTTCGTTCGTAGTAGATGCTAATGTTAAATACTTTTAAACGATATTGCTTCTTATAAGAAGTAAAGGAATTCTTTAAATTAAAAGCGATTAAAATTTCGTTCCTAGAAAAGCGTGGACATACATCTCAAAAATTGTAATCAATATAATGACAGACTTTCAAACATGAAAACTTTCTCAATTGATTAAATTTACTGTTTGAGAAGATATCACGTTTAAATTAACCTATTAAATGAACTGTAATTTTACCATTTTTCCATCAATAATCTCACATTTATAACACTAGTAAAATCCTTTACTAGTCATCATCTAAAATTCGTATACTTTATAAATAAGAAGAATTGAATTAAAGCATCAAAGTAGGCTTAATCTCCAGTTAAAATCTAGCAATAAATAAATAAATAAATAAAAAGTTCTCTTTTATTTATTTATTAAAAAAAGATTAACGAGAAAAATTTTTAAAAATTTTCCTTTGACGATTTTTTGTTCACTTTTGAACAGTTCATAAAACTTCAGCGTTAGACTCGACGAAAAATTTTAAATCCTTTATAAATTCGAGTGCATATGCTTCGACGAACTTTGCCAGGAAGAATTTTTCACTACGAACACGTGCATAAAACAATTATTTTCGTATTTTTATTTTACATATAATCATTCATTTATTTTGAATTGTTTAAATGTATTTAACATTAGCATCTGCTGTGAACGAAACTCAAGATATTTTATTTAAGAAGCAAATAACATTAAAAAGTTTTACTTTATTTTATTTCTTTATTTCGATCAAGAAACTAAAAAATATAATTCAACGAGTGGTTATTGTCGATTTTTTAAAGTGCGAGAAATCTCAACATCTCTTGTATCAAGATATAATTTAATTACGATTTAAAAACATCAGAGACGAACTTGTTACTTTCATTGTGAACTTTCTAACAACATTTTTAACAATAAATTGTTTTTTAAATGGATGAGCAAAAAGTTTTCATACTTCTTGTTTCAAAATGTCATTTCATTTTGATATAAACAAAAAACGAAAAACACATTAATTCCGAAGCATTTTTCAAAACCTTTTATTTTCATTTCATGTATTCATAAATGTATTTTTTAATTTTTATTTTAATAGAGTCTCAAAGACATCGGGTTTGAACGTGTTAAATTCATTTTGAAAGATATTTTCAAAAGCTTTTCCAGAAATAAACTTTCTTGAATTTCGGTTGGCACGAAATCTTCATATTTCTTCCTAAAATTTTATTTCATACCCAGAAACAATAGGGACGAACGTGTACGTGTATCCTGAAAATGATTTTTGAAACTTATTTTAGTTAGCATGTCTTCGTACTTCTTGTTTCGAAATTTTACTTCAGTGTGACTCTGAAGCAATAGGAACAAAGATGTTAACCCTCTAATTCCAAACTCCGCCTCAAGGCGGACGACAGTAACAAAATTTGGGCATTAGAGGGTTTAGTCAAATTTAAATAACTTAAAGGGAATGATTGAACAAAAAAACACTAAAAATTTCTTCCAAACTTTTAACTACAATGTAAGACAATGAAAGAAATGTTTAATTAATCCTCTAATTCCCAACTCCGCTTCAAGGTGGACGACGATAACAAAACTTGGGCATTAGAGGGTTAAGTTTATTCCTAAATTTATTTTCAAAACTTATTTTAAATTTCAAATTCTTTTATTTCGACGAGCCTATATATTCATACTTCTTGTTCCAAAATTTTGATTTATTGCGACTCAGAAACATCGGAATGAACATGCCACATTCGTTGCAAAAACGATTCTTAATAGCCATATCAAAAATGAAATTTCTCTTGGTTGTAAAAGCACGAGATCATGCTGTGGTGAAATTTTTTTCTTTGCGACTCATGAGAAAAATTATGGATTACGTTTATTTCGAAAAACAATGAGCTTTTTTTATATTTTAAAAAGTAAACATGCTTTTTGGTTCAAAATTTATTTTAATGCGACTCAGAAGTTTTGTGGAGAATATCTTACATATTTTCCTAAAACGATCTTTGTAATCTATTTTAATAATGAGTTTTTTTTTTTTTTTTTTTTTTATTTTATTATTTTTATCTGCCATTGATTCCAGTTAAGAATTTATTTCTTCACTCTTTTACTTATTATTATTATTAATGTTGTTTATTTTATTTCTTGTTAAAAAGTTACTTGTCATTAATTGTTATTGTGGATGTGCAGACGTGCATGATACGACATTATAATATCAAAACTTCACAATTTCATTTTTTGTGTAATTTAAAGTGGGGAAAATAGGAAAAAAACTTCTAGCATAAACTGTACTTTTAATTTAATATTATTATTCTAACAATAACTATCCTTTTGCAATTTACTCATATTTATCCCATTTCACAGCATTTCAACATATTTATTCTTTATTTTTTTTTCTTTGCTAATTCACTCACCGATTGGCCTTTTTTGATTACCAGTTCTAGAAATATAGGTATGAGAGCTTTTTATTGTATGTGTGTCTTTTTTTCCTACGTAGCTTCTAAAGGAAAGACCGGCAAATTCTTATTTAGCATTTAGAAAAGGTAGCTTAGATGCATACCCCGAAAGAAGAATTTCATCATAAAATTCCCTACCTATTTAACCAGACTTACGTGATTTTGAGCTTAGTCATGAAGCGTATCCCCGCCAAGAAAATACCATGTCAAAACGATTTCCCAAAATTTGAGAGTTTCTAAAGAAGCCGCCTATACGGTCATTTTCTTCAAGAACATCAAGCATCTTCATTTTCAAACTGGATTAAGGATCAACGATTCGGATGTTTCATCATGGAACCCCTAAAGGCCGATGGACATAATAACTCGTATCTTAGCTTTCGGATTGAGAGTCATTGAGCGGGAGGGAAAAGAGCTTGAATCCAATGAACCGAGTTCAACTCAAAAAATAAAACTCAAAAGATTCTTTTTTATTATATTTATTGAAAAAGATGCTCTCTCCCATGACCAAGTTCTGGAAGGTGGCTTTACAATTCAGCCTCTCGTGATCTTGAGGGGGCACTTTAATCCATATCCCCGGAACCAATCCCTCCCCCGGGCTCTATTAGCTTTCATAGCTTCCTGGGGGTACGGGGCCATTGCTGTTGTAGTAGGGTTATAGAGAGTACCATGAATCTTTAGAAAAGCAGTCATTAAAGACATGTCTTGTTTGCAAACATAGACCAGGTACCTTTGTGATCGGGGCTTAGCGATATGGGTAGCACTAGCTGAAAATCCGACCTCTGGAGGGAGGAACGGCTGATTCTGGGGGACACAAAAGTTCAATGGGGAACTCGTAGGGAATACAGGGGTCCTGTTTAATCATCTAGTAACAAAGGCTGTTTCCAAACACCTCGTGCGGCAGCATTCTAAACGGTTTCGCGTGTGTGGGTTCCCCGCCTTTTCGCCTGGGTTGCCCACAATTGCCAGTTTAATCTGCTTTGGGTTAATAATAAGGTTTGATGAACGAATGTGGATTTATTATTGAAAGCTGAGAAGTATGTTTTTCACATAAAACAGACCGAGGACAAGAGCTCTCATCATTTTTTGCACAAAAAAAAAAAAAAGGAAAAAAAAAAAAGACTGGAGGGAAAAATAAAATTGAAAGTGTGCGTAACAAAGAACTGCTTTAACAATAAAAATATAAACCAAAATCATTTTGTTTAACCAACGTATTCATGACTACCTTCTGGTGTTCAAAATATCGGAAATGCTTATAAAAATGTCGCGTTCGAAAAATAAATAACAAAATAAACATCACTATAGTTTTCAAGGTTTTAAACACTTCCCAAAATTAATTGTGAAGTTTCCATTTACGTAATTGGAGGACGTCTATCAAAGTAACGTGAATAAATTAAAACTCGTGACATTTTGGGGAATCATGACATGAAATGGCGAACTGCACTTTCAATGTTTCTCTGCTTAAATTTTTCGTTTTGATAACAGTCGATTGTTTTGTTTTAATGTTTACATGTTCAAGTGATTTAATATGTAGATTTTTTCCGTGCTATTTCAATATGTTTTAGAAGCAAAAGAATTGTCCAAACAATTAATTTTTCCAACCCTTAGTAAGCTGGTAGTGTAAAATTGAAAAAAATAGTATAGAAAAGAAAAATTATTTGCGAGAAATTAATTAGATAACTTTCTCGAAAAACAATTTCTGATTACATAGCAGCCTACAAAGTTTTTTTTTCACAAAAAATTGTTTTTCAAAACAAAACGTTTTTTACGGTTTGAAGTAGAGTTGCAGAAACGCTGCACATAACTGAAACATTAAATAGTTTGTTAACAAAACAAAACTTTCTAAGTAATCCAGAAGAAGTTAATATTGCTTTCATTCTGTCTCATTCATCTGTATCTATAAAAGAGCTCGTTTATGTGTTAGTATGTTCGCTATACAAAGCCACACTAACGGACGGATTGAAATGAAATTTGGCATGAAGTTTAATCATCCGCTGAGAAAACTAAGGCACATAGTCTCATCCAAAAATTCAAATTAGTTTCATTTTTAGTACAGTTTTAAGTAAAATGCGCATGCTGTAAAAATGCATTTTTTTCTACAGAAAAGCTGTGATCCACTGTAGGGTTAGCACTGTAGGGTCGTAATTAATATTTCTTAGGTTCAGATACTACCCTACGCATTGAGTACTCTCTCCGAGTCCTAATGAGTTTTAATGAAATTAATTTGAAAATAAGTTTTATTATTATTATTACCGTAATTATCGGTAAATAGCCCGCATCGTTGTATAGTCCGCAGGAAGAAAAATTCATTCTAAAAAAATCAAGTTCGGTAAATAACCCGCACCCATAAAAAAGAACATGGGATACACCCCTAGAAAACAATACATTCTCCTGTAGCGCCTGAGCCCCAATCTGCTTTGGACTGTCGTTTCAAAAGCTACAACTTATTTCTCTGCATTTTGTTTTGCAGGAAAAGATATTTCGATATTTTTGAAGGGTTGTTGTCTTTTTAATAATATTTTTTTAAAAAAAAATTCATATATTGCCCGCATCGTTATATTGCTCGCAGATAGTAAAAAAAAGGATTTTTTTTTTGTAGATAACCCGCGGGCTATACACAGATAATTACGGTATTATTTCATTATTTTTTAATCTTGCAAAATAAATATTTTCTTTTTGATCTCTGATAAATTATTTTTTTAAATGTAATAAATTAATTTAAAATATAATAGTGGCAAAATAATCCGATAATTTTTCTAGTTTCTATTACGCTTTAAATTAATATTTACATTGTTATATTTGAATGGATCTGTTGCAGTATTTTGGTATTGAAAAGGTATGTCTCATTCCGAAAGTCAAGAATATTTTTTATTGATCTTGCAATTTTTCATCTTTGAAATTTTGGTGACAATTTATTGTATTTCGTAATTATCGAATTGCTAATACTTATGTATTCTTTCTTTTCAAAATGATTTACTATGCCATATTGAAAATATTAACGTATTTTCATAACCCAATACAATAACATTACAGTCAAACCATTCTACTTCGCATTATTTCTTGCTTTTCGACCTACTTTCCTCTGAAAATAGGAAAATAAAAGTAATAAACAGGCTAAAATTTAAAGTAAAATAAATAAGACCATGAAGGATGGCTAAATGTATCGGAAAAAATTCTCTAAAAACAAAAAGTAAGTCTAAAAATAAAATCAGTTGATGACAAGTAATTTTTTCGCTCATAATTGGCCTTGCTCAGTTAAAAATTATTTCAGTCTCCGTTTGAGTAGAGGAAAAGTAGAGGAAATGAAAACAGCAAATTAGTCAATGTATTTTGGAAATAATTTCAGCTGTACATGGGTTAAAAACAGTTGATTGGCATACCTTAGTTGCTACTTTTTTGTTTTAAACTAGTTCAGCATTAAAAAAAGAGAAATATATTTTTTTATTAGAAATATTTAGTTATTTACGATTAAATTTAAATATTTTGGTGTTTTAACTATTAATCCTGTAAAAGACATTTAGCGTTCTCGTTCATTGGGCACAATACAGAAGAATACGTCTTAAAATAACCTTTTTCTTTTGAGCTAATATTTTTCATTTGTGCTCTGCCAATTGATTTTTCTCTTAAAGTTTTATACCTTTAGTCAAACACTATGTGCAGTGGCACGAACACATGTTTAACATATTCTCTGAAATCTCTTATTGTAAGATTTTTACTGCAGAAATAATTTTAAAAAATATAGGTAGTTTAAATTAGATTTTAGAATTTATTACTTTGTTTAAGGTAAATGTATGCACAGATTACAGATTTTTTTATTTAGGTTTTATACCTTCAGTCAAACACTATGTGCAGTTGCACTAATACATATATTTAACGTGTTCTCTGAAATCCCTTATTGTAAAATTTTTACTGCAGAAATAATTTTAAAAAAAGATAAGTAGTTTAAATTAGATTTTAGAATTAATTACTTTGTTTACGTTTTGTTTTAGTTAAATGTATGCACAGATTACAGATTGTTTTATTAAAAAGTTTCCCTTACTGCCTTGTCTCTCGCATTCAGAATATAAGGAACGGTAGCTCAAAGTGGTTATGGTTAAAGTTTGACAATTGTCCGAAAATCAGTTTTTAATTGACATCATCGTAGGTTGTACACATACACGTAGATATAAAAATGTTCGATTGCGTGATTGTGCCACCCCCATGGAGCGATGGGTGCCAAAAACGAATGAAAACCTATAAGGCAAATAATCAAAAATGATAACCTGCTCCCATTGAGATATACCTGTATACTATTTTGTTTGGATACTTGCAGTGAAAAAGAGTAACTTATTTGGGTATGTGATTAGCGGGGAAAACGTTCGATTGCGTGATTGCTCCCCCTAGAAGGCGTCTACGCTAGAAACGAATCAGCACCAGTTCTCACTGAAGTACACCTATATATCTTTTGCTTACTTCTTGAGACATAGTACTCAAGTCTAGCAAGAAAAAATTTTCGATTGCTCCGTCCTGCGTGAAGCGAATGGTGCCAAAATTTAATCAGCACTCGTTCATGTTGAGGGCTACCTACATATCGATCTCTGTTTGAATTATTTCATTACGTGACATGCGGCAGACACACAAAACAAGAAAAACGTTTGATTGCGCCACTTCCTTGCCTCCAAATATTTCTCAGTACCACTTCCCAATAGGATCCATGTATGCAACAAATTTCTTTTGGTTAAATGTATTACGTTTTGAGTTAAAGTGGCTGCAAAATACTGTTTACACACATACAGATCGGCACAAATAGACATTGTCCAAAAATGATGAAAATGAGTTTTTAGCATCCCTTAAATCGTGTAAATGCATAAAAAATTTAATACCATTAATTTTAGTTATAAAAGAAAGTAAAAACGAATAAAGTTGCTGACTTAAAAAAAAATGTTTGAAAACTATGAGTATTACAGAATATTTATTGCTTTACAAATCGTAATTAGAAATACAATCATGTGTGAAGATTCACTATTTGTAATTTTCAGTAAAAAAACATAAACATTTTTCAGGGGAAAAAACGAAATTTCAGTTTCTTCGATATTTTGTTAGGTAAAGTTTTGACGAGCAAGTAATCATCAGTAAAATTCGAACAGACCTTTTTTTAATTGTACCCACTACAAAAGCTTGGGAGGTCCGATTCAAATTAGATGAAATTCAGTTTAAAAAGATTCTATATCCTGAAGAAATCAATAGCAGAATCGAATTATTCTTAGGTAATAAGCTTCGACAATTCTTTATTCGCCAATCGAAACTCCTAATTTCATCACCCTCGAAGCGAGTAAAAGTTTTAATGCAATTGCGGGTAAGAAATAACGATAACGGCAGCTGGGCTTCGTCAACTTGTTGTCTTAGCTCAGCAGGAGTTTTTTGCTCATCCTGAAACAGTGGCATGCTTCGGAAAACAATTATCGGAAAATGCTCAACTATTCACAATCGACTCACCCGAGCGAATAAAACGGCTAAATAAAACCGGCAGCACTTGATGACTGCACAAAAGAGCCGGTTTTCTCTTCCCCAGTGATGTGTTCTTTTTAATTAGCTCCCATCAGAGCGGGCTATTTGTCTTCACGCAAACTAAAATACCAAGCTTTTAAAACATTTCGAGAAACTATTTAAAGGGTCGGCTGAGACACGTCAAGCGTAACAAAACGACAAAGTTTATAGGATTTAAACAAGCAGCAGAGGCTTCTGGAAACCTGATTGAGTTAAGGGACGGCGAAGTATCTTCTCGAAATCGGAAAATGCGCTCAAGGCAATCATGGGTTACATTCCAGAAGAGGTTCTAAGCTTGTTACCCAAGCAACAATCCCTTTTCTCATTTTGTAACCACTGGAGCTGAATTCTCTTAAAGTTGGTAGTCTTTTTCTAAGTCCCGGGTAAGGTAACAAGGTTACCAACCGTGGCAGCGGTCAAATAGAATTACAGAAACCAATTACCGGTAACTCTCTCCAACGGCAGCTACAGAGTAAATTATTATTGCGCAGCGAGATAACGTATTGACTTCTCCACCACTAGAAAAGCTTGCGAGCTATTTATACACAGTAACTTAAGAAAGATGTCGCCCGGTTTTCGTATACACAATAATTTGAAGGGGAGTATTCTTTATTTAAGAGCGAACAACTGCCGTAATGGCCGATTGAGCTAGAATATTGCGGATAAAGAATGCAACCTCCTGCTCTCTTATTTATTGGAAAAACTCTTTTTTTTTCTTCCTTTTTTAAATTCGAAATTGGTACACAATATTGTGAAAGTAAAAAAGCAGCTTTGGAATTGTGAAATACGATTGTTTGTGCTGCTGTTTCTTTTCTTTTGAGCTACATAGATTAAAACTGGGGATCCCGCAGGAAAGGAATTTTTATTGAATTCGAATCGATTATTAAAGAAAAGCGACATGTTCAAGCCTTTGTTGTGTTTGTAGCTTAGATATATGCTCCCATGGGAAATTGTTATCTCTCATGGGTAGTTGTCTCTTCATGGGAAATTGTTATTATTTTATTATACTTACACCAAAATTTAAAAAATACGACTCCCAATTTTCAAAATTAACTAACACGTTTGCTGCCGACCCCGCGCCAGTGCAGTACGTCAATTTTTTGCCAGTGTCAGTCACATGCGAGAGCTTACAGCGTTGTGTGAAGTTATGTCTCAGTCAGATCTCAGTTAACCAGCCACGAGCTCGCATGGGAAAAACTGCGCCCTCCTTCAACTGCTCTCCTCTTCACGGGCATTTCAAGTGTGTTTGTTGCCTAAAGATTTATCCCTAAGCGAGAGATGGTGGATGGGGCATGGTGTGAAGTGATATCTCAATAACCAACCATGTATTCGCTTGTAGATGTACAACTCTGTTTCAATCTGCATAGTATGTTAGGTGTGTCTCCTCGTACTGCGTAATGTAAAGATTCATTCTTAATGTGACCGGCAGCGAACGTGTTAAGAACTATATCAAATTTTGGAAATGTACTGTTTATAAAATGTTCTGTGCTTTAAATCTTTCATCAGTATTAGTTTCACTATGAAAACAGATCTCAAATTATCGAAGCAATTCACCAAGTATCCTATCATGAATAAAACTTGACGCTTCGACATATATTAAACGTTTTTTTCTTCTTGTATTACTAGTGCTTAAAACTAATTTAGTGCTTTAAACTAAAATTATTTGTTTCTGGTTTTTCTAATCCTATGTATCACAGGTCATGTGTATATAAATCAAATATTTTACGTAATTTAAGCGCACTTTTCACAATGCAACTCAGTGTTGTTTAAAGTTAGGTATAAATTGTAGAATTACGGAGAAATTGACATTCTTATATACAGTTTTTTAATGTTACAGTTTCCTTTATATGCGTTACAGTTAACCTCATAACATGATCAATTGTAACAGTTTTTCTAGCTTTTTAAGTTGATATGGGATTTAATATAATTGTGCTGACCGTTATGAATATGGAAAACTTTTCAACATTTTTATTGCAGAATTTGATGATTCTATGGAAAAAATTTGCTGAGTTATGAACAGAAATTTAAAATGTGTTGCATTTGGGCCTGGGCTCCACCTAACAATAAAAAAAGAAAAGAAAAAAAAGAAAACCGCACCGTCAGAGCTCTGGCTCCAAGCATTAAAAAATAGCACAGCCGTCAGGTACTGCAGCAGTTCTTCTATTCTAGAATTTTATTACATGTTTTGCTGGAAAAAACAAAGATTCTACAGAATATCAGTTTGATAACTTGAACTGTAGTTTTGAGGAAGCTAAACAGACAGATCGTAATATGTAGTATTATAAGGTATAGATGATTTGCAGGATTGTCTGATCAACACGAATTTTTACGAATGACAACAATTTTAATACATTTTGTATGTAATCCAAATCGCGTTCTTCCATGAATTACATTAGGTGATGTTTTTTGCGTACAACATAAATTCACAAAACCTAATATAATAAAAGTGATTAAAGCCTCACAGCTGGAGGGCTTGGACATATATACAGATACAGTGATGAAAACCCAGTTAAAGTAAATAACTTTTATAAAGCCTGAGGGAAAGAGAGAAAGTGGCAGGCCAGATATGAGATGGCTCGATAATGTGGAAAACTGGGCTAAGAAATATTGAAGTCAACAAATGGAGGATTATAGCTACAGACATATCAAGATGAAGAAAACTGACTGAGACATCCTTGGCCGCGAATCGGTCTTAGAGCCTACACTGTTAGAAATTTCATCATGAAATTACGGTTAAATGACCGGCAGCAGTCTGTCCATCTAATTCACCGTTAAATTTACGGTTTGGAACATTTTTCTATCTTTACGGGACCTAACCATTTCCAATCAGCTTGGTTAAAAAGCCGCAAATACAAAAGTTTACGGTTTTATAACCATTTAAAAATGGATTAAAAACAAAATTTTTACCGTTTTTGTACCATTTCGAGGCGTAGAAACCGTAAACGTAGCTTGCGGGAATCAAACACGGTTTGTATGGTATACCAACCTTGCTCTGTAACTATTTGGCCATCTGCACCACACAAAGCGGTCGTTTATTTATCAATAAATCTTCCTTTTCAACAGGAAAACTGCATTAAAATTGAGATTTCAGTTTTTGATTGGATCCAAAGCCATCTTTGGTTTAAATTTACTGCATATTTGCTGTAAAAATTAAAATACAAACAAGCTTCAGCAGCTCAAAGTTCGCTCATTCGCAAACAGTTCATGAATCCGATGTCTCAAATTTTTGATTTACGTGTGTATGTCTTTCTATTTAGTAACCACTGCTTAAGCCACTTTTTTTCCTTCTTTTTTTATATACACATGCAGATTTGAACTGATAAAATGTTATTCCTATTTTAACAACAACGTACGACCGGTGAGGTTTCGCAACCAAGATGGACGCCCGATTCTTATTGAGCGCTTGAAAATTACGGTTAGTTAAACCTTCTTTAGGATAAACCGAGAATAAAAGATTTTTTTCACGATCAGCGGTTTGAGTACCATCTTTTTAATGGTTATTCAACTGTTGTAATTAAATATGGTAAAATAACAATCAAATAAATAGTTATTTTACTATTTTCTTACGGAAATTTTTAACAGTGTATGAGGAAGAAGATGTGTTAGCAATGACTGTAGAATTGCTTTGACGTCGTTTCTAATTATTCATGCAGTGAATTTTCTGCATTAACTGAATTTTCTGCAGTTGAATATCGCTACACTTTTTTTTTCATGGTATTTTGAAAAAAAATCATTTGCTGTCTCACGTAGAGTCATGTGTCTGCTTTCGTAAGCACTGCCTTCGAGCTCTTTCAATATTTTCATTCATTTTAGAAATGAGTTCTCCAATAATTGTTTGCTCTTCCTCTTTATGTTCTAGGTATTTGCACGCACGAAAGAATGCCTAATATTATTGCTTTTCATTAGCTGTCCGCCCTTCAACTGCTGATTTGTTGGAAGAACAATCAGTATTTTTGAAAACTTTTTCGTCCACTACAAAAGCTTGTGCTACATCAATGATGATATGCAGCAAAATGATCCGGCCAATCATCTACTTACCTTAAAATGACCATCCATTGCAGGAGCACTCACATTATTTCTTCATGGCTTCGGAATAATGAGCAGTTCTTCTTTTCACACATGTTGTTTGTAATGGGGCTGCATATTGGCTCCTTACCTTTATTTTCATGTGTTTTAATTTAAATTTTGCTTAGAAGAAAAGTAAATTAATTTTTCACAAAACAAAGAGTAAGTTGCACAAGAAATTGAACGTTCTATTACAATTAAACGACTCTTTTCTTGGTATATCTAATTTAAATTTTGCTTAGAAGAAAAGTAAATTAATTTTTCACAAAACAAAGATAAGTTGCACAAGAAATTGAACGTTCTATTACAATTAAACGACTCTTTTCATGGTATATCTTCAGAACTAGTCTTCCGTTTTGCAATTTCAATGCTTTTTCATTAACAAATGTCTTCCGACGTGACCTATGGACATGAGTTACAAGAGTTGCAACTACACTACTTATATGGCTCCGGTTGGATACGTGTTATGCCCCCAATACGAAATATACCCCCCATATGCCCCCTCTTTCAAAACTAATAATGATTATTCCATTGTCTAAATTTTGTTCACAAATCGTTCACAAAAATCAGTTCTGTCCATTTTTGTAAAGAAAAGTTACTCTAAACAGACGGAAAACTCAAATTAATTACTATAATACTATAAGAACATAAAATTGGGAAAGAAAGATACAAAGTTTTGAAATTCATAGCCCATCACGACATATAGCTTAGTTCACCCTTTTGGGAAAAATATAAAAAATGCCGTGTTTTTGTCTTAAAATTTCGTTAGATTTTGGATGCGTTATTCATAAGTGATTACTGTCATACATAAAAAATAAATGAATAAACAAATAAATAAATATTCTGTTGCATTTTTGAATGTTATTATCCTAGTTTGCATGAACTATGTATCTCTATGAGAAGAAAATTTTGAAAAGATCTCTCTTCCTTTAAATTACGCTTTAAATTTCATTTCGTTAAAGCCTATCCAATTGAGGTTTGAAGTATTTATTCTTTCACATAAAAATTATTTGCATTTCTTTATAAATCGTTGGGAGAAATATTGTTGGAAAAATTTTAATATTTTACCTTTCTTTGTCAAGTATGAAAGCATTTTTAAGTACGCGCAGTTACTTTGCATAAAAATAGTGCTAAACTTCACTGCTTATTGTGCTCGCGTTATTACATTTAATTAAATGAAGCTGCATATCTGCATTTTAATTTTCTAAGCATAAGAATTATCGTAAAGGATATATTAGGAGCTAAATTAATGCTTCCTAGATGCTCATAATTTTTCTTTTTTTAATTTTTAACTCTTTGTTGTGTATTCAAAATGGTACAATAGTTATATTGATATAAGCAGTCAAAACGTATGGCTTTTTAAAGACTTGCTTTTGTGTATTGTTTGAAATAAACTAAAATAAATAGAAAAACGATATCTAAGGCCCCGTATGCAGCTTCCTACATATAACAATTATAATTTTATTTACATTATTCTGAATTTTTTGCCCATTGCTTCCTTCCATGCTTCATTGTTCACGATTCGATAAGCAATAAATAATCTTTTATTTTTCATCCCTTATTTTTTTTACTGTTGAAGTATATTCACCGAAAATTTACTAATCTGAATTTTATGAAGAAATATGTTTCCACGACGTGAGAAGAAAATTTACTTTACATTTGCTGAACTTTTTAGTCGACTGTGTATGTAACTTGCATTTTGTTGCAATTTTAGTATTTGTGGTGTAAGAGAGAAAATTCTCCTTTAATGAAATAGTATCAATCAACAAATGTATCACGATGTCTTCTGAGTAAAAATAGTTGCAGTTTGGCTTTTTATCTCTAACCTGTCTCTTTACATCGAATATTTCTTTTTAATCCTATTTAAATCTTTATAAATGAGTCTGCAAAATTATTCATTAATGCAAATGAAAAGACATGTTTTTTGTTGTGTGATTATAGTATGGTATTAATCTTCTTCGTAACAATACTACTTCTATAACAAAGGCGCTTATTTATTATCATTATTATGCATTTATACACTTTATTTAATTTTATTTATTTGTTTTATCTATGAACTATTTAGAAAATCGAGTACTCATAACTTCTTATTTTTCTCAAACTATTCTGTCTCTCGCTTTCTTTATTTTTTAATTTTATATATATATATATCGCTTTTGCAAAAAAAGTGAGAAGTTTTCTATGATAAAGCCATGAGTATTTCTTGTTTAAAAGGTTTGAATTAGTGTTTCGTTTTAGTCATCAGAATCACAATACATAATTTAAAAATTCCTTGACATTGCATAAGAGTGTATTTATTTTGAGAAAAAAAATAATTTGTTCTCAGCTCTTTTTAAACTGCGAGTTTCCATTTTAATCATACGAAGAAAGAAAAAAAAGTACAATATAGACAGGTAATTGTTCCATTAAAGCGACAGAATCGCGAACAATAAATATCTCAAGCTTGCCCGATCAGAAAGAAGTTAGTTCACTTGCTTGAACCTGGCATTGTCCTCGAGCTAGCAGCTGTACGAAAGACGCATTAAAAATATATAACCAAGCTCTTTTTAAAGGCATAGCTTTTCCCTCACGTTGGCTGTTAATCCAAATGTGTTGTAATCGTTGAAGAAGCTTGAGAAGGGCGGCAGGCTAGCTTGTTTACAGATGCAGCTCGCAGACTGTATTATCAGCGAGCCTATTCAGGGTTTATATTTTGTATTAGAATAGCTCGCCACCGCTAATACGGTTGAAGATTTAGGGCTGACAGGTAGAGGGATACATTTATGGGAAGGGGCTGGAGCTCATTTTAAATCAACGCTTGTAATGCTAACAGATTCTCGTAATTCGTGGATTTGATTTGCATCGATGCATAGGTTTATGCTGGGTTTTGTGAGCAAAAATAACTCCCTTGTAGGAGCAGCATTATCTTATGTATGAGATTACGTAAATGTGAATTTTCGGCTGTGAAAGAGAGATTTGATTTTTTTTCCAAGAGAAGCCATTCATGTAATGGGGTAAAGATGGAATAATATACCGAGCTTATATGTGCTTACACTGTGTTGGAGATGTTTTATTGAAAAGCCAAGTTCTATTTTTCTTCCCTGTTTTTTTTTTTTTTCTCCTCCAGAAAGAGTTTTAAACATGCCATTGAAAATTATGTATTTTGTATTTGGCAATTTTTATACATAAAAGTTAAAATGGTTTTTCTTTGTTTTATTTCGCGTGACATTTATTCGTTTTCTTTTGACATTTTGTCACACTTAGTGAAACGGAACTCAACAAAGTAACGAAAAATCATCCGTTTATTTCAGAGAGAGGTAAAATTCTCGGGTAATAAATCTTTTCGAGAATATACTGAAGAATATTCGCTTATTCCTTAGAGGAAAACATATCAAAATATTGCACATTTTAGATATGAATGCGTAACTTCTAAAATATTGTGAGCCCTAACTTAAACGTATTATCATATAAAGAAAAAAGCAGTTTTTGAAGGGGACTAAATCACGATAACTGGAATTTTCCTCTCCGCAACAAATTTTAACTATTTTTTTGCACTCTTTCCATTTTATCCTTGGTTCAATTTTCATGTGGGAATGTTTTCAGCATTTTTTATAGACTCATAAAAATTTATCTTGAAAATAATTAATAGTTTGAACTATTTAAGTGAAAAAGACAAAATATTCGTTGCGGAGGAGACATTGCATTATCGTGATTTGGCCCAAGCTGTTTTTGCTTGCAAAAGTAGCTTGAATGTCTTTAAATAAATAAAACAATTACATGTTCTAATATTTAAAGTTCAATTAAGTTTGTTTGAAAAATTCTTTGAATATTTCGAACGAACTTTATTGTTTGAAATATTCAAACAATTAAAATTAGATCATTACATTCGTTTTTCAAGAATATCTATAACTGTTCTTAAACTAGATTGAGAGTTCAAAACTGTTCTCAAAATTAAGATAAATTGTTCTTAAGAACAGTTCTGGAAAATTTCATGTCGAATTCAAGTGCACAGGAAATTTTCAAGAGGATTATTTTTAGACTAAATGCATTGAACTTAAATCTAATCATAAATGTATGAAAAATGCAACGGAATGCAAAACCATTTAAAGAATTAACATTTTCGTAATTTCTAACTAGATATTTTTTGTTTAATGCAATGTAAAAAAGAAAATGCTTTCAGTCACTGCAGCATGGATGTTCTTTAATTGTTATTTTAGTTAAAGACTTTTTATAAAAATTACATTTTTAATGCAAAGCATGCACTCAACTGATCAAAATATTTTACATTGTCCCGAGAAAGTTCTCCCACGTAAAATTGTCATTATAAAAAATAAATAAGCCCAAAAATAATAATTTTCACATGTTTTGACAATGGGATTTGAATATTATTTCATACTTTCAATTTAATGATGTTAATAAAAATTTATATTTACTTTTAAGAAAAAATAAAATTATCGATTATTCTCCAAATTTCACCTTCAGGAGAATATTCTCGTAATGGCATAATATTCTCGACCCACGTCTCTAGTTACACAAAAAATTATAATACGAGTTCTGTTTGTCGTACACACTTTAAACAGATTTTATCTTGTTTAGTGTTTTAATTGCTTTAAAATGGTGGGAAATATGTGCATTGAAAACGAGAGCGAACGAAATTGAATCTTAGAAAAAGTTTTCTGGTGCACAACATTATACTCGGATGCAATTTGAACGAAATTTAAAAGAAATTAACATCAGTCTTACACTTAAGCTAAAAATACGAAACCTTGAAAAATGAAATTGCAATGTTCTGACTTAAAAGATACTACCACTAGTGCCTGATTTGTGAGCTGGGTCAAAGAACATTGCGTAAAGTATTTTATTATAAAAACACAAAAACACGCACCGAGGTAAAAGTAACTATAACACAATACATACCTAATTTGAAAAGCTTTTAGCGCCGAAGTTCATCATAACGTAAATAAGAGTTTCTCATAATGCCAACATTAAAAAAAAAATTTAAAAAATAACAAAACGAAAATATGTAAAACTTTTTTTTTTTTGCATTTTAGTGAAATTTAAAAGTTATTTTGAAAGTGGAATAAAATATTTAAGCCAACGACATAGAAAATTTATTCACTACTTTCGTTTAAGAATTCTCAAGATAAATGATAAAAGTTGGTGCATTGAATTTAATGCCACAGAAGAAAAACAGTTCAAAGTCGCAGCCTCCGGCGCTCCAGCCGGAAATTACGGTATTTCAAAACTTTAGTACATACGATAGTATTTGTTCTGATCCCACGTTAAAGCATTGGGGATTTTCCAGCAGATTTTCAATACATTTTTCTTAACATTCTTCGTTCAGTATCAGATATAGAAAACTTACTTTGTAGCACAGTTATCGTCAAAGTTAGGATTGTCAGATTATTTAAAAGGAGAATTTCAGAGAAGAATTTTGGATTCCGTGGCGGGAAAGGACGATATATATATATATATGTATTTATGTGTGTGTGCGTGTGTCTGTGAGTGTGTGTATTACGTCTCTCACGGATGACATTCATTGAACAGTATTGAGCAATGCGCATTGAATCATTATATGAATTTTGTGTAGGCTTGATTGAATTTTTCACAATAAAACTGCCATTAATATTTATTGCATAAAAACATTATTTTGCCTTCAAAACTTAGAAGAGGAATTAAAAAAGAAAGTATTGAAACACGTGTATTGTCTTATTATTGTTTGTGTTATTCACATTTCATTATTTTGAATCATGTATTGAGCGGTTTAACTTTTATAGTCAACCAAGTCATTTTATAGGTATTTGAATATAACAAATATATTAAGAAAATATTTTTAATGAAATGTAACCTTATCTTAGTGTATGTTTCTCGAAAACAATCTTTTTGCTGAATTCTCAATCGCACCAACGTCTTTGAAATCATTTGTTAAATATTCATACTATCTATCATTCCGCATTTAATTCTTTCTGAAATTTCGGCAGAAGAGAAAAATCTAAAGTAAAATAACATCGATAATGTATTTGGTTTGGTTTAAATTTTTTGGATAAACGTAAGTCATTTTAAGTTATTTGCATTTAACAAATATTCAAAAAATGTTTTCATATTGAAGCACTTTTCAGTAATTGCGGGAAATATCAATATTCCAAACAAAGTTTCGAGTGTTTCTGCAACAAATTGCTGCACCCGATGTCTGAAAAAGCCATGGTAAATAAGAGATTTATTGAAGATAGTTTTCCTTTAAAATTTCTACGGAGTTTATTGAAGTTTCCACTCCGTTTATTGGACTTTGATGAAATACGTATCAAACCTAGAGACTAAAAATGTTGCGTATTGTATAACTGAGTCTAGGAAGGGGAAAAACGAAAAAAAAAGCAATATCGGAAACTCTGAACATGAATACATATTTAAGTTAAGGTTTGACTCAATTTATTCAAAAATGCAGATCTATAATCTTAACTATTTCTAACATTTTGAAAAGAAATAATTTGTTTTTCTTTTAAAATAAAGCAGATACGATAATCATTAAAAGGCAGTAATGGATTTTTTCATGGTACATTTTTCGTAGCCGTATAAAATACTTAACAAAAAATGCTTACATATTTGCCCTTTTTATTTACATAAACATTGAAAATTGGTTACAATTGAGTTTAAAAATCTTATACATTATTCTGTTTTTGAATTTGAACGAATAACTTTACTTTAGAATGTATAATAGCACTAGTTTAAATGCATCTAACAATTCATATTAAATAAAATTACTTTAAAACCATTGATTCAATATTAAGAAGTATTTTTTTGTAAGTGTAGTAATTTTGTCATGCGTTAAACATTATCATGTGCACACGCACATGTACAGCCCCTGGCCAAATTAATAGACGCAGCACAGGGCGTGTTCGTAAATTCATACATAACACCCAAACTGATGAAAAACTCCGTTTTTTGATCATGTTTTAATTTAACAAGTTCAAACTTTGCAGTAAAAATGCAATCCCTCTTGTGTTTAGGGGACCGTCTACAAATTGAAAAAGATGAAAAATGTTTTGGATGATCCTGCAGCGTAAAAAGCTGGGAATAAGCTGTAAATTTCAGAAAACAGTTTGATTTTCTTTTATAATTAGTTTTCATCTTCGTAAAAATTGTACTTATACTCACGAAGATATAGTCATTTCTCCAATTTCCTTCTCACGTTTTTGGCTTATAACAAGCAAAGTTTTTCACAAAAAGTTACCAAACTTTCAGAAAATTTGAAAGCATAATTAAACATTATACTGAAGTTAGAAATAAAATGTTGAATATTTGATAAATTATGGACATTTAAAAGAAGTAATTTTTCACTACGCATGCGCGAAAGATAACAATTAATAACTGTCATTAATTCAAACTCAAGCGCACAGGGCAACTCACAAAATAATTTCAGTTGAATGTCTTGAAAATACAGAAAGTTATCGGCAATTTATTGAGGCGTATTTCAAAATTTTTTTGGAAAACAGCAATTTTTTAGGGAGATGTTCACGAATAAGTCGCAAGTGCTTGCAATCATTCGGTGCATATATGCTGTAATTTGTGATAAAAATTTAATATTTGTGAAGAATTCTTCACCATCCTTCCCGAGAAGAAGATAGAGAGGGTTTGTTCAGAAAATTTCAACTTTTATCACAAATCACAGCATAAATGCGCTGAATGATTGCAAGTACTTGCGATTGATTTGTGAACCTCCTCTTAAGAAATAGCTGTTTTCCAAAAAGTGTTGAAATACACATCAGTCAATTGCCGATATCTTTCTGAATTTCAAGATATTCAACTGAAATTTTTTATGAGTTGCCCTGTACACTTGAGTTTGAGATTATGACAGCTAAAAATTGAAATCTTTCGCGCATACGCAGTAAAAAAATAATTCCTTCAAATGTCCATAATTTATCAAATACTCAACATTTTAATTTCTAATTTCAGTGTAATGCTTCACTTGTATGCTGAAAAATTTTCTGAAAGTTTGGTAACATTTTATGAAAAAGCGTGTTATAATCCAAAAACGTGTAATGGAAATTAGAGACATGCCTATGTCTTTGTCAGTATAAGCACAATTTTTACGAAAATACACATAATAATTGTACGTAGCAATTAAACTATTTTCTGATATTTGCAGCTTATTTCCAAGTTTTTACGATGCAGGATCATCCAAAACACTTTTCTCCTTTTTCAATTTTTGATCGTCCCCTAAATGCAAGAGGGAATGAATTTTGACTGGAAAGTGTAAACATTGTATATTAAAACATGTCCAAATAAGTAAAAAACGGGTTTTTGCACCAGACAGAGTGTTAGGTATAAAACTATGAAAACTCTGTAGGGTGCGTCTATTAACTTATCCAGGGACTGTATCTATCTATCTATATATGTATATGTATGTATATGTGAGTGTGGATCAATAAAGTTACAAACAACAGATCAAATTTTAACTCAATAAATATTTGAGAGTTTATAAAGTTGTTATTTGTTTTTTCATTGTATAAAAAACTATTTAGAAAAATCGGTTCTATAAAATGAGTATTTAGATTTTGAAAGAGACTATACATATTTTATTTGTGTATACTTTTGTGAGACACGTTTCGCGAAATGATTTTTAGTGCTTCAACAAAAAAATATTTCAAAAGTGTCTAAGTGTATCCTGTTCTTTTTTATTTTTTATCTTTATGGTTAATCGTTTAGGAAGGAAAATTCAACTGCCGAGCTCCCTTTCAAATGAATATATATTTCGTAGGAAAATTGATTTCATGATTTAAACATAAATAAACGATTCTTAAAGTATTTCATCTTCAGTTTTGAAGAAATTACAACAAATCGCATCAAGTATGTGTTATCCGTGTATGTTCATCAAATATGGAAATTCTCTGATTTCTGTGATAAAGTTAAAATTACTTTGGCGAAACTTTTATAGCAACGTAAATAACGCTAACAGTGCTTTTCCCTCGCTAAAAGCGATTGATTAATTTATCTCTATGAGCAAAGTCCTTCACGATCAATGCCCGAAATCAAGACTTAATTGAATCTCGGCGTAATTTGTCCTTTCGGTATTAAACCATTAAAGCTTTAATTCATTTCTGCTGATGCAATCTAATCTTTCTTCTATTTATTAGCTGAGCACAAGTTTTATTTCAATTTAGTTTGGTTTAACATCTGCTTTCCCAATCAATACATTGACTTCATGGTTTATTTTATATTATTACGGAACTCTAATTTAATATGTGTTTCGCTAGGAATTTCATTTGAATGCTTTATACATATAAATACTTATGTCTTTGATATACTTAGAACAGAACAAACCATCTTGTTTCATATCATTTTAAATTCAAACACCGAAAGAAGTACTTGTAATAGAGTTTTAATATGGTCTTCTACAATTATTAATGAAGTTACATTTTAACGTTTTTTTATGACAATGTTATCTTTTTCTTTTCCAGTATGTTGATTTAGTAAATGAAAGTAGGTTTCAATTTTACTTAAGTTGGACGTTTTTACTTCTTGAACCTAAATGTTCAATATTATTTGTTAACACAGTTATAAATGTCGTGAGGATTATTATTATTATTATTATATTATTTTTATTATCACGACCACCCTCATCATCACTCACTGCAGGTTATCCCCAAATCCGGTTTATAATATTTCGCACTAACTACAAATTAAGAAGGAAAATGGAATTGAATAGATATTTCCTCCTATATGTTCTAGCGTTTTTATGAATTAATTAATTTTTACTTCGTATTCCAGTATATTTCGCCAAAGTGATCATTCATTCAATATTTGTCCCTTTTTCCACAGAATCTTTTTATTTTGATTTGTTAAACTTAATTAGTTTAATTATTTAAATAAAATATCCAACTAAAATATAAATTTAACTTAATTGTACATTTTTGTTCAAAAATTATTTTCAGCTTTTTCCATCTGAAAAATGTTGCAATATGTAATAAATTATATACATGTAAGAATGGATGAGTGCAATAAAATATAAATTATCAACATAATTAAAAAATCACCTTAGGGTTAAATGTATTTGATTCCTGCATTATTTTAAAAGAAAGAAATAGTATTAGCGAATATGTACTGAATTGCTTCTTACAAACTAATGTTTAAGAACGTATTTTCTAGCTTTCTCAAATGAAAAAGTAGTTGTTGCAGTTTATTATCCACCAGTTTTTATAAATTAAGTCTATGCGCTAAGCATCGTCGTACAAGGATGAGTTTCTTCTCTTCACACCCCCTATCTCAATGACGCATTCGTTGAGCAGAGCATTCGTTTTCGGTTAGCCCTCCCCCGTCCCTCAAAAATTGATGTCTCAGGAAGTGATTTATTCACATATAGGGAATTCAGGCGGACCGTGAAATTCTCCAGAAAATACTTTCTAAGCGAAAGAGAAGTAAAATGTATAAGAGAAAAACAGCATAGTTTCAGTTAAAAGACGTAGGATTAGCGTAACGTGTACATGCCATGTAGCTCGACTTTTTTCAACAGTCTACCCTCACTTACAAGATGAATAAAATGAGTATAGCGATGAAGAAAATGCAAATCGCAACAGCAGACAAGTCAAAGAGAGGGGAAAAAATCGCTTAATATTAAAGTCGTGTAAATGCTCTACAAGCACCTATTGCAATTTTCTTTCTCCGGAAGTGGGCTTCGCCACTAGCGCAAATGAAGCCGCATTTTTTCATCCCCCGCTTCCAATCTCAGCTATTTTTTTCCCTGCATCACACGCGAGAGATAGAGGAGTGAAAAATGCTCTTTTCTACGCGAAGCGTAATCTACGCGCGAGGGGGAACGAAGGTTTGGCTTGCTACATTCATCTATGCCGGCAGCAGCGGGTCAATAAATACTAGACACACACTTACAACAGAGAAACTAACACGAAAAAGTTGGCCCAGGGCCAATATTTTGCAGCCCCACTTTCTTTAGCGGGGTGGGTCGGCACAGTTAAGCAATAAGCGAAGAGGGGTCGGAATTTTGTGGGGAAAGGAAAAGAAAGAAATTGTAGGATGGGCTAACTGTCCTAGTCGCAACACCAAAAACCAAATATTGGTGGAAAGACTGCAAACACGTTCCTTGGTTGTGGCTGTACACAGCCCATGGGTACAGCCCGTTCTCTATATTGGCCCGACCGTCACATCAAAGGGGGTTAGCAAGAAAAAGTCGCCACTGATGGAAGGTCCAAGTTTTTCTCCAATAGTTGGATGCTTACGTTCGCCTTTATCGTCACCCCCTCCGGGTTTTTTCGCTGTCAAATGAACTTTACGAGGATAAGAGGGATGATTTTTTATCTTTACTGCTGCTTAGAATCTTTTAGCACTTCACCCCCTCCCCCCTTTAAGGTTCGAAAGGAAGTGATGGTTTTTTAATTAAGAATTTCTGGCGGCGCGAGTAATTAAAAGTAGAGCTGAAGGCATTAAAAAAGAAAACTGGAGAAAAAAAGCGTCAAAAAGATTCTTGCCCCCCGAGGTTTATGGGCCCGCATTTTCATAAGAGTACCACGGAGTGTCGCTAACAATAGCGAGTTTAGTGACACTTGGAGAATTAAGATAAAAATTTATTTGACTGCTCTTTAATTTTTTATGCTTCTCGCAGAATGTTTAAAACAATGAGTCTTGAGTTTAAATAATGAAATATATTTGCTATGTTTAATGACTTAAGCTTAAAGAACTTAATTATACAACGTTGTTAGATTAATCTCTGCATATTTTGAGTGCGATAATGTCATTACACCAATGTTGACAAGCTGACATTCGAGTTTTAAAGGCAGTTATTTGACAGATTTTTAAAAATAATTTAATGTTTTAATTGTTGAATCTTTCAATATTTAGAAGTGACTTAATCAAGAACTATGATATTAGAATTAATTAATTACCAAGTAAATTTGAATTATTAATTTGGACGTCTTATCCATAATATTTAAATGGATTTTATTTCATTTATTAACTTATTATTACTATTCTTTTCTTCTTTTCCTTTCTGCAAGTGGTGACATATTTTCTAATTTTGAAATTCATGGATGTGTTTATTATTTCTATTTATCATTTTCTTTTCGAGCAAGTTTTATGATGAAGCTTTTTGTGTTCATGCGCCGAATAAATAACAAAGTAATTTCATTTAATTTCTTTCGTAAATTTTAGTGTTTTAAATTTATCTCACATATTTAGACTTTTTGAGTTTGCTGAGAGCACCGATTTCACAATATATTTTTGGGCATTTCCATAGACGACAAGAGAAAAAAAGTAAAATAAATAAATAAATACAAATAAAATAAGAAGTAAAATAACAGAAATAAACTGATAAATTAATAATAATCTAAAAATGATAATGATAAAAATAATAAATTGCATAACCTTCTTTTTTGTTCATTTCTATTTCTTGTTTTTTACTTAATGGTTTGAATTTGTCCTTTAAATGTTCGCTGTTAAATCAGAACTCTTGTTAGTGGACAAAACGGTTTATTTTCAAGAACATCATGTTCTCGGAATAGCTCCGGGTCAAAATGACTTAGATTTAAAAAAAACTAATCACTTATTTTTTAAGTAACTCTTCTCTCAAAAATGATACCGTACGATCTCTTTTTTGAAAACCCTAATAAAAAACAAAATGGAATCTCCCTCACTGGAGTTTGAACTTTGAACTCAGACTTTCCAGACGGCACCTTCATTCTCTACCACTGCGCCAGTCGGACCCAGGACGGAGAGGGAAACGTAGAATTGTATAGCTTCTACACGTACCAGCTGCGGTTGCTAAAGTACTTCCGTGCCAAATTTCTTCATATCCCACTCCAGAAGAGCGTCAATTATCCATTCGTTCATTCTGTTTCCTATTTTTACTGCGTACGATCCGAATCTGACGAATTATTCATCTTGTATTCCTGCTCTGAAGGGACGAACAGACTACTCACATTCTCGAATCGTTCTGACGTCTTGCTTGGTAAACAGTTCCTTAATTTTGATACAAATGCTACTGTTCTAAAAAAGTAATCGTTAAAAAAACCCTGCATTAATTATGAACGTATTTTAATATTTACTATAAATATTGAATTTATTGCAGTTCATACATACCCTTTCTCTAACTATGATTTCTAAGTTAGCATCGGCACTTAAACTGAAAACGACACTTGCTCATTTGTAAGTCAAAATTACTTTTAAAATATAAGAAGATATATTTTCTCATTTTTAAGTACATTATTTATAACAGTATTGCAAAGTGCTTTTTGAATACAAATTTATGATTTTGATTGCCCCAATCAAAGAAAATTCAACAAAAAATAAATTGCTCATATACAGAATTTCTCCATTTTAATTAGTGAATTTTCATATCTTAGTGAGCAAAGAAAGAATATTCACGAAAAACTGAATTGTTTTTTTTTTTTTTTTTTTTTTTTTTTTTTGAGTGCTAACTTATGGAAAATTTGATTCTCTTTTTAATAATGTTTACCAAAAAATTATTAAGGCAATGGATAAAGGAAGCTTTGGGGATTTGATAAGTTAAAAAAATAATTCATAGTTGTATGGTTTTTAACCCCTAAACCGAAAATAATGTCTGGGCTTCATTTCTTATGATCGAGTACAGTTGCTACAGAGATAGGCAGCTAATATGTTTATTGTAATAGGAAATGACTTTTTCTTTTCTCTCTTCTTTTCTCCACTTTATGTTTTGCATTATTATATATGCATTGTTCGTACTATAAATTTGCAATCAAATTAAGCGCCAACTTGTCGAGTAGTTTAAAACCGATTTTAAATGAGCTGGTAAAAATTTCAATTTGAGGGTAATTGGCAGCTTCTGAAATTTTGGGAAACGTTGACTCCATATTACGGGGTATAAAATTCTTCATAACATGCTGCGTAGATTACAGATTTCCGATTTGTGCATTTCAAGAAATCTCATGAAGTGATAGGCGGGCGCACTGGGTGACCAGGGGATACTTTGATGCCATTAGGTCGAAAGACAAAAAGTTAAATATAAAAAGTTGGGAAGAGTAATGTATCGTAATTTTAGAACGTATGTTTCGAATCATTCTGTGTGTTTCAACAAGAAAAACATTAAATTCTTAAAGCTAATACAAACCTGACAAAAATTTTTCGCTTTAAATACACGCATTTCATACTTTACATTAATAATGCTTCGATTATTTAATGTTCCGCTTATCCTAACAAAGACGCGTATAAACTTTAATTGAAAACAAATTGCAATTATTTTGTTACTTATCACCAATTGATGATTCCAAACAGAGTTCTCACAAATCATCTTTGGAATTTGAACCAACAGCGTACAAAATAGCAAGAACTTTACACATTTTACTAAGTATAAATCGCTAATGTAACACCTTAATTCACATTGAAGTTCGGAACGAATACCATTACTTTCTTTAATTAATTCGTACAATGTTCATCAAGTGTTGAAAAATATTTTAAAACTACAGAGGGGAGTCATTTTACATCTCTCGTCCCTTTTCTTCTTATTAACACATTCTCCGGATGCTGAATTTGAATGAAATAGAATTTAATTAATTTCCTGGTAACACATTTCGTGCTCGGTATTCAGGCTATTTTTGAAATTTTAAAGTTAAAAGTTCGTATAGCCTAATGATATTGTTGCGGACCGAGTCGTTTTAAGTATCTCAATTTATTCCATTAACCTCTTAACTGGTCAATTTTTTTACAACAAATGATCCTAAAAAAATCATATTTTTTATTGCGTATAATTAAAGTCCTAACTTGATACAACGGGAAAATGAAAGATTTTTTTTTAATTACATAAATAATGAATTTACGCATTTTTTTTTATTTTATAACTTTGAAACACAAATGCCCCTAAATGTTGGCTTTTTGCAATCTTAGAGTTATATGCAGTAAAGAATGTATTACAGATCTCACGAACTGTGAATCTAAAAAAAAAAAAAAACTTACCATATATTAAAATACATGCATATCAAAACAAGAAAGGCAGAAATATCAATGCCCGTACGCCAACATTGGGTAGCCCGTACGCCGTACGGGGAAACCAGTTAAGGGGTTAATATAAACTATATTGCCAAAAAAAGAGTTCAAACTTTACTGCAATTTATAAGAAAACAATACTTGTTTTGCAAGTTACGCAGTACAGAGTTGAAAAGTTAAAAAAATATATATTTATAAATAAATCATGAGTTTCTGATTCCTGCTGTTGTTATTTGACTTCTCTATTCATTTAAGAAGTTTGCGTAGCTTGTCATAGAGTCACTTTGTTACTTTGAAATAATCTGTTTCAAGTTTTTAGTACATTTTGGAGAAGAGATTCAATCTGCTCCAAAATGTAGTGCAAGAAGCTTGAAACTTCTAAAATAATAGCTTGCAATGTGTGTATTGTAAATATATGAAAAATATTACAAAAAACGTTATAATTATTAAGCTGTTCCCATCAATTATTTTTTTTTCTTCTTCTGAAAATTTGTCTTAGAAAAACCTAGTCTTCGTTTGAAGATGTTGCATGTTTAACGATTTGTTTCCTGTGTTCATTTCGTTATTTTTAGATTTGAAAACAAAGAACTTTGAATTCTACTTGAAACAAATAATGCCAAATATTAGTTTTTCCTTGAAACGAATACTTACGTAAACAACGAAATTCTTAAGCATCTTCCTCGTGCGGTTATCATTCATACACCAACTAGAAATAGCAGCATTTTTATTGGTAGCAACCCAGCGTCACTGCGTTGTCATTTATTTATTTATTTTGCGGTTTCGAGAGTTTAGTTTTGTATTGTGCCTTATGTTTAAGTTGATTACGCTCCTCGTTGATGAGTGGCGCTCGGCGCTCCTTCACCTTTTCTAGTTTAATGTGCCTGACTACCTTCGGAGGGCTTTTTTCGAGCCTGTGTGAAAAGTTAATTCATTCATATTTCATGAAATTGAGTTAAAACACTGAATAATGGACATATTTTTATTTATTTATTTTTTTTTACATAAAACAACAGAATTTTTTTAAAAAATGTTAAAATTACAAAAATGTAAAATGTTTCAGCAAAACACGACAGCTCATCATTAAATGAATGTATTCCAATTGTGTAAATTTTATTATGATGAAAATAACCTTCTCCAAGAAATAGACCTGCTTCATGATTATGAAAAAAAAAATATCTATCCTTTTTTTCATCAGTTCAAGTTAAAAATTGGTACAAATTTTAAGGATCTTTCGTTTTCTTTCTAGTCGTCCTTCTGAATTCTGCAATTTAACTCTAATGAATAAAAAATGGTCTATTCCCTGGAGGAGGTTTTTTCCATGATATCAAAGTTTGCAAAATTACAATATATTCATTTAATACCCAGATATCGTGTTTTGCATAAGCGTTATATTTTTAAGAGAAATTCACTGTTTTTTTATGTAAAGAAATAAAAAAATAAAAATATGTGTTTGATTATGGTTGTTATTGTCCTTTGACCAATATCCCTAAAGTTTTTTCAACTTTATTTCACTAGAAAATATAAATTAAATAACAAAATTCCAATAATTAAGAAAAGGGCGCTCCGAAGGAGTTCAGGCACCTTTAACAGTAAAATTTCGTTACAGCGAATACCAATGCAACGAAATAAATTTTGAGTGAAGCACCAATAAAATAATTCCGTTGCAACAAGGTTCTGCCTCGGTTCCTTGGAGCTCGCTGCAACGAGACTTCACTATATTAATGCTTTCAGCCCAGAATACTTACATGCTCTGAGAGCTTTCTTTTTCTGTCTGAGCATGTTGTATATGTGCACTCTCAGAAACGAATGCTCAAATCTCACGAAACTTTCGTCGTATTTGACGAAATGGCTTCGTGAAAAATGCTCCGAGTAAACCTTTCGCAAATTGGCGAAATTTGTGTAGTAACTTTTTAAAGTCACGTGATCGCGCGAGGAAAGAATCGTTGTAAGTGACGAAATTTTCTTGACGATTGAAGAATCGTCAAAAATGAGAGTTCTATTTCTGAGATTGTGGCGTAAAATCTTTAATTAGTTTCAGTACATTAACCCTTTCACCTCATTTTTTGTACAGGATCTGATTATACATATTTATTTATAGCTTTGCATTCATTACAAAAAATAAATTACATAGTGCCTTAACCCAACTATTCCTATTGAAATATTTTATAAATGGTTCATGCCATTAAAATGGAAAAGTTAGCTCAAAGATGCTCATGCTTTGACCAATATCTCTAAACCAACAGTTGCTACTCATATAGCTTTAACACTTAAAAAAAAAAAAAAACTGAGATTGTAGGATTGGGCAAACTTGTTAAGGGGACACGGGACCTTGAAATCATCAAATTTTCGAAATTTTTTTTTTCATTGAAAGTATGAAGAAAATAATTGTCTATCTTGTGGTGTAAAATTTTTTTCGATACGATGATTTTTAACGATTTTATGACGTTTTTTCGAAAAAGTGGGCGGGGCTTGGGAGTGAGAGTTTTGACACTTTCACAGCTGTCAAGTTTGTTTACCTTCTGATTCTCTCGTATTTTTCTGAATTTTCCCCTCAGATTTTCGAATTTAATATTAAAAATATTTTAATTATTATATTTGAACAGTTTGGCAACACTGCGTTAACTTTGACCGTGTTTCTTTGAACATTTTCGCATTTGTTTATGTTTATTTTTTGCCTAGTTTGCTATCATTTTCGAACTCGCATTAGATACTCCTTTTGTTGATTTTTTTTCTCGTTATATTGTTACATTTTGTTTTTTTATTGTTACATCATTGTTTTTTGCTGTTATCTTATCGTATTTTCGTTTTCCTTTTGTTTTTACTGTTGTTTTCAAAAATTTATTTTGGAAACTCAAACTATGGATTCCATCAATTCACGATGGCACAAGCCGAGGCCACACTCAACTAAGAGAAGAAAAAGTGCTATAGCAAATGCAAAAAAACGATGGAATAAAACAGCTGTTGCTTCTACAGTTTCAGCTGATGATACTGGGATATCTGACCTGAATGATTCCAGGACTGTGAAAAAATTAAAACTTTTCTCTGATATCTCAAACACTTGTGATGTGCCTTCATCTACCGCAACTTTATTTTATGATGAAATGTGGTCCCCTCTGCTAAAAGAACTCAAATGTTCTTCCTGTGAATCTCATAGTTTGAATGTAAAGAAAACAAACACAGAATATGGTTTAGCTGCAAAACTAAACATTTTCTGCGACTCCTGCAAAAAAGAGTATAGCAGTGTATTCTCCAGTCCACGTGAAGAAAACAGTAAAAAATTTGCAGTAAATAAAGATGCTGTTTCTGCTTTTCTCAGCTTTGGAAAAGGACATGCCGCACTGGAGAAATTTTCGGGACATATGGGCCTCAACGCAATGGACCGAAAGACATTCGATTCATATGTCTCACATTTGGCGGAGGAAAATGTAGCTTTTAAGGCTGATGTTTTGCAAAAATGCCGCGAAAAGGTGAGGGAGGAACATAAAAAAATTAGTGAAAGCGAGGAAAGTCCTGAAGAAGTTATTAACATTGGGGTGTCGTTCGATGGAACCTGGCAGAAGCGTGGGCATAGCTCCTTGTATGGCATTGGCTGTGTCATTGACATTATGACTGGCATTGTGCTGGACTTTGAAATTATTTCAAAATACTGTCACCTATGTGAAGTAACAAAAAAGGAACTTGATGAGAGTTCGCCAGAATATCAAATATGGCATGAAGCACACAAGACATCTGGTTTATGTGAGAAAAATTATGATGGCTCATCGAACGCGATGGAAATGTATGCAGCAGAAATTTTGCGGCGTCGATCCATTAAAGTATGCAATATGCGTTATACGGTTCTGCTTTCTGATGGCGATTCAAAAACCTTTTCACATTTGAAGCAATTGAATGTATATGAAGGTTATGAAATTGAAAAAGAAGAGTGTGTAAACCACGTTGCAAAGAGACTTGGTACAGCGCTTCGAAATAAAGTGAAAGAACACAAAGTTAGAGGAGAAACATTGGGAGGCAAGCGTAAAGGACATCTCACTGATGCATTGATATCAAGGCTCACAAATTATTATCGAAAAGCGATAACTTCTAATGCTCCTGATATCGATGCAATGAAAACCTCCATTCTTGCTTCACTTTACCATTGCTCATCGACAGATACCAAGCCCAAGCATTTCAAATGTCCACAAGGTGAAAGTTCTTGGTGCTTTTACAACCGAGCTAAAGCTCTTGGTCAAAAAGCTCCGAGTCTTTCCAAAATGAAAGCTCCTCTCAATGATGAAATAGTCTCCAAAATCTTGCCGGTTTATCAGAGATTAGCTTGTGATGATTTGTTGAAGCGCTGTACCTCTGGGCAAACCCAAAATGCAAATGAAAGTTTGCATAGTGTTATCTGGCAGCTGTGCTCGAAAGATGTGTTTGTGTCAAAACGACGATTAGATATAGCAGCGACAAATGCCATAAGCCAATACAACATGGGAAGTGTTGCAGCCGCGTGCTTAAAAAATGATGCAGCCTATTTGAAAGTTGCAGAGAAAATTGATATTCGTCGCATCAATCAGAGTGTCAGACGACAGTCTTGTGTGTATAAGAAGGCTGCCAAACAAAAGAAATACAGTAAAAAAACTGCTGATAAAAAAATTAAAAAAACTGAAGGGGAAACATATAGTGCTGGGGCATTCTAATGCATGGAACATTTATATCTTTGAGCATTTCTGGAAAATATATTGCTTGTTTGTAAGCAGTGCAATGACAAAAAGAGTGTTATTCAGAACTTTTTACGAGCTTATAACTTTATTGAAACACACAATGGAATTCCTTCACTAAATGTTCAATAAGAATTCTGTAATTTCTTTTTACTGATAATAATACAATAGTTACAAAAAAAACATATAAATAATGCTGTTATGTGCTTTTTAAGGATGCTATCAAACTCTAAGTAATATTTAGTGCCATTTGCCCAAAATGAAATTTTTTTTCTCGATAAAACTTTGTACCCTTTTCTTCGCTACTTTAAAACCTGCACCTGCATTTCTTAATAATTTATCTAATATTTTTTTCGCTGTTTCATATAAGAATTTTAAATAAATTTTGGCACTACTTTTTGTGAAGCTATCCTTAAAAACAATTGTTAGAAGCTAATATCCTAGACACGTAATCAAATTTGCCGAAATCTTTGAGAATTGCTTTTTCATAGTAAAAATAAAGAATTATGCACCTGTTCTAATAATAATATAATAGTATTGACTATAAGAAGCATGTAAATAATATTATTATGCGTTTTAAGGATATCTTTACTCTTCGAGCCATATTTAGTACATTTATACAAAAAAATGCCTTTTTCTCCGTAATTTTTTTTTTGTTATTTTCCAACTTTAACTTGAAGGCCGCGTCTGAATTTTTGAGTAATCAACCTACAACTTTTTGCATAGTTTTATATGACTATTAGAATTATTTTTTCGCATTACTTTTTATGAAACATGTATTAGGATTTTTTTAATACTGGTTTCATTGTAGTGAGAACCAAAGAATTTTGAAAAAAATATGGTCGAAACTAAAAAAAAAAAATTTCCCAGAAACTATTAAAATTAAACTGTTACAGTTTGCCAATAAGGGTTTACATTGTCATTATGTGTCCCCATGCAAATTTTTGTGCTGTTTGGTTGAAATTCCAGACGCGAGGCTCAATTTTTATGTTTTTCATATTTTTCATATTTCGCTATAATTTTGCAGTTTTTTTAGTCAAAATTATTTCTAATGAGCTTAAAATTTAAAATTTAGCATAAATACACAAAAGTAATTGTAACAAAAGTCTAAGTTAAGTATAAAATTTAAAAAAATAAAATTTCATTTTAAAGGTCCCGTGTCCCCTTAAGCAAAACTTTTGTTTTCAATTAGTTGATTTAAACTCAAATTCGGGCGGAAATAGTTATTTTGCTATACAAAAGTAAATCAAGTTATAGACACATAAATTATGACCAACACCAACATGTTTATTGATATTTTCAAACTGAGTACAACCACTTTTTGTATATAATTTACTACCTTTTAAATTTATGTAAAATTATTATGTATGGCTCCAAGAAATACTCATACAGTCAAAATGAATTCAGTATTTTAAAATCTTTAAAAGTATAATATATGCATACATTGTATATTTGTGGACACGTTGCTGGATAAAAATTCCACTTTTCTTACTATATTTTGAGAAATGAAAGTTTACCGTTAGTTTCTTTTGTATAGTAATTAACATCATGCTTTGTTTGAGTCCAAAGTGTTAATATTAGACTTGATAGCTTTACTATAAATATAACATGAAGCAATTTAAAACATATATAATTAATTACATGCATCAAATGAATACAGTACTGTTGTACTTTTAGTCAAACATATAAGTCATAACTCTTGAAAAGCAATTAGCAATAAAAAGAATTCTGAAAGACCTATAAATTGTTGTAAAATACGTAGAGGATTACGAATCCATTTAAATAATCACTCGATTCAAAGAATGTTTTTGAAGGATGTGAATTAATGCAGACAAATGCGGATGTTGCGAGCCCAGGTTTAACCAGAATCCGGACTTATCGAGGTGAATTTTAAAAAATGGTTTGTTTAGTGTTGAAAACCCTTTATAAAACGTAGTTTTTACAAGCATGCCTCGAATTTAGCCATTTTTTTTTTTTTTTCATCTTAAAGCATTCAAATTTTTCATTTCGGAAACAAGTTTCGAAAAATTTCAATAAAACTTTGAGGGAATAGAATTGAAATTTTACGTAAATTGGACAGCGGCACAATAATAATGCAATTCGCGGAAATTATGATTATCTTCATCTACAGTTTCAATCCCCACAGCTACCGTATAACAGAACACAAAAATATTAATCGTGATTTTTTTTTTTTTTTTTTGTACAGAAAATCATAAAAAGGAAACTATTTTCTTTTTTTTAATAAAAAACTTAAAGGGATGTTTTTTAAAAACTATTATTTTTATTAAATTCATTTTTATGCAATGAGATTTGAATTTGTAGTAGGCCCTGTTAATAACAAGCACTCGGATTTAACGAGTTAATTTTCTCAATCCCTCGATATAACCGAACCAGACTATATTAATTGCAGCACGTAAGGGGGGGGGGGGGGAGAGAAGAAAATAATCACTCGAAGCAAACTCAAACGAGATTTGAAATTATTTGTGTACGAAAGATCTTTATATCTAAGAACTGTCTTGGAATTTTAAAGATTTTATCAACCTAAAATATGTAACTTGTTAAATACTAAAATTCTGAAAGCCTGATAACACATTTTTATTTGAAATATATGTGAGCTTAGTAGATTAGCGTCTTTGTTTTAAAGATTATCTGACAGAATACAAGAGACTATAATGTTTATTAAAAGATCGTAAAGAAGAGGAAGAACAGTTTTATAAAATTGTGATTAATGATTTACTACCGCTATGTGTTGGAAATCACAAGGGCATTGAGATTACGTAAGTATGTGAGTAGAAGAAAGAAAACCGCAAATTTAATGCATTTTTTTTACAATGGAATAATAAAAGAAGGCTTAAAAGTTTAAAATTGTGTTCAGTGCTGGGTATTTATCTGGGCTTGTGTTTTTGATGAAGGTTTTAAACACATATTTGTGAAATTTAAGCTTTTATGTTGCGGGAAATATAGTCAATATTTGAGATAATATGAGGCACCTAGAAACAAAGGGGCATAAGTGACAAAATTGAAAATTTAGAGATAAATAGTTCAAATGATAGGGAAAACCCTATTCTATGTTGTGGGAAGATATGTTAGGGGTAGCCCTAACAGAAACAGGTGCTGCCCCCCATCATGATTTAGAAAAATAACAGCATTAAAGGTCCCATAAGATCCAAACTTTGAATGCGTTTTTCTCGGAATCGTTCTTTGGTCACTTATATCCTTTCGCTTCTCACTGCCTTATATGTGGAAAAAAAAAGTCAATTTACATAAAACAGAAATGAAGCTCGGATATGATGCAATGCACAGTTGTTTAAAAGTTACGCATGAGTACAAAACTTTGACTCTTTGTACAAAAATACTTTACCAATTGCCAAATTGAAAAGGTGTTTAACAAATGATGTTTTAACAATAATTTTATTTATTGTTAAATTTTCTATTGTGCCTTTGAACATTTTTTTGTTTTTTGATGCTTAGAAAAAACCTGATGTTAAAAATTGACTGTAATCGTACTTATTTCTCTTTTGTTTAGGAAACGTTACTATGTGTTAGGCGTAGATGACATCAACTATCTAATTGTACTTAAATCCAGGTAACTATTTTTTTAGTTTATCGTCTCTGATTGCCAGTCTCTCTCTCTGCAGTCGATCCCCTCAATCTCAGATCAAATATAAACCAGATTTTACGGTTTATGAAACTGTATTTAGAGATCTCATTACGTCATTTGAAATGGGGAAATTTTAGCTGCGGATTGCTGATAATACGAGATTTTTGTATGCTATTGCCAACTACAAATATAACATATAACACCTCGCATTTGCTCTAGGAACTCTGTTACAAGTAAGCAATGTCGCTATATTGATTGACTATGTATTGTCATCGTACGCTTTAGAAATTATTTTTTATTTATTAAATTCGGCCAATGTCACTTTTCATCGAAGATAAATTTAATCATAACTCCCTTTGTCAGAATTTAAATTTCAATATGGTGCCCTTTAAGAAGCTAGATTTAATGATTCCCTCCCACTTCTCTCTCTCTCGCTCATTCATATCTAAAAATGACTCTTCATATGAAAAAGAAATAAAGATAAACACTAACTTTATTTCTTGAAATAAGATTTACAAATCAGAGTCAAGTTTTACGTTAATTTTTCGTACACAGAGGGTAATACAAGAAGTTTTCGCTCTATAACCAAGAGGTAAAGGGCATAAGAGTCGTTGGTCAGTATTCTTACAAGGATAGTATGTTTTTGGATCATTCTTAAATTAGTTTAGAGTCAATATCTTTCACAAGAAATGTATGTGTCAAAACAGAATCAACCCCAGAAAAATTACATGACAAAATGTTAGTTTTTTGCGACAATTTTATATTTGCAATAAAAACAGAAGCTTTTAACCGCGAGCATAAAGTAACTCTGCAATATTAAAAATTATGTAATTTTTATATACGCTCAATACGTTTTCAGAAAAATAAATAAATGGAACGTTTAAAAATGATATTTCTATAATAAATGCGTTTTATATAGAATAAAACTTAACTTTAAAACATTCTGCCATTAAGTACTTTTTTCTGTAAATAGTTTTCTTCCTGTTTTGGTTAGTTTCTTTCTCATTTCTTTCTTTCTCTTTTTCTAAAGTTTGTAACAACTAAGTATATCTAGATAAGTAAAGACTACTTCATCCAGCCCTTTTACTGTATGCGTTAAATACAAGCCTGTTTCTTTATCTAATTTTTGCTATATAATGTATTTACTTTTGCCTGTGCTTTGAATGCATACTAGGTTTTTTCCCCCTTTTTAAACACGAAAAAATGTCATTCTCTCCAAGAGAAGATGTTTCCAGTGTGCTCTAATGTAGATTTCAAAATCTTGGATCAGGTCACATTTCGTTACGATTTTGCATTTTCCAATAAACGCACTTTTACAGACTTTCAAAATGAATTTGAGCTCGGAAAATGCGTCACATATCTTACTTGTTTGCTGCAGAAAAATTACTTTCATAATTGGACCATAGTAACTTGCTTTATTTTTAGTGAGTTTAACGACACGTTTGTTTCAAGGAATATTATTGAAATGAAAAGCAGTTTACGAGAAATTGGCTAGAAGTTTTCACAAACAGCATCACAAAGGAAAAATATTTTTGATCGGCGGAAGTCTCAGTTCTCTGGCAGGCGATAAAGGCATTTTTAATTTCCTGCCTAGTTCTAAAGTTGTTTTTGGCAGTTACATTCCATACTACAGCGGTACCCGCACGCCGCTGCACGTGCAAGGAGGGCAAAATAAACCTCCTGCAAGGACCTTGAACTCGCCTCCTCTGCCCGGAAAAAATGTTCGTTTTATTGATTTACCGTAATTATCTGTATATAGCCCGCGGGTTATCTACGAAAAAAATCCTTTTTTTACTATCTGCGGGCAATACACGGAATTTAAAAAATAATTATTATTAATAAAAAGAAAATTAAATTGATTGTTAAATTGAAAGAAATAAATGATAGGTTTCGAAAGGATGATTCAATTTCACGCATTACCTCTTAACTTCCCCATGCAAGCCTTTGCTTCCACACCAATTAAATCACAATAGGAGAGTAGGACCAGAGCAAAAGTCCCTGTATAAACAAAATGTATAAACAAAATATGGTAAAATTTAAACTTTTTGCAATATAATTTTAAATGTTAAAAGTGTGCTGTAATTTAAAATTTTTTCCTTATAAACAGTGTACCTTACAGTGATTTGTTCATTGTTTTTGATTTGGGTGCGGGCTATACAACGAAGCGGGTTATACACCGAACTTGATTTTTTAAGCATGAATTTTTCTTCCTGCGGACTATACAACGATACGGGCTATTTACCGATAATTTCGGTAATTAAAATAATGTACTCTTACCATGGCGTTGCTAATGATAAGCGCCAAAAAATGTATTCCAGAAACGACGTTTCCCACGCTAAAAGTTTGAAAGGAATAACTGGCTGTGGCCTTATTTAAGATCAGTCAAAAAAAAAAAAAAAACTTTTATTTTTATTAAAAAACGCTTGAAAAATGTTTAAAGTAATGGCAACAGTTTCTAAAAATCCCCTTGATAATAAATACAAGAATGTCGAATTAACATTAATTTACCTTGTATTACATTGTTTCCCAAATTTGGCGTGAAGAAATATTAGTATATGTACGAGAAAACTTTAATTTATTTAACAACGTGTGAAAAGTACTTTTTTAACAGTTTCTAAAAATTCCAGTGACGATAAAGGCCAAAGTTTTTAATTGATATTAATATATCTCCAACAACATTGTCTCTAAATTTGGCGAAGAAACGGGCTATACATTTTTAGATATTTTCAGGAAAGGAAGAATTCTGCGATCGATTGTGCACGTAAATTGAGTGAAGCCTAGAAATTTCGCGAGATTAGAAATGCTTAAAAACCCTGTTATAACTAACTTTTAAAATTGGAAAAATCTTCATCTTCCGCTTAAAAGAAGCGCTTTCCACTGATGTTCAATGTTAAGGTGGGCAATAGCTTTTTTCGCCCTATCAGGCAATTTATGTAAAAATCTAGCTAAAATTTGCAATTATTATTATTATTATTATTATTATTTTGAAAAGAAAAAAGAAAAAAAAGCTTTAAGTTGCAGACCTTCTGGATCCGAAATAATTTTGTATCATATTTGAAGACAGCAGTTGCTTGGTGTGCCAAATTTGTCACACGTGCCCTAGGTGGTCTACCCTTACTAGAAATTCTTATTCATTTTTGAAATAATCTTCCGAGATAAATAAAAAAATCCTAACTGATTGAGGAGCAATTTTAATGCTTAAGAAAAATTCCTATTTATTTTGTCAAAAAATTTTCAACCTAAGCAAAAAACACTAATGATACAGAAAATAATGATTAAGGATGAAGTCCTAATGGCTAACTCAAATTCCTAGCTATTAGAGAAGCCTATAAGTTAGATTAGTCTAGATTATAAGAGTTATCCCAGAAGTCCTAATGGCCATGAAGTGCTGATTCCTGAGACCTAAATTAAGAGAAACAATGACGGAAAAAGTTTTAATGATTATAATTTCGTACATAAAGCCCTAATTCTTTAACAAAGTTTCTCAAAACTAAATGACAAGTCCTACTGATTGAGAGATAAATATTAATGACTAAGGAAAAACTTAATGCTTAATTGGAAAATTCTAATTATTTCGCATAAAATGTTCAGAAAAGAACTCTAATATCTGCGGTAAAAGTTTTAATGACTAAATAAAAAGTCTTAATTATATAGCAAAGGCCGTCAGAATGAAGTAAAGTATTCTCATTGGCGGTCTGAAAAATTCTGACACAAAAATCCTCTAAATGAACAATTCTAATGACCAAGGAACAAATATTAATGATTAATGAAAGAGTCCAAATTATTTATCGAAATATCATCAGAGTTTTATTAAAAAAAATTTAAAGACAGGGGGGGGGGGGGAGAAAAATGGTAAAGAACAATGTGTAAAGTTCTTATAACTAATCCTAAATTATGAAGGCAAAAATCTTAATTGTTGTGCCTCGGACACCGTTGTCATAAAAATGTAGGTTCGTTCATCTGTGCTAATGCAAAAGCTACAGATAAAAATATCCTGGGACACTTAAAGATCTCTTGCTTGCAAACTGGCAGTTTAAACCCATTTGAATTCCCTTCAGATCAATAAGAATCTTAGTTCCTTTCGCACATGGCCAAACATAGAGATCTTGTTAAATCGGGGAGAAATACTCGCGGGATGGGACGGACCCTCAAAAGGAAGCCGCAGCCAATCACGAGACTGGGAGGAAAGTAGGTGGGGCTGCCAAAATCCTCAACATTATATTATGGTCCCAAACAATCAGGTGAATCTTGAAACAATAAAGACCGAGTCTCGTGGATAAACGCTTTAATGGGGTACTTTTAAACAAAGCGAGAAAAGTCTTTAGAGGTCTTTTGAGTATTTTTTTCCTCTTTCAATGTTTATTTCGAGCCTCATCGAAGGCGTATTTATCTTTAAATAAAGAAGATTAAAAAAGATGAAATTGAAAGGGAGAGAAAATTAATGTTTTGAGGAAGTTGAAGATTTTTGAAAACGAGATCGCTTGTGAAAGAAGAGGGGGGGGGGGGGGAATAAAAAAAAAGACGATGATAAAGGAACCTTGACAAAAGAATTTTCTTAGTTGCTGCGAATAAATAGGAAATTGAGGTTTTTGGAGCCGAAATAAATGTAAAAGCTCACTCTTTTTAATTTTCATGTTACTGAGTGCGTTCAGGCATTAAAATGGGAATAGCATATATTTAAATGCTGAAAATGAAACCTCTTAGAAAATGAAAAATGTATTATGTTTTTAAAAAATTCCACCAAATCATTTCAACTTAAGACAGGAGAAATATACATATTTTTTTTATGTATCTTTCTCTCTCTCTCTCTGTATCACTCTCTCTTTCTACAAATATATATATATATATATATACATATATCTATATACATATATACACATACATACACAAAATATACGTTATATACAATAAACGAAATAACTAGAATTAAAACAAACTTATCGCAAATGACACACCAGCACTCCGCTTTCCGTTTTTATCATTTTTTTCCATTTTATGTCTTCTTTTCGTATTTTTATTATGCTTTTTGTTCGTTACGTTTTGATTGAATATATATGTTTGTATGTATATATATGTATGTATGTATATATATGTATGCATGTATGTATATGTATGTATACATATGTATGTATGTATGTATATATATGTATGTATGTCTATATTGCTATTACAAGTGAATTTACTTTATTATGAGCATTCATACACAATAATAAGTACTTTCATGTACAAGTTATCATCATGTACACAAAATAGTTATTTACCGAAAATCAAGGCAGCGTGAATTTACTTAGGGCAGATTAATTGAGGATGAACAAGTTTCTAACATGATATTAGACTAGTTCGTACACGAAGCTGCAGCTGATAAGGGGTTTAGGACATGTCCTTAAAATTTCCTTCATATTTAAAATTAAAATATTGTTTGTACATACTTCCTTTTTTTTCTTTTTATATGGTTTCTTAATTTTTCTTTAACCAGCTCCCAGATAAGAGACCGCCACCTGGGGGGAACCCCCAGAGGTATCGTTTCACTTGGAGGACATATGCGCCACGACGGATTTAACGTGCACCAGCTCCCTTTATCATACACAGTCCACTGCAACCAGCCGCGAGAAGGTATCACCCTCTCAAACAGTGACCTCGGTCGATGTTGCTTCACTTTCGGTGCTCTGCGGGAACCGAGCTCCTACCGACTGGTCCACTGAGGAACTATCTTCGGTCTTGACTGCAGCATTAGAATTATAACAGCTTTTAGCAGAAATCAGCCTTTAATATTTGGAGCTCTGAACTATGTAAAATTCTTTTCTAACTTATTGCAGGTTTAGCAGACATATGAGGCAGTGAGAAACAAAGGGATTTAAGTGACCAGAAAACGATTCTGAGTAAAAAAGTTCAAAGTTTCGATCTGATGGAAGCTTCAATGTTAATTTCTTTGTAAATCATGTTGGGTTAAAGCACAAGTTAGAGCTATTACTAACATATCTTCCCACAATATAGAATAGTTCTTTCCCTATCCTTTGCACTAGTTATCTCCAAATTTTCAATTTTGTCACTTGAACCCCTTTGCTTCTAGGTGCTTCATATGTTAGAAGGACTTTACATAGTTAAAGTAGAATCATGACAACTTCTTTCGAAGAATATAGCGCTCAGTATTGGAAGTTTTAAATGCTTTTCGAGAGTCTTTAGCTGGGCATTATCAGTGGTGTAGTCCTGAAAAAACAAAGTTGGGCGGACGCTTATACGCACGAAGATAAGCAATTGGAATCAAAAACTGGGGAGGGACGCTTATGTTAAAATGTAAAAAAATTTTGGGGGACGCATGTATTAAAATAAAAAGGTCGGGGGACACCGTCCCGCTGCGTCCCCTCTCGACTACACCACTTGGTATTATAATAGTTTCGATTTCCTAGCAAATTTAAAACGTTGTGTAGTGATAAAGAAGTCAAAAGTGTGTGTCGCCTCACATTTTAACATCGAGATACCCAGAGTGGAGCACCTCTCAGCTCTCTGCCTCTTCCCAGTCACAAAAGACACTAGCAAATCAATAAAACCTCACTTCTGAACTTCATGTCACATTAAAAAGCGAAATGTCTTTTAAAATGGTCCTGCATTTTCCAGGCAGCGAGTCGCCTGGAGGTTGACGGACTGCGGTTGGCTAAAAGCTACATTTCGTAGCCCATTTCCTCGGACTTGAAAGCATCTAAGAGCAGAGGCCTGTCAGCTTGTCCCTTCGCACCTGGCATCAACCCAAGAGAGCTTTAAAAGAGGCTGCCATCGACCCTTAATGGAGACACCGCTCGGCTATCCAGTGGACCCTGTAAAGGAAGAGGCTGATGTCGATTATTGTTCTCGGCACTCCTCTAGAATGGGGAGGATCTTCATATTAAACCAGAACGATATTTATTCGAGAGCAGGTGGACTTCGATTGATTCTGAAGTCTCCCCCTTGGACTGGATGCAAAGAGGAGAATCTTCGGGTGTAGCTGAACACTTCACTTGTGTTCCTTTCACACTTCACCAGCGTGCGAATAAAGCTCTCTTTGTGTTTTACTTTTGACCCCTGCATCGAATTAAAATTTCTTAGAAAACACACACAGAGATCTTAGCATATACTTACATAAAATAATACATTATAACGTTAATTGAATCAGTTGCTTCAACTGATTCATTTGTTTATGAAAGCCAGCAAGTTGGCTGGAGTAGTAGAGTTCGATGTAATGTCATTCATTGTACTTCACGAAATTAATACCATCGCCTATAAAAGTAAAAGTTTCAATTCCTCTACATAGATCTTTTAAAAGTTCATTTTAAATTACTAGGAGAAATCTTCCATTTTGTTCTTCTGTCAGGAAATTTTTTTCGGAAAATTATGAAAATTATTAAGTAAATGCGAAAAAATGGGATTTCAGCCTCGTGTTATAACTAAGCCTTATAAATTATTATCTATGAATTTTATATTGACTGCTATTATGTGGCCATGAAAAAAAAATTCATAATGAGAGTAAATAAAGAAAACAAATGAAGTTCGATTTCATTCATTTTTTTTGTATGAAATACGACTCGTTTACGAGTTTTCTTATGTTTTAGTATCAGAATTTCTGTTGTTCACATTTGTATGTAAATTATTTTCTACCTCAAAGTCGCATAAAAGCAAAGATAATTTTAGTAGTCGGTTATTGCTATCGATCAAAAAAAAAATTATGATTTGATCTTCAAATTCACACACGTCAATCATTAATGTGTGTAGTAATTTTGCTTTTCACAGAAGACATGAGCTTTTATTATTTTTTTTTCTGTGGACTAACCGGTCGGAATAGAACGATGGCTGATGGTATTTTGAAGAACATTTTTCAAAATATTTTGTCGTCGTGTGAAGGTACCACTCATCGGTGTTAAATTATGATAAAGCCTCTATTTTAGAAGGTTTCCGATATAGTTGCAGACTAAAGCAGATTTCTTTGATGGTGGAAGAAAATCCATTTCCTTACTTGGTAAAATGTAACTTTCATGCAAATGTGAAATTTACTTCTTTTAGTCTTAAGACAAGCAATTTTAAATGTGCCCCAAAAATTTCAGGAACAAACATACAAATATGCATATGTAAGTACAGGACAAAGTATATTAAAGACAAAGCATTCTATAGACTCTAATCATTTAGACTTTCAAACTCGTAGTACCCTTTAAAGTTTTTTTTTTTTTGATGCCATTAGAAATGTAACTGTGAAACGAACGGTCTAGGAAGCACTAGCAAATAAATAATTAAAAATAAAGAATAAATAAATGAAAAAATACTTTACAGTCAAAATAAACAAAAACAATTTCTTTTGAAGATGTGTTAAAAAAGTGACTAGGGAAAGAAGAAACTGCCAAATATTGTTGCAGCAGATAAAAACAGAGTGAATATTTTTATAGATTCGTCATGGTAAGCAGCACATTTTTGGCATTGTTATCACTGATCATTATGCTATTCTAATCTGATGTTGAAGAGAGGTTTAGCTACATAAGGTATATTTTCGTTTTTGAAAACTCCTTTGTAAAATTATCTATATTTGTGTCTATGAACTGGTTTAATGCGAAGATAAATTTCTCTTATAAATAAGAGAAACTTTTTTTCAATTTCAACTTGTCTCTGGTGCCATTTTCATGTCAATAAAAATATTGAAAAAAGTTATGAAACAGGATGCATTAGTAGATGACGAAACTGGAGCTCAATGCTCTGTTTGAATTAAGTATTTCTATAAAATATAATTAACAAAACCTAATATAAACTCTAAATATTTCATTTCTTTATAGATTAAATATCACTCTAGAAATTTTAGAAGAATGCGTTTTCACTGATTAATTAAACAACATTTTGAATCCTTGGAAGACACGAAGCCACGTATTAACTGCATGCATAAAATTATAACCGGCATTTAATTTTTAGCCGCCACTAAGTTCATGTACGTAAAAACATTGCACAAGTTCAGATTAACAAGAAATGATGCATATTTACTCACTTGAAAAGAAAAAGAAGTGATCTAGAACTGTAAACCCAACATATAGAGCTCAATCAAATTCACAAAGTTCTCAGATTTTCTAATTCAAAATTAAATAAAATATGGAATCTATTTGGTTCGCTAGGTTATACTTAACTATGTTAAATTACCATTAAATATTCTGTTTTTTTTTTTTACTCAAAAAATTGATTAGGCATCGTCTGTCTATCTTTATTCATTATTGAACTTTACAAGTGAAAAACGACTTTTAACTCAGCCACCCTTCGGTCCGCATTAGACCGAGTTTTCGAGACTCAGCTGCATTAATAATTTGATAACAACCGTAAAACAAATGAAAAAACAAACATTTTAAATACTCTTTGTCGTCGAATAAAATGCTTTCAACGTGAGTCAATACCCGTAAATCACCATTTGTTACTTGGGTTTTCAGAAAGAGAAAAGGGTTTTAGCAGTTATTGCTACTTTAATATATTTATATCTTGCTTTTGGTATAATAAGATTATATTCTATTCTTTATTACTCTCGAATTTTCCTACGCTTCTCCTTCAACATACTATCTTATTCCTTATTTTTGATGAAATGAGCATTTTTAAAAAGCACTTTTCAGTGCTTTGTTAAAAATATCATAACTTGCTGTACTTTTTATTTACCTTATAACTCTATCGCTCGGCTTCTAATTGCTTTTTAAATCTTTCAGAAAAAAGACTTTACTCTCATCATTGCTATAATAACTTTATAATTCATTCCTGTAACAAAATTACATAATGTTTAATAGATTCCATTACCAGTCCCTATGTCGGCGATATAACCCCCTCAAGAGAAATACTGATTTAGACCAATACCCTGGAGAAATTGGAGCACAAAATTCCACTGAGGATCTAGAAATTATCCCTCAGCAGCCGTAGACAAGTTAAAAGCAGGACACAAGCTGCGAGAGAATGCGCTGATGGGGGAAGATGGGGAGCTTGGATATAGGGAATAACAAGGCGATCACAAGAGAGAATGAAAGCACCAAGTGGCCTTCCGTAAATCTTCCTTCAGATGTTAGTGGAGAAAGCTAAGATTTATCTGTGTTTCCAGGACAGAAATAAAGAGAACGGGTGCTTTTACTAAAGGTGTTAAAGCTGAATGACAGCCAAGTCTTTTCAGAACGAACATTTATTTGGAATGGAACGTTTGCTTGGGAATGAATGAATAATACGTGTGTCTTGAAGTTAAAAGGAACAATTGTCGGGAAAATATGAATTTCGTGTGTTATTGGCAATAGTATAGCACAATGAACATACATCAAATGCATGTTTTCGGAAGAATAATTCTGTCACTTACTTAAATTTGAAAATATGCTTTTAAATGTTGGTACAAGTGTTAAAACTTTGAAGTTTAATTTAAGTATAGAAATGAAAATAATAATTATTAAAAGAAGTGCTGAAAATTTGGTCTTGACAGACCGATTGTTGATTATGCCTTTCTGAACAAAATTTCTCTTTCCATTGACTAAAAATTATTTCAGCTGTACGTTTTTGAGAATAAAAACGATTTTCTGCAAACAAAATGTCTCTTTTATATAAAAAGAAAACTATCAGTTACTACAAAAAATATAAAATTCCTTTTTTCAAACTCTTTAGGAGTTATGTTTCAGTTAAATAAAACAGTTAATGAATTTTTTATTAGGAATTTTTTAAATGTAAGCAATTTTTTCAATATTAAAGTGTACAAACATAGAAGAAAGACATTTTAGACTTGCATTACAGTAAAAATTTACCCCAGTTTTATATTCAGAAACTGAATATTAGTTAAAAATAAATAAATAAGTAAATTAGTTAAATTTATAAATAAAGGACATTTTTTTACAGTGCTTTAAAAAGAGACCTAATTTTAAACTATTCCAAACATAATATTTTATCTTTTAATTATTGCCATAAAATAATAAAAATAATGCATTAATAATAATCCATAATTAAAAAAAATACATTTCAATAACGCCTTTATATTAAAACAAAATTTTTTGCAGGTTTTTTTTTGGGGTGAAAAAGAAAGTTCTTAGATTTTCGGAAACAATCAATCAATCAATACTTCATTAATTTTATGTTCTATGAGGAAATGTTTCGGTTATTATTAATAACTATTTTCATATTTCTTGGAACAAAAAAAAAAGTTGTATTCAGTATCTATGTAGTTTTTCTGGTGCTAAACAATAATTTTTAGCATTGGTAGTTTTTTAAAATAAAAAGGTTTGAATTTCTCCCGTTGGTGCTAATGCTCAAAAATTACCACTAAAAGTATCAAATAAAGCCGACAGGGTGGCGTAATGGTAAGGCACAGGTATTGTACGCCCAAGTTCGCAGGTTCAAACCTGGCCCCAGTCGGTGGATTTTCAAGATGCAGAAAATCGTCTGCGCCCATGTCGTATGATTATGCGGCATGTAAAAGATCCATTGAGTATCCGTTTGGCATGGATACTCTCGACTAAATTAAATTCCTAGTGCCGTTCGCATCAACGAGAGCTCAGGTGCCGCCATCTAGGGGAAAACTGAGCGTCAAAAAGTGCCCCCGAAAGAGTTGGTACCAATCTCTAGGAACGCACTAGGTCTGCAATGGTTGTGGACCTATACTGCAGCCCATTAGAAGAAGTATCAAATGAAAAGTCATCTTTCTGCGCATGTTATGCTTCAAAAATTCTTTTCAATTAAGTTTGTTCGAAGCAAAATCAATTTTATTTTAGAATTTATGTATGCTTAAAATTTTTCCACAGGAGCTGATGTTAAATTTTTTTGAATGGTTCAAAAAATTCGTCCTATAAAAGAACCAAACTAAAAAAAAAAATTCTAATTGAGTATATATTCTAAGTCAAGTGCTTTTCTTAATAAGTCTTGTTTGAAGCAAATCCGCGTTTTAGTTCAGGATTTATGTATGCTTCAAATTTTCCGGTAAGCAAGAATGAAGTGTCCTTGGTGTGATCTTTCGAACACACACAGAGAAAGGGGAAAAAAACTGAATTGAACAATTCCTTCAAAATTTATTTTTTATTTTCCTTTTCATTAATTTATTTAGTTATTATTTTTTCCCAATATTTTTACGATACATTCTTTCATGCTTTTCATTTAACTTTTACTGAAAAGTATGGACACAAAACTTGCAAATCATGTTTTGGAGTTACGGCGACATTTTTTTCAGTGCGCAGAGCTTGAGCTAAGTGAGAAATGAAGTATTTTTCTTACAAAACACAATGGCAACGCATTTAAGAAGCTGTTTTACCTGACTTTTAAAGACATGTTTGAATTGTTCAAACACGTCTTCGAGCAAACGAACTGAACATTTTGCACCAAAACGCTGTGTTCTTGTCTTTGGATAAAATTAAAATTTAAACAATTTTTAGAATATTGGCTCCGAAAATTGAGAATAACATTCGTGATGTCCAATTTAGAATATTTATTGTTAAAGTTATTTACATCATTTCGCTGAAAAAAAACTTTTTTTCGTCGGGAAACACTGATTTTCTACAATAGTATAAAAAAGCCTGTCCGTGAATGCCATTTTCCTTTTTTTTAAGGAGGAAATAAATGGCGGAAGCATATCAGCACTAATTGAAAACAGAGGTTGAAGCTAAATTCAAATTCCTCACTTTTTTTTCGAGTACTATCGGAGAATCCTTTGAAAACCATGACAACCAGTGAGATGACCTTTTTTTTTTTTTTTGACGGAGCATTTATCAAGAAACTGTCAACAAGAAAATAAAACGACTGGACATTTGCATAGTGAAAAAACTGTTGATTCAAGAAAACTGCCATTTCTCAGTCGTCGAGGAAACGGCAATTAACAGCAGCTATGTATTTCCATCGTTGCATACTAACTGAATTAACGCTGCTAAAAAAGTCTTTTTGCTATTAATTAGCATCTGCTCTTAAATGTTTTCTTTCGGGTAATTGACTGAGATTCTTATATCCAAGTTGCCTTTAACGCGCCTTTTAAGGAATGTATAATGTATTCAAGAAAATTCGCCTTCTTAATTTCAGTCACTAAAGAAATTAATCTTTTTTTTTCTGCAACTTTCTTGTCACCGCTGAAGATTTAAATGAGAAAAACTACAAAATCTTAAAATGCTATGAATGGAAGTTTATGACCATATTTTTTGTTATAACTATTCATTAATATTTTTTAAGAATACAAGTAAGTTAGTTAAATAGAATTGAACAAGTATTATGTTCAGAAAATCTTATTTTCTTTCGGAGTCGCTCCGAAAGCATTACTTTTGTTTATTATTTGCGTCATGCTATTATTACATGAAATACTTTATGCTCAAAATATTGTTTTACAAGACGTTAACTAATTTTTCCGTCGACAAAGTGTTGTATATACATAGTCTAACTGCGGATTTTATGCATGTGCTACTTTCAATAACGTTTAGTTAAAATATAAAGTTTCCTAATGAGTTTTCTATAATATTTTATCATTTTCTAAGAGAATTCGTTATTAGCAATGGGATAAACATCGATATTTGTTAGAATGTCCAGTATCAAATGACTGTATAGGAATTCTATAACATGCCGGATTTAGCATTCTGTACAAGGGCAAAGCTTCATACATTGCTGGGAACATATTCACAAAACACTTCAGTAAATATTTCTGAGCTATTCAAAGAGTTTCAATGGAAATTTTAGGGCAGTTAATGCAAAAGAAAAAAGGAAAAAAGAATCTTTTAAAAATGTTACTTCAAATATAAATGCATTTCAAAAACTGTCCTCTCACCGTTCTTTAACATGAATATTGTTGAAAAAGTAGCGTCCATTAAAGACCCTGCTAGATTCTTCGAAATTTTACTCAAGTGAGTAAATTTTATCGCTTCACAAAATCATTTTTTATTTATTAATAGATCTCGTTTTCCATTTTGACAAATAATACCCAAAAAGAGTTCGTAGCTATTGAAGAGCCTGTTTTTTTTAATTAAAATGCTTTCGGAATAATTTCTTATGCTCATGAAAAGCAAAAATTGCGGTACGGACCCATTTTGTTTGGGGCACGTTGGTTTGCAGCAGGCCAACGTGTCCCCATAAGACGACATTTTTAGGAGATTTAAAAACTTTCTATTAACTTAAAGCCATAACGAATATATATTATGCTCAAAGGTAGAAAGAAGATACATTTATATATTCTAATTAAGATGAAAATCATGATATTTTAGTACAATGTCACTTTTCTTGTGGATAATTAGTTATTTTATACATATATCAAAAGAAAAACGTGTACTTTCTAGTATCAAAAAGAAGAGTTTTCAAAGATTTTAAAAAATGCACTGAAAAAGCACGGAAAGGAAACTGAGCGTTTCTTTAAATTTACGAAGAACTTGATTTAGATAAAAAAATCAAGTTTTTCGACAACAGATTCTCAATAAAACTCTTGTTTTCCGCACTGTCTAAAAATACAGAGAAAGATTTATTAAGTTACGTAACAATGAACACTTGAGATCTGTGACTACCAGCTTAAAAATTGTAAACAAACGCTTGAAATCTGTGACTAACAGTTTTAAAATTTTCGAAAATGCATTATATATTGTTGGCATATAATTTAACTTCATCTCTAGCGAGCATCCTGCTATCCCTTGGCGGCCACTCTTTTCGATTCTGGGGCATCATCAGCCAAGCGGCCTCGAGCACAGGAATTAGAGCAGCGTGGGCTCATTTGAACACACCTTCGACTTTATGTACCTCAGGAATAGAAATTCAGCGTGCTCAGGGATGGCGCCACTACTGAGTCTCATTATCGGTTACAATCAATTTACACAATGTAAACAGAAACTGCTTTGTAGTTTCTCGTTTTTAAGCCTCTGTAATTTTACATCAGATTCCGGGTAAATGATTTCCGGGACATTCTTATGTATTTTCGGGTAATTTTTTAGTGTATTCTTCTTTCAGTTCAGTTAGTTGCAACTCAAATTTTAATTCAAGTGCAAACACTGTGGGCCCCTAAACCCCTAACCCTAATCATGCACTAATGAGAAAACAATATTTTATGTCGGCCCTCATTTCAATGATGAAAATGGTAACGAGAGAAACAATTTAAATTCTAAAATAGATTAATTCTTGTTACTTTTTGTCGTTTTAGTATTTTCATTCACATATTTTTTAAATTTTATAATATGTAATGCATGATAGAACGGTGTATGCATGATAGCCATGAAGGAAAGGTGTGTGAATGACATTTTTTTCTTAATTTACTTTATGTTTTTTCGTAGAAAATGAAAAATAAGATTTGATAACATTTTATATAGCTCTCGAACATCTATAATATCAGAACATTAAGTAATTGACGTCAGACAACTTACTCCGCAGTCGGGACAAGTTGGGCTGTCTATTTGCGCCGCTCGGTAGCGAACTTCTCTCTCCTAGAATTACTGCTCGGTATCGTTAGGGATGAGAATCGCGCTGTAGGTATCCGTCTTTGCCTATTAATCAATACTTGTAATTAATGTTCTCAAATTTTACAATGAGAACTTCTGTCATTCAGAAGGCACGTTGATAGTGTTAACTTTGTTTATTTATTTATTTTTTCTAGATGTTTTATTCTAATTTTCTTAAAAATCATACAAGAAGAAGTAAACTAACTAGCTCTGTCCTCACTGTAATTTACATGACTTTAACTGAAAAGGAAGTACTTAAAACTTTTAATTAGAAAAATTACATATAAAGCATGTATTTACTAAAGATAAATTCTGTGTTTTATTACTATTTCTCTTCATCAATTTCGAACTTCCGTCCGAACCATTACATACATATATATAAATCACTTGATTTCTAGGAATAAATTAATAAGGATATTTTTTAAGTATGAGGCAAACGATCTAACTTAGACATTAAAAAAAACAATTATAAAAAATATTTACTATTTCTTTTTTTTTACCTTTATTGTTTTTAGGGTAATAAACTACAAAATTCACAACCAAGCATTTGAAAACTTTATATTGTTGCCACTTTAGATATCGTTGGTAAAAAAGTAATAATTTATTTACCTGCATAAACTGGTTCAGTGTTGATTTAGATGAAATACCTCGGGAGGAATTTGGTGTGACTTATCACTTTTACTGAAAAATTTAATTTAAAGTGTTCAAAGCGAAAGTATGCATTAAATTTCTCGAAAAGAAAAAAAATCTCAAGAATAGATATAATTGTAAGAAGTTTGAAACTATAATCCAAATTGATTTTATTCGGAGTATTACAAAATTATCTACTGCGGTTGAATAAAAAATTGCTCCGAATGCCTAATTATCATTTGAAGTAAAAAAAAAATCATCCTTTAAAACTTGTAACAAATAGCTGGGAACATTTTAGTAATTGGCATGTAATTTTCCATTTGTTTTGTTTTTTTCAGACTATGGAACCATTAACTATAAGAAAACAACAAATGCGTCTGTAATGTAGAATAACTTGCTGAAAGCTCTGGCAAACTGTTATTTGATTCAATCTAAATTCTTAGGTCAATATTTATAGCTGCTGTCTGAACGGTGAACAATGAACAATTGTTCATGAGAGTGCCATGGATTCATTGTCTTTACTTTCACTGATGTCAAAATAGCTCAACAAGACGCTCTGACTCGTATGAAAGATTCATTATTCATCAGTTTTTGGAATTCAGGAGTATTTTTTGATGATTATTTTAGTAAGTACTTGCGTACCAACATAGCAAAGCGTCATTGAAAATTGCTTTTAAACAGTTGTTGAACTGGTGCATCAGAATAAGCAATTGGAATTTTAAGACTGCAGACAAAAAGGGATTGTTCATCATCAGGACATCCATTGTCTCACTGAGACTGTCTTCTTTTACAGCCGTAGAATAAAATTGCGTCCCAGGTGCTGAAATACTTCTCACGCATCTCTTCGCTCGAAAAATATTTGCTAAGCTTTTCACCCAATAAGAAGTTTGACTCTTCCCAGAATAAACTGGGACAGCAGCCAGTGAGATGAATAATGAAGATGAAGTTGGGATGGGCCTTCATTCCCAATGGCTTCCCAAAATAACTCTTCAGCAACGAACAGGCCTTTGTGCGGGACACATAAACTTTATTTAACATCTTGTCTTTTGGGCCCGACAACGTGTTGCTGAAGAATGATCGTTAGTCAACTTTGCTCGCTGAGTCGACGAGTTCATAAATTCCAGTTCTGTTGTTTATTTTAATGGTATTGTGGTTGCGGTAACAGTTAATGACTTTAAGTAATCGTGGCGGTTCGGATACATGGAAAGGCTCCAAAGTTAACGGATAACTTAGCCTCCCATCAACATATTTTGACACGAGCTGAGCTGCCAGGGGGAGCGTCACTTTAAAGAGGTGTCTCTATTTCCGGTCCAGAATTACTTTATATAAAGACTCAGCTTATCGCGCGACACAAACCTGGCTTACCAGCTTGGAAAAAGAGGAAAAGGAAAACATTAACACAGAGAGGAGAGATCTTTATTTATATTAATGTTTCCTTTTTTCGGGACTGACAATTATATGCTTCTTTAACAAAATAGAATTCAGAGGAATGGTTTGCATGTAACTGGAACGAAAGTTTCTTCATCGACGAAGTGTTCGAAATTCTAACTAATTGCTGATGTTTTTGTGCTACAGCTCTATTTAATGATGGTAAGTGAAGTTGACGTTTAAAGGCAGAGAACAACTGAAAATTCTGCAAGAACATTTTATTTAGCAAGTAGAGTTCCGGGAATAAAAAAGCATCATATTTGATCAAAAAGAACGTGCCCTTTTAAAAAGCGGAAGTGTGAAACAATAAATACAAATATCCAATAAACGTCCTTGTTGATGTGCCATATCATAAATAATGCTAAAAATATTAATGCATCTTATATTTAAGCTGAAAGGTATAAGAAAATACATTTTACTTCATGTACTTTCTTCAGCTTTTTACAACGAAAGTAACTTTTTAGTTAAACAGTTAAAGAAATGACTAACTAAATGAAATTTGAATACCGAAAAATTTCTAATTAAGACACTTAAGAATAGATTTTTGGTAAGATAGTTTGATATTTTTGGCTTAAGAATAAACTTAAGAATAGATTTTTGGCTTCAATTGGTAATGTGTGTCCCTAAAACTAAAAAGACCTAACAATTTTCGTGTAAGCGAATGTTTTCTGTTTCAAAGGTCATATTCAAGAAATTTCGTAATACATCAATTTTCAGCTTAAAGGAGCTACTAAAACTCTTATCAGCTTCCAAATATTGTTTCTTTATCTGTCTGAAAATCTGATTACTTTCATTACATTCTACTGAAAGGAGAATTTCATCAGTTCCTGAAATTATCATCTGTAAGAAATGATGTAACTTCAGATGAAGCTGAAAGATTTTGAATCTTTCTTAACAAACTTGAGTTGGATATGACAAACTCTTTTAAGGCTTAATTGCTAGCCAAAAATCGGAATGCTGGTGAATAGTTTTTTAAAATCCAAAGTTCTTATACTGTGAATATTCAACATATTAAGGAGTCCAACGCAGTAAACACAAAAGCACCTTTCAATTATTGTAATAATTTAAAATCATTAGCTGAAAGTTCGAAAAAGTGTTATCTAGAGGGCGTGATAAAAAGTGTCTGTGTGTTTTAGCTAATTCTTATATTTGTTTGAAAACTAATTTTACTGTAAGTCTGTTTTTGTGCAGAGGTAGTATCTGTACGGAGAAGCCTTACTCAGTAAGGTTCTTATCTTAGAAATCTTATAAGCAACATTAGCAAGGATAAACATCCGTTCGACTTTAATTTTCACAAATGATTTATGTTGTTTCGATGACCTATCCAAAATCTAAGTAAACAAGAAGTTCCCCCAGAATTAAACGAGTACTTTTTTTTAGATAGCAGCGATTACCTTATGCGAAAAATCTCTCTCTCTTTATTTGCTTATCAATTATGCCTTCTTAACAATGAAGCACACTTTTCTGAAAACAAAACATGTTTCTTTTCTTAATTGGAAGCTATTCCAAAAATTATATTTTGTTTTTTATTCGCTGCTCAAAAATGAATAAATAAATAAATAAATTAATTAAATTAATAAATACATAATTCAAATAAATAACTTAATAAAATAAATAAATACATAATTTAAATAAATTAGAATGAAAAAATATAATCAATAAATTATTCATATTACAAATAAAATCACTTGCAGTTCTTTCCCTTACGTAAAGAACAATAAAGCACTTCGGCTCTTCTGAATCGATCAATAAATATCTTCGTCAATGTTATGTCTACAGGAAAATGTGATTAGGTTTTTATTAATAACCAAAATGTTTTTTTGGGGCATGTACTATGCCAAAGGATCTTCCTAATAAAATAAAATTCTTTCGAAGCAAATCCGGCTTTTAATTCAGGATTTAGACATGTTCCGAATTTCTCCGTAGGCGCTAATGTTAAAACATTTTCAACTGTTCAAGAAAAAGTACATAAATAAATAAAAAAATAAAATGACCAAATCAAAAATTCTACGTAAAATAATTTTTATTTAACAAAAAAAGTTAGAAATAAGAGTAAACCTTTCGTTCGTGAATTATAATCTAAGTGCCTATTTAACGCATAGAGTTTTTTTTCCTCTTTTTCGTAAAAAATTCCTTTTATGAGAAGCCCAAAGAGTGTTTTTACTATATTTTAATATACGGCTTTAAAGTAACGATCATGTTAATAATGCAAGATCGTCGATATTGCGCCAGATGTACAAACGAGAGAAAGTCTTACTCTTTCGTTGCCATCGTTACCTTTTTGTAGACACTCATGGATCCGATTTTTTGGTGAACTGAGGAGGGAGATTATTAAATTAAATTTAAAATAATGTTAACAAAAAAAAAAAAAAAAGAATAAAAGTAATGATTAGAAAAAAATTTACCCACCTTTTATCCCCTCCTTTTTTTTTTCTTCCGAATACATAAGATAACAGATATAGGATGGCTGGCGTTCTTTGTATTTGGTATAATTTGTTAATAAAAATTTAGACGGTTTCGTTCAATCGTTATTAGTTTTTCTAACAGTTTTGTTCAATTTGTAAGAACAACAAGCGAGTGGGAAAGAATACAACATTGATATTATTACTCTTAAAATTTTAATCGTTATCATTGACTTTCAGTTGTCACACAAGTTGTGCCCGATTTATAGCGAATTCAGCAATAGAAATTATTCACGTACCTAAAATAATGCGAAGCAAGATTTTGTTGTCCCCTGTAGTGCTTGTGATGGTCAAACTAAGCTACATTTAGTTATAATCAGATCTGCGGAGTCGGTTGGGAAAAGGACAGATTCCAACTCCTTTTTAAATATGTATTATGGATGTAACGTATGCTTGGCATCTATTCGGTATTCGGTAGTCGACACATTTTTAAGCGACTCCGACTCTACTACCCCAAATCAGCCCGACTCCGACTCCTTTGCCCCAAAATCAGTCCGACTCCGACTAGACAGCTCTAGTTGCAACTTATCACGTTGTGGAAGTAGGGATTTTATCACAATGGAGAAGCCCCGCCAATTATCTAAATCATAGGTTATAGGATATCATATATTCACGTCATTTCTAACAATAAAAATAAATAAATAAATAAATAAAAATGAAAGTAAACACAAATAAAGTATGATCAGGGTATGAAATGAGCAGCAAACAGTTTCCGAGCCTGGAAATAAGGAAAAATCATCTACAGTGAAATAACGAATTTCAAAAAAAAAAAAAAAGAAAAAAAGATCACATGCCTTAGTTCTACTCACAACAGAGAAAAACAGTAATAACAAAAACTAAAAGAAATATGCAAATAATAAAAATTAGCAACAATATATTGAGAACCTAATTGATGCTCTAAAATCAAGAAGAAAAAGAAGTATGAAAACGTCATAAAGTTATTATCCTGCACAAGAAGAATGCAACTTCATCTGCTTTGACGACTGTCTTGTACTTATGAAAGAATAAAAAAAGAATATGAAAAGCCGTAAATCCCATCCGAGCGTATAAAAAGTACCGCTCTCATAAAGAAGGGAGAAAAGACTTATACCTTCAGACATGTTCGGAGACAAATAGAGCTGTTTAAAAGCCAAACAACTCTAAGAGATATTATGAAATTTAGGGACAAAGACTAATGGCACATGCGTGCCATTCCAGGGTTTGAGCACAGCTGCTAGGCGCTAATCATCGCAACCAGGTGCGGTATTTCGCGAGCTAACGGCGCCTGCGCTAAAGGATACACCGTTGATGCTTGCTTGGAAGTGAAGTAACTTTCCAACTTTCTTTTTCCCGTATAATCTTTTTCCCCGCTTGGGATCTTTCGACAAATCGTTGACGGATTTAGTAAACGTTTTTCCGTGGAAGCCGTTTGTCATATGTATTTAGGGGTGAAAGTTTTTAACCTGCTTCAATGCTGATTTTGTTTAATCACGATGAGAGAGTGATTTTGAAAGATTAATCTGTGAACTAAAGGCACAAATTAAACGTGTAAAAGTGGTATACATTTCAAATAATGTAAAGTGAAATAATTCTACTGACCAGATATAGCATCAAAAGCCAAAGTTTATCTACAGATGCTAACCTAAATAATTAAACTTTACCCAAACTATAGGGGACATGGCACATTGTGAAAAAAACTATAGTTCACAATTACTACAAAATAGAAGTTATAAAACTTCACACTAGATGGAGTACATAATAATTGTTTGCAACTGTATGTTCAAGGGATTTGATGAATCCTATTTCCTATAAGCTAAGAAAGTTAGTTTTTTGCTATGATAAGTAATATCTCTGAGCTGGCTAATTGGTAATAATTTTCAGAGTGAAAAAAATGTATGTGAAAGATTTTCATTATTCTTTTAGACAGCTAAGCTTTTTTACCCGCTGAAAATAATAGTTCCATGTGTTCTAGAAAATTAGATCTAATCAATTATTTAAAAAATAAAGTGATGGGACACTACTTGAACAAATCCAGAGCGTAAAATGTGTTTAGATAGCTATTTTTATTGTGTGGTAAAGACTTTTATATCTTATGTTATATTTTATTAGTAGCAGACAATAATTTCTACTTTTTCTCTTTTTAAAATGTTTTAACGCATGACTATCCTAAGTAAGAAATCACAATAATAATAATAATAATTTTAAAACACATTTCACTATATTCTATATTAAGTGATTTCAGGATGTTCGTGCAAACAAATAGATTATATATATATATATATATATATACATATATATATATATATATATATATATATATATATATATATATATACATACATAAATGTGTGCATTCACAAATAATAATTTGAGTTGTTAAATAAAGGTAGTTAGCCTAATGTGTCCCATGAATGTAGCAGATTGAGACGTTTTAAAACAGCATTTGTTTATTTTTTATTTATTTACTGATACCTTTTTATTATTACTTTTTTAATTTTAAAACCATAGTATAATGCTGATTAAATATTTGAATGTTCAATTTCTTTGTTTTTTTTTTTTTTTTAACTTTAAACAATGTTGAAACAAAGGATATTAGTCATTTGTCATGACCGCCTTTGATATCACTGTAAAAAATTTGTCAGTAATGCTGGACTAAAATATGGTGCTAATTTGCTGGCTACAAAATATGGTACTTAATATTACCATATTTGTGATAGCAATATTTAGTACCATTCTTTGTAGCCAGCTTATTTGTTATGTTTTGATGCAAGTAAGCACCAAAAAGAAATGCAACTCCTTCAATGTGTCCGTGTTCAAACACATGACCCACGACGCGGGAAAAGGGCATTTTATCATTTTTATTATTCTCACCTGCAGGTGACCTGCCAAAAAGATTATGGAAACATGGTAGAGCTCACCAATTTATGGTGAAAACAGCAATTATCTAGACTTCGATAAAACTAGAAAATGTGCTCCATAAGTTTTAAATCTGCTCAATATTTTACAGCGTGCAGACCAGCTGGAAATGACATCGTTTAAACAAGATGGTGATCAACGATAAAGCTGGTATTGCACTCCACATGTTGGAGATGCTGGTTACCTTACCATTGCTGGTATATTCAAATCTCTGAAAAAAAATTACATCCGGAAAGCACCCGAAACTTTAACGAAACTTTAGTGAACTAGTTAAAAAGTTTATTGTAAGAGATTGATTGCAAATCCTACAATCACTACGCAACATATGCATGAATCGCATATTGCATAATTGTACTTTATCTGCATTTTTAAGTCATTAGATGCGTAGTCGACACAACTTTACAACTGCACATTCATCGTTAATGTTCTCCAATGTATGATAAATGTAAAATATGCGAAATAGATATGAAAAAGACAATCATATCAATTTGTTTCAACTGATAAGCAAATTAAAAAAATATTAATAATATAACAAGTAAATAAATAAATAAAATAAATAAAAATAAAAAACGCTGGGGGGGGGGGGCGGTATTGCTAAAATGAGCTGTTTAAAACTTACCACATCCAATCAAAACACATATCGCCAAAGCTTTATGTACTTAGGAAGGGAAAAAAATCTTTATGTAAAGCTAGATTTACACGGCAAATAATGATAGTAGGAAAACGTAGGGAGAAAAAATCCACTCCCGAAGCAAAAACCTCACTTTTTTTCCTTTCCTCCATCACTTGTTTTCTTGGGGGAGGCAAATATCTGATGAGTTTAACTGATGTCGGCAAGTTTCATCACGGCTGCTTGTCTCCCGTCCTTTCCAGTCACATTTCCTGATAGAGGAGCGGGAGGAGGAATCCCTCCCATCAGAGAAGGGGAGTTGTCGTACATATTGAAAAGATTTTAAAGAGCCGAATCGGTGTTTAAGATTCTTTCAAAGACATGTAGCAGATATGAACATAGATTCAGAGTTCGAGTTTGTTTCGGATTTCACAGAGTTTGGCATCAATTCTAAATATTCGGAAACTAAAAGAGAAAATAAATTTGAAAGCCGAAGTATTTTATATAAATACGAGTAAAGACGATCAGCCAGCCTGCTTTGATGGGTTTGACTCCATGTTGGAGAAGCTATGAGAGATTTGGGAGCAGATTCGCTAGTTTATCTGGGCGGAGATGGATGTTTGAAGATGAACTATCCGTATGTTACCAGTTTGTGAGCATTAAACTATAAGGTTTAATAATTAAAAGCCTGCAACCCCGTCGTTAAGAATATATTGTAATATATAATGTCTTTTTAATGTATGTGAATTCTTTTTATTTTTTCCTTGTATGAATTCTTACATGGAGCGATTTCTAATAAAGATAGGATTGGCAACACAAAAAAATAATTTTTTCAGTTTAAGAAATTACATATGACAGTGTAATTTTTATTTTCACCAATATCCTTTCTGTACAAGGAGATTCTAACAATTGATACATTAAAATTTTGGATAAGTTAGTATGAGTAAAACTAGAGATTTTGTTGTTTTCTATCTTTTTTTTTTAATAACAAAGTTTACTTGAATAGAATAATTTTCTAAGGTAACATTCATGGAATAAAACAACAGTAATCCCTCCCTTATGCGTCACCTATTTTATGCGTTCCTCTCAGTTGTAGGGCAATTTTCAAGACTCGACCAAAAAGTGTGTAAAAATTTTGACTTTTATTTATGCGTCACTTTCAGAGGTATCTCTTAGTTATGGGCCGGTGAAATTTTTACACCGTAATGTTCTTCTTCCTTCTGTTATTTTTAAAAATTATGCTTTTCAAAAATAAGCTACAAAATAATCATATCTCTGTTTTAACACATAACCACTTGAATGAGATTGATTGAACAAGTCACTCTAATTGTAGAAAAAAAAGAACAATCTTTACTTTTGAAGTATGTACATCAAGGAATTGTTTTCTCTTAAATTTTTAAAAAATATATTTATTTACCTTTAAACTCAATTTGATCAAAAATGAAGCTGGATTTTATATCGGGTAAAATTGGGAGAGATGGACCACATTTTTCTTCGCTCTCTAAAAACAATATATTTACAAGCACATCTCTTTTACAGTGTGTACATATAGCGTAAAATGTTTCTTGTAAAAATTATAATGCACAATTTCATATCTTTAAAGGATTTTCTTTTAAAACGATTTTTCAAAAATTGCTATGTGGTCCATTTTACCAGGAGTAGTCCGGATGTGGTGGACCATACCCGCAGGAGACATTAACCACAATTAACAATGGAATAACTGCACAAATATTAAATTTATAATAACTTCCTATTTACTTCATTTGAAAATATTATTATCTTACTTACAACTAAATTACTTAATATTAAGTTTACATTAATTATTAATTGACCTTTTAATGCATATGACAATTAAATGTAATACCCTAGAATTTTCTAACTTAAATATTATGTATGAATGCGACTTATGTACCGTGAGTTAAGATTGCTTTTTACTAAGTTTCCTGTTCTTAGACCTTACAGAATGTTTGCCTGGTGTAAAACACTAGTCCTGTAGTTCATTTATGTGAGCAGCACTTTTGCTCTCCCTTTCAATGCTTAATCTTAATGAAAGGCTTAATCACAGGTGAAGACTGCGCTGCTGAAATTTTTAAGGGGGTTGCTACCAGGGGTTTTGAGGGCTTGGCAGACTGTTTGGCCGATTTGGGAGGACATCGTTCTTTGCAGTGGGAGGAGGGGTTTGTAGCTCTTTAGGAAGTGCGGCATTGCTCTGGGGGGGGGGGGCGCACCTCTCGCTTTGGAAAATATATTTTTATCCGTTGGATAAATCTGCATTTAAATCAATTGGATTCACCTCAGAAGCTTGGAATCTTTTTTGTAGCTCGTAATTGATCAATTTGTATTACATCTTCAAATAAGGTGGTCCACATTGAAAAGAAAAAAAAAATAATGGCAATATAAAACGTAAAGGGTATTTCCAAACAAAAGGTTATAAATATATAGAAACAATATAACCGAAAGATAGGGTTAGAGAAATTCAAAATGGTTTTTCTTATTTATGTACAAACATTTTGTTTTTGAAAACATTTGGGCATGGTCTATCATCATTTGCATCATTCTTCTGAGGTCTGGAGCATTTTTTCACTATATTATAATCATAAACTTCAACTCAAAGAAGGTTAGTAAGTATGTTTAAATTTATTACAGGGGAAACACCCACATCTCAAATGCCTTGAAAATAACCTGTTTCTTTTTTTCGTTTTATGCTCTATTTGAAAAGAAAAAAAATCGACAAGAGCATGTTATAACCGAGGGAAACATTTACACTAATAATTTGTGAGTAGAAAAATCGTATATTTTAATCAATGTTTTTTCTTCACAAAGAAATCAATCGAGCCAAACGACTTTCAGTGTTTATTTTCATTTATTTATTTTCCAATCAAAATTTGAATTATGGAATTCGTCTTGAGCTGATTTGTTTTTTGCAGATTAATCTTGAGAATTTATGAAGTTAATACTTCTTTAGTTCTATAGAAAATGATGAAAACAATACAAAGTACTTGCTTTTAAATGTGTGTGAATAGTAGAATGGGTATTATTTGTAAAATGTCTGACAACTCTATTCATACTTTTAAAATTATATGTGGTCTTAAAACTGCCATGCAATTACAATGTAGTAGCGAGTGACGCTGATTGTGTGCAAAAAATTTAAAGCAATCCTGTGCACGCTAATATTTCGCTTCTTTTAGCTTCGTAATCAAACGCAAAACAATACCATTTAGTATGCTCAAAACATTTAAAATTATGTGTTCATCTTAGCAGGAGAAAAAAAAAGATGAAAATCTTCATTATAAACTAGCAACTGGGAACTGGGAGCAGCTAATTCTTCCTTACAATTCTTAATAGTTCTAGTTCTTGTGCATTTTTTATTTATTTGCCGGTTAGGGCATTAATAGAGAGTTAAATGATCTAGGACTTGCTTGAAAAAGTTCCTAACAAAGATAGCAGCAAACAAACAAACAAAAGTAAATTGATACATTCGCACTTCAGTATTTATAAACATCATGTCTTAAGTTAGAAACACGTGTTTCGTATAAAGATTTGTGCCAGCTATTTTCCAGAAATTAGTTACATTGGCCCCAAGTTTATCATTTGTTGACCCTTCCAGCTACTGATCGATCATGACCTTCACACCAGGCGATGGGTTTGACGGGCACTGTCAATGATGTAATTATCAACTGTACTCGAACTTTTGGGTTGGCGAGGAAAGAAAGCAGACCCCCTTGTGACATTGTATATGAAACATTGACAGCATTTCTTTCTTTCATTCTTTTTTTTTCTTTTTAAGTATGTGTTGAAATACTTTGAAGTGGAGATTGAAGACATCGGAAGATATCTGATTCCGAGCTGGTGTTTGGCTGAAGGTTGATTAATGACTATTTGAGAAAGCAGAAATCTGGTAAATGTTTTTCTCGCTAACAGGGCTGCTGTCAGGCCATTAAGCAATCGATTCCGCTCACATTAAACATCTGAAACAAATTTTACTTCATAACAAGGGCAAAAATAAGTATTTTGTATATTTATTTGTTATATTGCGAAAAGCATTTCAGTTTTATTCATTTATTGCGTTTTCAATTGCAGAAAGCCATTCGGTTTACAAACATTCCTCACATTTCTCTAAATTAGTGCCTTGCTTCTGTAAGCACTAATACATCTAAACATTTAACACGGATATGGACATTTTTCGCATTTATATCGTAATTATTTTTCTTAATGAGAGCCGAAATTTAGTTTTTTTTACTTACTTCCAGTTTTGGGGACGTACTATTCCTCGTCTTAGATGAGTTGTTACTGTTGCAGATTTCTTTTGATATTTTTATTGCATATCATATTGCTTTTTACACAGTGACATATAAATAGACGAGGTTTCTACATCTTTAATCCTCTATGTCTGCTACTAGTAGTCTACTACATTTATGTTTATTATGTCTACTACATTTTGTAAACAGAAGTTATGATGGCACTTTTTATTACGTTTAATTTATTTCTACTAATGGTTTTAGCTTCTTCTTGTTTTATTTCTGCAAATGATTTTATAACTACTATTCCGTGATCATCAATATTAGATAAGTATGGAACATAATGCAAGACTGCTTCTGTTTTAGGGTACATACAATCGGTTTTCATATACAGATGCAAATAAAAAATTAGTTGTTAGTGCTGTAAACACGAACAGTATCTTTCAAAGCATAAACGACATTTTTCTGTTTCTTCTTTTGCTGGGCGAAATTGAGAAATCAGTAAAACTTTAAAATAAAGACCTCGAAACCATATAAATTGCTTATTCTTAACGTTGGAGAAACAACGTTGCATACGAAGTTTGAAACATATAATTTATTTTGCAATTTTTATGCGTCATATTCAATTTCCGCACAAAGGTGATTATTTAATACTTATGGCGTCTTTTGTATTTAATCCCTTAGTTTTGGAAATTATCGCTAATTCTATCAACAAATCGTCGCTCGAAAAATTAAATACTAGTTAATGTCAGACAGTTGGAACTAAGATTAAAGCCCATACCATTAATCTACGTAAAGGTTCATTGATTGTAAGTTTTTGAAGTATCAGCAAAATAAGGCAAGCAAAAGCAGTTTTGTCCTTTGCTTTATTTCATAGTTACGAATTCTGTTTGACATTACAGCGACGTAAGATAAATTTATTTACTAGCACTTGATAAATTTATTTATCAAGTACTAGTAAATTAGATAAATTTATAATAGATTGATAGATAAATTTATTTACTAGCTGCCCTTTCATGCAACTTGAAATATTACGCTAGTTTTCAATTTCTGAACTTAAAAAGATGAATCCACGAAATTATTTTTTAAATTAGGTGATGGTTGAGTTGGTAAAAGGAGATTCTCTAATGTAGAAGATCAAAAGTAGTTTTGTCCTTCGCCTGTTTTTTTAGTTGCTAATGTTTTTTGACATTACAGCGACGTAAGGTAAATTTCTTTACTTGTAAGAGAAACTTGAAATAATACGCAAGTTTTTAGCTTCTGATTTTACGAAGATGAATCCGTTGAGGATTCTTTTTTTAAAAATTAGGTCATGATTGAGTTCGTAAAACGAGACAGTGATGTTTCAGCAACTGTCTCTAATACAAGCAATTTGAGCGTGGTCCCTTTTGCAAGCAAGATGGCTGGCAGGGCGGCATCGCGACTTTTAAAAGTGATACATGAAATACGGCTGGGCCCAAAGGAAGGGGTCACTTGTTTTATGGCTGTGAAAACAAACCAAGGCGAGGCGGTGCAGATTCTCTGTACTCCCCTCACACCAAAGTCGTTAATCACACGAATGTTTCCGCTGCTCTTCGTCTCGAGATGCTGATGCCATTTGCCCAAATGGCAAATTATAGGCCAACAAGATGTCTCATTTCTTTTGACTCTCGGGTTGCTTTGCGACAATGTGCGAGTTGTCTGGCTGAGATTTGATGATGTGGCTGGTGAACAACATTGGCGTAACTAGGATTCAGTTACGGAGGCCACACAAATTAACGCATTGGGAAAATGTTTTTCTTTTTTTTTAAAGTCAAGTTTTCAAAACATGGTCTTTTACCTACTTTCAGTGCACAGGACTATGATTATTTCGTTTTAAAATAAATACATTAGTTTCTGATTTGACATCTCATGTTTCGGAGCACAAACGTTTTTCTTTAATTCGAGGACATGGATTTTTGTGCGACACTTTTTTTTTATGGATTTAAGCTTCAAAGAGAATGTTTTCTGGCTTGTGTCTTCTTTTATCTGTGAAAAAAAAAAAATTAATTAAAATGCTTCGTGGATTTAATCTTACTAACCATCAATGTTTTTAAAATAATTAATTTCAGCGAGTTAAAACAAATCAGAAAATCATAAGGGGCATTCTGAATTAAGTTTATATTTAAAAAAAAAAGAAAGTATTTTTTATTTCGCTATAGTACAACAGAAAACTTTCTTCTCCTTTAGAAACTCCATAAATAATGTTGGGTGGGGATATAATAATAATAGTGTAATAAATAAAAAGAAAGATTGGGGTGGGGAAAGGCTCTTCACTACATTTAAGATTGTGGATAAGCGTGAATTCTTGAAATTGTCGAATTAGACGAAAATTGAGACGAAATTATTGCTTTTCTTTTGGCCGACGTAATTAATAGAATTAAGTAATGCTTCAAATCTCAGAATCTCCTTTTCAGTGAGTCCGTTGATTTAAACCATAAAAATGTGGAATTTTTCTTTTAATTACCCTGTAATATATTCATGTATACGATAAGGAAGGAGTGACGTAATAATAATATATAGAGCTTTCAAAGATAATGCTTATCATGTTCGAGATAATGCTGACCATACTTTAAAATAATATGTTTTTGTATTTGAAATAAAAAATTTACCATTTTATTATCGACCAGTTAATTCTTAACAAAAGCCAATTAATAAGTGCTTATTATCAGATTATATAATCGTTATAAACTTGTTTCATGAAAAAGGTATGTTACATCATTCAATCCGTTTGGTCCATCGTTTTTAGAAATATATCGTAAACGCAGCTTCTACTAAAACACGCCGTTTGCCTACACACTACACCATTCAGCATCAAATTAGACAGGAGAGACTGGTTCTATAAGAAAATCCTATAAATATTTATACTAAATCTACTCACCAACATTACACAGTAAGCGTTTTCACTAAATAGAAAATAAATAAGTTCTTTTCATAAATAATAATTGACTTTCATTCGTAAAGAATTCTAATATAAGGTTTATCATATATTCATATTAGAAGTTGTGCATCAATAATAAAGCATCTTACGGAAGCCATTATTAAACTATTCATATAAATCAACATATATTTGCTCTTGTCCGTTATGTATACTCAGCGGAAGCCTTTCATTGTTATTAAAGCAGCTAAACATGATTATAACACTTTTATATAAAGCGTAACATATTAGCTTATTCTTATCAGGTTTTATCAGTACAAGCTAATGCATTACTTTACAGTAGCTAACAAGTAATTATAAAACATAAAAATAATTACTAAAAATTAACATTAGGAACTGAATATATGGAAGCACGATACGTGTAGTATATACCAACAACATCGTAAAATATCATGACTCGTACATAAAATACCATATTTCGAGAGCATCCAAAAGAATTCTCAATGAGATATTTAAATTTATTCAACTTAAATATGTACATTGATTAATACGCTGATTTCTTCCAATTTATATAAAGATGCAAAAATGCCTTGAGTGTGAAAATACAACCCCAACCTCCCTCAACTTTCGCTTAAACAATTTAAGCTCTTAAATACTTTTTTCTTCAGGCTAAGGTGGATCTCAATGAAATTTATTCTTCAAGCAAAGCACTTTTCTTTCGAACAAATTTCTCGTTCAAATATGTCCTAAATGATTTATTTGAAGTTAAAACTCAAAGAAAGAAGAAAAAAAAACTGAAATTTATGCCTCAAGGTCAACTGTCACTCATAAATAACTTGTCGAACATTTAATGATTTATCAGCGTAGAGTAGCTTGTTGATTTCTTTTCACAGAGTAACCCATTCATGGCTTATCTTCTTGCATTCCATAAACAACAAAAAAGATCGAAAATCGCTTTTTTTTTTTTCGTAGGAAAATCAATTTTGCAATCTTCGGACAAATAAACATAGTGGCTAAGTAGAAGAAACCGCTAACAGATTTCTCAAGATGTCAGTAGCAGGGTAGGAGATTACAAACAATTTGTAAAGGTTTTTTTCGCAAACGCTTCCCAAACAGATAATTCCCACAGTTAAGCGGCAGTTTGAAGTTGATACAATGTTTCAAATTGAGAAAAAAAATTGCTTTTATTTATCGATAGTCTAGACTGTGAACTAAAGGATATCTTATCGCTTATCATGTTTATGCGTGAAACTCATGTTCATTTTATAGAGAATAAAATGGTTTATAAATATCACTCTTCGCTATATTCGAGATAAAAGTATCAATACATTTGTTTATATTTTTTTCAGCGCAAAACTTGAGCACATTTTGTATTTCATATTTATTACGGCACATTATATAGCATAAGTCTATGAATTATTTCTTATAACTATTTTATTTTAACAGCATGAATTTTCAGATTTAACATTTTGCTCGTTTTAAGATAAATGATGACAGCTAATACGTTCATATTTTTGTTGTAAGCATTTCACAATATGAATTCTGTTTTCGGATTTGAGAGAAAATAAAGAGATATCATCTTGAAATCGGTGGTAATTTCTTTTGTATGTTAATAATGCAACACAATCCAATTCTTGCTCTTAGAATATATAATGTTTCAAACTAATGTTTTTTTTTTCTATTAATTTATTTCTTTTTCTATAAGATCCATACAATTACTCACAGAGAACGGAAGTCGAGACAACTTTGTTTTCTGAGTGATTACGTATTACATATGGGTATACTCGTTAGCATTGCTTTTAATCTCCCACAACTTAGCTCTCTGTTTTCCAACAATGCTTTGGGTAAAACGTAGAGTTTGATACATCTTCTAAGTACTTTTTAGTAGATTTGATGTCTGTTTAGTTATCAACAGATTTATAATCATTAAAAATCATGATAATGTAATGTATTATAGTATTTTTAGTATAATCTTTATTGCAATAATCTTTTCATTGTTTCTTCCCTTCAGAAAGCCTGGGGTAAACAGTTGTTTACCCCAGGTGTTGGTGCAGGACATCGATGTCAAAGACGACGTTTATAAGCCTTCCGCACTTAGTCTTCTTACCGCCGAACTTCCTGTTTAGAAGCGGAATGCCCAACAAGACACACTTTGAGCAAAGGTAACGAGTCGTAGCCGTGAATCTCACCACATTTTTCTTCAGCCTTAAAATGCCACATTTCTTAATGGAAGTGGGAAATGTCTTGGGAAAGGTCAAGTAAGAGTCATCCAAGGAGAAGAACAATGAATGCTTTTTTGTGTTTTACCAGCTTCCTCGCAAAGAACATTGCGGATTTTCTTTCAGATCGGGTGACATTCTATTTCCCCGTGGAATGCTTAGCAATCTTTGATATGGGTGGAAGATTTGGTAAAAATGTTACTGTTTTGAAACGATTGCACTTGTTTTGTTTTGTTTGCAACACATATGACGTAGCATCGACCGAAACCTTTTGTCAAAGTAATAAAAAAATGTAAATAATGTATTTTGTCATTGTTTTTTACTGCTCAATTATAAATTTTATGTTTTTGGTAAATAATTAGCATGTTAGATTTCAATCGTAATGTTTCTTCTGCATGCGTTTTAACTTTAAAATTTGTGAACAATGTATTCAAATCTTTCTAAAACTATATTTTACACTAGCTATTTTTTCTTTTTTAAATTTATTTATTTTCTTTTATTATATCCTGCCTAAAATTGAAAAGTGAAAAATTGTGGAATATCACTGATATTTTTAGCAAAATAGCACCAATTATGATTTACACAAAGCCAAAATATTTTAATATTTTTCATTCTCAGTAGAAAGCAACATTTTCAAGAAAAAAACTTGAAATGAACTAATTCGTCGAGTTAAAGCAAAAGTGCACACAGTGAATCTACTTTGTTCATTATTCGTTGTTAAATTAATTAATAGCGTCAAATTTATAACCTCATTTTTAAAATTTACTTTGCTTAACTTAGGCAACCAATTTCTCGCAACGTAAATGCGTCCATCATTGTTAAATACTGACCATTTTTCACGTTGTACAACAATTTAAATAGGAACCCATTAATTATTCATGAATGTGAGATCACGTAATACATGGAGTTTAATCACATCAATTTAAAAGTTAATCTTATTTCCTCACAAATACATTAAATTGCAAAAGTTACTATCAGCAGCCGCGATTATGATTTTTAGTCATGAAAAATACAGTATTTACAACCACTTAAGCGGAGTCGGCACCATGAGACTATTTTTTTTTCTCTGTGGTGTTTTTATTTACAATTTTTGTCTCATGTCATGTTATATCACTTCATAAGAAATTTAATATTTAAAAACACTGGATTTCTTAATATAATTTGAAAATTTTAATTTTTAAAACAAAATTTAGCAATTTTTAAGAATGCATTTTCTTTTTCAAAAATTGGCGTAAAGTCTCAAAATGCTTTTATTGATTCATTACTCATGAAGCAAAACTTTTATGCTTTGAATTTTGCATAAGTCAAGTACTTTTTGAGAAAAAAAGTAAAAACTGAAGTAACGCAGAAAAAACAACGAAAAATTCAAAAACCTACAAAAAGAATTTTTAAAAAAGTACTTAAGTTATCATAAAAGTAAAGCATACATTTGTTATGCATAGTTTCAAGAACATGTGGGAAAAAAATCCACATTATAGATACAAATTTAAAAAAGCCTTTGCATTTTAATTGAGATAAAATGAGAAAAAACAAAGAGAAAGAAAACTTCATTTTAAGTTTGCGGCTTGCAAAAACTTAAATGCTTTCTTAATCAAACTTTCAAGTAAGGAACCTTTTTTGCAGCTACAGTCAAGATGAAATTTCTTCTTCTCGCTTATTTCATTTAAAAAAGTAAATATGTATCTTATATTCAGCACAGTTTCGGTTTCGGAATGAAAAGGTGGCAAATCACACCGTAATAAAATCAATGATGAATCAATAAATATTGCTTCAATTTTCCTGAAACTTTCAGGGAACATTTTTAAAGATTTATTTTACTACTTAAGCCGATAAAAAGAATTTCGTTTTTTTTCCGACATTTTTGGGTGCTGGCTCCCCTTAAATATGAATACTTTGAATCTTCCTGAAATTAAGATCAAGTCCCAAAAATTATTTTCATATACCGTTAACGGGACGTTGTCTTCTAAAGTATGGCATTTACTTTTACTACCATATAAATGTTAATCATCTGATTTCTCATGAACATTAGATTACCATAACATAAGAAATACTTTCAAAAGCTGTGAATGTGATGTTAAGTAATGCAAACTATGGTATCATACTTTTCAATACCAAATTTAAGGTGTGCCACACGTAGTCTCAACAATAGTGCTTACTTTTTTCATTGGTTTTTAATTTTCAGTTGAAAGAAGTTCAAAATAATGTCATATCACTTTCGTGAACGTCGGGGTTAAATTACAACGAAAGCGGAATTTTAAAATTTCTAAATGAATCGGAAAAATACATGATGTACAGGAAGATATATGCGATCAGAATTAAATATTTCTTCAAATATAGGTATAGCATAATGAACTTCAAGTGCTTACTTGTTCAGTTCAAAAAAGCTTAATTTATGTACAGAAACCTCAAACAGAATTAAAAGTAATCCGTAATATTTCAATGAGTGTAAAAATTAAGCGCGACCACTTAGTTTTTTGTAACAACACAATCTTAGGAAATACTTAATTGGTTATACTAGTTAGTGATTGTTAACCCTTTAACTGTCACGTCGGGTCATATTGACCCACGTACAATTTTAATTTATTTTCTTTTCTATGATTTTTATATGTTACATGTTCTTACATTATATTGAAATTAAAACACAATGTTTTACATTTTTTTATATCCAATTTACTTAATTTTTTATTCAGGTCTATATGACCCAACGTGACGAATTTTGTGATGTCTTGATAGGTGACAGCTCAAGGGTTAAAAACCTTTGCTGAATTGTGTATTATTTGCATACAGAAAAACTGCGATCCGAAACTTGGTTAGATCTGAAGCAATCAGAGGATGGGTGCGCTTCTAAAGTACATAATGACCCTATTAATTCGAAATAAAAAAAATTATCTGTTGGGGGGGGGGGGGGGACCAATAGAAAAATGTACAACACAGAAATTTTATACATTAGTGCTATAAAAAAGGAATGCTTCATAAATCCCAAAATCTAAGTCATTTAAGAATGATGTTCGCCAAAACTTACTTGGTATAGTTTAAAATGTTCTTTTCGGTAGGTGTTGATAAACTGATGTTTTTGATACAAAGTATAACGTATTTCATCTTTCATTTATTTTTATTTCCCATTAACAACTTTTTAAAGTTTTTAAACAAATAAAATCTTCATGAAGAATACCATTTGGATCACAGTCAACTCCGGCTAAAATACATCTTTGTAATTAATCATTTATTTTTTATGTACTTTTTTTACTCTTATGTACTTTTTGAGCAAAATCCCATGACTATGATGAATTATTCATCATAAAAGAAAATTTAGAAATTGCGACTTAAATGTCGGGAAGAAAATGGCGCATAAGATGGCAGTTGCCTGATTATTCAGAACATAGCCAAATTATTTTCTTGCTGCTTTCTGTGAACAGGTATTGCTTGTTTAGCAGCCAGATTTGCGCAATTTTTATAAATCATCACATTAGAGGTCTACACTTGGTTTATTTTATAAAATGCTAATTTTATACGAAGTTTGGTAACATTTCCTAGTGTGACGTTATACAGAATTTAAACCGATAGCAAGGGGGGGGACCTCATATAGTAATAATAATAAAATTCAAAAATAAAAACGCGAGGGAACATTTTTCTACTCCTATTTTTTTATTATTAAAAGACATTTTACTAATTTCTGTGTTGCTTAAAGTTATGTACTTTCAGCATTATTATTTTATCGACGGACATTGTAGAAATATTTAGAAATAGATTGTCTAGAAATTTTCAAGGATGATAGTAAGTGTGCAAAACGCATATAATGAAGTCGTAATTACCTCCAGTAAATATACTATCCCATTCAATACATCCGCAGAAGAGTCTTCGTGAATCACGTCTATGTTGGCTTCTAATAATTATGTTCAAATAAAATTATCAGTTTATGAATAATTAAAAAGAAAAAGAACGTGAAACTTATGACGTAACCAGAAATTCGAAAATCACATTAGTCAAATACAACTAAGTTTGAATTGTTAATTGCTATCACAATACTTTCATTTCTTGAATTAAACATTTAAAACGAATTGCAAAAATAACTAAACTAAAATTTAAAAAAATAAATACATTTGAAAGTAACGTATTGCATTCCGTATCCCGTAATCTTATGATTTTTACTATTTATCCTTAATTAATTAGCAAAAATTAGGAAGCAGCTTTGCAGAAAAAATAAAATAAGTTTTATTATGATCTCGTCGAAATTATCCATATGCTTAATAAGGGTATATTGCCCTCACAGAGGCCTCATTTGTCAAACAAAATGCTTGACAACTTAAAATCAATTCATAAAATGACATCCGCTTACAACGATAATGATTAGCTATTTCCTGGAATGTGGAACGTACTGTGGCTAATCTCTTTGGTTCCCTATTTGTTTTTTTCCGTCCGCAAACAACACGCAGGAGCTCCGCTTGTTTACCGACATGTGTCACTGGAAGACCCCCTCTGCTTTGTGAAGTTTGGCTAGGGTTACTTTTGGGACCCTTTCTTGTTAAAAAAAATGTTTTTCTTGCTTAAAAAAGCTCGCCAAAGGAAGGAAATTTTAAAGCGGAGATCTATAAGTACCAATATTAATTTAGAGGACTATTAGAAGAGCAAATCATACTAAGGAATTACGGAAAAATACATAAATACTTGAAGCAGTAATTCAACCCCTTGACCGAAGTTCTAACAACATGTGGTTTTGTAATTGTTCAGCAGTAATATTTTTGAGCAGGAAAAATAATCTCCCTCCCCCCTCCCCCCTTCCTGAAATTTACAAGAAAAGCTTTCCACAGCTATGATTTTTTAAAAAAGCAGTCATTGCACAAAGAGCACAATTCAGTAATTTAATGACATTTCTTACCTTGTGTACAAATTCAAGAAGTCCTTGCTAGAAGTTTTTATTCTTTAATGGTCAGTGAAATGTAACTAGTATATAATGAAGCTGTTCAATAATCTTTTCTTTCTTGGAACTGAGAGTCAGTTTTTCCAACCCACTGTTTGAAAAGCCGCTCTATACAATTTATTAGTGACATACCAACTACGATATTATTCCTAAGATCTTTTCCCATTTTCCTTAGGGGAAAGCATATCTTTGATTATTACTACGGGGCTAAAAATAGTCTCGAACAATATATAAAAATAATTTGAAAATAGTTTCTGAGGTCAGAGTAATAAAAATTGTCATGGTAGTCAACCTGCTAACAATAATGCTTCAATTAATCTTGTATACTTTTGGATATTTGCTGAATTTCACGTCTTATAACATCAACTTATGGACCGTGTTCTTAATAATTTTTATGTGAAGCTTATTTCAAAATGAAAATGTGATTGCTTGATTATTTTTATTTTAAAGTGATGCACAGAACAACAGATTATGCTAATGAAGAGGTACTTCCATGATTATTTTCCTTGAATCAGTTCTGAAATCCTTCATTAAATAAATGATTTCGCTGACATAGTCAAGGTGCAAGCAAATGAAATTAATTGTTCCATTCAAGGGCGTTGAAAAAATAAATAAATAAAATTCATCTTTTCCCAGTTTTTTGACTGAAAATAAGTTGAATCAACTTCATATGAATTGTTTTGCATTTCACCAGTATTTCTAGAAAGGAAGTCACCAGTTTTCGCGAACTAGGGTTAAATTTCTGCAATTTTTCTTTTTTAGCCTATTTCCCCGTAAAAATAAGACAAAAAGAAAAAAGTATGAGCGAAGGTTGAATGTATCGTGAAAATATCATTAAAAGAATTCAAAAACAAGTTAAGTAATTAAATAAAGTTTGAAAAATAAAAAAAATGAAAGTAGGGTTTTAAGATTGGGAACATGTGTGTCTGTCGGTCCCCTCCTCATAACTTTTGAGTTAATTGTCCTATGCAAAAGTTTTTTTTTTTTTTTTTTTGTACATTCAAAAGATCTCGGCGATGACATCTTATTTGCATATTTTACTTTCTGATTTGAAACATTTTTCGTTCAATTTTGAACAGTTCAAAAAAATGTAACATTTTAGCCTTCGGGGAAATTTAAATCATATATAAACCCAGATCTAACAGACGAGTTTGCTTGGAACACACTTAATCAGAAAGAGCTTAAGATGTAGCACATGTAAGGATACGAAGTTCATTCAGAACTTCTTTTTTTCTTCTTAATGGGGCTGCGTATGGTCACTGAGCTTTGCTGCCCAAAGCATTTCCTGGAAACCAGCATCCATTCTTTCAAGTAGCACCACTATCTGCAGATGCCAATACCGCTTGTTCATTCAGAACTAAACGAGCCTATTTTCCCATGAAACGTTCTGATCTGGATTTTTAAGACTTTTCTGAATGAATGCATGAATGAGTGAAAGAATGAATGAATGAGTGTAGAAATGAATGAATGAGTAAAGGAATATGCATTAGACGTTGTAAAAGGTATATTTGAAGTAATAAAAAACTAATAGTAAATCAGAAAAAGAGAGATATAGCTAGAATATAAATGTGATCTTGGTGCATACGGGAAAGTAGGTTGGTATAGCTGTAAACGGAATTTATTGCTAAGCCTGAATTCTTCCTTAACTGTAATTAAATCTATAAATTTAGATTTTTGTTCGCTTAACAGATACAACACATAAACAAAATTACTTAAAAATTGGCTCAATTATTCAGCTTAATTTGACATTTAATGGCCCATATTTTCAAGAAGGGTTAATACTCATTTATATTATATGAGACCTCATGTCATCATTTTGAGCTGAAATTTTGAAACAATTTATTTTAGACAGTTTGAAAACTAATATTAAATCAGAAAGAGAGATATAGCTAGAATATAAATGTGATGTTGGTGTATACGGGAAAGTAGGCTCGTATAGCTGTAGACGGAATTTCTTGTTAAATCTGAATTCTTCCTTAACTGTATTAAATCTAATTTTGGATTTTTGTTCTCATGAGAGATACAACACATAAACAAAACTACTTAAAAATAGGCTCAATTATTCCGCTTAATTTGACATTTAATGGCAACTATTTTTATGAAGAGTAAATACTCATTTATATTATATGAGACCTTATGTCATCATTTTGAGCTGAAATTTTGAAACAATTTATTTTAGACAGTTTGAAACCATTGAAAAACTCAAGCAATATAGTTTTTTTTTTTTAATCGCTTCGACCCTCTGCATAATGACTGAAAATGTGACTTCCAACAATTCAAAAATGGAGGCACATGAGGCCAATGGAAATATCAAAAAAAGTAAACGTTTACATAAAAAGTTTTTTATTTTCTCAGTAGTGAAACCGTTTTAATTGCGTTATAACATTCTTGTAATTTATTCGGTTATAAAAGTCTTCATGTGGCTGTAGATAAAATGTTAAATTGTGCTTTGTCAATTTTTACGTGAATTTGGTTAAAAAAAATTCCCCTTTCAAGGAAAATGAAATATTTAATGCAACCATTTATTGCTGCAACCGTCAGCGGCAAAATTCAAGCATAATGATATCAGTAAAATAATAATTGCTAAGAAATTCATTTTTGCCACAAATTTAGAAAAATTGCCAAATATGGGAAACGAGTCATCGGAAGACCACAATCGGAGTCCCCTCACTCATCGATGAAGGATGGGGCAACAAAATATGTGAAAACTTTGAGCATCCTCTCACGTGGCAAATGTTACACATACGACTGAGGCACGAGCCCAACCAGGAAGATCTATTTTTAAGCAACTTTGCTTATGAGTACACAGTAAAGCATGGCGCAAACAATCAATTTTGGCTCTTCAGACCCTTTAGCCAGACAACAAATTGAACTGTGAAACTATTTACGGACTGCCTTGAAATTGGACCTAACTTTTTGTTGGATGGTTTACCATTATAATTTTACTCTGCTGTGGTCTTGCCATGTGGTCCACATTTTACCATGAAACTACCAAAATCTGATACTTCTTCCAGAAATAAAAGTACATAATGACTATCTTTTGATGGCTGCTAAAATGTAGAAAAATAGTTTATTTAAGGGGACGGTGGAGTTTCAAACTGATTTTCCTTATTTTTTACAGTACAGGCATAAAACTTTGTTTGACCATATGTGTTATCATAAACATTGAAAATATGTATTTAAAAAAAAAATTCTTATAAAATTTTAAAAATTTAAATTTTTTTAAAAAATATGACGACTTTTTAAAAATGCTCCTTGCGTCACATTTTTCAATGGATTCCTTTATAATTTTTTTTTATTATTCACATATGTATTCTGATCAAATTCTAGTAGGCATTTTTCATTTGGATCATTCATTCATGAAAAAAAAAAAAATTATCTAGTTGTACACTGCCAAATACTTAAAATTTGTAGTGTTTCGAACTTCGGAAGCAGTGTTAAGTATCATCATGGAATCCAATCCTATAATGCATACTGGGTTTTGTATAGACACATATTGCAAGCCTAAATACCAAGTTTCAGACATATCGATAAAAATTGCGACGCAAGGAACATTTTAAACACATAAAAATCCATAAAATTTGGTTTCGAGAAAAATGCAATTTAAAGATACCTTTGATAATATGTGTTATTAAACAGCCAAAAAATGCATTAAAACTAATTTTATTTCAATGCATGAACCTTTTATGTGACTTTTAGTTCAGAAAAATACTTGTCATTTCAAAATATCTTTTTTTATAAATGCAATACATACGTAAATAAACATTTACGAGAACACGAGAAGGCTTCGATCTTTATTTAAAACCCGGTATGCATTGAAAAAAAAAAACTTAGAAATCACCAGCACCGTAAGTTTTGCCTTCCTTTTTTAAAGCATTAGAGTTTTGAGCCACTTTACGCATTTTTTTACTATTTCTGCATTGTTTCCAAGCAGCAGATATACGTTTGCGGCTTTGTCCTAGGCGGCGGTTATCACGTTCTTCAGCTATCGATAGAGAAAAAGAACTTTGCGCTTCATTTTCAGTCAACAAACTGTTCAAATAACCGAAATTGAACTCTGCTACAGTAGAAATAACCGACATATCCAATCTCTTTTTAGAAACAAAAGTTTCTTTTGGGCAGTTTCTCCATATTGAACTATGCAAACTTTCATTTGCATTCTGGGTTTGAGCGGAACAACATCTAGATAGTAAATCGTCACTTGCAAGCCGCTGATAAATCGGCATAATTTTTGCCACAACTGCATCTGACAGTTTGGTCTTCATCTTGGAAAGCGATTTAGGTATTTCATTTGTTAAAAGGGCTCGCTGATAGAAGCACCATGATTTTTTACCCACTGGGCATTTGTTATGTTTTGGTGCTTTGTCCGTTGAAGAACAATGCAGTAATGTTGCATAAATGGCCGTTTTAATTTTATTTACATCAGGTGCATTTTCTTTTATCGCTTTACGGTAATAGTTCGTTAGTTCAGTAATAGTCTTTTCCTTTAAATTACCTTCCTTGCGACCACCAATGGTAATCCCTTTTATTCTCTCTTCCTGCACTTTGTTTTTTAATGCAGTTCCTAATCGTTTGGCTATGTGGTTTATGCATTCCTCCTTCATTATTTTAATTTCGCTTCCGTATACATTTAAAGTCAGGAGCCTGTGGTGAGTTTTTGCATCACCATCAGACAGTATTCCTATGTATCTCATGCCACAATCGGAAATGGATCTTTTCCACAGTTTTTCAGCTGCTATCATTTCCATTGAATTCGAAGAACCGGTAAAGTTTTGTGAGCATGTAACTTTATGACTCTCATACCAAATGTTGAATTCAACACTGTCTTTACCCAAGTCCCTTTCAGCAGCAACACACTCGGGACAGTATTTGGACAGAATCTCATAATCCAGCACCAAGCCAGTTATAACATCTATAACTATTCCAATTCCATACAACGAGGTATGGCCTCTTTTCTGCCAGGTGCCGTCATACGAAACAGTTATGTCTATAATTTTCTTGTTCATGTTCTCAATATCCAGTTCTTCGTACTTTTGACGGACAAAGTGGCGACTCATTTTCAATATTTCAGCTTTGAAATTACTTCGCTTTTCATGTAAAGCATGCAAACAACTAGCAAATGTTCTTTTATCCATGGCATGGATGCCTATTGCCATTGAAAAAACTTCAAGTGCAGCATGGCCTTTCCCTATTTTTAAAAATGCATCGACTAGTTTCTTGTTCGCTTCAAAACTTTTGTTTTCTGCACTAACACGAGGACTTGAAAACACAGAGTTGAACACCTTCTCACACGACTTGCAAAACAAAGAAATTTTTGCGGCGTACCCATGAATGCTGCTGGTTTTAACGTCTAAACTGTTTGCACCACATTCGTCACATTTATTTTTACAAAGTAAGGATCTCCACACATTATTGTTCATAAATGTATATGATGGTTCCTTTACGAGACTGTGTGAAGAGGAAGGTGATGAAAGTATTCTGTTTAACTTTTTTTCACTTGTAGTTTTATTGCTATCATCATAAGTTGAAGCATTATTGTCACCCTGTTCAGTATTTTCAATACTTTCTAAAGCTGGTTCAATAGTTTTAGGCTCCTCCTCACACGTATTTTCAACAGTATGAGTAGAGAGTTCAACAGAATGAGTAGCAGACCAACGCTTTTTGAGTTTTTCCAATGCGGCAGTCCTTTTCTTCGATGGTCTGCTTTTTGGCTGACGATATCGCCTACTTAAAGCGTGCATATTAAATCATCCAAGAAAGAAAACACAAGGAAGATCGATTTAAATAACAAAAAAAGTTTCTTTATATAAGCAAGAACTGTTAATTAAACGATTTTTAGCTCTGAAAAGAGCTGTTTTTTAAAATCAATTTCTATCGGAATTAGCACGTTACAAAAGATATCGATCGCATGTAAACAAACAAATATTGAATAAGCACGGTTATAGTTAAAAACACATGTTGCCAAACAAGCAATTAAAAAATATTTTAATTAAAAAATACTAAAATTTGAATTAAAACGCTAAAATATGAACCTTTTCTGCTTTGTTTACATCTGAACAGCTGATTTTGACACGGCTGCATGGTGGAAAATGTGTTTGTTTACTACTTTCAATCGGTCGTAACTTCGGTAAAAATGGTCGTAACAATAAGCCGTTTTTTGCACTTTATAGAGAAATGTTTAAGGTGTAATAAGAAACAAAAACCTCAATTTTGATTTTTTAGTCGATTTTCGCCGATTTCAACGTCCACGGTCCCCTTAAAAACAAATATGTACATCCATTTAAATTAGAACGAGATAATTCCTGGATTGTAATTAAGCATTCTTATAGTTATGTAAAAAATGTTTGGAGTAGTTAAAAACATACCAAAAAAAATAATTTCTTTGTTAAAGCGCTATCTCAACCCGCATGGGAACTATATATTTGCCGGTACAGATTTGTTTCACTACAATAGCAAACAGACAAGTCTATATCTCGCTGCATATTAATTAATATGAAATTTCATAAGCATATATTTTCAGAACGCCGCATTTCTTAAATGCTTGCCATATAAAGAAAAGGGCCGACAAGATCAACTTCATACAACGTTCACAATAAATAAATAAATAAATAAATCCAATATCATTCCGCAGGTTTAAAAACCTAATTTTTACAAAGAATTTTAGGAAAAAAAAGCTGGGAGTTGTTTGAAAATTTGTGCCAACTTTAACCCATGTTACATTGAACAATTTCCTTGAATAGACTCTTTCTTTCTTTTTCCATAATCTAATTCAGTAGTTTGATTTATTATCAGTAATTTTTGCTTAAAAGAATAGCAATACAACTATAGTGAGCAATTGAAATTAATACTAAAAACATGGCTGAAATTATTGAAATTCTTCAGAAAACAAATATCTCATTTACTTAGATACAGTCGCAAAAAATATCAGCTATTAATGATAAGAAAAGTACGACTATATTTAATAATTATAAACGAATGGTCTAAAATGTGTAACTCTGGAAAGACGTCTATGAACTGCATGAATTAGTGGAAGTAAATTAAATGGTGTAAATTTTGAGTTCTGAGCTAATAAGGCACATTTTATAACTTTTCTCATGATTCCTAAATGAAGGAGCAAACATATGTTTAAATAATAAAATATAATAAAATTGTATAATAAACAACTACTAAATTACAATTTTTAAAATAACTACTTTGTGTATATTACTTATTATGAAGAAGTTTGTAAATTTATCTGCACATGAATTTTGTTTGTTCTTGGGTACTTAAAATGATTGCTATTGTTTTGTTGATAGTGTTAATAAATGCTTTTTTCTATAGTCTGTAATGCTGTATCTTCATAATTGCTGGGCTGAAAGGGCTAATAAATGATTGCTGCTTTGAGCTATCACAATTTAGCTTCAATCTGAATATTTCTGAATATTCCTCTATATATATATATATATACATATATATATACAGGGTCACAGTGCGTATCGAAATGATAGGTCCATCAGTAAAAACGAAAATAATGTTGGGAAAATTTTTTTTATTATGCATTAAGTACTATTTAATAATGTACCCTAGTTCATCCAATGAAAAAATAATGCTTAAATAATATACAAATCATAGGACTGATAAACGAAACAAAAAGTTTGAAATTGCTGTTTGAAAAAGATAGGTCCACTGAACCAAACATTAAACTAATAATCAATTATTAAGACATTTTTTCATCTTTTTTCAAAATGAGCTCATAAATCCTATTCGGCATGGTTTCTACAAGTTTTTGCAAACAGCTGGTCTCGATTTTTGCCCATTCGGAGGAAATATATCTTTTTAAGTCTGTAGTACAGTTGTACTGCCTTCCACCTGCATATATTGCTCTTGCGAGTATGCCCCACATGTTTTCTACCGGATGGCCAATCGATAACATGCACACCATTATCCAGGAACCACTCAAAAGTGAACTTTGCAGTATGCACAGGAGCATTGTCCTGTTGGAACATGAAGAACGGCCCTCCAATGTGCTCTGCTTGTGGAAGAAAATTTTGTTCGAGCAGCTGTTGATAGCCTGCAGCATTCAAGCGATTGTATACAAATGCTATATCAGTTTTTCCTGCGCGTCCGAAGCCGGCCCACACCATAACGGAACCACCACCAGCTTGCCTCTTCGAGAATATCTCTCTATCGTTACGCAGATCATGCCAGTAATATTGCCAGCCATCTGGACCATCCAGATTGAATTTTTTTCATCACTGAATATCACTCGATGCCAGTTTTCTTTCCAGGACATCACTTCCTGTGCGAATTTCAATCGCTTTTTTTTGTGATTTCTAGTCAATTTCGGAGCCGCTTTCCTCTTCCTGTAAACTAAACTGAAGAACTTCTTTATCACTCTATGGACCGTTGATTTTGATATTGCAGGAATTTGTTTTCTGGCCAAAGTGGATAAGCTCGTATTTCCAGATTTTAACTCCTTTACAATAGTCCTTCTTTGTCGGGGTGTCACTTTTGACGGCTGACCAGATGATTTTTTCTTACTATAAGCACTTCTAAGTCTCAAAAATTGTTTACGACATTATGAGATCTGTTTAAAAGTTTAGCTATCTCTCTATTCGATTTTCCACACTTCTAAAATGCGTCAGTTTTCCCCTGTTCTACCAGCGAAAGACTGCAACGACTACCCATTTAGTTTGATTACAATGTGGTGTTCAACTCCGTTTAAATACCTCCACGGCAGCCAGCGTAGTCACGCTGTAAGACTTAACTATGATGATTATGCAAATTTTATGGAGAAAAACGTGTTGGTACAAGGATTTATAAAGGCAGACCTATCTTTTTGAAACGGCTTCAAAATAAAAATTTTCATAAAATAAAAAAGAATTATTTATTTTTAACAAATTGCTTTCTAGATATTTATAACGATTATTGTTGAATTATCTGTACCAAAAAAAGGGGAATTATTCACAATTAACAGTCGAAACATTGAAATATGCGAGTGGACCTATCATTTCGATACGCACTGTATATATATATATATAAACTAAATAAAGCGTATGGTATATATTTATTTATTATTTCAATTAAGCACCAAACAAATATGCAGTAACAATTCATGAAATCATGAGTTTTTTTTTTTTTTTTTCTCTCTTAGAAAAGAGACTATTGCTGCAGTGAATTAGAATTTATAACTATTGTTTTCCATGATGTAACCCTTTTATGCAATTTAAAAGTTGTGCTATTGAATCTACTAGAAGAGTTAAAGGTGTTTATCGTGACTTTTTCTTTTTTTTTTTGGAAAGAATCGTAAATTTAAATTGACAATATCTCAAAACTAGAGTTATGGACTAAGTAACTTGTACTAGAATATCGATGATATATTTAATCATTAAATTTCGTTTAATGTTGAAACGTTTTTTAGAGCACTCTCGGCTGAATCAAAGCCCTAGTGCACACACAGCAGTCCAGGTTCATCAGCACACATCAGCAGAGTTCGGGTGCTCACCTTTCCAGATGAAGAAACCGGAAGTCAACCTAAACGAGTTGGTAACAATCTCTGGGAAGGCACAAAGTCTACAACAGTTAAGAACCAATATATGAGCAGCTCATTAGAAAAAAAAAAACTTTTCGCTTTGAAAACGCAAGGTGCTGAAGGAAAAACAATTGGCATTTAGCTTTATCTACTGTAAATAGCTTATCTCTTTCAACAGAGCTGTTTATTTCAACATTTTCAAAAATACTCCTGGATATGCAGATAAAGTGAATGAAATGTTATGTATATCTAATGTCTGGAAAAACTACATTTTTTTTATTTAATGTTTTTAGTGTATTAAGTTTTAGGAAGAAAATCACTTTTTTTTTCTTTCCAAGCCAGATTTTTAATTCCTAAAATAAAATGTTCTGCATCTTAAAAAAAATTTCGTTCACATCAGTAATCTCTGAAAAAAATTAGGTTTTGTCACAAACTTGAACAAGCCCAATAAATTGTTTTAATCTAATCTGTGCGCAATTTCAAGTAAAATATCTGCGAGTGGTATTTGCATGCTTTTTTATTTTACATTCCAGACTAGTAATTTTCCTTAAAGTATCATTTATTTAGTTGCTTTTTTAAAGATAAAATATCATAAAATAAAATGACAATCGCATAAATGTTTCTTATCTTTCGTTTATATCCAAAAAAATGCTAATATAAAAAGCCTCCTAGCCTCGCTACTTTCTAGAAATGTAATTTTCGAACAAAGTGATCAAAATGCAAAAAAGTTTTCATGCAACTCCAGTTAAAATATTTTCATTTCCATATCAATATAAAAGAGCCGTTCCACTCCAAAAATTCTCCAAAAAGTTATTCACATGGAAAATATAGTCACTAGACTGATCATTGCAACACTGCACGCAAGAAATTTCGTTTCTTATTTTCAATTCGGGACGGAACGCAAATGTGGTTTTCAAATCTTCCACTTCAAGACATGCGCCAACGACATTTCAAGCCGAGACGACGACAACGTGATGCGCGGGAATTGAATTGAAGCTCTCCCTTTGCGTAACGAATTCGCTTTGAAGCTCGCGGGGGTGGTCTCTTCCCCAGCACAAATTCCGCTTCTTTCTGCACTCCATTATGATCCTGTCTCTGGAGTTTCGGGACACGTAATTGAAAAGCAGCGTTTAAAGTCCCTTCTATAAGCGTACTTTCACAAATAATGTATGGGTTGTCTCTACTGGTTTGTCCACCAAGAGGCTTAAATGTGATGCAACTTGTAAAAAACTGCATATTTCGCTTAGTCTTACACATCTGTGAAAATAATTAGAGTTAACCAGGTTTTTCAATAAAAGTAGAGTCTGATACGGTGCACATATTTCTGTGAAATTTGATGAAATATAGCGCTTTCTCGCTGTGAAAACTCTTTTTTTCTTTCAAGCAATGTTTTAGCAACAGCAAATTTTTTAAGCGAAAGATTACTAGATTTTCTCGTAACTTCAAAATGTAAAGAGGGAAAAAATTATAATTACACAAATACATATTTTAGTTTGAAAATAGCAGCCAAAAATGATTCTCTGTTCATTTTTATTGTTTTTTTTTACCCCATGCCGGTCTCCGACCTCTCGGATATACGTCGACAAGAACTATGCAGTCAAGAACAGTAAAATAAATCACTAAAACAGGGGTGTCACCCCCTAAGAGCAATGGCGCACCTCCCTCTCTAAAATGCAACCGACCCCCCCCCCCCCCAATAGAGGTCCCCGTCCAAATATCGGCCAAACCCCCCTGAAAACTCACCTTCTAAAGATTACATTCAGCGCTATGACGTAACCCTTCCCACGGTAATTAAAATCACTGAGAATAACACGTAAAGAAAATAATTAAGAAAAGCTGAGCATGTGTTGAAGTGCTCTCCAGTCATGAACACGCAATGGTCATACACAAGGCAGATTTGTCAGTCCAATTTTATGAAGAGAATCTGTAAATAGTCATTTCCTGTGACAAATTTAAAGCAGGCCACGCCGACTACTCTGATGGGTGAACTGAAAATTCTTGCCAATCTGCTCAAAAGATAATTCCACTTTTTTCCCGTATCTTTCTCGCCATACTGGATGATATGGTTAGGTTTAATTGAGAACGATATACAAGTCTATGCTAGTGAAATTAGAACTCTTAGCTTTATATTTCTAGACAAACTTCATGCTTCTCATTAAAGCATAAATCATTTCTTCGATTTGTTTTATATGTAAATGGGTTTTCTTTACCATGATTAGCTTATAACTCTTTAAAAATTACTTTTAGTTATAAAACTACTACAAAAATATGTCAGGAGATATGAAACTGTTGAACTTAACATGCGACAATACCCTATGCACAGTGACACTTTTGTTTCCAATTAACTTTTTAAAATTTCTCAAGCAACTTTCTCAATTCAAAATTGTTTAAGACCAATACTACTCTTTTTTTAACTTTACGAAACCGGTTGCATAAAAAGCAACACTCTTTGAGCCTCCGTTTTAATGTAAAACATAATGCATTAATTTTCCATTCATCGTTTCATCGAAAACTCTTCTATTTCTCAACACTTACTGAATAATAAATGTAATTAAAGTCAGTTTCATCAAGAAGATGCTCTAAGTTCGGGAAGTTAAGATTCCTAAGAAACATTCCCGTCATTTAGGGCAAAAATGGGAGAGAAAAAACTCTACCCCTCTTGTCAGAAAATATTTTGGAAATGCTACCCTATCTTCTTTTGAGGCTAAACTAGGTTTCTCCGCCTCTCCAGGCCAAATGCAATCTTGTGACAAACCGTATTAACAGTACACGGTTATTCCTCGCACTTTTATTGTTCACATTTCGCTCAACCTCTTTCTCGCTTTGAGGGTATTTTTCTTCCTTTTTTTCGCCCTTTCGTCTTCACGTTCTTTTTTCTTTTCCTCCGCATTTTTTTCCACTTCCGAATTTCGGCGTGACATTTAATTTCGCTTTTAAGAAGAATATGACCGCTGTTACGCGCCGAAGGGTGAGTAATTTTTTATCACTATTATCTTATTATTTATTTCTTTTTATATTTTTTCCGTTTTTTATCCTCTCGGAGTATCTACGAAAAAAAATCTTCTTTCTGGTTTTATTACGTAATTCTATTGCTACTTGTAGATTTTTTTGCCCAATATTTCTCTCTTTCCCTTAGTAACACACAAGTATTTTTTTAAATATACACGTATCTATACATTCATAAAAAGTGATATTAAAAAAGAACCTTCACTTTGAATGCATGATGTTATTAAGTCTCTAACCTAGACGTTTATTAAACATTGCTCTAAAAAACGCCTGAGCAGTAATTTTGACTGCATAATCATTTTTATAGGCCTGGAGGGGAATTTTAATTTGCTGGTGGTTATTGTAATTTATTGAAAAGGTAAAATGCATTAGTCAGCAATGTCAATTACCTTTTTGAATGTTTAACTTTTAATTAATTCCCCCATCTGCATCAGAAGCGTAATTTGTAAAATATCCATGAAGTGAAAGGGTTTTATCTTTTAGTAAATTTATTTCTGAAAAGTGCAGTTACGGTAATATGGGTTATTACTTATACTAATTAAGTAAAATGATATCCTGACATTTTCATTTTACGTGTAGAGAAACTATTTATTTCCAATTGGACGCATAAGAGAAAACTTTCCGTTACACTAGTTGAACGTTAATGCAATTTATGACAACAGCAGCATAAATGGATTTAAATATTTCAAAAATTTTCATCGTATCACAGTTGTTTTCTCTAATAACAGTAGAACTTCTTTAAAAATATTTCTGCAATGAAAAGCTTTATGCTTGGTTTACATTTTAAAATATACATTATTAAGATTTATTTAAGTTCATTTCTTTATTAGTATTGTATGTTTCGCGATGTAATAATAGGGGCGTAATGTTAGCGTTAAAGTGGATCCAAGGTAAAATTACATTAAAAACATAATCAATTATTGAATCTTATTTTATCATTACCAGTTAATTAAGTAAACGTCTATTAATCTATTACAATCGGCTTCTATATTCCTTTCCACTGTTTCATGTGATACACTTGTTATCACTAATTTTAATATATTATTTCAAAGAATGAAATCGATAGCCACAACAAAATTATCAGCCTATTATTTTTTTAGTTTCATATAGAATAACTGATTTCATTAAAGGTGATTTAAAAGCATATTGTAAGTGATTCGGCATGCCGTGCTAATAATAATAATGATAATAACAACAATAACAATAACAATAACAATAATAATAATAATAATAATAATAATAATAATAACGATAACAATAACGACGAAGATGACGACGACGACGATGATGATGATGGCGACGACAACAACAACAACAACAATAACAATAATAATAATAATAATTATAATCATAATAATAATAGTAATAAAAATTAAAAGATAATAATAATAACAATCAAATCTCAAGGATTGCATTTAGAGCTGTTTTGGAACTGTATTGTTTATTTGCACAGAAAATATCAATTAACAATTCGGCAGAGAGAAACTCTTAACATAGAATTTTCTATATTCATAACTGCTTCACAAATTTTCATACTCACAACTGCTGAACTCATTTTGAGCTAAGATATCGTAAAACTTTTTAAGTTTCATTTAATTGAAGTTTTCCTGTTTTCATGGGCGGAAGTGCAATTCGCTTCAAAGAACACTAACTATAATTTAATAAGCATTGCAAACAGACAACTAGAAATAAAGCAATTAGTTTACAAGCAGCAGCATGCTTTACACTAAATATAAACTAATTGCTTCGAGCAACCGTGAAACCCGGTATCCTAATGAACCTGCAAGCCAACGAACCGGTAAACCAACGAACCAAATTTTGTAGTAATTAACTGGCAAAGAGGATGACACCACAGAATCCCTTTACCTACCGCAGTGGTGGTTAGCGGAAGACAAATTGTCCAACTGACTGCAAGAGAAGGAAGATTCTGTTTCACGATACAAGTTCAGCGACTGGAAGTTATGCATTGATTTGCTGAAAAACTATTCTGGAGGATTGTGAACGAAGTTTATGCGTTACTTGTGAATTTGAAACTTACGGATTAACATATAGATTTGTTGCAACATAAGCGTACTTCTTTGCAGGAAGAAGAACTACAGGATCTTGTTTACTATGATGGACTACTTGGAAAAACTTCAAAGATATTCAGAAATGCAGATACACAATGCTAAAAGTAAAACTATTCCTGAAATTAAAACTGCCATTCGCAAATCAGTTTTATTTCTAAATATGGCTTAATTTCTTAAAGTTAGCTGCTTAAGTGGTTAAAATATCTATTTTATATTGTACATATTATCTGAAAACATCCTTACATTATTTACCTTTTATACCAATAAATTATAGTATACCCAGATTGCCACTGAATCTTACTCAACCTGGATCCCAATGCCAAAGGCATCCTTGTAAACTAGGGCCTTTTTATTGTATTTTAACAAGCTTTGTGAGCCCATATCTCTCCTTTTCATAACTTTAGTTTTGCGCTAGCTCATTTTTATCATTATTATTATTAGTAGTAGTATTAGTCCTATTATTATTATTTATTTATTTTTTATTTCTTTATATTTGTATTTTTTATCCACCTGCTTTTCTGTCAATAAAATGTTAACTTATGATCTATTTCTGGAATGAATAAAAATGATCAACTTATACAAAACAACGCTACCCGGAAACACGTGTTGAAATAATAATAACAACAATAATAATAAGAACACTTTTGCTATTTCACTTATATAGTTTCATTTCCGTGACCAGAATAAAGAGATCTTTATGTATGCAAATTGCATTGTAAATTTGCCTGAGTAATAAGATTTTGAACAGCCTTGATGTCCCGTTTGCAAGTTGATATTTTCTTTATAACTGCCTTTGACGTGCTCATTATTTTTTATGTAGTCTTTTTCTCTAGTTTCGTCCCTTTTGAAGATATGCTTTATTATAAAAGAGAAACTGATTCATTTGAGCTCATCTTAAGCATTTCCTTTCAAAACCTACTTAATTAAGAGATAATAAATGTCCAATTTAATGACCAATTTTTTACAGAACTCCGGAAACTGGCTCAATTCAAATGAAGCCGAATCTTTTGATGGACCACCAAGCGAAACGTAATGACTATGCAACAGAATGAAGGAAGGAGCAATAGTTTGGGTAAGGCATCAAAAGAAACGGGACACGACAAAATGTTCAGGACACCCTTTGATGCGAGACGGGTGACCTTTGACACCAAAGAGTCGTCGGCGTGTCTTTGAGTTCTCTCGGGAAATGGCGACACTAACAGATAACAAATTTGATGGCGGGTTACATAGCAGCAGCAATTAAGACAGGGGGAGGGGCTCTGGCCCCATCTATCTTCCTTAGGATGGCAGCCACAGCTGGGTCTAGGGCGTTTTTTCTTCTGTGGATGTCCTCATCAAAGACATCATACTAGGTCGCGAATCGGCAGCGACACAATCCACAAGACCACCGTCGTGATATGTCATCGAGAGACGATTAATTATGTCTCGCATTCATCAGTCAGGAATTCGCTCAGAAGAGAAATGTTTACGTAAGTTTTTTTAAGGGTTTCAATCTGTGAGATTGTAAAAAGATGGTAAATATCTACAGTTGGATACGCCTCGCAACTGGGATAGGCACACAGAAGGAACATACAGAGCAGTTCACGAGTAGAAAAAATCTTGTTGATTTATAGGTTTATGAAAAAGAGTTTCTTTGAGGAAAACAGTATGGAAAAACAAGCACAAGGATTCGTTTTTGGGAATTGCAATCAAAGATTTTTCTGAATGAAGTTTGACACAATTCATGTGTCATAGTTCCGGAAATACACCTACATAGTAATGCACTAGAGGCAGAAAATATGCTAAAATTTCTTTAGCAAAGTCATAGATGTTTTAAATGGAAGCTGATGTTTTAAAATATAAAATTTGGTGTAACCATTTTTTTCCGGCAAAGCAAAGGAAATACGTTTCAAAAAAAGAAAAAAGCCTGATTGATAAACAAATGTAAAATATAAACGAAAAATCGCACGACAAAAATCATACAGAATTGCATTAGGTAGAAAAGGAATTATGAGCCAAAATATTTCCGATGCAAAATTTTTGAATAAACCTTCTATGTTACTGATATTTATTTCAAAACTCAATATTTATGAGGTTATGATGCATTTAAAGTTCCACGATTAAAACACTACAAAGGCATGACAGCGCCATGATTTTTACGCGTTTCTTTTTCTCCTCACTTTCTTCTTTTTTTTTTTTTTTGGAGTTGGGGGGGGGGGGGTGAGAAATCTGTTGAAAACCTCAGTTACGTAGACGATGCAACATTGTAAAAATTAAACTTAATTGATTTTAATTAAATTTAAATTAAGCTGTCATGTTGCAGTCATGACCAAAAGCTTTTGTTTGACATTCAATTATTAGCCCTTAAGTTGACTGGTCTTCTCAATGATTGAGTTAAAAATGCAAAGAAGCAAGTTAGCAGATAATTACTTGAATTGAAAAACAATCCACTTTATGCTTAAAAAGAACATATATTTGGGAGAAAAAATGAAAATGCCTTGTGTGCCAAGTTAGGAACTGAGAAATTTGAAATAGAAATCCCCTTTTCGATTACCTTCCGACTACTGGTACATATTTTTTTTATAGAAATGCTATCACGAATCTAAATCTATGGTTTAGAACAATCAGAACTAAAGAGAGTTACTTATTTACCTACATTGACCAAGTAGACAAGGAATATATTACTTCCAGTAAAAACACATTTCTGCTGGTATTATTAAATAAATGTATAAATAGGCATCCCTATTTTTATGATTTATATTAATGATACCGATAATGAACGTCCCGAATATGTTCTTATGAATAATATTTTAATGAAAATGAGGTAGTCTCATTCATGCATACATCACTTTTCCTTGTCCTATTTTTTCCTCGTAAACGATCTTCTCTTAAATAAACATCTTATTCATTCACCTTTTTACTTCTATAGATGCTTCATCTCATTCGTTATTAACTTCACCCTCTTTTTACTGTTAAAAATTTTCACCAACAGTTCCTTCTCACAAGTTGTTGACTTCCAGTCTCTTTTACGCTGGTTCTCTCCTCATTTGTTTACGTCACCGTTTCGCTTTATCACTATTTTTCATTCATGACATTCATCTCCCTTCATATTTATTGATTTTTTAAAAAAGTTCTTTATCTATTAAGATAATCATTGTTTTCCTGCCGACAATCTTCTAATCAGCTCACCTCACCAGTGGTTTTTCTCACCGTTTCTCCAGTCACTAATTGTTTGTTCTCAACAATTCTGGTTTTTCTCGCCAATTTTCTTCTTGTCCTCATGAATGTCTGAAAACTAGGAGCGCGACTAATACTTTTCGAAGGAGCTGGCACATTGTTGCCTTATTTTCTAATTTACATTTCAGTTGCAAGATAACTATGAAATGTACGGAAAACTCAATTTTTCTTGATATGAAGGTTCTCTTGTTACAGTTAAAATGTAAGGCAGCTGTATTTAGAAGCTATTTTATTAATTGAACCCTCTATTGATATTGTGTCATGAAATAATCAACAAGGAAAATGCAGTAGTGACATCTTTATTTTGAATTTGGTCAAAAATTCAAACTTCCAGTGTGTCAAATTTCAAATAACTGCAGCACCGCTGATCTCATTTTTGAAACGGTTACTTCTATCCTGAGTGTAGACCAACACTGTAAAGGAAAGTTATATTGCATCACCTACTCGGCCAAAGATAGCTTAATTTGGATTCTAAATATACTGGAAATGTTAACTGTCAGAAAAAAGCTGTAGCTCACTGTAAAAAATTTAGTGATGTGTTGTACTAAAGGATGGTGCACGTTTGCTGGCTACAAACGATGCTGCTTAATTTTACTATATTTTTTGCTAACTTGCATATGTTGCACCAAAATATAGAAAAATTATGCAACATTTTGCACTATTTTTCGGTGCATTTGGTAGTAATTTACACTCTTTTTTGGCAAAACATGCAATTAAATTTTCTACAGTGCTATGTGATCAAATACTTGACTTAGAGGTACATTTTTTCATTACATTTGGTCATACATTTAGAAAATGAGCTTTGAAAATATTTTCAATTTTGATTCCAACGCCAATAAACAGACATGCGTCAATTTACGCAAATGATCAGTAAAAGGCACTGTCAAATTAAACCTGCCATGCTGCACCAAAAATTGGTGCCAATTTTACTGGCTTGAAAAGATAGAGCTTAACTTTACTATATTTTGGTGCATGATACGCAAGTTAGTACCAAACAATAGTAAAATTAAGCACCATACTTTTTAGTCAGCAAATATACACTATTTTTTTGTTACAATATACCACCAATTTTGTTAGAGTATACAGCTGATCTCGGGATTAATTAAAACCCCCTGATTCTGGTTACAGAAAGTTTCGTTTCAACGGAAAGGATTTTCACACTGCATTGTTTTGCGTACTTATTCCTATTTGTTTGTTCCCGGTATATTTCAAAGTACATTTTCAAAGCATTTGTTTAATGAAAAATTCTTTAATCAACCCCATCATCATGATTTTTCTCACTACACAAATACACATCAGATTACCTTCAAATTCAACCGCGCAAAAGATCCAATAAAAAAATGCGGTTTAAGAGCTATTCATGCATCAACAGCAAACAGTGACATGGTGGGAGAAAAGAATATGAGTGTGATAGGTTAGAAGCCAGCAATGGATATTGAAAATGGGTTGATCTGCCGTGGGGAAGGGGGTTTGAATTGAGGCTGGGCTGTTGAAAATTGGTTGATGTCGGCAGAGAGAGGGACTGAGGATGGTATTTGAGGGCTATTGTCATTGCTCGCTGATTTATGAGTCTGTTGAATAAGTGGTGCGTCGAAAGTATTCATCCTGTTGGCTAATGACGCTTAGCAGTGAATTTGCCAATCCATCCAAAAGACCAAGAGATGGGGAGGACTAAGTCGATGTAATTATGGATCATCAATGCCCCTTCCTATGGAGGCAAGTTGGGGAATACAGAGTACTTTTATTGGAGTCAACCGAGTTTTTTATTTCGCCCCAAAATAGGTCCATTATATTTGCTTTCAATCTTACCTTGTTAAGTTTGCTCACGTACGTACGTCGTAAATCGAATCAAAGTGTAAGCAGAAAAATGAAAGGGTCTTTGGAGTTTAATACCGCATGATTGTCAACCCACCTGCGCTTATTAGCATTCTTAGAGCAAGGAAGGATTTTAATCAAAATTCCCTGCATACAATTTTTTTAGTATTCAGCTGAAAAAGTATGCTTTTGCATTCACGTACTAAAAATATATTTTAAAATTCATCTTTTTAAATCATTACTTTAAAGAAAAAAGAGCATTATTTTTTCCACTCAAAATGTGTAAGATTATCGCTTAAAGATGAATTGTTGGGAACCAAGTTTTTTTCTCGTCTTTGTTAAATATTCATTTTATTTTCGTTTAGCTTCAAAAATCATCCTTCTCAGATAAATTCACTTTACGCAAGGCATGTCTTATACAGGGTTTATTGCATACCATTTATGTTAATTTCGTTGATGCGGGAGTTGATTGAAGGCAAGGACAGTTTCTGTTTCAAGGGGAGCGGGTACCATGAGATCTTTTTTTTTCCCCTCTATGGTGTTTAAGTTTACAATTTTTGTCTCATGTCATGTTACATCACTTCATAAGAATATTAATATTATAACTTCTATGATTTTTAATGTATAATTTGAATAATTTATTTTTTTTAAAGAAAATTAGCAATTTTTTAAAATGCATCTTCTTTTTTAAAAATTGGCGTAAAGTCTCAAAATTTTTTTTATTGATTCATTACTCCTAAAGCAAAACTTTTATGCTTTGAATTTTTTATAAGTCAAATACTTTTCGAAAAAAAAATGAAGTAACACAGAAAAAACAACGAAAAATTAAAAAAACCTACAAAAAGAATTTTTTTTTAAAAGTACTTATGTTATCCTAAAAGTAGAGCATAAATTTGTTATGTATAGTTTCATTAACATGTGGGAAAAAAATCCACATTATAGATTCAAATTTAAAAAAGCCATTGCATTTTAATTGAGATGAAATGCGCAAAAAGCAAAGTGAGAGAAAAAGGTATTTTAAGTTTTCGGCGTGCAAAAACTTAAGTAATTTCTTTAGCAAAATTTCAAGCAAGGAACTTTTTTTTCAGTTACAATCACGATGAAAGTGCTTCTTCTTGCTTATTTTATTAAAAAAAATAAATATATCGCTTATATTCAACACAGTTACTGTTTCGGAATGAAAAGGTGGCACCGCACACCGTAATAAAATGAATGATAAATCAATAATTATTGCTTCAATTTTTGTGAAATTTTCAGGGAACATTTTTAAAGATTTATTTTACTACTTAAGCCAATAAAAAAAATTTCTGGTGTTTTTCAACATTTTTGGGTACTGGCCCCCCTTAAGCAATGCTGCGACATATATAAAGTCACAATAACACTTATACTTTTGAGCAACTTCGGTTCCATACAAATTTCAGTTTTGCGCATATTTCTGCTTGGGCTTGCTGCATAATTTTTGTAACAGAAGATGTTGAAGAAATTTTAATTGCACCAAAAATTTATTCGTTTTCCTAGCATTACTTATGAATTTTAAATAGACAGCTTAAAATTTTCGCTTTAAGAAAGACAAAAATTACAGAAAAAAATATTTCATAAATGAACTGACTGTTTTTTTTCCTGTACACATGATTTGGTAAATAAAAGCACAAAACATTATAGCTTTGTTTTATGTGGATGGTAAGACACAAATATAGATATCATAGTTATAATATCGAAGTATTATAAGGAAACACGGTTACGTCAGGATGATTAACAGAGGCAAAAAGTACTGCAGTTATGTGTATTATGCTCATTATATTCTGGTATTTAAAAAGACAAGGGATGAATAGATGCTTAAATTAAAAAAAAAGTTTCAAATTTAAGCATCTACTCTTAATACATACTTTTGATTCCAACTGATTTTATCCCATGCATAAGTACAATTTTAAAATTTAATAAGCATGAAATAATAGATACAAGCGGTACCCGCCTCAGTCCTCACCCCCTGAAAAAGCTTGCTTAATTTTAGATTAGTCAAAAAAAAGTTCCTTTTATATATTTAATTAAAACTCACTAACCCCCGGAAATGCTTACGCAGTTCTTTTGGATCACGTCGCGATCCAAACAATATTATCTACACTAAAGCATTTTTTCCTAGCTTTATCACTATCACAGAATGACGTATTGAGGGCGTAATGAGAAACGTACTTTACCATCTTGACGGCATTTTGTATATTTATTGCTGGAATTAGGAACTTTTCTGGAACCTTTCATCAAGGTTCATTTCACTTGAAAGCTGTTCTCTTCAACGCAAACATTCTAGAGATCGCAATATACTCATTTTAGAATCATGGATTTAAAAACAGCAAGTAATTTGGTTTTCACGCGTAGATCAACTGGGCAACAATCGGCGAAACGCTCGAAGTCCCTAGGGTTTAGATCTTTGTTAACTAACGGAGTGTTGCCAATCGGGAAATGGAAATAAGGGCCCTTTTTCCGGTACGTTTAAGTGTTTTAAATACAGCGAAACTCGTTTAAAACGCTGTTGAAGGGACTAGCTCGAAACAGCGTCTTAAATTGAAAAGCGTCTTATGGGTGAATTGAAAAAAAGAATAAAAAAAGAAAGAAAAAATTAGAGAGAGGGGAAAACCCTCAAGTGTAAATATGTATTGCTCATCATCCATAAACTACGTAAAGAACTTATATACATATTGTACAATGCACATTATACTACTTATTAAAGTTTTCGTATACAATTCTGATGTGCTGGGAAAGAAAATATTTATTTTAGTTTGTGGGAGATTCCGGATACTGGCTGCAGCAAGAAAAATTATCAATTTTGTTGGCCTTGCTCAACATTTCTTTATCATGCTCCAAAGAGGACAGTAGAACTTTTCCCCTGTTCCCCCCAAGTACTGTAAGCTCGTAGTAACTAGGGATGTAACGAATTGTGATTTGGCCGAATAGCCGAATACCGAATATCCGGCCATTTCTTCCAGGCCGAAGCCGAATATTCGGCTAGGCCGAATACCGAATATTCGGCTAGGCCGAATACTAAAATTTCTAGAAAATAGTTGTAATAGAAAGTATTTGTCAAATTTAAAATTATTCACAAAGTCAAACACCAATTACACACAATCTATGATGTATGATTTAATTCTGTTTGTTAAGAATTTAAAACTATTTAAAATTAATCTATTTCTATTGTTTTGAATGTAATAAAGCTAAGAATTTCACCCACAAGTGGAATTGAAATGACAGGTTTTATGGTAGTAAGCATTAGCATTATTTTATTACTGCTTAGTGAACTTTTATCTTGCTCAAAACTGTTTTATGAAGGTATTTTCAAAGTTATAAAAGTTAATACTTTTATTTTATGGGGTTTTTTACATACCTATTTTTAAATGATCTAATAAAATTTAATTCACTTAACTGGAATATATTTTTATTTTGAAAAACCCCAAAAACTTATGCTATCTAAATATTCATGATATTATTCTAGGCTTTTCCCCATTTCTCCCTTACCCAGTATTCACAATAAATCAGTCTACCCAAACAAAGTCTGACTTCCACTTTGTTAACAATAACAAAATAAATGTCTCATATTCTCCATCATAATTAACTATTGCCAGCTTTTGGGAGCAAATGCTAAATATACAATATTACGACTTTAAAATCTGTTTAAATCTGTTTTTGCTCAGTCAAGCCTAAAACAAGGTTTAAAAAAGTAGTTTTCTTCTAAATTATTTTTATTTATTAAAACCATATACCAACGTATTCTTTTGCAATAATTATAATACAATTTTAAATGTCTAAAATCCATTAATTTCTTTATTTTTTCTCATTTCTACTGCAATAGAATTATTCGGCCGAATAGTCCATCAATATTCGGCCAGGCCGAATTTGACCCTACCCAGTATTCGGCCAGGCCGAATATTCGGCTAGATGATGAGATGACTATTCGGCCAGCCCGAATAGGCCAAATACCCAATAGTGGCCAAATATTCGTTACATCCCTAGTAGTAACTATGGTTGTCGTCGCCGGTTCCTCGTTGTTTTCTGCTCGTCATCCTTCTCTTTCTTCACAATTGTTGAATCAGTGATCATTTCATCCAAAGTCCGAGTGCTGCTGGTCACGAGGTTATCGTAACTGTTACATAATCGGGAAAATTTTCCAATGATTGCAAGTCCTGACCCTCTTCTAGACCTGAGCTGTCAGCTTGTTCTGAATTACTCCACCAACTAAACGCAACTTTCTGAAAGCAGTTTCTTATTACGTATTGTTTACTTTCATCTCACGCAGAACTGTTGTAATAAATGGAATCGAAGACATTAATTTTTGTTGAGTTGCTACACTCCATGTCTCTCTGTCGCTAATATCGCTGGACTAATTTCTCGCTGGAGCATGTTCTCCGAAAACCCCACGTAAGAACAAATCGTCTTAACAGGTGGATTTTGCATTAACTAGTCGGTCCTAGATATGTCTAGGGACCGACAGAAGAGAGCGTCTGCGGGAGCATCTAAAACGAGTTTTGCTGTATATAGATGTTTGGATTTTCAATCACGATTTAAGTGTGTGTTTTCATTAAATTTATCAAAGCTAATCGTTTTTGTTACTAATAATAAATAACGCATTGAATCTCTCTCCCATAGTATGAGAACAGTTGAAAATACATAAAGAAATAAGAACTAAAACAAAAAAGAAGAAGAAATACGAAAGGGGGAAAAATCAGTTTCTCCTATGTAGAATAAAAATTATCAAAATGTTATGTACTCATAAACTTTAAAACTAATAAAAATTGAAACTTAACGTTAAGCGCCATATCATACGCATGTCCTCTTCATAATCCCTCTTAAAGGATATTGTTCTCTATTGATCCTCTTTTTATCTTAAAATATTTTTATATTTTTTATCGTTACTTTGGCATTTCCAGATTTCATCATTCTACATTGTTGGCGAAACTAAAGTTCAATCCAAACCCATTCTTTTTCTGCGGAATATTTATTTTTTTTCCGTTTTAGAAAGGAAACATTCTTCAAGGAAAGTCACTTTTTACACAAGTAAGAAAACTGAAGAAAAAATACATATAATACGTATACATCACAGGCGAAGAAAAAATCCCACTTTCCCCAACAAAAATATTTTAGAAGCAGTGTCTTTCGATATGAAGGGGTCCCCGATTCCCCCTTAAATTCGAGATCTTAGAAAGACATATCCATCAACATAACCCCGAACAGTTTATGGCTCAATGGCAACACACATCTAACACGTGCGGCTGAACTAAAACCCGATCATTTCTCAGTTTTCTCCCCCTCCCCCATTTGGCCATGTGTTCTTGAGGGGATCGAAAAGGGTGTCGGATGAAACGTAGAGGAAGGGACGTGTCTTTTAACTAAGCCTTCTTTCTTCTAATGTATCTGTTAGAAGGAGTTTCAATTTCGTGTCGTTTAAGACCTCACACCCCGTAAATGCCTTGCTTGTGAAGCATCATTGGATACAGGACACACGCCGATTGATTCAGAAATATTTCGGAAGCATGACTTCTAAAGGATATAAACAGACTACGACAAGAATATTGCATCCATGGACAAAGATGCACTTTCGACCCATATCTAATAATAAACAACTAGCAGAGAAGATAAATTATGTGCCTGAGAGCCATAGTATCTTAAGTCCATTGTTCGAGTTTTTGCGAGTTTACAATTAATGGATATACAGAATTCCGAAAGTTCGGAACTTTTAGAGTACCCATCGGACATCCTTATTCTAAGGCTCTCACGGAAAAGTCTAGTTTGATAGTACTGAAAATGTTTGTTTTTTAACTTCATTGCAAAAACTCGAAAAATGGACTTTACTATAGAAGAACGTAATTATTCCAGGATTATCTCAGGAACAGGATTATTTTCAGAAAAATATATAACTTCTTTAGCAGATAAAGAATGTCCGTAAAGTAATAAAAAAGGTTTTTAGTGGTATAATAGATGGAAAAAAAAAGGCACTTTGCTTCACGGAATCATATACAAAACACTCCTTAGAGATATGACCAGTGTTTTTATTTTATTTTTTTAATGAGTGAACAGTTAGCAAGTACCATCGTATCAATAATTTATTTATAAGGATAATTTATAATTTCTTTTTTATCCTTTTTTACAATATTGCTTTAGTACAATATTGGCAAGCCTTTATGGCTGAATAATATGAAGATATCCTTTTTTGCTAAATAAATTTCAAGAAAAAGAATGAGCTTCTCTTGTAGATAGCACAATGCGCTCATGCAACAGCAAAAAATTTCTTATTTTTTTAAAAATATATTTTCATTTTATGTACTTATTTTTTTTTTAGTAGTAGGTGAATAGTAAGAAAATTCTTTCGCTTACCGGTCACCGGAAAAAAAATGAAAATGACAACATGATTTAAAATGCCCGAAAATGCTTTATTTTTGTTTTCAAATAATGCAATAGCACACAAAAATATTTAAAACACATAGATTAATAGATCAAAAACTATCTTGCTTGGAATGACAACCGCCAAAGTTTGCGTCCCTGATATCTAATCACCCTTTATTTTCGGGTAAGAAAATTATTTTAGTTTGGTAAATTTTTTCATCTGCATCAGGTCAGTTACTCTGCTCATGATTTTTCTTTTTTTTAACGAAAGAATATAATGCATTGGTGGTCTTGATGCGCAAGGGCATCACGCTATACATCCTATAGATTTTTATTTCCCTTATTCCAAAGCTAACCAAGTGACGCAAAACGATGGGGAAAGGGAATGGTAAGTAGAAGAGCGTTTTTCAATGCCCATGAAGTAATGAGAAGGAAACTAAGTTTGCATCTTTTCCCATTAATTTCTTTACTTACATGCCGGAGTTTCTTACTTTAATCTCTACTTTGTACGTGTTAGGAAAATAAATAAATAAGTTGAAAAGTATTATTATTTGTCAAACAAATAACAAAGTATTTTAATAATAAATCAGGGTACATTTTGTTAAAATAATATGGTTCTGAAGAAGCAAAACTCATGATTTATATATTTCATTTTGTAATTATTCAAAATGAATATTAAAGCTATTTCTGTATTGGTTGTCTTTCCAGATTATTTACATAAACTTATTTTTTTAATAACCCTTGATAAAATAATTATTAATTAGTTAGAAAAAAAACGCATAAAGCACTTTTATTCGTATTACAAAGAAAAATAATCTTGTATTTAAGTACCTCATCACAATTTATCGGGAATGGTATCAATAGTTTTTAACAGAAGATTAGAGTATTATGGAACAGTCGAGTAATATGGAATACCAAAGTTTCTCTTCTGCTAAGTGCTGCTGCCTAGCTATAATATTATAAACTACTTTTAAGCACACCAGTAATGCTCTATAATCAACTTTATTCAGTTGCCTACTTCAATGCGTTTACTCGGAAGAAATCTATGGCTTTGACTTCAAACATAGTCCATAACTTCATATTTCAAAAATCTGTAATACTTACTAGAAATGTGAATTTTGAAATGTGACTAAGCATAATGTACATTAAAATAGTGGGAGTTTTCAACGTAGTGCCCATTTTTAGTTGATATCTCTTTCTATATAGTTGAATTGTTATTCATTTCCCGATAGCTGGTCGGGTTATAGGGAATACTACGATGGAGTACTCAACGTATCAACCCCACCATCGAAAAACAAGTCGAATGAATGGAAAAACGAGTACATCTTTTTCTAATTCATTCTCCATAAAGACTACAAAAAGCTCTGCAAAAAAAAAAAAAAAACGTGACTTTAGCTATAAGGATGACTCAAAAAGTGATAATGAGTCTCCGCCCTTCTGATCTATATATCATCAAAATCAGACTTCATACCATCCACTTCATTGGACAATAATAATGGAGAACGCTTCATTAAAACTTGTTTCCATCCCAATTTAGCTCATTTTCTTCAATTCCTATCCCCTATTCCATATTGCAATCAAAATGACTTTTTTTATTTCAACCATTTTTGTGGGGGAAAATAATTTCAAAACATTACTTCTGATCAAACATAATTAGTCACAACTAGTTAAAGTTGGTATAATCTTTTAGTTTGAAATTTTAAATCCAATATACAGCAAAATTCACAAATAAAAATGTCATTCCGTAATACCATCCTCTTCTCCTATAATTGCTCCAGTTTCCCTTAAATATATTCACGTTTTATTAAAATAATGTCGCTTTTGCCGCCCTCATTCCAATAATTTCAAACAATAATCTTCAATACAGTTTCCGCACAAACAAGTGTTTATCTTACTCCTATATACGAAAATGCGGCGTCTAAAAACAGAAAGGTTTATCACAATCTAAACAAGGGAAAGTAGAAATTGGCCCCTTAGAAGACAAATATACCCCTTATCTTCAATTTTCTTTAGAATTTCCCTAGCATGTCAATCAAAAAAAGATAAGGCGATAAATATTAATTATAGGAATCAATTCCGAAGCGATACATCGGCCGCAAATAGAAAATTGCAAAAAATGAGAAACTGAAGAAATAAATCATTATATTCAGATATTTTATTTTTAAAACTCTTGGGAAGAAATTGTGCAGTGAAGAGGATGGAATCATATAGGGATAGATACTATGTCTATGATTCTTACGTGCATGATAATGAATAGCATCATATATACGTAGATAAAATAAGTAATACCTGAATGTACTTATATTGCATTATTATTGGAAATAATTTTTAAGAAAGATCGAAAAATGTAAAAATATCTCATATTTATAGTTTAGTACATACAGGATAACAGTATGGCAATCATATCGCAAAGCATAATGATAATAGAGTACTATGAAATGTGGACATGAGTTTCTCGTTCTCTCTTTCGTGAATAAAAACAATTTTAATCAACATTTATAAGTAAACAACATTAGAGTTATCAGACTTGTAAGAATAGAGTGAAGTAATGCTATGAAGTTGAAATCTTGAGGCACTTTTGAATGCAAAATTTCACCTCCGTGCATGCATTAAACGAACATCATCCAGTCTCCTTGCTTATGTTTCAGAAAAAACGTAAGCCAAGTAACCATATGGTCAAATTATTTCATTTTGCGCTACATTGAATGTCAACTTGTAGATAGATGCCTAGAAAGTTGAGAGCCTGTAATATAATTTTTAACTATAGAAACGGTAATCCAATCGAAATTTTCATCAGAATGAAAAATGGTTTGTAGTGATTACTTTCAATTTAAATTCAACAAAGAAAGAATGATGTTATTAAATCTGAGTCTGCAGCAGCATTTTCCAACATGTTTTTTTTTAAACCAGCAACCCCCGTGTTACCAATTAATTGGGGACAACCTCCTTCTACCCACACACACACAGACACACGTATAGCTTTCCGAGACACATTATTTTCCACAACTTAATTGATTTGTTATTATCATTACTATTGTGTCCGTCCACGTAAGCACATGTGCACTAAGCTCAAGTTCTGCCTTTGTCGTAAGCAGGGGCGTGTGGGGCAAAGAACAGAAAATATTTTACTTTTTCATTTTGCGCCACATACCCCAACTTTTCTTGCTCTATTTACATAAAACAGCTGTTTTGTGCGAAATTTACAAATTTATTCAATACTTTAAAAAGCTCATGACAAAAAAAGAAGAATTTGATTTTTATATCATTAATTTTTTTTTGTTGAGTTTGAGTTTTACGTTAAAATAAATCGTTCTTCTTGTTTAAGGGGGCGGGTACCATGAGACCATTTTTTTTTTCTATATTGTTTAAATTTAAAATTTTTGTCTCATGTCATGTTACATCACTTCATAAGAAATTTAATAATAAAAAACTGAATTTTTAAAATATAATTTGTATAAGTTAATTTTTTTAAAGAAAAATATCAACTTTTAAAAATGCATCTTCTTTTTTAAAAATTGGCGTAAAGTCTCAAAATTTTTTTAATTGATTCATTACTCAAAACCAAAACTTTTATGCTTTGATTTTATGCACAAGTACTTTTTGAGAAAAAAATAAAAACTGTAGTAACGCAAAAAAAAAAAATCAAAAAATCTTCGAAAAGAATTTAAAAAAAATTACTTAAGTTATCACAAAAGTAGAGCATACATTTTTTATATATAGTTTCAGGAACATGTGGGAAAAAATCAACATTATAGACAGAAATTTAGAAAAGCCTTTGCATTTTGATTCAGATGAAATGCACAAAAAACAAAGTGAGAGAAAATGGCATTTTAAGTTTTCGGCTTGCAAAAACTTAAATCCTTTCTTTTTCAAAATTTCAAGTAAGGAACTTTTTTTTTTCAGTTACAGTCACGATGAAAGTGCTTCTTCTTGCTTATTTTATTTAAAAAAAAATAAATATGTGGCTTATATTCAGCACAGTTACGGTTTCGGAATGAAAAGGTGGCACCTCACACCGTAATAAAATCAATGATAAATCAATAAATATTTCTTCAATTTTTCTGAAACTTGCAGGGAACATTTTAAAAGATTTAGTTTACTACTTAAGCTAATAAAAAAAGTTTTCGCTGTTTTTCAGCATTTTGGGTACTGACTCCCCTTAAGATAAAACCCGCACTTTTCTAGTAAATGTTTAGATTCATCTGCAAAAATGTTAAGGGCCTATGTCAGTGATTGCTAAACTGTACCCCGCGATGCCCCGGACAGCTGCGAGTGTGCGAGGAGCGTCACGAAATTTTGCAATAACTTCAGTGGTTGTTGATTAATTATGTAAAAAGATAAGGGCAAAATAGGTGGAATTATTTTTTTCAAACCTTCAGTTTTTATACTTTGCAGTAATCATTGTTTTTCTTTTTTTTTTCTTTTCATCCAGCCTTTATGAATGCGTAAGGAAACTTTTGGTGCGATCACAAGTTTGAATCCGTCGCACCCGTTTTTCAACGACAAGGGTTTGAAAATGAAATTTGGAAGTTAGCAGAACTTTGAATTTCAAACTAAGATTAATTTTCCCTTTTTTAGTTTCATTTTGATCGCTGTATTTGTACGAAGCCCGGTTTTCGTCGGAAAGTTTCAGAAAAGGACAGGCAGCTATGAAGCATTCCATGGACAGAAAAAAGTACACTAAGGGGCAGACTCATTAGTCTCATTCTCATGAGTCATGAATTTATTGTTAAAGGTCCAGGTCCTTATTGGCCTTGGGCCTTCCTCTACAGCCACGGAATGCAGTGGAAAATTCTGTTATTACTATTTTTTTATATCTTTTAATTGTGATTAGTCATATTTTTACTTAGAACAAGGCATTGTGGGAAAATCTTATATCTGAAAACGTGTTACGACTCGGAGACGTTTGGGAACCATTGGTTTATGCAAGCAGCTTTTCTGAAATGAAAAATAAATGTAAGATACATCTTTGTTCGACCAAGTTCTTCACTGAACTTCTTAGTTGCATTCTTATAGTTACTGCATAATTTTCTTATGTCTGCCGTCGACCGTTTAATGTCAATCAGGTACTAAATTCTTCTCAGTATGCTATTTTGTTTAAACCTGTCCCATTTGAAAATTTTAAATGGTGTTTTTTTTCTTAATGGGGAAAAGAAGCGAAAAACTTATTGCTTCGGAGTTCTGGGGGAGGGGGGGTGATCGCAAAATCCCTCACGTAGCTCCCACTTCTTACTGCTTTGATTAAGACGTGCAATAATTTTATTCCGAATCTGTTATCAAGAAAATCGAAATACAAAGTTCTAGTTATGGTGCTGCCATCTAGTATTTAAACGTGCTAACATATATACAAATGAATTTCCAAGATCAAGAATTGAGATGTATTCGCAGAAATCTTTCGGATGAAAATTTTTTTTTTTTTTTTTTTTTTTTTCGAATTCATTATTCTCTCCAAAGTTATTAGGCGCAGGGCGGACAGACCGACCGACAGACGCACTTTTTTTCCCATATCAAAATCTTACTTTATAATTTTTTATTTTTCTCTCTTTCCTGTTTTTAGCGTTATTTTTAGAAAACATTAGGCTTTCTTACATGCTATTTTCTTGCGTTTTCTTTAACTTCTAAGGAAAAGTAAGCTTAAAATCTATCGAAATTGTTATTGTAACCATACCAATATTTTCCTTTCTGATAATAAATTGTTTGAAACCTTTCAAGGGATTGTATAACGTTGAAATGAAGAAGGATATCAATAAATAAATAAATAAATAAATAATTAAATAAAAAATAAAAAAATAAAGATACAGATTTCTCATAACATTCATTTACTTTAGTTCTTGGTTTGGCAATGATAAATAAAAGAGAAAATACACCTTTAATTTTAATCCTAACAAGCACTTAACCAAAATTTACTACCCCATAGCACATATAAACCCCTTAAATAAATACAATATTTAATATTGTAATGTTATCTAATCACTTCTGTAATAATTTCTACCATATAAAAATTTATTGTTGCCTTACACGTCATGCAAATGCTTTGTATTTATTTATCTTTTTATTTCAAAGAATTATTATTTTGTCATTTATTGCCGTTTAACATCATTGCTGGAAATAAGTGGTATAAACCATTGCATTTCAGATCAGGCAAAAAGGTCCACGTGACCATCACAGATTTTTCAAAAAAAAATTTTACAGTAGTCACAACTGAGAAACATATAAAACTATCCCAAAAGGATTTTGCAAAAATAAAATCACTAGTTACAGACGGCTAAAATTCAGCACAAAATTAGCCGTTTTCAAAAAATCACCAAAACACTAACTTTAAAATAGTCACTAATTCAAAAGTATTAGACCGATTCGAATAATTTTTTTTTCTATAAATAAATAAAGAACGGTATCTCATTTAGACATCATTTTTGAGAATCTAGTCAGCATTTTTGATAAAGAAAAAATTGTTTTGAGGTTCAAAAATTGGATTTTTACCGATTTTATGATTTTTTTTGTATGTAATTTTCTTTCTTTCTTTCTTTTTTTTTAAACAAAATTGAAATGGCATTATAAAGTGCTCTTATGGAAATTTTAAACGAAGTTGTATCATAAGCCTGAGATGTATATAAACTAAAAAATTTTGAAGTATGATTATACAAAAATGCTATTTTTTAAAAAATCTGAAAATTTGCTCATTTAATGTCCGTTAAGTTCTTAACAAATTGCTATCATTCACATTGTGTATTTTTGCTCAACAGATTTTTATGATTTTTCAAAAGTGGCGTTTTCGTGCGCTTTTTATAACACCAGAAATTTAAGCTTGTTCCTATTTAATTATTTTACCTTTTGATGTAATCAATTTTTATTGAGAAATGTACTAATATTGGTGGGCAATTACTGTAGTTGAATTACATTTAACCTTCGTAAAATTTAAATAGAACTATGCACAAAATGTAGCCATCATGATTGAATGAGTGAATGTCATATTGTTCACTTCAATTACTACTACTCACGCAAGGTGCATCAATATTTTGTGACAGTAAAAGTAAACTATCATGCAGGAAAAAAATTATTGGCTATCCCAGAATAATAATGCTTAGAATGGGACGAACCATCAAATATCATGTGAAAGCAGTTAAAAAACTACCAGCCTCTTTAAAAAATATAATATTCAATAAATGATTTCCAAACAGGAAAATGTAGTTAAGTACTGATTGGGACAAAATAAGAATACATCACGATGGTTAGAGACTTTATTGTATCATTTATTCCCAGATAATCAAAAAAAAAAAAAAAATCAATGCCCAGAAAAATCCGGAAAGAAAAAAAAATACCGGTAAATGATGTTGTATACAGCATCATCTGTACCCTCGAACCTTTAAAAAAAATTTATAATAATCAGAAGATGATCCAAGAACTTGATTCTTCTTTCTTCTTCTTTTTTTTAAGTATCTGCATATGCTTTTAAAACTATATCAGTGCCGTAACATGATATTTCATGTAATGTGTGCGAGTTTAAACCTAGTAAAAACCATGAAGACAATAACATTCATTCAATCATGGTAGCTACTTTGTAAATTAGCCGCAGTAAATATATAGCAACATGGTATATTTTTTAATAAAAATTTATTTCATCATAAGGTAAAATGATTAAATAAGAAACTTGAATTTCTGGCTTCATGAAAAACGCACAAAAGCGCTACATTTGAAAAATCATAAAAAAATCTTTTGAGAAAAAATACATAATTTGATTGATAGCAGTTTGTCAAGCACTTAATAGACATCAAATGAGCAAACTTTCAGATTTAAGAAAGGCGTTTTTAATTAATAACACTTCAACAATTATAATTTTTGAATTTAAAACTTAAATTTTTGGTATACATCTCGGGTATGGCATAAAATTTGGTTTAATACTTCCATAACAGCACTTTATATTACCATCTCAGTTTTGTTAAGAGAAAAAATAATAAGAAAAAAAATCATATAACCGGTGAAAATCCAAATTTTGCACCTAAAAACAATTTTTTCCCTTTATCAATAAAGCCAATTAGATTCTCAAAAGTGCTGTCTAAATAAAATGCCGTTTCTTTATAGAAAAAAAAATATACGAATCGGTCATTTGAATTAGTAGCCATTTAAAGCAAGCGTTAAACTGGCCAACTCTGAATTTCAACACCTTAACTGGTTTCCCCGTACTGCGTACGGGTTAACCCGAACAGCGTACGGGCATTAATATTTCCGCCTTTCTTGTTTTGATTTGCCCGTATTATTAATTGATTGAAAGAGAGTCATTCAAGGGCAGTTGTGTTTCAAAGTTATAAAATAGAAAAATGCATAAATTCATTAATTATGAAGTTAAAAAAAAAAACTTTCATTTTCCTTTTATACCAAGTTAGGACTTCAATTACATGCAATAAAAATATGCTTTTTTAGGAACATTTGTGGTAAAAAAATTGACCAGTTAAGGGGTTAATAACGTCTGCGCTGAATAAACGACTGTAGCTGGAGAAAAAAATTTCTTGCAAAATTCTTTTGTGATTTTTTTATATGTCCCTTTAGTTGTAACTACTGTAATTTTTTAAAGAAAATCCATGACGTTCGTCTGACAGGTTTCAGGCTTCCCTTCTGATTTGAAATATCGTGTTGTCTTTTGTACATTTTTTCCCTTTATTGCAGTAAAGGTAGGTTTACTTCTAGCCTTACATACATTTAATCAGTATAGTTCAATTGATAACAGTTGCAACCAATATCCAGTCACAATGAATTGCCCTCCAATAAAAACGGTAAAATTTTTGCTGTTGATGTCATTGAGTGTTAATAGATGGCGACACTAACTATTTGATTTTTGGACCAGTTTGATTGATTTTTTTGTGAGTTTTTTTTTTTATCAATGTAAATTTAAAAGCACAACGCATTATGAAGTTGGCCACGCGTGAAGAATTTAAAATTTTACTTTAGTTTCAGAGTTTCTCATTTCAAATCTGTACGTTTGTACCTACATGAATGTCCCGAACTTATAAAGCTCGCATCGGACATATTTGGGGTTCGCACGGAAAAGTCTAGTCTTGTAGTACTAAAAATGTTTATTTTTCAACTTCATAACTCGAAAAATGAACTTAAGGTACTATGGCTCTCAGGCACAGAAATTAAATCTAAAATCTGCTTTGATAGTATAATAATAAAATTAGTTCATTTTAACTAAATTGCACGCAATTGTTTTTAGATTGAATTTTCCCACACAAAGCCGTCGGATGGGCAATAATATGCAATATTTTTTCTTTTCTTTATTTTCCCCAATGGTGAGAAAATATGCTCTAGCCTCCCCCCCCCCTTCCCAGATGTAACACAAACAAAATCTTGATTTAGAAAAGAAAAAAAAATGTTCTTCGTTCCAAGGTTTTTGTGACACACAGTTTGGAAACAAAAGTTATAAAAAATAAAACTAAATTTTAGACAAAGGGCAACATGTTACAGGATCATAAATGTTGTAATTAGATTTATTAAAACAAAGGCTGCATTGTAAATACTGACTTCTTTTATCGATTATCTTCAAACTTGTAAATTTTGTTAATTATTTAAAGTTGCGTTACATGAAATAAACACGTATTTTTTATGGCATTGTTTTGATTTGATGTTCAATTCCAACGGTGATTTAAACAGTAAATGAAAAAAACCCCTAAAAACTTACAAAGTCAAAACACATTTGTTCCGGCAAATTTAGTTTAAAACTTCGGTTTTGGAAAATTTTACTGTCATGATTTTGTGTGTGTGTATTCTGTATTTTGAGGAGTAATTAGAGATTATGCGTGTTTAATAAAAATTTATGCACGACTATTTCGTTTGATGAAAGGTGACAATGAATAACTACATACACATCCAAACATTATTTCATATATAAAAATTAAACAATTTGATATAAGTTACCTCTCTTATTCATATTTTTTTTTTCGTTATATTAGTTGAAATCTTCTAAGCAAATCAAACTACACTAAGCAAAGATTAGATTTAAAATGTATAATAATAATAACTAAAACTATTGCAAAAAAAATCAAAACTAGGACCTATGAAACATTAAAATATTATTTACAAAAGAGAAAAGACCTCTAATTATTAATGTTTTCTTGAATTATTATTTATTTATTTATTTATTTTATAGTTATGTAAAGTAATTTTTGTACAAATATTAGATACTATATTAAGCCATGATTAACAACACTGTCAAAAAAAGAATTATATTGTATTCTATTCGAGATGCTTCTAGCATCATATTAAGAGGTCTGCGTACGTTGCGCCTTTCATGTGTTGGATCTCCTAGTTTTGAGTCAGCTCCCAGATGAGAGACCATCACCTTGGTTTTACATCCCCAGAGGTATCGTTTGACTTGGAGTACATTGTAGTCCGTGGGCCGAAGTCTCAAAAAGAGCTTAAAATTAATTTTCGTTCCGACTCTTGAGGGGCAATTTTATTCTGCCAAAATAACGCATAATATTGGCTGATAAATGTAAATTCATAAATTACTCCAAAATATGATTGTCCATTAATTCACAGTAACCAAAGTTATGAGGAACTATTTCATTTTCACGTTAGCACATGGATATCCCAAAAAAGATAGCACTGTGACGTCACTAAAAAAGAAATTAACCAATCAGAGCAACAGGAGCGGCCCTCTGTTTACGTTTTAGTAGCGCGTTCACTGTCTGATTCTTTGGAGTTATACAATTCTTTTTGCTTTCACGCTGTTTCTTTTTTTTTTTTTTATGTTAACGCTTTTAAAAAATTGTCAATTGCAGTTTTAATGTAAGGGGGTATGTTAGTTCATTGACAGTAATTTTTGAGTTGTTCATGCAACTTCAATAATTTATTTAAATAATTTTTATTCAAACTTTTAATTCTGTAGGGGAAAAATAATAAATCCCCTTCATAAAAAATGTCAATCGATTCTTTTAACAATTACTACGTCACTGAAAATATTCTTCCTTTTAAAAAAATCTGGGGATATTCTATATCATTCCAGACAAATATGCATCAAGGACGTAGCCAGAATTTTTTTTTTTTTTTTTGGGGGGGGGGGGGGCTGACTTTGAAACATTTATGTTGAGGAAAGTTTCAGGGAGGAACATATGCTACATTGCGAAAAATTTCCGGATTTCGGGGGGAGGCTCGAAATCCGGACAACACAATCCCGGCCCGTGCGCCCCCCCTCCCCTCTGGATACGGCCTTGATATGCATTAAAAGGGGACACAATCTCAGGGCACAAATCGGCTTTTTCACTTTTTATCTCTTCAGAAACCGCTATGACCCGTTTATAAAAATTTTGGGTTTTAAGAGTTAATATAAGCAGTAGTCATACGGGGTAATTCCTGGTCACGCCTTTTTTAGTTTTGTAAACTGGTATAACAAAGTAACTGCTAACTGAAATATGACAAACGCTCCTTAACAGTACACCGTGCAATTTTTCGTTTCTTTGTAAAGAAAAAAGAAAGAAAAATTGTGTTTGTATGTGCTAGTTATAAGTAGAAAAAATAGTAAATTTTTTTTTATTAAATTCGGAAGAATAGAATCCGAGGAAATTTGAAATGTTGTTTAAAAACAACACCGCGCATTTAGGGGTAACATTAATAATTTTTTATATAATCATTTTAATAAATGAAACAAAATTAATAATAAATAGGTATGCATTATAATCATAAAATAGTAAAATTTATTAAAATAATTAGTTTTATTATTATTTATAAATTGAAAACATATATATCAAAGTAAAAATTTGCCCATGTAACTATTAATCATTAGTTACATGTGCAAATTTTTTACTTTAATTACCAATAAAGTTTAATAATTTCACTAAAAGGTTTTAAACAAGAAACCTAACATCTGTAGGGGGTTTGATGCAATAATGCTTGTTTCTTCTTTGGTTGAACGTCAATTGATTTTAAAACAAAATTCCTAAAAAATAATTTAGTCAACCACTTTACGCTAATTTGTTATATAATTACAAGAATAATCTTCCAAAAGATACCAAATAAAGTGAAATAAACAACCAGAGACACCTGTTCTTGTTTACACTGCAAATAATGCAGGAGCACAAAAAGGTCCCCCCGAATGCGCGGTGTTGTTTTAAAAAAACAAGTAAAAAAGGCGCCTTAACATGTATTTTTCACGAAAATTTTCGGACAACTTATATTTATTTTATTTTAACACCATGTAAGCAATTAAAGACTATTTTTCAAAAAAATGTTGCTTAAAATTTGTAAAAAAAATTAAGAATTAGTTGTTTTTTGTACAAAATCAACATGTGTTACGATTTGTGAAAAAAGATGAAGCTTGAGCCCAGTTTACAAGATCTAGGGGAAACTGTATTAACTAATATGATCTTACATACAAAACGAAAGAATACACCACTTGTTAGAAATAATACAAAACAAGAGCTTAATGAACGAAAATGAGAGATGTTGTTTAAAAAAAAAACACAGTGCTGTGTAGGGGTAACTATTCTATTTCATGTTGGAAGAAAAGATTTCTTCCTCGCCTCGACAAGTGAATCAGTGGTATCAGAAATAAAGTTCAAGGACATGAACAATAATAAACTTTGCTTTGATAAAACATGTGTCAAACGTAAAGCTGTAAATAGTGCCTTAAATAAGATGGGAAAACCCCTACCCATTTCAATGCCAAATGCGTGTATATTTATGTGTCTAAAAAAAAACTCTCTCTTGCTAACTTATTTCCGTTTAACAATATAGTGTAAAATTTAGCTCGCAATGTAAAAGATGCAATATTTTATTCAATAACGGAATGGATACTTAAATGGAAGACAACAAGAACTGAGGCAACTGTGAGGTAAGTCCTCTGATGCGTACCCAATATTTAAATTACTGCTGAATTAGAAATGTACAAGAAAGCAAGCGCTCCATACGCACGTAGAATACCAATCTAACACATGTGCTTATAATATATCTTTCTATTATTTTATTGTGCACGATGTAAAAAAAATATGGATTTTCAGAAATTTTGGAGGAAAAAATGTGTTACTACTACAAAAACATTTTGAAAACAGATCGTCTCCAAAAATTATACCTTTTTTAAAGACCCACACCAGTGCTATATTTAAAACAAAATAATTCTCGTTGATGCTGTTTTATATTACAAATATCCTATGCTTTTGAATCCAGTGCATATATTTTGTCTATATTTAAATACATTGGTTGCAAGAATTGATTACAAGAGCCTTTTTTAAAATTAAGTTTAAAATAGAATGATAGCAAGGGTCGAAACCTTGTTTACAAACAATGATGTCAGCGACTGATGTTACAGTCGGCGTGATTGGTTAGCTTCACGGAGCAAAAAATAATTCGATGATTTCATTGGAGCAGAGTACGAATTCATCGAAAATAGAGTGCAAAAGGAAATCTCTTGTTATTAAGTTATGGCCAAGTATTTTTTGGAGAACTTAATAAAATTAGAATTACTAGAACATTTTAAATAGTTTCCTTCAAAAAAAAAATTGCCCCCAGAGCATCGGAACGAACTTGAACGATAAATGCATTGGGCCCACGGACTATTGGAATCACGACGGATTTCCCGTGCACCAGCTCCCATTCACGTACACGGTCCCGGCGCGAATCAGTCGCGAGAATTAGGGGCCGTTCATAAATGATGTCACATTTCCCCCCATATATTTGACCCCCCTCCCCCCCTTGTCACAATATGTCACACTTCAGCGGACCCCCTCCCCCCTTTGTCACACGTCACCCTATGTTGCATAATGCACAATGTCACACTTCTTGTTACCCCCTCCTCTCCCCTTGTCACAGTTTGTCACAATTTCACGAACCCCCTCCCCCCCCTCAAAGCGTGACATCATTTATGAATGATCCCTTTGTTGTTTATGAATGATCCCAACATTGACCAACGTCAGTGTTCGGTAGGGTTCCCGAACACTGACGTTGGTCAATGTTGCTTCACTTTCGGTGTTCTTTGTGTCAAAAAAGAAATTCATACAGATGCATTTTTCTAAACTTTCATTTTGTTTTCTTACGAGTAGTCAATTTCTTGGTTAATTATGTACGTTTAAACTTTGCGACATGGTAACTTTCAGCAGAAGTCCCTTTCTAAAAAATTAAAGTCATGAATAAATAAAGTTGTAATTAATATGAGGACCGACAGATTTAGACTTAATCGTCATTTCCTGGGACACTACAGATTCCATTTAGGTAAGGCAAAGCAGCTCCATTTTAAGGATTTAAAATCTTTCCTTATTATTTTTATTTATTTATTCATTTATCATGCATTTTTATAAAAGTATTCATTAAGCGAAAAATCTAGAAAAATAATGTATTTATTCATTATTTTCGATGATGCATAAAATAAAAAAGGGTTTATAAGTACTCATGTATACAAATTTATCATTTTCTTTCTTCTATTCTGCGACATTGCTTGCACGTCAGATTTAAGTTCCGCCCATCTTAGTTTATAAACAGCTTTCTCGAAAGGCGCAATCTGTTTGCTCCATATGAAGATTCTTCGACCGCGTGTTATGAAGAGCTAACAATGAACTGAAAATGGTGTTTAATGAACGGAACGAATGAGTTTATCTAGTACTAAATTATCTCTAAATGTTGCAAATTTGTTTCAACATTTTCATGAGATTTAGTTTAAAATGGTGATTAACATTTTTCAGCAAACGCAAAGGGTGGTGTTTCAAGTATGAAAAAGAATAAATTTACCTGTAACTAAATTACCTTGATGCATCTGTGATTTTTAAAAATGTTTATTAGGCATAGTTTGGTATATTACTTAAATTCAGAGGCTGCTTAATATAAAGTATAGATTTAAAGCTCTTCGTGTTTGTTTTTCATCGAAGTTTTTACGGGATTTAAGCTTATGAACGCTTTTTCCCATTTAGTGTCCAAATAGCATATTAGCAATGAAGTAATACGTTAATTGTAATGGCAACTCAATGTTTAATAGGTTTCATGTAATGTATAACCATTTCTGTATTTAATTTCGGCGAAAAGTGGTATAGGCTCATTTAATGCGAGCTGGCACTTTTCGTGTTGGCACAGTTTATAGATATTGCTTTGTACTAATTTTCTGCTTAAGCTTTTTTCATGTAAAAGCAATTAAACTTGCAGTTTTGATAGTGTCTGCTGACACATAAAAGGAAAAAAAAGGTTAAATATAGCAAAACGTAGTTTTTCAGCATTAATTTCAAACAATTGCGATACTAAATCTGTTTCCATATGGACATATTAAATGACGCTAGTAATTTAAATTTTACTGTATTCTGTAGATAGTCATTGCAATCATGCGACTTATTAAACATAATTTTATTTTGTATACTGCTATGATAAAAGTTTAAAATTTGAACGGTTTTTAGGTTTTGGACTAAATGAAAATTATTTAAGATGTTAATTTCAAGTGCAAAATTTAGAATTGTGATGTACACTTGCTGCATAAAACGATAACATTAACAACTAACACTAACTCGTGTAAATATACTAATATCTTCACATTTAATCTAACAGCAAGCGTACAGAACAATTTTCTGTTTTTTAAATGATTTTTTTTTTGCATTGAACTGTTCCTGAGATATTAACTCTGTCCTGCGGAAAGTCGTACTTAAATAAAAATTGTTGCCGACAAGAGCTTTGATCGTATTAAAACCTGATACTTTAGATTTGTAATTGATATCATTAAAATATAATTCTGTTAAAATTAAGATAGTTTATCTTAAGTATTTTGTTTTCAATAGGTAATAGCCAATTTATATAGTAAAAACTTGAATTATCTACGCATTTGCGATCAAAAGTTGGATAGTGTTTACTGATAAGTTTAGTTCAAGGTGTTTAAATTTGAAAAAGATCGGAAATTTTTAATACTAGATGACTTAATTCATTATATTCCTGAAGCATAATACCTTTTCTAATTTTGTATACTCATAGGTTCTGTATAATAGTGGCAAAATCATGAACTTTCGTTTCAGTGCCTTTTTCCATTTAGTTTTGTATTTTTTCTGAAAGCGCGGAACAATTTCTAAAACTTGACGAGTTTATTTTAAATTCAAATTAGGTAGTGAGAGAAACTGCCATGTGGCATGTTTTTACACTTCTACTCGATTGCAGCGATTTCATGTAAATAGCTTTCAATGTGTTCAAACTGCCATTCTGGTTTAACAGGCTTATTAATTATTACTTTATAGTCTTCCTTATTTAACTTTGCTGTGATCTACATGAGAGGCATTTCTTATAAAACTTTTGATTTATTATGCGTTGAATAAATTGTAATGGAAGAAATCCATTTAATACTGAAATACGAGTATTTCGTCATTATGTAAATGACAAATTGCTTTTGCTTCGATATTTTTTATTTTTAGAATAACTGGTAGATTTAGCTAATTTTTTGTAAAGTGCAAGTTTCATAGAGAAAGATTGTTTTAAGAATCTACAAGCTTCATTATTAAGATAAATTTTTTTGTTAGCGAGTACATATAGGTTTCACTGAAATGTAATATTTTGTTTTGTCAGAGAGCCACTGAAATGTAATATTTTGTTTTGTCAGAGAGCCACTGAAATGTAATATTTTGTTTTGTCAGAGAGCCACTGAAATGTAATATTTTGTTTTGTCAGAGAGCCACTGAAATGTAATATTTTGTTTTGTCAGAGAGCCACTGAAGTGTAATATTTTGTTTTGTCAGAGAGCCACTGAAATGTAATATTTTGTTTTGTCAGAGAGCCACTGAAATGTATTTTTTTTTAGTTTGCTTTTCTTCAGTTACAATACATTTTGCATTTAATTTCAAAATAATTAGTTAAATTGATGTACTGTTCGTTATTGAATAGTTAACTAAATTTTAATTTAGTTTTGTGCTGCAATTGTATAATCAATATATTCACAATGTCATTGGAATTTTTGTTTTCCAATCTTTTGTCTCCAATCTACTGCTTGTTAAAGTGAACTGTAATAAATATAATTTATACTGATACGTGTGTATGATAAAATGACATTGCCACATCAGAATTTTCATATTTTGAGTACGGAATTTGAAAACTAATATTATAAAACACCATGTACTTAGAATTATGTACTTGTGTGCTCAATTAACTGGTTTACTGAAAAAATTAAATGATACAATAAGACTTAAAAATACTAAAGTTCTTTGTTCTTATATTTTTGTAGCAAACATAATTTTTGTTACAAGTAAAGACGTTAAATTTACAATTTGCATTATTTGCTAGTTACTTTTAATGTCTTGCAGTTAAAAATAGTTTCTTAAAAATATCAATTTTTCATTTTTCTTACTATAGTTGTTTCTGAGAATTTTTAATTTATAATGTAAAGATATTACTAATTTCTATTTTGCTGTTGGTGTTTGTTATGGTAAAAATAAATTGCATTTCTTTTCAAAATTTACAATGTCTTATGATTTGTAAGCTAGCTTCCATTTTTAAATTTTATGAAATAAACTTAACTGCATTATAGAAGAATGTATATGTATTGCATATTATAAAAGAAATATATACAAAGTGTTTTAAGATGTTTGATTATCTATAATCAAAATGTTTGTCACAATTTGTGTGTTATAGCATTTTAAAATTTTAAACTGTAAATTTGATGAATTCTTCTGGTTATAAACGAATGGATTTGAAATTGTGTTTCCAACAGTCTTATATTGTGTGTTATAGCATTTTAAAATTTTAAACTGTAAATTTGATGAATTCTTCTGGTTATAAACGAATGGATTTGAAATTGTGTTTCCAACAGTCTTATTAAAATTGTTGCCGTCATATGATGAATTATAAGAAAATCAATTTGTATTTAATTTGAGAACTTATACTTCTCAGTATGGATTTGAACATATTTGCACCTGAATTAAAAGTATTTAATTTAGAAATAATTAGTTGAAAATTGATGTACTGTTCGTTATTCAATAGTTAACTAAATTTTAATTAAATTTTGTACTGCATTTGTAATTAATTTGAAGCCTTACGTTTTATCAGTTTGTACTTAATCCAGTAAGTGTTTAAAGAAAATATAACTTTTTACTTTTATATATTCTGTTGACGTGGTGGATATTTTCAATGTTTTTATAATTTTCAATTCTAATGAAAAGTCGTGAACATAATTTCATGAACATTGCATGAACATTTCGCTCACAAGTGTTCTCCTGTGTAAAATATATGGTTTTAGTAAAATTGTAAGGCTATACATTGTTGACGTTTTCTATGTGAGGTTATCATTTGTAGCTTTAATTTTTTGTGCTCGTATGTCTAAGAATACAGAGATTCATATTGTGCAGTTTTATTTCTGGAATTAAAAATTCATAGTCGGCGTAGAAAATGTTGTTCTATGCTTGTAAAAATGTTTTGATAAATTGCTTAAATTTGGTAATTTCCATCGGTCATTATTTAAAAACTTTAACTTTATTATTCATGTTATGTATTCAGTTTCAGTGTGATTAAAAATTTAATTTTGTCAGAGATCTGATTAGAGAATATTTTTAGGGAAGAAAATTTTTTAATCCTTGCGGTTGAAAAGTTGGAGAATAATCGCGATTATTTTTCTTAAAAGTAAATGAAAAATATATTTTATAATATTGGTTGCATTTATTAGTTATTCTCCATAAACATGAATATAAAATTAGCTTTCGGTTTACATCCTTATTTTAATTTCGGAGAATTTTCTTCAAAGTCTGTGGCGATTTTTTTCTAACTGACTAGATACCTTGTAATGGAAATGAAAAAAATTAAATTCATGCTTAAAAATATGACTCAAAAGTTACTAACAAAGAGTCTACATTTAATTCTTTATATTCAACAAAATGCGTTCGAAATTATCTTCAACAATTAAAAGTATCAATACTTTCAGTCTTTAGAGGGGGGGAAAACCCTGATTATGGCAAGTATAACATGCACGTTTCTTAGCAATTGGCTCTTTTAATGCTATGCTCAGAAAGGTACAAATGCCAATTTTCCACTTTCTGCAAACTATCATTATTTGAGCTTTTGCTGATTTTCTGGAAACGGCCAATTTTGTTCCAAATTTTAAAAGGCTGTAACTAGAAAAATAATTTTTTTTTTGCCTAATCCTTTTGGGATATTTCATATGTCCCTTAGTTGTAACTACTGTAATTTAAAAAAAAAAATCTGTGGGGGTCATGTGACACCCTCTGCCTGATCTGACATGGAATGGCTCATTATCTAAAAGTTTATTACGAAAATTTTAAATGTCTAGCTGTAAATATATGCTGAATCCTTGCTTATAGCTTTAGTGAAATTCTTATTTAAGGTATATTCTATATTTTTAGAATAATTCAACGGTTTGTATCACTTAAAATCATGAAATGACTTAAATTTGCTATTGCGTTCATAAGTTTCCAAATTTGTTAATTTATTTCCTTGGAGAGATGTTTTTATTTTATGAATTCAATTCTTACGACACAAGTTACGAATTAAACTTTCATGGAAATGGAGATGAAAGTATGTTTTGCTTTGGAGCATTTTTTCGGACGAATGGAAAACTTTTATAAGAAATAAAACTACGAAATAAAATCCAATTTCAACGAGTTTTTCTAAAGCTACAAATTGGGTGGAATTTAGTAAAATAATAGTAAAAATTTACGCTAAACCTTCTATAACGAATTGTAATGAATATATGCATTTCTAAAAATGTATTACTAAGACTTGTGTGTTTTGAAGCAAAAGATTTGTAAAAAAATTTCTATACACCATATTATTTTTTATGCAAAATTCACTTTTTAGCATTTAATGAAAAAGCTGTAAAAATACTTATTTCCCTTCGCAACATACCCCAAATTGAGCTGAATGTACAAGTTTTTATTCCAATATCTTGATTATTTTAATCGGGTTTTATGTAAATCGAAAAATTGCAAATTACTTTTCTTCAGAAATCAAAAGTGTAATTTTACAAATTTTTATTAATTGCACAACCTCAAAAGTGACCATACTTGTAAGATAAACCTTTTTTGGTTTCATTTTTATTTAACTCTGATTTTTCTTTTAGCCTTTAGTCGTACTCTGGTCGATTTTAGTTGTAATATTTCGAATAGAAGGCACATACCTTAATTTATGAAAATGCGATTTGAAATTTAACCCATCAAAACTCGCGTCAAATGAGTAACCGGAGAACTCGCGAGTGAGCATTTTTCTCACACAGCCTATTTCCTTCAAAAAAATATAGGTGAAATATTTTAAACTCGACCGTTTTTATTTAATCTAAATACCAAATGTTATCCAAATTATTATTTACAATTCATTGTAGAGGACTTTTTTTTTCATGAAATATTATTTCAAGCAACTTAGGTACTTGACATTTGTGGGATACAAAATGTTCCTTATGGAAACTAAGAAAAAAATAATTGTTTTTGCAAACTATGTATGTCTATTTTATAAGTTTTATAAGAAGCAATTTTATCCGGAGCCATTTGATTCAACAACTTTCCTCGTGAAGTAATCTTCGAAAATAAAAACAGCTTTTCAGTACAAAGAAATTTAAATAATTTAATAACTATACTATTTAATTGTTTTATTCATTTAATTTTAGTCCATTTTGGTACATACCTGGTTTAATTTTTAAAAAAAAATAGAAAAGTTTTCTTTAAATATCACGAGTACTCGCTTGATGGGGGGGGGGGGGGGATACTCGCTTTCAAAAAAAGTTTCACCAGAACTCGCACGATGAGAAAAGCACTCACGCTTGACTAACGTGAATATTTTACTCAGTAAGAGTTCACAAGTGTTAAAGATATCCCCCTCCGATGAACTTAGACTCATTTCATTTCTAAGTTTTGGTATATTAAAGAACATGCGTTATAGATATGATTTCGATTCCCAAGGTCATTCAAAATATAATGCAAAGTACAAAATATGATGCAAAGTTCACAATACGTGATTAGTATTGGATAACACAATCAGGAGCTTAATATTACTCTTATACTAGCAAAGATAATAATACCCTAATGATTAATGCCGGCGATCTAGCAATAGCTCCTTTCTACAAATTTTTCATTTTTCAGATTTTCCTTTTTATTAACACTTCGTTAGGAGCGCGAATCTGTCAGACGACATTAAATGACCACAAATTTATCGATTTTTATTAGTCAACAGGTAGACAGTAATTACGGAAGGTTCTTTTAAAAACCTAGATAATTTATTCAAAAATTATTTAGTCTTCGCTCATATTTACATATTATTTCTACAATATGTGTACAGATGGCAGCACTTCAATAACCCATCTTTGTTGAGGATTAAAATTGAGAAAGAGATTTGGGGATGCGGAGATGATTCGTGCTTCCCGCGAAAAAGCAAACACGTGAATGCCACCTCGTTATGTTTATTACTGTAATCAACAATGATGAATTTATAATTTTATATACAATGGCAGGTTGTCAAGAAAGAATTCTTGAATTAAAGTTGGACAAATAAATGACGTTACGTAGATAAAAAGAAAACGGGAAAAGTAAGAGGAATGATACGATACTTAATAAGAATCTTACAGTGAATGAATGATTGCAGGGAATTGATCTGCTCCATGATCTAGTTCGGAGTTTTTTTTCTTTCTTTCTTTTTTTCTGTCTTTTTTTTTTTTTTTGTTTTTCTTTATTTTGTGACTCAAAACATATCTTTCGATATCACGAACTTTTAAACTGTATGCCCTAGCGTCTTGTAAAAAGAGCAATGCTAGTAGATGGGGAAACATTTGTAACTTACAAATTAAATTCACTGTAGTAAAAACATAACTGTTATTATTCTTATTGATATCCCTGTGGAATCTTAACTCCAATCTCTATAATTAACAGAGCTCATGTGGGTGCCAGTCATTGCTTTCGGTATGATTGATAATTATTTTGCCCTGCACCGCTCCCCCCCCCCCCCCCCCCGTCGTTGAAAAACCTTTAAAACGAAAGAAAGGACCATATATGATATTCATAGACATTTCACTGTGACTTTCTGAAATACATTGTTACAATTTCCCCAAACTAATTTACTTTTCATTTACGAATGGCTATCACTCGCGAACGATTCAGTAAAGGGGTGATGCGCTGAGATGGGATTTCCAAAGATATATTTTAAGCACCTATTGTGCTTTTTTCCTGATGCTGATGTATCCCAAGTCCAAGTTGAAACTTTAACGCGAAAAGAGAAGAAGAACGCAGTTGATTTGTTATTCATCAGAAAAAATAATCATTTCCTCATCTTTCGTTTTCCTCTCACCCCTATTTCGACGATATTGCAGTAGACCTGATTCCTACGGCAAAACAGAGTAGGTTTCGGAGAAGAAAATCGGACATTGCTTACCTATCGTGTGGTGACGGAAATTGCCCGAGCCGTTGTAGATGTATTTACACAAGCTACACTTTTGTCATTTATCTTTCTTCAATTAACACTAATTTCATTATACAGAACCATTTTTTGCTACGCTACTCATGAAACATGTTCTTGTTGCAAATAATGTACTGTTTGCGAAAGTTTAAAAAAAAAAAAAAAAAAAAATTAGAAGCATTTATGCGCTTCTAGAATTAAATAAGTACCTAGTACATATATGAGTAGAAATATTGCGTACTTTTAGCCGTCTAGAACGAAGGTTTCTTCTTTTTTTTTCTGCACGTGAAAAACTTTAATTTTGAGCAAACCTCGAATTTAACAGTTCTCTAACTGCTAATTTCGTATAAAACACAATAATGAAAAACCTCTTGTTTTGATACATTCCAATTTAGGCTACAACTTTAACTTCTATGGATTTGATTTTAATGTTAAAATTGAAGTTAAATTTAAAAGTTGTTTCATACAAACATGTATGGTGTATTTTGCATGAGGCATCTTAAAATGGAACAAATATTTGTTCAAATAAAATATACAGCATGAAGCTGAGATATCCCTGGCAAGAAGAATTTTTTTTAAAAAGGAATACGTCATGCCAGAATGGGTTAATTAATTTATAAGTACATGGGTGTGCGTAGGAAGGGTGAAGGGTATGAGCAGATAGAGACAAACAGTCTTATATACATTTTCTTTTCTACAAAGTCTGTTTCTTAACCATTATATACATTATTATTATTATTTATGTTAGGTAACGGTCAATTTGCCGGGAAAAAAACTGAGATAAACTCATTCACACAAATATTTGTTCGAAATTCACCATTTTAATATAAATTATTTGTTGAAAAAAATGTAGACGAAGAAAACGGGTTTAAGAAAAGAGTTCAGTGGGGGGGGGGGGGGGGACATTTTTCAAATGCGTACTTTAATAGTTACAGTATGTATACGTATCTAAAACTATGGTATGATTCAGTTGAAACGCGTTAACTGCAAATTACTCACCGAATTTCTAACTGGAAATATTTGAGCAGTACCTTAGGTCCCTAAGGTATTTGTTGAGACAAAATGAGAAAATTAAGAAAAAAATCTTGAATTGAAGTTTTATCAGTACATTGACTAATAAAAAAAAAAACTGATGTGAAATGTCTTATTTATTTAAATGTCAGAAAACTTTTTAAATTATTTTACCTTAACTGTAAGTAGTCACATATTTTATTCACACCACAAGACCTCACAAATGTCCTATTATCATTAAAGTAAAATACATTAAATTGAAAAATACCTTCTATAATTCAAAATGATATCTTAACTGAAATGTGGTGAAAGTACAAAGATGAAATAAATAGTATTTTTCATTAGCTGTTTTCGCACTGTACGGGAAGCCTAGGATGTCTGACACCCTTTTTAGCCTACTTTTCTTTAAAAGTAAGGAAAAACAAAGGATGAAAGAAGGGATTAATGCATCGTAAAAATGTCGTTAAAAATAAGAAAAGTCAAAATAAGTTAAGAAATTAAATAAATATTAAAAAATAAAAAACTGAAAGTTGGGTTTTCAGATGGGGAAAATGTGTGTCTGTCGGTCTGTCTGCCTCCCCCTTCCCAATAACTTTTGAAGGAGTTGTCCGATTCGAAACACTTTTTTTTTTTTTTTGCATTCGAAAGATCTTGATGAAGACATTTCATTTCCATATATTTTAAGTTTTGATTTGAACAATTTTTCGTTTAATTTTAAAGAGTTCAAAAAAATCTTAACATTAGCGCCTGAGGGAAAAAAATTCAGCAAATTATCTTAACTCTGGGCATAAGATCCAAGTTCCTTTCAACAAGCTTATTGGAAGCAGCTCTCAAATTTTTTGAGGTGAACAATTTTTGTTCAATTTTGAACAGTTCAAAAAAATTAACATTAGCACCTACGGGGAAATTTCAATCCTATATAAATCTTGTTCTAACAGATGGATCTGATTGGAACAAACGTTATCAAAAAGATGGTATGACGTAGAACATGTACAGATACGAAGTTCATCCAGAAATAAACGAGCCTATTTTCCCGCGAAACCTTTTCATCAGAATTTGTAAGGAGATTTTGGAGTGACTAAATGAGTGAATGGATAAATAAATGATTGAATGAATGAATATGTATAAACTATTGAAAAAAATATATTTGAAGTAATTCAGAACTAAAGCCAAATGAGAAAGAGAGAGAGATAGCTAGATTATCAGTTTCGTATTGGTGTACACGGGAAAGTAGGCTCGTATAGTTCTAGACGGAACTTCTAGTTATTTATTTATTGATTTGTTACCGTTTGTGTAAAATTTGTTTTGTAAAATTTCCAAATTGAAGTTGTTTGTTCGCTTATACTATTGAGTTTCTTCTTACGTTATATTTTTTAATTTAATTCTTTCGGTTCTAGTGATGTCATTTGGCATTATCGTATTCTCTATTTCAGTTTTTTTAAAAAGTATTATTATTTTCTACTGTTATTTTTAGTCTCTAAAGCTGTCTCTGATACCAAATGAACATCCCCACTTAATAGAAATTCAGAATGGCTTGAGACACTGAAAGGATTAAATCAAAAACCACCCTTTTAATAGGGAGTTTTGAAGAAAGAATGTATAAATTTTGGAAAACCAACTCACTTCAAGTAGATTTGACCCAATAAAACTTATATTGTTTAAATGATAACTGTAGAAATTATCTTAAGTGGCCTACTACTGGAGTCAGTCTCACAAATTTCCTTGCAAAGCAATGTCTCTGTGTCTCTTCTGATAGTTGGATGAATACGTTTAACGATATCCCTTTTGCTGTACTGCAGAATCTTCTTTTTCAGGGGTCATAAAACTGAAGCTGCATACTAATTAGAAGAGAATTATTTTAAAACCCATAAAAAAATATTATATGTACTTTTATATTTCCAGTTTTGTAAGTACTATTATAGGTATAGTAGACTCTCTCAATTCATAACTCTATAAATGAATCCTTCCTCTAATATGCAATAAAAGTTTTATGTAATGTTGAAACATTAAGTCAAAGTCATGAAATTAGCAGCATTCCTGAAGACGAAAGTAAATAAATTTTCAGAAGAAATCCATATTTTCATTTGCACACAATTGGCAAATAGTTATTAGACAGATTATTAAGGTTTTAGAGTTTTAAGAGATATCCTATAATCTGAGCTTCGATTCAAATAATTCAGCTTAGGAAAATATTCCTCAAGAAAATGTAAATGACTGTAAAACGGAATCATGATTATAATAAACATTTATAACGAGTGCGGAACTTGCATTGAAGTGTTTTATTTTCTAAACTGTCAGAATTAAGCCATATCTTTCAGAATACCTAATTTATTATTAAAGAGAAATTATCCTTAAAGGACCATTTGCAGTAAAGGATCTATTTTTCCAGTTTAATATCTCCGCTTAGATCGTTGATTGTATCTTTCGAAAGCTATCTTTATGTAATAATGCGCAATAAAGCATCCGTAAAATAATCGAGAAGTAAATAGAAATAAGCCCTCGCACATTCGGAATGTCCGGGGTCTTGGAGTGTGAAAATAAAGTCTTTTTTTTTCTTGGTAAGTGTGGCGACTCCTTCGAGGATGGCAACACTCTTTTATTACGAGGCGTTCGCATCCTTTTAAGTCAGAGCATAGGAAATGTCATCTATTCTACTTTAGAAAGGCAGCAAGCCATCATAAAGGACTTAAGTGCGAGCGCGCAGAGAATTACCGTCCATGATGAAGTGTTGCTCAAGCAGGCTGGAGTCTTCACCTTTGGTGTCTAGGGCCGTATTTCTCAATTACTCGTAGAGCAGGCAATTTCACCCTACTTGCCAAAGGCTGGCAATTTTATTGCGAATCCTACCGCGGAAGCGTCATGAAATATTCAAACCGCTATATAGGCATCTCGGGGTCGGCGTAATAACACGTCAACGCCGCAGCGTTTATCATGGCGGCCGTTGCAATCTCGGAAGCCCCTTCCGGAATCAAGGGCATCAATTATTCAAGGAAGCCCTTATTTTGTTTCCAGGATTTGAGGACGGCGCCGGCGATGAAACAATAATCATGGATCAGAATTTTGGAACGTCCTTATTACGGGTTCGTTCCATCAACCTTCATGAAAGTTTGATCGCTGGCTTCCATTTTCTTTCCTCGTACCATCACGGAGGGAATTCATTCTGGTTTTGGACTTAATACCGGAGACTCTGGGCAAAACAAACCTTTAATTCGGCGCCGGCTCGCCAGAAACGAGTTTCCCGATTAAGGAAATTAAGGCTGCCTTCGTGATTTAGCTGTGGAGACGCTCGCAATTGCGGAGCTTACCCACTTATAAACTGCAATAATCGGACTCGATTTCGGCCATTTGGCTTCTTGCGTGGCGATTTCCTGGCGAGGGTATTAATGCAAATTGACAACAGATCTGAGCTTTGAATATTTCTCGCGACGGTGAAAATTTCCTGCCTTAAATAAATGTGAAGAAAGGAGCATTTTCTCATTACGGGGTATTTTCATTGAGGTGTTATCAATTCTTTTCAACACAAATATAGTTTCGACCTTTAATTTTGGAGGTTTGTTTATGGAAGAATATTTAGCTGCTACACAGAAATGAGAAGAAAGTTTTAGACGGAATCGAGAGATAGAATGTAATCATAATTTTGAATATAAAAGTTTTTAGTGGAATTAAGCACAGCATTCGTTACAAATGTAAGTAACTGTTATTGTAGTAAAAGTTTTGTGATTTAAAATAACTGAGCTAGTTTCCCACATTGAACGTTATAGCCCAAATATTCAAATAAGAGTTGCAATTCTCACTGCAAATATGGCGTAATGGGTGCAATGGAAATGCCACGTCAGATTTTTAACGCTGTAATACTTGGTAAATTTAATAAAATATACAGATTTAAATGAATCAAACTTAAATATTGTGCAATAATATTTTACTTTCTGCTTAAAAGATTACGTAAGTAACGCAACTAACTCATGTTCATTAAGTGTGCTTAAAATATGTAAGATTTATTTTCTTTGCATTTACTCAAGAAGAATTAACGATGTACTTTAATTTTTAAAATCATCAGTAACAGCATTTCACTTATGAAAGGAGGTTTCTTAGTTGATTATAAATCTTAATTCAAACTTAAAAAAAATCATAAGAATTATTGTTAAGCTTCATCGGACTAATAATAACTAACAATATAATCTAAATTCATTACTATATTTTTATGTTACATTACAATTTTGCTCTCTGAATTTTCAGTTTGATTCAATATCTGATTTTAGTTAAGTTTTAAATTTTTTTTGTTAATTAACGTCATGTTTAAAAAATAACAACTGTTTAAAATATAATACGCAAAGCGCAAATTACATAATATTTACCATTTACTTGTATCTCATAGGTAATTTTTTTTCCCTTCAGAATCTCCTTTCGATAAAAATAGAACAGTTAGTCATCTATCTGTCTGCTCCCGTTGCAGCTTTTAATATAAGTGTCATATTCAAATAGAAAAATTTTATTCGCTTGTTTTTGAAGCACAGCTTAAATTTTATTTTTATTTTCATGACTTCATATTTTATTTTTAATTTCATCACTTTTTAAATTTCAACGATCCAAAAGTATTCAAAATTTAGGTTCTGTGGGGAAATAAAGTCTATAATGCTCCAAAATGAGCAAATTTCGATCAATTGGTAAAATTATTATAATATCTATAGAAAAATAATACTATTAAATTATATTTGATGTAAACAAATTATAAACTTATTCTTTATAATATTGATTACAACCTCCTGGTTTTCAAGCAAAATTAAGATCTTTGATCTGTAAAACTGATAATGCGAGAAAGAAAATTTTTAGCACAAGAACTCAATAAAATATAACAATGAAATAAAAGAAACAAAAAAATAAAATAAAATGAAATAAATTAAATGATAGGAACTCAATTTATTCTAAATTTTTTTTCATCAAAATAATAGGGCAAACGTTTAGTTTCTTTTTTTTTTTAGAATTTCATTGCATAATTTCGAATTCAATTTTCTTGACGCGAAAAATCTTTAAACAATCTCGTCGAAAAAAATTGGCAAAGGTAGTCGTAATAATAAGATTGAAAATTGCTTTGTCTTAAGAAAATGCAAGGTGGTTCATTTCTTGAACGGAATTGATTTTGCATAGATGGATTCAATTTATTTTAAATTGATATTATTGTTATTATTCTGAAATATTGCTTGGTAATAATAAGAGAAAGCTCTGTCATTTCACTTTGATTGCATTTATTATCAGTTAACCAGTCGATTTTCAATTAAATCTAATGTTCTTTTTACATTGAAAAAATTAAATTCAAGATTGAATTCTTTTTTTTTTAAATATGATTCAAGTGATTTTTTTCATTTTTCCGTTTGTTAACTGCTCTTTACCTTTAGTGGTCATAGAGGAAAACATCTTTTTACTTTTTTTTCTCTTTTACTTCATATTGTTTTTAAATTTTCAAGCATTTTTTTGTGATTTTAAAAATATTTTAAAGTAATATCTTGCTTATTTCACATTCTTTAGTAAGTGTGGTACATTAAAAAACATATTCGATTTTAAATCGCTACCCTTATTTTATTCTCTTAAACGCATTATTTATTTATTTTCCTGTTTACTTTCTTCATTTTCTGCTTTCTTTCTTTTTGTTCTTTATCAAATCAATTTAAAGCGGCAATTTTTGTCTTACACAAAGTCTATTATACGTATTTTGAATTAGTTCATATGACCAAGTAGACATGAATGAACAGCTGAATTAATAATACAATAATTACAGAGACAAGAAAAAAAATGAGCTTATAATTTATTTTCAAAGTCAGAAAGAAGGAAAAGTGTCCTTTGAACGACAGCAACCAAAAACAACCTTAAATCAATGTATTTAATAAATAAATATTTATAATCCTTTTGTTATTCACGCTGTTAAAAATATTTCTCTGTTGGGAAACTGCCTCTGAAATGACAACAATAATTTTCTTTCAAATATTTTTCAGTTTTTAAATTGCCCCTTAAACTACAATAAACCCCATTGTCGCAAAAAGCTTTAAAAAATTATATCGATGCCTTTAATCAATAAATATTTCTAATCATTTTCTTCTTCGTGTAATTAAAAGTGTTTTTCAGTTGTGACATTTAGCATTAAAAGCTATACTTTTTTCAGAGCTGATACAATGTAAAGATATGATGTGAAAATGACATTTCGAAGGTCTTCCTAGCGAATTGATTTTAACTTGAACAAAAGGAATTTTGCATAAGATTTTACCATAACATTCAGGAATAAAGTGCCATAAAGTTACATCAATTTCTAATCTGAACTTGATTCCTTCCTAATAAAAAATTAAAAAGCCATTCATAAATGTTAAATTCTTTACGGTCTTACTAAATTAACTTAGTTACTAAATGATGAACGCACTGATCATCTTCGATGATTTGTAAAGGAATTTCCAATCCCCATCATTGAATAGAAAAGCTTGATTATGTGTGATTTGAATCAGAAAAGATTTCCTAGATTTCCCAAGACATTGTGATTAAATTAAGTTATTGGATTTGTTTAATGCACCTGTAATTAAGTCGAATTCTTCCAATCTGAACAAATTTGTTCGCAGTGGAGTTTGTATAGCTGATTGAGTTATTCAGAATAAATTATTTCATAGAAATAAATAACAGTGTGCTAGAATAATGTTAGATTACTCGCAAACTTACCATTTGAAAGAAGGCTGAACAATGATTAAATATTGAATATTAATTCATAAAGTTTCTTTTCAATAAATCAAACGTCAGCCATTAAAACTATATTTGAAATTTGCTTAAATAGATTTAGATGTGTTAGAAATCTTTAATGATTTTTTTTATGGGAATAGCTTTAATAACATCAATATGTATGCCTAGTTGTATCTAATCCAGATGTGTATGTAGGCGCACTGAAGCAACAATTTCTGCAGAAAAGTTGAAAATGTTTTAAAGAAAAACAGTCGGAGTTCTTTTTTTAACGAACCTCCATTTCAATTTTCTCAATGTAAAAAAATTTCCCGAGCAGTAAAAATATTTTGAGAATTCTCTCTCGGCTGTAAAGCAGCAGCGAAAAGCATTCTATATTTAACGAACATTTTTCTTGTAACCTAAACATTTTCATCCTATGTCTCAAAACATTTCTTGTCTTTACATGTAACGGTTTATACTTACGAGTACTGAAGGTTAAAAATACTTTTTCTTAAATATGAATTACTAAATTAATGAAAGGTTGATAAACAGAGTGAATGATTAATTGAATTAATGAATGTAACAGAAATAAATGATTAAGTAAATGAAACTAAGCTAATTAAATAAAATAAAATAATTTAAAAAATCTACTTAAAAATGAACAAATAAATGAATTAAGAATTGAATGAATGAATAAATGAATTACAAATTTAGTTATCAGATGACTGGTGTGGGAACAAAGTGAAATAATATATCTCACTCAGCCCCGTATGCATGTGACAAATTCCACTAAACATTTGAAATCAAAACAAGCCAAACATAAAATAAGTTAATACTGCACTGGAAATTAGTAGGTATTTCAATTGATCTTTAAAATATTAATAACTTAAATTTTATCATTATATACTAGTAAAAACTATTTTTGACTTAACAAAAAGTGTTTCAACATGAGCATCAAATTTTGAAAATGGCTTGTATTATCATATAACTTGATTTTTAGAGTTAACTATTTTCTGGTTTTAATCAACTACATGTTATGTAACATAGTTAAAATGTTATTAAATAGACAGCCCTGCAAACCAAGTAAATATTTTGCAGTTCCACTTTGCTCCATGTGCAATAGAAGTCGAAAAAACTCTTCTGAAACACACTTAGATTGTTTTGATTATATTTATACGTCTGGGAATACAAAATCGGGCCATTTAATTCAATCATTCTCTAATCCTTGTTTCTTTGCTAAAGATTTCACAGTATTTCAAATTTTGCAGTAAAAACTTCTTGCTAAAGGAGCAAAGATAGTGTTAGCTTAAAAAACAATTTTCAATATTTAATTTATTTTTTTTAAAAACAGTGAAAAAGTGAGGCAACCAACCTCGGTGCCGCTCTTTTTGTTTCAAAATTAGCTAATTTTTTGCCAAAAATGTGATGCAGTGTCTCTAATCCTTGTTTCTTTGCTAGAGATTTCACAATATTTCAAATTTTGCAGTAAAAACTTCTTGCTAATGGAGCAATGACAGTGTTAGCTTAAAAACAATTTTCAATATTTAATTCAAATTTTAAAAAAATGGGGCAACTAACCTCGGTCCACCTTTTAGGTTTCAAAATTTGTTAATTTTTTGTCAAAAATGTGATGTAGTATGACAGTGTCATAATTTCGATCAATAGACAACGAATTGTGTTTTAACTACAATATCAACTGATACATAAAAGGTGTATCCATTTTCATATCGGCTCTGGTAAAAGTCTTGACGGACTACTGCAGCAAGTTGGAATTTGCTGTTAGTTATTTCATGATGTAAAGCAATGACATAATTTAAAATTACATACGTAAACCTCTTGCAGGAGTAACTGGGCTGTAAAACGATTTTTACTATTTTTCAACTAGTTTGAAAGTTAAAATTCATAATATCTCAAAACGTAAGTCTTAGTGACTTATACCAGAACACCGGAAATATGTTCTGCAGTTGTAAACTTTAAAAGCCAAAACTGTAATGAATTGTATTCATTTTAAATATTATAAATCCTTAATATTTAAAATAAAGTTACAATCTTTGCAGAAAAAAGGGTAAATATATTAAATCTCCTTTATACTAAACAAAGAAAGAGTGCAGCTCTTTTGTTGCAAATGAAAGAAGAAATAGCAAGAGTTGTTTGATTAAAAAAGTCCAGAATCTTAATCTTCCACATATAACCTCAAAAGTGTCCATTTACTAACTTGAATATATACCAGTATTTCCCGTAAAAGTAAATTACCCAGCATTTTCCTTTATTTATAATAAGCCGGCGAGTTAACAGCATTTTAAATTGGTAATACGGAAGAAAAAAAAAAGGGAACTGTAAGCTCATTCGCTGATGAAATGATGATAATTACACGCGAAGCTGGAGTTATGTAATCAAGTGAACATTACGTTATGAAAGACAGCGCAAAAACACTACAAGCAAAACTAAACAAAGCGGCCCAAAAAATGCATGTGATCATTTTTAACATTCTAACGAATATGAAAAAAAGTTCAGTTCCGCCCAAATGAACAGAATAATTAGGAAGGATGTAATCGGAAATAGTTGCTCGCATCTCCTCAAAAAATGCAATAACAACTTCATCAGAATCATTCCTTCTCGGAGTTATATACGTTTTAATTACGGACTACGCGGTGAAAGATTCTCATTTTCAAGCATCTGGTAATTGATTTGTTTATGCTCCCAGGAAAACAAATGCGTCGTTCTAAAAATTGAGACCGAATATGCTCTTAATTTATCGTTTTACTTGACACTTGATCAATCACTGTTATCGGAGCATTGGCTACAAAAAATGTCAAAAAGGCTTTTGAGGGGAGGGAGTTTAAAAACTCTATTTCCTCCTCCTCCAATTGGGGTGAGACAGCTCTTAATTATATACTTCGGTGTTGAAAAAGTTCTAGAAAGAGCGTAGTTTTATTGATTGCTTATTATTGCTAAAACCACGGGTATTTTGGTTATTTTCGATAAAGACAAAAAACGAAGAGGCTGAACCATATTTAGAGGCGCAATTGACACTTCAGGTTTTCATGGATCGTTTGATATGGAGAATTTTAATGATCATTAATCCTTAGCATCTGTATAATCACTTCAGAAGTTTTTTTATCAGTATGACAACGGATATTAATATTTAGCTGTTTCATCACTTCCTTGCTCGTAAACGCTTGAATGTCGGCCGTAAATGTAAATATTTTGCTTTTTTTTTTCTACAAATGAAACCTCAATTGGAATATCGAAAGTTACTGTCGTATGGGGAAAAAAAGAAAATGCTTTTTTCTTCTTTTCTTTTTCTCAGAAGAGGATGTTTAATCGATATATAAAAAAGGGATAAATGTTTTCCTTCGCACCGAAGCTGTTAATTAATCAAAAAGATTATGCTTTGAGTATTAAGATAAATCTAAATTTTGTCTATTTCATGTTAAATATGTAGTGTTTAAGGTTATACTTCAATTTAATCATACTGTTTTATTAGCGTTTTTAATGTTGTCATTTCAAAGAAGGCTTTTTTTGGTTTTTTGTACTGGCGAGAGTTGCTGTTTTTCCTTTTTTTTTTTGTGATATAAATTTTAAAAAAAAGCGAATATTGCTGAAACGTTTCCTTACTTCATTTTAATGAATAAGCAGATCATCACTGTAGTATATTCTATGAAATTATGGGGTAACAGATTCATTAATATTGTCGTAATTTATGTTATTTTTTTAATGAAGCAATTAATTTTCATAACGATTTTTATGAGATCTGTGATATATTTAAGGGCATCGTAAAAACAATCATTTTATTTCTTAACTGCACATTGTTTTGATTTACTTATTTTTTAAAAATTTATTTATTTATTTTTTTTCTGACCATAATGAAAAATAAAGTGTACTATATAAAAATGTCCAACTTTCATGAATGCTTTTAATATGCAGCCTTGCTTTGCTTCTATTGTAAAATCTACATTAATCAGAGCAAGAAAATAAACGTAACCTTGAAATTATTAATTTTTTACTTTAAACACTCAATAGTGTATGATAATTAGTATGCAAGCTTAACTCAAATTTTTATTTTTAAGCATTAAAAATACATGCTACAAAAATGACTCCCGAGCAGAACCATTTCAAACTCATTCAGAACTAAAGGTACATTCGTGTATGCCAACATCGAGGCTTAACTGTATCTTGCATGTTGCCTGGGATTTCATAATTTCGTTTTCATCGGTTATGTAATTTTTCCTTTGTTAAATATAACTTATAATAATAATAATAAAAAGGCGAAGAAGTTGTATGAAACGGTTTCAAAATTATTTGCTTCATTTATTAGTACACCAAAAATTTTAGTAAATACAAAGCTTTTCTAAAAAGAAAAAAGGAAATTTTCACGTTTCTTATGTTTTTCTCATTATTTTTGCTGGAGTATAAAAGAATGCTTTTCTCAATAGTTATACGATTATTAATGAAACAAGTTCTTTATAACGCAGAATAAAATGTGTTCTCACATTCTCTACGTCTTTCCGAGCATAACAACATTTGATTAATTGTATCCCATGTCATAAATGTGCATCAATGGCAATCAAAACTTCTATATCAGATATAAAAGTAATTATCTAAATCTTATTCAGCTAACATTGAAATTATATGGGGAAAAGACATGATGACGTTGTAGGTGGTTTGGTGTATACTGCGTACAGATTTCAGTGTACTATCTTGCCATACGTGGTAGCAACGACAGCTATAATTCGAGGCATCTACAGGCATTGAATCTATAGGCAACTTGAGAGAAACAGGTAAAGAATTGGAGGACATTCCATACGACTTTAACAGTATGCCAGAAGTAATCAAACGTCGTGAGAGACAAATGATGGCGTCCCAATCTCTTGGCAATCTATGACAAGGGGCACTCAATGGATGACGGACCTAGGAATTGTGCTGGTCAAGGCTGCTGTTGAACGTCTTCTGTTTCGAGGAAGGTAAAATCAGCAACAGCAACAAAACAACATGTGATCCCGCAACATCAAATTGAAAGAAAGTGACACGCTGGGATCTAGCATGCACTAGTAAATCGTTCTTGTTGTTAGGATAAAATGGCATATTTTCAGGAACCTCATGTCCTCGGAATAGTCCAAACTGGCCTATATTTTAAAAACTGAGTTCTTATTTTTTGAGAAACCCTTTTTCTCAAAATTGATCTGGTACTATATCATTTTTGAGACACCACTAAAATAATTTTTTTAAAAAATCAGATATTTCCATACTTAGAGGTAAAACGATCAAAATAACACAACAAGCGTGAAGCGAGAGTACGTTGGCATTGGGACCGGTAGAACGCAATCGACGTTAGATGTTGAACTCGAGTGGTCTGGTTGGTACGCCAACGCTCTATCCACTGAGCCATGATAGCATCTAGCATCCAGCGGAAAAGCTGGATTATATAACTTCCAAACGTACCAGCGGTGAGTGCTGAAATACTTCCGTGCCGAATTTCTTCACAGCCTAATCCACAAGAGCGTTAATTACGAACCGTTCATTCAGTTTTCTCGCTTAGCTGCGTCCGATCCGAATCGGACCAACTAATCATCTTTTATTTCTGCTCCGAAGAGACGAACGGACTACTCAAATTTTTAAATCGTTCTTACTTCTCGCGTGGCAAATAGTTCCTTAATTTGGATACAAGTATTATTGTTCTGAAGAAGTAATCGTTAAAAAAGTAACGACGTTGCTCATTTTTAAGTCAAAATTACTTAAAAAAAAAAAATAAACAAGTATATTTTCTCATTTTTGGGGTACATCATTTTTAATAGTGCAGGGCACAGGGACTTAACACTTAAGAAATATAGCAGCATTTTCCCACAATACAGTCTGTGCAAAAAAAAAGGTGAGTGAGATGAGTAGCACTCTATACCATCACGCCAGGTACTGGGACCATATGATGAGGACGAATGCTTCAGTGGACCCGTTAGTCTTGGCTGCAACATCAAGGGAAGTTGTGACAGCGGTATCCTCGATGTTTTTTTTATTTAACAACTTAAAGCACTAGTTTTTTTCTGAAAAACTAGTATGGTGTAAGTTATTCTTTGCAATTTCAGGTTGTGGGGGGTTGTGGGAGCGGGGGATGGGGTAAAAGTTACATAGAACAAAATAGTATACAAACAAAGTGTAAACGGATATCAGACGGGCATTAGAAATACAATAACGAACGGGCATGGGAAAATTTTCCGGTAACTTTCACCCATGTCTGACACGGACAAATGCGTTAAGGGGTTAAAGATTATTCAACCCCGACTCACTACCCACCAGTAAGGCATTTTTCTCGAAAGCAAAGTCTCCCAGGCTTACAGCAGCTGCAGTCGATGCTTTGAGGAACCAGGAGATAGTGTGTTGTTGTGACACGTTATCCGATATTCATTGAGGTTCCTTGTTTTCTTCTATTCAATGAAAAAACATGGAACATCCATCCTTAGGAAGTCTTCCAAGAAGGCAGTTCCCACCCAGCCCCAAGGTTCTCGACATCTATAAAGAAGAAAAAGAAAAAAAAAAGACAATGAACAAAGCTCAATTCGGCTTTAAAGCTCTCGAGTTGTTAAATATCTGAAGAAAAAAAAGTTTATTGAATTATATTTTCACTTTAAAAAAAGAAATTTATTCTAAAATTAGTAGGAAAACCTTAAACATTCGTATTAATACTTAATGAAATATCATTCGCTTTAAAAACATAACAGTATTTTACAAGTTTATGACAAGATAACGTTTTCAATAGTTCACAACATGGATGCATTATTACTCGTTGATCCAATAGTGTTTACGACACATAAAGTGAAAAAAAAAAGAAAGGAAAAGCAAATATTTAATGGAATAAACTTATGAATCGAGCAGATACCAAATCAAATAGTTATATTCGAATAATATCTTAAAAGCAACGGATCCATGAGTAAAAATTCTATAAAAACTAATTAGTAAATAATAAATTGACTACTTACAAATTTTTAAGCAAATTGACATTAATATTTAATTAAATGATCATATAAAGGCATACTGATCACATCATGTTTTATACTTTATTCAATGATCAGATAATTCATATAAAGACGACAAATGTTTTAAATTCACTTCAATTAAGAAACGATAAAGCATAATTTCGGGTTTATGTTAAATGATTCTAAATTTGTAAAATTCAATTCTAATTCATGCTATTAAAATGCTCTATGCAAGCGGTATCAAGAATATTAAGCTCGCTTTGATGCATTTTCACCCCCGCTATTGATACAATATGTATGACTTTCGTAACTACATTTTATCGTTAATAAGAAACGAACACTGTGTTATGGATGAGGAACGTATGTCATCATTTAAGTTGAGGCAAATCGTTTCCTTTCAATCACGTAATTTGCGGGATTGGATAGCCATGAATTTTGTAAATGAAGAGTGTTTGCAGAGTATGTTGTAAAGGCAATCAGAGTCGAGGAGGGAGGAGGGTATTCTTGAAAGCAATGTCTCTAGCCCCATTGACCTCCATGAAGCGCCCCTCCTGCTGATGCCAAATCACAGTCAACGAGCCTGATTCGCGGCTTGGCGAATTTGGGGGAGATAATTCTATTAGGATTCAGTTGATAAAAGAGGGGTTAACAGGCGGTAACTGCCAACCGCCTTTAATTTCCTCGCAATCAGCGCAGGACACTTCTCCGGAAATCGTCCTGGCCGCCTGGTGAGAAAATAGACGCATTCTTTTGCGGGTATAATCGGAGGAGGCCATAGCCACTAATCTGTTTTGGGCGCTCCAGCGTTACGCTCCTATTATGCAGTAAAAGGTCTCCCCACAATAGACGCCTCTCTGGCAGAATAATTCTGACTAATCCCGGATTGGGAAAATCCTCCCCTTGCCTCCCGGACCAACACCTTCTTCCATCTGGAGTACCGGAACTAAAGACCTGTGAAATTCAAGCGGGCAGAGCATGCAGCCGCCATCTATGGTCACTATCGATTTGTGAAGTTTTAAACTAAAAGCACTTAACAAATAAAAATTAAAAGATAAAATAAATAAATAAATTTAATTAATTAATTTTAAAAACTTTAAATTTAACTAACTGTTGTTTCAAGTATTTCAGATTTAACCCTTTAACCCCCGAGAAGCTCGGATTTATATGATTTTTTGAATTCAAGGTAATAGCAAAAATAAATAAATAAATAATATACACATATTTTCAGGATTTTTTTAACCCTTTATCGCTCATATATTTGGATTTACTTGATTATTTGGATTCGAGGTAACAACAAAAAGAAAAAATACAAGTATTTCAGGGTTTTAAAATTTCATTTATATAGATAATTGCAAAAACAAGTAAACAAAATTTTTTAAATACTTTTATTGATTTGAGCTCTTTTTTCAAAGACTATTTAAATCTTAAAATCACACCTCGAAGGGAAGTATTCCCACACTTGGCTTTGAACTGATATTGAGAATTAAAAAAGAAAAAAAAGAAAAGAAAATCGCTGTAATTCCTAGAACATCGTGTGGAAATGGAAGAATAAAATAAAAACTCGTAATAAACTGACATACAAACATATTGATTTTGATGACATCGATCAACAACCTTATGCTTCGTTATTTTTACTTTGGTTTGTTTTTTTTTCTTTTTCTTTTTTTTAAACAAGTATAACACGATTTTTTTTTACTTCAACATACTTAAATGCAACTCAATTCTAAACCAATGATACATATAAATGAAATATTTATTAGAAATGTTCGGGTAAGAAAGAATAAGGGCTAGGGAAATTTTCGAGAAGTGTAGTATGTAAGAAATAACCCCATTTTCAATGCAGAAGAATAAGCTTCAAGATGAAAAACATCCAACATTAGCTCAGTCGGAAGTTGCATTGAAAAAGGGGTTCCAACCTCAAAACACGTGTCCGCAGTCTGTTGCAAAATTTGTGCGGTTTTACGCTGTTTTAATTGTTTCCATTGTGTAGCGCAAAGGCTTACAGTTTTTATAGTGTATTATGTGTTTACAGGTCCTGTTGTTCAGAAGTATCACTCTGTCCACATACTTAATGTTTTCCTTCCTCAAAACTGTTCTTTCAAAAAAAAAAAGTCAAAATCTTGTCATGTATTTTTTTCTGTGACATTAATTGAGTTCATCCAACCATCACTTTCGTTTTCGTTAAAGTAATAATAAATAAAATTGAATTTATCTATATACAAATAATTGAATTTAAATTCTACGAAATTAACGTCATTAAAATTACAAGTAAAGAGAATTATATATGTTTTACTCGAGCTTTTTTTCCGTTTATGCGTTCTTGCATACTTTTAATCACGAAGTTTTTCTAGACTGATTTTACATAAATTATTAAATTGCTAACATGAAACAACATTCTCAATGCTATGAGGGAAAACTTGTAATATTGCCAGAGCATTTGCAAAAAAATACGAAACAATTTTTCATTTTAACAAAATGTTCTGGTTTTATAAAAATAAAATAGTGCAGAAAAAAAACCTGTCTAGCTTCATTAAATTTTCCTCTCTTTATAATGCTGCGAATAATAGTATCATTGCACAAAACGTCGTTCTTTCACTCATAAAATTAGATGTGTAGACTCTATATATCTAATTATTTCATGATGCTTTTAACTCAGACCAAGGACGATGTATAGTTTCATTTATATCTTTAGAAGAGCAATTGGTGACTTGAAATATATTCTTTTCACGAAACGTTGAGAAAAAACTTATAATGCAAGATGTTTAAAATATAGCATCAATGACATATTGAAGTTCCTACAATGAAAAAATAGTCAGAAATAGGCGTCTTATTTTGCATTCCGCTTTCCGTTTCTCTTGTTTTATTTTCGTTATACTAAAAAGGTTTAGCACAAAGTTAACTTAGCCCCATCTTCACTTGATAAAACTTTTAACCTTATCAGAAATAGTAGCGCGTTATGCAAATAAATATTAAAACTTTCAGTATATACATCGTACATGATACAACACGCAACGTTCAGTTAGCGAATTATTAATTTCAAAATTTAGGAAGTGAGTTTGGTTCGCATTATCTAAAATTTGCAATTAAAAAATAAATTCAATAATTACGTCATTAACTTACTATTGATGAAAGTAAGTTAATACCTTAATCACAGAAATTAGTTGATTGCATTCTGTTTAAAAAAAATATAATCGCTGTCAAAATAAGTTGTTTAATATTTTAATGCAACTGAAAAATCTTACTTTTCAATTTTGTAATATCAACACCTTTACCCCCTACCACCATGATAAAAATAATGATGTTAATTTTTTTAAATAGTGGGAAAACAGTTTGACTTACATGCTTTACATGGTATTGGGAAAAGTAAATTCTTATGACGAAAAACTAGGTTTTCTTTCTGAAAATTACCTTTTTACTATTGATGATAGTCTAGCACTCTTGTCTTCATAACCCAGAGATACCAAATAATACATATTGCACGTAACCACTGTGGAAAGTAGCCTACGTTTTCCATTTACTACAGACTGCGAGAAATACCAAAATTTCCACAGAAAATTAGGTAAACCATTCTTACTTATCTCTCTTACGAAAGTAATAATGAAAATCCAGACATTTGATGACTGGTGCAGCAAATTCATGCATGAGATTTAAATCAAATATAATTTTTTTAAATCAAAAAATATAGCAATTAAATGTATTGATTGTATTTTATCAGAAACTAGAATACAACTCATATAATGCACAAATTGTGAAAAAGATTGAAGACACGTGTTCGAGAAGAAGTTAACTTCTAGATGATGAAGTAATAAAACCAACCTATCTATCTTTCTTTTCTTTTCTTTTTTTCTTTCGGTGCAAAGTTAACAAAGAGATAAAAAGAGCTTTGGAAAGCTACTCATTGCGACAGTTCATTTTATGAAATGTTTATTATTTAATAAGCAGCACAAAGTAAAGTAGTATCTCTACTAGCGAAAACAAATGAAAAAATACTTATTTACTGTTCAATACGACGATATTTGGTTCCTAAATCGACTAGATAAAACCGTGAGTTAACACAAATCAATACTGAAGTTCACTTTTGAAAAGGGAATATAACACCTTTTTGAAATGCAATTTCATTATAGGAGTTAGAAGCTGAGGTTTATTTAGCTCCTATGCTTTCTAAAAAAAGGAAGGCCGCTGAATAAGCTCAGTTCAAAAATGATAGCCATGGCAAGAACTAATCATTGAAGTATAATGTTTTGCATTTTAGAAAATATGAGTTTCCTTACTGTATAAATATAAGATTTTAATCTGCTGATTTCATCCGATCATCAAATGCAGATTTTCTCTTTAGATATTCTAATGTTTTGAGTTTCAAGAAATGCTATAGCTTGGCTCTGTAAAGATAAATGTCTGTCTTCTTGTGTGATATAATGATTTATTTTGAAACTGTTTAGCCTAATACTTGATTACAATAAGGTTTAATTACTTTGAAATGCCACGACAACGTCCAAAGATTTAACAGAAGCTACGAAGGAATTTCCTTCCAAAATATGATTAGTTTTTTTACTTTACAAATAAAAACATTTTAATCTGATGATTTCATCCGATCATCAAATGCAGATTTTCTCTTTAGAGATCCTAATGTTTTGAGTTTAAAGAAATGCTATAGTTTGGCTCCGTAAAGATAATTGTCTGTCTTGTTATGTGATATAACGATTTAGTTTGAGAACCTTTAGCCTAATGCGTCATGGCAAAAAGGTTTAACTATTTTGAAGAGTCATGATAACTGAAGATTTAACAGAAGCTAGGAAGGAAATTTCCTTCTAAAGAGCAAAGTAGTTCTTAGAAGGAATAACAAAGTTTTAAAATCCTATGTATGCTAGTATTCAGTTCTTATAAGGTAAATGGATTTATTTTATAAAAATAGGTTTAGTTCATAAAGAGTTTTTAAAAGAGACGATAAAACAATCTAATTATTGTAAGGGTTGATAAAGAAATTTAATTCTTTAAATGGGTACAATGAGATTCAGTTCGTAACAGTAGCGATGATGAAATTTAAATTTTAAAAGTAAAGATAAAAATTCATTTTAAAATCGGCGTCGAAATTCAAATTGATATAAGGAGCGATTAATTTTGTTTCTAAAAGCGACAGTAGAGAAATTTATTTTCAAAGAAGGGCTATGGCGAAGTTTAACTCTTAAGAAAGGAAAATAAAGGCAATGTTCCTGAAAAATTCAAGAGTCACAGGTCTAATTTTTGTAAACATCTTCCGAGATCGGACAAAAATGTCCCCTACAAGTTAGCTTTGAACATGAAGCGCCTTTAGCCGGAACAGTTCTCGGACTTAGAAGAGAATCGTCGAGAGGGGAAGCATAGCTATATACAAGGCAAGGGATGCGATGGGGACTCAGGACTTATCTCTTCTAACCAAACAGTGGTCCATTTATGCTCGCAGATGGCTGACTTAATTGTCCCCTCTTTGTTGAAGAGGCAGCTTCGCCGTATGGAAGGGAATTGATTCATTTTGGTGGTGCTATCACTAAGTAAGACTTCCGAGCTCTAGGGGGAGAACTCTTCATAGAAGGGGAGAATTCGATCGCCTCAGTTTCATTGCCCTATTCGCCGCCGAGTTAGTACAATGGCCGCCTCCTTTCAGATGCAAGCCTAGAGCCTGCTGTTTCTTTCCGATAGCAACCGAAGCGGCATCAATTACTTAAAGTCTTTTGCACACTTAGCGGCTTACTGCCTTTTTAGGGGAAGAAGCGCATTTCTCCTACTATTTATTTTTCAATTGTGCCGCTCGGAATGAACGATGAATTTGCACCGAAGGCCTTTTCTCTGATTCATAATATAGCCAATTACGCTCTAATAAATCGAATAAAAGCCATGTTTTTCCATGCCATTTCCAGTTTTTTGGGCGCTTTTGTGATGAGTTTTACAATTGAATTTCAGTGAATTCCGTTTCTGTTTATTTAAAGATTCCAGCTTATGATTTAACTCTGAAAACAGTTTGAGAAAATGAAAGTTTGAAGAAAACACAAGCCTTACATTTTTTTGCTCTGCTTAATATCAAAGAAGTAGAAATATCAAAATAAATGATGAATTCAAACTACACGCTTCGTAATTTCTTCTATAGGAGTCCTCTTTGTGAGTATTTTAATAAAGGGTCATTTTGGTTCGACATAAAAAAGATGCCTGAAATGAATTTATCGATAATTACTTTAATCCATAATCACATAAATGGAGTCTTGTTAGAGTTGAAAGAGAACTTTTTGTGCTATTAAATAAATAAACACAAATCAGAGAGTACTTCCAAAAGTAATATTTGCTTAATAATACTGAAGAACTAATTCAGGAAAAAGTATCATATTTATCATAGAATAGATGCTTGATAGCAACTCTTTGAGTATTTTTGCTAAGTTCATCAACACAGCAACTTACTCCGTATCAAAAGGGTTTGTTTTGTCGGAGCTTTTAATAAAGCAAATTCTTGTATATGGTTCACCTGAATTCCTGAATATAGATCTCTGAGAGTCAAATAATTATTCGATACACGATTTCTAATTTATCGTCATTTTCAAGGAGAGATGCGATTCTTCAAGAACGATACCATACTAGATTTAAAAGTACGGTTTTTAAAGTTTTCACTTGTCAAATTAGGGTTTTCCATTAAGACGCTCATTATAAAATTGGTGGGGCCAGAAAGGTTGAGAATTTGTGAAGGACAAAGTAGTTAATTACAAATTTGGTGACAAGGGTAGCCTTTTATTCATTGTGTGAAAAATACAACATTTTACACAACTCAATAACTTGCATTCCTTTCCTGCGTTGAAAAAAATATTCATCAAAGCGACGAAACACATGTATTGCAAAAAATTGTGTCAACAAATATTTCTTGTTGAACATTTCTATAAACAGTAATTTTTGTTGCGATTTCGTGCAAACATTGTTCTCCCAGAAACTTCGAGCAGCCCAGCTCTATCCCAAGTATGGAAAGAGACCACAACTTCTCTCTCGCTATACAAAACCGCATGGCAGTCTTAAGGTCTCCTGTTAAAGGGTAGGGAGTTGTTGGAAAAAATAGTCTTACATGAGCAAAATTTTAGACATATGAGGCAAAGCAAAGGAATGTAGTGACCAAAGAACGATTCTGAGTAAAACGCATTCGAAGTTTGGATCTTCTTAGACCTTTAATGTTAATTTTTTTTTAATCACATTGGGGCGGAGCAACCGTTAGAGTTATTACTAACATCACTTGCCAAATTATAGAATGGTGCTTTCCCTACCATTTGCAATAGTTATCTCAAATTTTTAAATTTTGTTACTTGCATTCCCTTGCTTCTAGGTGCCTCATATGTACATTTCCTTGGAAAGGAAAGTTCAAGACAATTGAAAGAAATTTTAAATTAAAAAAAAGGTCACAGCCATGAAGTAATTTTCCAAATCTATCATTAATCACTAAAATTTCATTTCAAAGGGATAATCTAAAAGTATTACCGCATAGAATTAATTTTCTATAACTTAAATTAATCAAGATATTAAGAAATTACCAAACCGTCTGAAATTTTTAATGAAAATCAACTTACAAACACTCCAAAAATTATCCAACACTGACTAAAAATAACTCGTGTTAAATTCGAAAAGTTTTAAGCTTTTAAAAACTCAATGAATAATACCGAAAGAATTAATTTCTCTCTTTATGTGGGAATTGAGAAATAAATGCAGTTCTAAATACTGTTGGCCCTATTTAATTAAAATCCTGAATTTATATCCCAATGCCTTCAAGTCTATTTATATTGGAAGTAAATTTCGCCCTTAAGTTACACGTATTCAACGAAACTATCACCGGAAATGCAATTGATATTCAACTTAAACTTGGCTACAAACCTATTTATACTCATTCAAAATTTCACTTGCATGTTTATTTAAATTAAAAAAAAAAAGTTCCTTTAATAATATTTATACTCGATGATTATTTTGCTTTCTGGTCTATTTATTTTCAACCGAAATTTCACTAACAAAGTCTTTATATTGATTATTTAGTCTTTATATTCATATTGAAAGAATTTCTTGTTTCCCTCTTTTTTTTCAATACACATTCAATGATAATTTTACTTTTAACTATTTATATTCAAAGATAGTTTCTATGGTTAAATTATATGAACTTTATACTTTAAGAGGTTGAAATCATAAAAATAAAAGTAAACACACACAATAAAAACGTACTGCACCAAAGTAAAAGGCAATATTTGCGGACAACATACAAACATATATATAGTCATTTTTAAACTAAGCATGTTATAAATGTTATTTTGGAAATATGACGGTGTCAATTTATCAAATATTATTCTTATTATTGTTGTTGTTGTCATTCGAACTTTGTTTCACAATAGTACATCCCGCCATAGTCGCCCAAAATCATCATGCGCATCAGCTGAAAGTCCTGTATGTTGCTTTTTCGCAATAAGGATCCATCGGGGGGTGGGGGGGAACTTGATTCACAGTCGTGCGTTCTTAGTTTGCTTTCTAATTTGTTGATTTAAAGTGCTTGAAAGTAAAGTTGTTGATCTCGATAACAGCAGAACTGTTATCGAGAGTTATAGAGACACACTAATATCTAAGATCTGTTACAGAAAAGAATATGCTTGACAATTAAAGTGATATATAACTTTATGAATAATTTTATTAAAAGAATAAAGCATGCCGTAACGAATGTATAGTATTAATTTTTTCGCACAAGATATATTTTAATTGTTGATAAAGGTTAACTATGCCGTAATATTCATTTGTTTCACCTTTTTTCGAACTTAGTCTCATTATAGTACATCCTGCCAATCTCGCCGAAAATAATCTTGCAAATTAGCTGTAAGTCCTGTAGGTTGTTTTTTTTCGTGGTAAGGATCAATCGGGGGAAGACTTGTTTCGGAGTCTAAAATATCGGGAGCCATGTTAATGTCACAGTGCTTTCTTTCCAGTCTGTTAATTTTAAATGCTTTAAGGTACAGTTTAAAACTATGAAAAAAAAATGCATTACGATTTTAGATCACGCAGAACTGTTATCGTGACACACTAAAATTTAAGATCTGTTTCAGAGAACAGTATGCTTGACAATTCAAGTGATATATGATTTTATAAACAATTTTGTTAAAAGGCTAAAGCATGCCTTAACGAATCTATAGTATTAATTTCTTTGCATCAGATACTAAAATATTTCAATTTTCGATAAAAGTTTACTATTTATACCGTCATATTCATTTGCTTCATTTTTTTACGAATTCTACTATAGTACGTTTCGCCAATGTCGCCCAAAATCATTCTAAAAATCAGCTAAAAGTCCTGCATGTTGCTTTTTGCGCAATAAGGATCCATCTGGGGAAAAACTTGTTTCACAGTCCAGGATATCGGGAGCTATGTCATGTCAAAATGCGTTCTTAGTGTGCTTTCCAATCGGTTAATTTAAAGTGCTGGAAGTTTAATTAAAAGTGCTTGGTTTAAAGTACTGGAAAGTTAAAAAATATAAATAAATAATGCACTGTGATTTCAGATCATGCAGAACTGTTATCGAATGTTATTGTAACAAGTTGAAATTTAAGATCTATTTCGGAAAACAATATGCTAGAAAATAAATCTGCTGTGCGATTTTTGGAGTATTTTTATTAAAAAAGTAAAGCATGCAGTAACGAACCCATAATATTAATTTCTTTCAATATGCTAATCATTTTTAAGTTTTGATAAATTGTCAACTATTTATATTGTCATACTTATTTGATTTATTCTTCTTTTCCGAAGTTAGTTTCTTTGAAATGCATCCTTTCAATGTCCCCCAAATTAATTCTCAGAGTCAGCTGAAAATCTATATTTTATTTTTTAAAGCAAGAACGATATATGGAGCAAAAAAAAAAAAATGTTTCACAGACTAATATTTCGAGAGCTGATGGCGACAAAGCGTGCTCCCAATGTGAATATTACACCAACTAATAAAACATTTTAATCTTTAATGAAGTGTCAGAAATTAATTTATTAATTTATTTTTATTTCTTTCGTTCATTGTCAGATATTCTTTGCATTTAGCCACCAGTTTTTTTTTTGTCGTGTTGCATAACAAACTTTTGTAAATTCTTATGTAAGCAAATGTTTATGTAAGATTTTTTTTTATGTTACTGTATTGTTAAATTATGAGAATTTGTATATTACCAAACCACACATTCTTCGGAGTTAGAAACGTTTTGAAATATTTCACAAGCTGTTGCTACTTGCGTTCTTATTACAATATTATTGGATTTGAGCCCCACATGCATCAAAAATAATATTTTTTCACTTCTCCGTCATATTTCGTATTTCGATGAAGTCTTTAACTCTTTTCCTATTTCCCTCTACCCCTAACCCCCATACGAACAAGATGGGGTGAAACATATTCCCTACTCTCATTGTTTTCGTAATCTTCCTGGAGGGCAGCACCCACCCGATCTGTATCGGATTATTGTTTTGTTACCAGAACTTTTTCAACTTCTATAAGGCTTCATTCAAGTTCTTTTCGAAAAGGGGTTCAAAGTATATAAATCGATTGGAAAGTGTTACGCATACTATTTATCTTAAGGTAAATTCATAGCATTCTAAGTGATTTCTGGACAAGATACATTTTTAAATTTGTACTAAAAATAAACTTCTAATATTATTTATTTTTCCAAATATCTTTAATTTTATTTATATGTCCATTAGAAATCGACCAATAATCTTGAACAGAAACGAGTAACAGAAATTGAAAAAAGAGGTTTTTTTTTAAGGAGGTACTTTTTAATTTAATTTTTAATTCATTTTACTGTAGTAATTATAATTATTTGTTTATTATTTTTATTGTCGTAACAGATTATCATTAATGTATTTCTACTTTTTAATGAAGGTTTTTATTTAGTGTTTTTGTAACTTAAGACTTTAAATGTCCCATTATTAAAAGAGAGGGAGAAAGAGAGAGAAAAGCTTTAGCAATATACAAGATTTGATTGCATAACAAATACTTTACATTTTCATTTTGATTTACAAAACACAAACTTCCTGTCTTTTTATTTTTCTTTTTTATCCGTATAAGTTTTATACTAACTTTTATTAATATTTATTTTATATTAATATTTATTTCATATGTTCTTGGTATTTATTTTAGTATTTAGCTCATGATTAAACAGCTGTTTTAAAGAGTTACCGTTAAATATTTACCGTAGGTTACAAAGCTTAGGAGAAAAATATATCTAAGTTATTGTAAAATGCCAAAGGAACTAAACGACTCACAAGTAACTATCTATTGTAAATATGGTGTAAATTTGTATATTTTAAATACTTTGCAAACAGCTTAACCATTTTGATTACTTTACTTTTAGGATAAGATTTTTTTAGATTTTGATTAATATCAGGCCTCCTTTATTCTAAAAATTCAATACTTTTTGTTTCAACAATTTTCCTCAAAGAAACTTTCAAAACCAAACACTTTAGAACACTTTCAAAAGAACCAAAATTTCAATCGTTTCATCTACAGATTATTTTCAAAACAAATAATTTTGTGAGATTTACCCTTTAATTTGACTTACTACAGCACTTGCAACACGAACATTTTGTTCTCGGAATTCAGAGTTTGAAACTATTGCTGGCACTCAGAGCGAAGGATTTCTACGGGTTTTGTACGAAATAAGTTTCTAAGCAATTATCGCTTTTGAGACCAAAAATCGACAGGAGACGATTTTCAGTCCTTCTGAGGCTAAAATACTTCAGGTAAAATGCTGTAAAACACCAGGCTAAAAAGTCTAAAAGAATCAAAATTTGTTTCCTTTAATAAGTAAATAAGTTTTATCGTGTAAAATGCGAAAAAATTGTTATGTTACTTCAATTACTCATTAGTTCTGTTCTATCACTGCATATGTCTTGAAAAACCAGAATACAAAATTTAATGAAATGCAATACATCTTTTTCGATTGATAAAACTATATTTTAATGTTGGAAATTTATTAAAACATCAAATTAATATATCAAAGACTGAACGCGCAGTGACTTTTCTAACGCGCTAAAAACAAACTAAGTGAAGAGCCAGACAGAACTTAATCTTTCAAGCTTCCGGTCATTCTAAAAGGTACCAAACTAACAATTTGAAGCCAAAAACCGAACGCGGGACAATTACCCCTTGATACCAAAGCGAAAAAAAAAAGGTGTTTGGGAAAGTATCAGACGGGAGGGGTAGGTTGCGCGTGGCGCCTATTAGATGCTTGATTCCCTCGAGATAAAATTCGACATGAACGGTCAACCAAGCACTTCTAATCGGCGGTCGGACAGCTGTGGCCCTCCTAATACGAGCGCGGATGCTTATAAATGGCCTTAAAACCGACTCCGATGCTTGCCTCCTCTTGGGAAAGCTCTCTATCACTTGCCTAGACAATTTGTTTGAATTTATGCGCCTGAGTTACAGAGGGCATTCTTTTATGAAGGTATTTTTTACTGCCAGATCGGAATGTGGAGAGGGTTTTGTGCTGTAAGTTTGTGTTGTGTTGAATCCAAAACTGTTTTATGCGTTTGTATAGGGTCTGAGGGGGTAACTAGTATAATAGTAAGTAGGAAAAACTAGGATATTTTAAGTCGAGTGTTTAGAATTTATGTCCATGCGATATTTTACTTTTCATTGCTTAGTACTTCTAAAACATATAATCAGTTTAAAATGAAAGATTTAAACTCATTTGTTTTAAGACGAAATATGAATCACCCAACTGAAAATATTGCCGACTTATATTTAATAAATTTAATTTAAACTGGTCCATTTGAATATTTGATGATTTTAATAATAATACAAGATTAATTCTATATGTCTTCTGTCAAGTCTGTCACAACTTTTTTATTTAATTTCAATAAATATTAAAGTGACTTAATAAATTTTGGTGTGCTTACATATCTTCTTGTCTATTTTAAAAAATAGTAGAAGAATTTTTGTCTAAGAAGTACATATTTCGAGTTATTATATAAAGGCATGACGTGACAGACATGGCAATAAATGAACACGTCCGCCACAGCATAGTTTCATATAATGCTGCAAAATTTCATTTCTTAGACAAAATTCTTAAGATATTTTAGAGAGATATTTTAGAGGTGGGCATGAAGATGTGTAAGCACACCAACATTTACTAAGTTATTTTAATATTTTGCGCCTGAAATAAATTGAAAAAGATATGTTTTGTCATGTCCGTCTTATATGGAATTAATCAGAAGTCATAGTACTAATTAGAAGAAGGAAATTATTAAAATGCACTTGAAAAATTAAGTTAGATAGATTTATGTGGAGTTACTTCAAAACTTCAGCTAATTCTTACCCGTTTTTAAATATATTAACTAATTTATAACGTTGAACGATAAAGATGAAAAAAATTGAAAACGCCTAAATGTCGAAAAGTTGTTGACTGCGATGTCTAACTCTTCTAATATTACTAAATAATAAGAATTTTCAGCTAAACGAAACAATTTTTTTGGCTGTCCTAATAACATTGGATGCATATATTTTTCGTTTCATTTGTTTCATAAGTAACGAAATCAGGTTAAATAAATACTGAACAAGTGGCTGCTGCTCTGATTTGAAACTGTATGTGCTGCAAAGTAAATTCATAGCAAAAGTTTGATACTTCATATTTTCATTACACGGCAGGGACAACATTTGTAACAGAGAAAATTCCCTTTTTGTTGAAATATGGTATTGAAATGAGATTTTTTCCCATAGTATGATACTTATATTAGCATAAATTTTGTTTTACAGTAAAAATACAGAAAAAATATGTCTATTAACTAATTTATAGTAGCAAATATGCGTGCTAAAAGTGCATTAAACTTCTTACGCGTCTCCCGCAGACAAAATGTTAACATGATGCTGCGAATCGAGTGACAAACTCTTCATATGTGCGCGCTCTACCATAGAACAGCAGCTTTCTCTCTCTTTCGAACGATTCGTCAGCATAAAGATTTTTTTCTTTCGAATCGCTTGTCCTTCCTTGTTTAAATCTTAAAGGTTTTAGCTGTATGAGGCAAAATCAAAAGCTACCCTATATTTAGCGACTTGCCCCTATATATATATATATATATATATATGTATATATATGGTTTGCTTCCTTTTACATAGTTCACGCATTTTATTTTGTGTTATTTTTGTTATTTCATTTACATATCTCTTTGTGCTAATTACGGAGTACAGAAATGCCTCCGGATGTGATCACACATTGTGGCCAGTCTTTGATCCACCTAACATTTCGAAAATCATATATTTCATATATTATTGTATTCAATATATTTTTTCAAATCGCATTATAACCGGATGAGTTTATGATTGCAAATTTGCAGATTACAATTACGAAATTACGATAACATGAAAATTTAATGGTTTTGATCACGAGTTATGCTGAGATTGGAGGGAGAGAGAGAAGGAGAATTTGTAATGAAATTTATAAAAGTATATATATAGAGAGAGTAAAAACGAGAGAGAGAAGACTTTGCATAAAAATTTATAACTGGTCTGTTTGCTGACGCTTTGCGTATATAACAGTCCGATGCTTAAGAAGACACATCCAAAAGTTCCTCAATTTAAAATTGCATAAAATCGACCCCGCTTTATGTACATTAGGTTTATCTTTACATCTTTCTCAAACCAACCCAATTTTTGTATACTGTGTGACAAAACATTTCTAGCGTCCCATGCCAGATATTTGCGCCCAGGCCGGTAGGAAAAAGTTCCGCTTCATTCTCTGATGGCCGTTTTTTTTCCCTACTGAGCCACCCCCTCTCAATGGCCTATAACAGTGATCCAAGTCGTAGCCCATTCGGAAATGCCGGCCACCTGCGGCAACTGCAGTCCCCCCACGCCGCAAACACTTGCTTCAATTTGCCCTTTAACCAACTTCCGCCCCTTTTAGGTCGATAAGCCCCTGTATAGGGCGGGGATCACTCGCAAAGGGGGGCTTATATAAAGAGAGAGAGCTATACACCGTCAATGCATTGCGTCCCTTGTTTGCAGGCCTTAACCTAATTGCCGTAAATAAGACCGTAATACTCGCAATGTGCTTGTCTTTTGCCAAAAGAAGGGGGGTGAGCAAATTGAAGGGGCTAAGATAAAAAAGAGAAGGCCGAAACGATCGGATTGGGAAACCCTAGTGGCTACTTTGTGCTTGCCCTTCAATTGAAACCTATTACGCTCTGGAGGCGTAAATTTTTACGAAGCGAAGGTTCTTACGGTAATGATACATCTCTTAAAAGGGCCTTTAAAGCATGGAAAGGGATTTCGGGCTGTTTTTCTGTTTTATCGGTTTTATCTAATCAAGCTCAGTTAAGAAACGGGAATAGTGTTTATCCGGGGTCCTTTTTCTTTTACTTTAAGACGAAAGGGGATATTTGCGCTTTTATGTCTAAGTGGCCGAGTTATATGATTTTGATTGGGACTGCTAATTGCATCTTTAGGAAAAATTCATTTTCTCTGTTAATTTGGATTTAATTTTGTAAAGAGCACTCGCTATTTAGCGAACTTAATTCTTCCCGAGACTTAAGTCGCTTCAGATTTTTTTTCCCACAAAGCAATTGTTTTATCTGTTCTGTTTAATTCTTTGAGAAATTCGAGGCAAATTAAAAAAATTAATGTTCATTGCGACTTTTATATCTTTTAGCAGCCCTACATTTTAAAATTCACTGCTCAAATTTATTTAACTTGTGAAAAATGTGGATTATAAAAATTTGAATGATGAAAGAGAAAAAAAAAACCATTTTCAATGCTAATACAAATATAGAACCGTTTTTTCAGTCGTAGTTTGGAAATATACTATAGTTTTTATTTACATTACATATAGCATTAAAATAAAGTGCTGCTTAAAAAGTTTATTTGAATGTTGAAACGAGAAGGCACAATAAAATTTTATAACTCAGAATGAATGAAGTAGCGATATTACTAAAACCTGCAATCGAAAAAAGAACGAGTATCTTAACATGAAAAATGATCAAATCATTTCATTCAACAGTGTGCAAAAAAGGAAGTCTTTTTCACTGATGATGTCGCTCCATTGTAGCCGCGAAATAGCTATTTGCAGTATTGTTTTGACAATTTGTGCTTTATGTTGCACTTGATCTGTATTAAATACGGCCCAAGTAGTGATGTCACATTATCAGTTTAATTGTGAATTTATCTTTGGTTTTGAGCAGTCAAGTTTTATCGACAGTTATTTTTACAATTGTTACTTCTGTTAAACTTGAAATCGTGATTAACTGAACGTAAAAAAAAATATGTAGTTTTTCATTTTACAGTTTCAAATTTATACATTCTATATTTTATGCTATGGTTCCTGAATCTGTAGGTCGTCTATTATTTCCAGAAATGACAAACACAAAACACTCACCAGACCCTTAAAGATAAGTTACAAGGTTTTAGCTTATTGTCCGTCATATCACAAATAGATGTGCGTAAAATCGCAAAATGAACCAAACAAAAATTTTATTAGACAGATAGATGTTAATATTTTCTAAAACAGGGAGGACATAAATACTATTATTATTTCTTTTACCTTTGCTTAGATGAAGAAAAACTAAACATTGGTTCCCCCCCCCCCCCTCATAAATTCATTCTCAAAAGAGTTTTTTACACACAGTTTTGAGATTATTAAATAAAATTCTAGACATCGAAGTTGTATTTTTTACTACTGTTGCATTCTTAAAAATTCTTAAATCTTGAATATAGCATAGGCAATAAACCAACTGGAATTTTTTTTTTAATTTAAAAATTCAAAAATTTACTTCAAATTTTCTAATTCAAAACCTTTTAACTATGAGAAACCCCCAAAATAACTTTTTGAACATAAAAAGTCGCTAAATCCTAACACATTAAATCATTAAGGTTTATGAGAAATGACACAATTTTGTGTTTTTTAAACTTAAGATCTCGATTGAAAGTAATTAAGGGGGAGGGGATAATGGGTATGTGATGCTGAAAACACTTCCGAGTATTTTAACCGGGGAAGCGAAACCAATAGGGCAATCCATTAGTATATGAATAACGGTAATTTTAACTTCCGTACGTTTTATTTAAAGAGGAAAAATTGCTACAGTGTGGATCGCGAATGTTATCTTAGATCTTATCAGTGGAAGAAATCTCTTCACCACATCTGTTTCAGCTGATTCCGTGCCTCTCAGTTTAAGAGTTCCGCAGGGTTGCTCGACACGCTCTAACTTGGCGACAAAACAAATAGCACCTTAATGAAATTCTAGTGTGCGGAACTCTCTGCAGCTTGTGCCAAAATTAAAGCGAGGTATAAGTAACATTTGACCAGTGCCCTTAACAGGCAAAACTTCGACTTCAGCAAATTTTGGACTAGTTATTATGATTCAAAAAAGTGAGATATTTAACTGAAGCTTCATGATTAATGAGCAAACCAAAGTACTTTAATCATAAATTTCAAAAAATATTGTATTCATGCATTTCGGCGTTATAAAGAACCACTTTAGCATTGAATTAAAGTTGCATGCTTCAGGATTATAGATAATTCAAGTGAAACCCCTTCACTTTACAGTGACTTACAACTTCTCTCGGAATATTTACATCTCGACGTTCATAACTTTATTACTTGATAAAGTGATTAAGTTAACACCAAATCACATGTAAGAAATATTTTCAACGACATTATGTAAAAAAGTTGGTTATTTAATTAATAGCTACACCACAAAAGTAAATGTTTTCTTCGTACTTAATGACAGTAAAGTATAATATCAATTACACAAATCCTTCATGGTTGATATTATTTCTACAATTTTATGAATCGATAGAGGGATTATTGTAACTCCGAAACACATATACACATCATTCTATAAAAACGTTGGTTAGCTAATGATTAGCTACATCACAAAGGCAAATGTTTTGCATTGTGATTAATGTAGATAGTAAAGAATAATATCAATTAAAATTATTTTACGAAAGCCTCTGGGCTATATTGTTTCCAGATTAAAATTATAAAATAGCTTTTTATGCTTGTTTATATTTTAAATTCAACTCTTTAGTCAAATTCATTTTAAAATCTAAAATCCTGCATGAATTAAACACACGAGTTAGTAGGTACAAATTGAAAGGATTACCTTTACTCCAGTTTAAGACATCAAGAAATCGAACGTTGTTTAAATACATTTCCAATGAAAATCGTACGCATGTAGTTCAGAGTTATAAGGATAACTTCTTCAGTGCAAGAAATAAAGCTATGGAAGGATAATAGTAACTTTCTTGAACAGTTCCTTTTAGCTCCAACTAAAAAGTAAAGCACGGTTATAAGAACTAGCGTTTTAGCTATTTTTCCTATAACTGGAAACTTTTACCAATGCCAGTGAAAGTGTTTTTACTCCATAAGAACAACAATAGCAGCAGCAGCGACAACAACAGCAACGATGAAAGTATAATAATAATAACAATAATATACATACTAGGAGCGTAAGTAATAATAACAATAATATACATACTAGGAGCGTAAGTACGTAGTAAGATATTTTCAAGAGAACATTTTTTTTATGTATTTGTAGGCGAATGAATCATATTCAGTTTTTAATTTCTTTGTATGCGTTTATAGTCTTAAAAATATGTCTTTCTAATAGATGTTACAACTACGAGAAGCTATTTATGAGCACTTCCTTCATCTGAGTAATTTCATTGTTGTTTACTATCCTGATCCAGTTTTATAAAACACAAATAAACAGCATCATCTTAAACCTAGAACTAATTAATGTGAAAATAAGAGAAATGTACCATGAACTTCACTGGTATTCGTTTTGCTGTGAGGGAGCTTTTGAAAGTAGGTGTCTTAACATAAAAGTTGTCCATATTACAAGAAACTTTTTGCGGTGGAGAAAACCACTTTCTTCTTGCAACAGTGTATGTAAACTCAGTGTTCAAGTTCATTAAAAATATGATTTACTGTCATTATCTCTTTTTTTTTTTTGAAGTTTTAATCAAATACTCATCTAAGAAAGCACTAAATTTAACCAGTTCCCCCTTAGTCAATGCAGAGATTATTCAGCAATACTTTAACAAATAAATAAATAAATAAATGCCTTTTTATTGATATAGAAATCTATTTCATGCCTGAACCTATTGAGCCTGAAAATTGTCTAAAATCTTAGCATTTGTGTTCAATTTACTGTAAGTATGAAGCAATTCCTTTTAAACATAAAGATAACTGAGCCAAATATGGTGATCCTTAAGCCATGAAAAAATTCTGACACGTTTCCTTAACACTCACTTGTCACTTTTAGGTAACCCAGCGCCAGAAATATACGTATTTGAGTTTTGGAATGCAGATGCTAACATACTTGTGGGAATTCAATCACTCCAAGTTTAAAGCGTAGCTAAAAGACACGATATGTTTTGCTGGATTTCTACCCGGTCTTCTTAAAGCGTGGAAAGGAAGTTCATAAATAGTCTTACATTTCTCAATAGCGACTACAGGTGACGTCACAAAGTCAAATGCATAATGAAATGCCGTATATCTCCTTAAAATGAAATGTAATTTAGTAGACATGATATATACGTTATTTAAAATTTGAAATTGTTTCAAGTTAAGTAAGTAAAAGAAAAAAAATTGTATTTTCCCTACTTTCGAAACACATTGGTAAAGCCGGTAGAGATGGCTCACAATTCGAAAACGTGATTGAAAAAATTGAAAACGTTGATAATTTTCCAAAATTTTGGTGAATATTATAGACCACATGCCTTTTGTATGCATTTCCATCAATATTTCCTTATTATGTTGTAATTTAAAACAGCAGCAAGCGTAACACCAAGACAGCTATATTGCGCACATGGGTGGTTCCCACACATGGGAGAATGCTATCGATAATAAGATAGCATTCAGCCATGTGTGGGAATAATAGCTTATGTTAATAATAACCGCAAATAAATTGTCACAATAGCTGAAAAAGCGTTTGCTTAAAAAATATCTTGCAATACTCTCATTATAATAAAAATCAGAGAAAAGTAATGAAAGTTTCAGCCCTTACATTAGGAAATCAAGCGTCATACGCTTGATTTCCTAATGTAAGGATCATACACATTTAGAGCAAATGTTGTATGATACACATTTAGAGAAAAACCTTAGGAGCTACTTTGCTGTTGTGGCTATACAACTACCTGGAATCGCTTTGCACTCACACTTCCCTTTTCCTCAAAAATTCAAGTGCGCCATCTCACCAGGTTTTACCTTACGTTAATTTTCTGACTGATTATAAATTTATAAAAAATTTAATTTATATAGAGAGCTAAAAACTCTACAGCAAAAAAAAAAAACTAAACAAAAAATCTCAGCATTAAATTTTAGCAGCAAATACTTGGTAACAAAAGTTTTCAACATTAAAAAATTATCATTAACTTTGAACCCAGAATTTAAAAGTCCATCAACTAAAACCAAAAATTTTAAAACTTATAATTAATTATTTTTATACTATAAATTAATTATTTTTATATTATAAAGAAGAAATATTTATTGAAATTTAAACGGTTATGTTTTCAGAACTCTAAATTTGTAGTTGAATTAATAAACAACTAATAAGCTTTAATTGTAGCAAAAATATGTAACGAAAATTTGCCTTAATAGCAGACCTCGCATTTCCGTATTTAAAACAGATAATTCTCCAACAGCCAACCAACTATATTAAACCAATTAGCTGTCGTTGACAATTTTAATTATAGCACACATAATAAAGTCTGCTAACAAGAAAATCTAAAAATGTAACACATTCTCAAATTTACAAGCATTAAACGTTCAACTTATTAAAAGACATGCCTTCAGAATTCTCAGTTTGCACGCTTACTAAATAACTAATAAATTCCTACTGTAGCAAAAATAGATAATAAAAAAGAAATCTTAATAGTAGACCTCGTCCTTCCCGGTCTTTAATGGACAATTTTTAAACGGACAGCCAACTCTCCATTTAACTAGCGGGTTCGCTCACTTTTTTTTTAATATTATTATTTTACCCTGCTCTCTTGAAAATGACTTTAAAAAAAAAAAAAAAGAAATCATCCTCTGATAATACTCGTCTCCACAAGGCAACTATTAATTCAAAGTTAATCTGGAGGTGGGTGCCGCCCCCCCTTCATTAAGAGTGATCGTCTGTCCTGGGGTAGCTGCCAATAATTGGACTGGACGCGAAGAAACGCGATGCCTTTCCTCCCACTAATCCTGGAACCTCTCCCCTGGGGTAGTGTGCCCGTTGGTAATAGCCACTATTTTTCACTTGATCCCCGGTAAAGTGTCAGGATGAATCGGATCCATTGTCCAAATGAGATCCTCGGGCGCATAATACCCGTGTAACGCGAACTCCGCCACCAAAGCTGTTTTAGAAATGCACTAAAAAGGAGGAGCCCCCCGCTTTGCCCAATTTCGATGGAATGGTCGTTTTTTTATTCCGTTTTTTCCCTCGCTGCCTCTTCGCCCCCTCGTCGGATAAAGTCGCTTGAAAAATCTCGTATTTTTAGTTTCGGTTCGATTTGGTGTGGAATGTGTCAGATTCTTTAGGAAAGATTGGAAAAGAAATATTTTTCGAGAACAAAATGCAAATGGAGTACGACCTCAACGCAATTAAAAGTAGTATTTTCACTAGTACTACCAGTTAGGAGCTATAACTGCTCAACAGTTAAGTGCTATCAGTTAAATTACACGAAGTATTAAACTAGTACATTATGTTGTGCAATATTTTATTACTATATACTAAAACAGGAGTTCCTGATGTTTTAACAATAAAACCTACAGTTATCTGTTTTTTTTTTCTTTTAAAATCTTTTATTTTTATTTTTGGTTTGATTTGGTATTATTTTTGGAATGACTGGAAAAGAAAAATGTTTCTAAAAAATGCAAATAGAGTACTACTTCAATGCAATTGAAAAGTATTTGCAGTATTTACATAATACCATTTTTAGCAGTTCAGGGCTATAATTTAAATTAATAACCCATTATATGTAATATTCTATTACTGTACACTAAAAAAAGAACTCTTTATTTTTTTAGCAATAAAGCATATAAAGATTTGTGTCTCTGTGTGTGTGTTTTCTCTTTTCTTGTAAAATCCGGTATTTTTAGTTTCGATTTCAACTGGAATGGAATACTCAGATTATTTTGTAACAAATGAAAAAAAGAAAAATTCCGAAAAAAGATGCAAATAGAAAGTAAGACATTGACTCATTTCTTTAAAAGCATTATTATCATGGCCAATTAAAATTTTAACAAGTTGATGCTATTAGTTAATAAATATTATAAGTGTTAAAAGTTCATGATATGTAATATGTTATTATAGTGAACTAAAACAGTAAACTCGTAATAGTTTGAGGAATAAAACTAGAAACGTTCAAGCAGTTGCACTTTCGCTTTATAAAATCTCGCAGTTTCAGTTTGAATATGAATGTGTCGATTTCTCTTGAAAACATTGTAAAAAAAAATTTTTTCCCGCAGAAAACCCATATTAAGGGACATGGTTCTCATGGCAAGACAGCTACGTTGAACATCTTTAGTCCTTCAAAATTATTGAACTTAATAATGGCTCAAGATAGCTTACACACACACAAAAAAAAAAAGAAAAGAAAACTTTTCATAGGTAGTACTATTTAATCATACTTATGGTAGGAGCTAAGAAGAAAAACTTATTTCTGAAGCAATCGAACAGAGATTTTATGACGTCATCTTTGATGCAGTTTAAGAAAAAAGAAAATAATTAATTTTAGGTTAGGAAGAGGTTTGAATGCAAATATAAGTGCCATCCCGAGTTGTTACATTTTAATTGAGGCAATATTCTTGAATTTTTAATGTGATAACTTAAAAGCAGCACAGTTCGGTAATTAATTAACTTCGGTAGAGTTTTCCATTGAGTAAAAAATCTACTGACCACACGTTGTTAAAGCTGAAAAAAAAAAAAAAAAAGAAACGAGTAATTAATTGGAAATACAATCATTACTAAAACACCTCTACTAAATCCAACTGATAAAATTATTTTACAAAGATGACAGCAAACGCTTCTTAATTTAGTCTTTTCAGAAGTTAATTAATGAACATAATTAATTGTTATGGTACACAAGATATTGAGTGGAGTGAAGTGTTATTGTACAGTATTCATATTATGTACAAAGCAGCTCTAAAATGAAATATTTTTATTCAACTCATTGAAATTTTTGATTTTGTATGAAATCGTAGTATTGTTCACATATCCTTTCAACGGATGCGGCATTTTCAGAAATTCTTTCTAACTGGTCAAATGAAAAGTGAGGTTCTTGAGGCACTTTATAACATTCTTTAGACGTTTCAGTGAAACAACTGGAAGCTAATTCAACACTATTAAACTACTTTAGATATGAAATAGTATGCGTTTTATGAGACCTTTCTGGGTGGACTTTCATAAATCAAAAGTGATTTTTCGCGAAAATTGAAATGAAGTAATAAAATAATGGTACAAAGAACTTCACATATTTCCGGAGAATGTTAAATATCCTTATTGCAAAACATCATGCGCTGAAAATGATCAAGAATATATGCTGAAGGAAAGAAAGACGTTGAATTGCTCTTCATCGACAAAACCCATTCGAGTACAAAAGAACGCGGCAGAGCATACAGTGAGCGCGAATGACGTTGTATAGAGTTTTCTCAAATAGGAAAAAATGTCTAGTTTAGCGTCAAGTGGCGTCGTACTCATCTTTGTGTGAATGAAGTTTGATAAGAAATAATGCCTGCGAGGATCGAGTTTTCTATCAATTGGGAAGATGCTTTTAAGTCTTTCGCGTTCGATACTTATTTCGATTTTCCTTTTTCAATCTCCGGGCATTTTATATTTCAAAGCTTTCAGATTGGCCTTTCAAAGATTTTTCGCTTCCCGTTTATTATTTACTTCAATTTCATATTTCTTTCTGATCTTTTGATATCACTTTAAACACCATTGTTTGTTTAAATCTCTAATGAAGCGCTCGTGAAAAGGTCGATAAGTGGTGAGTATTACTATCAATTTTCTTTATTGCTGAAAATCCCTAAGTTGTGTATTATACTGTATTGATTGGTTGTTCTTGCTGCTCTAGCTTATGAGTACGAATATGTGTGAGTTTACTGAGATATAAGCTGAAAATTTTGTGAATTTACTGAGATATAAGCTGAAAATTTTGTGAGTTTACTGAGATATAAGCTGAAAATGTTTCGCAGATAATTAAGGTCAGTTATTGCAGTAGATTAAAAAGTTTTTCTGTCGCTACAGATAATTGGTTGAAATATTTTTTTTTCAGAAAGGAGCATCTTCAAAAAGAAAAATGTGCAATACAATTTTTGTTGGTAAACGATTTACATATATACGAAAAAAAAAAGAAGAAAGCATTTAAAAACTAAGTATAAAGCGATAGAAAAGTTTTCCGGCGTTATAGACGTTGTTCATAGAGATGTTTCTTGTTAAAGTTTTGTCTGACATTTATGGGACGTTCCGATACTACCGAAACCAGTAAGTATCGATACTTTGCTTCGGTTCCAGTGCTATAGGTATTAAAGGTACAATAGGGTGTGGTGGGATAAAGGGGTCATAAAATCCACGTTTTTCACCTTTCGTGGACAATAAATAAAATAATTTGTTCAAAACCTTCAGATTTTTTGATTGATATTTTACATTACACTATCAAAGAACACATTAAAATTTGGGCAGCAAAAAATGAGTAAAATAGTTTTATGACACTTTCTTTCTTGGATGCCCTTATGACTACTTTACCGCATGGGGTGGGGCAAAGCGAGTAGTATATGGGGGAAAATAGTCATAGTCAAAAAAGACACATAAACGAATTATTAATAACCATAATGTTCCGAAATACTTCGCAAAGGTTCATTTTAGAAAGAGTACAACTTGATTTCACCCAAATAAATTTCGTACTGTCCTCTATAGTCAAAAGTTGGCCGCATCTTCGTAACGTCTCGCTAGGTACTTCAGTCGCTTCAGCTGCTGCATAGATGGTCTTAAAACAAAGATATGTACCAAAACATTTTAGGGTACATAATAGGTATTCTTAAGTTTTAATCCCTAAGTGTTAGGTTGTAAGTATGTCCTTTAATTTAATATAATAAAACATAAGAATGAAATTCAAAATTTCCCGTGAAGAAATATGCAATAGCTTTTAATGAATGAAGAAATTACTTAAATTACATATTAAGAAAACATTGTTAAGAAGAGAGCTCTGAGATAATTATGCCTTATTAAAAATCAAAATGGGAGGAAAATATGTATTTTAAGCTAGCTATTTTTAATTCTCTCTCTCTCTTTCATGTAATGTTTTTGTTTGAAGTACATCTAGTTTCTAAACATTTACAGTTCAAAATAATAGATTAACTTGGTACTAATTAAACTGTAATAAAAAATAATTTCACGTTAAGAAAGAACAAATTAGCGATAAAATGCATTTTATTGTTAATTTGTGCTATCTTAACGTGATATTATTTTTCTTACAATTTCCAGTTTAATAACATTCATAACAATTCGGTTAAGAAAGGAATTATTCCACCTGCATAACTTGGAAACTATTTCATTAAAGCTAATTCTGAAATTCGTCAGTATTAAGCAATTCATTGTAAGGAAACTGTCTTACAGTAATTTCAATCTACATTGCATTTGAGCTTAGTTGTGTTTAATCCTGTTTGCTAAAAAGTAAATTTAAAAGTTATTTTTAAAAATAATACAGTACTGGTGAAATTAATACTGAGCTAACATCTGCTCGTGTCTTAATTTGTAAGAAAAAAAGACCGGAGATTTATAGTCTTCAAAAGTTATTGTCAAGCGGAAATAGCCTAAATTCTCTCGAATAGTTAAAACTTTGCATAGAATTGAAAAGAAATATAGAAGCTGAGCTCCCATGAGTTCCTATGCAAGTTAAGTCGTGGTCTACCTCATAAATTAACATTAGGTAATTTTAGAACAGTGGGGCATGTAAAACCTAACACTATGACGAATCGAAATCCTATGACCGCATCCTACTTAAACTACTGTAAAATAATATATAGACTAAATTTAGCTTCACCGTTAGAGCGGAAGAATTTTTGACATCTGTGAAAAGCTATCTGCACCGTCAATTTGATGCTTTAAAACAAAACTTCTGAGAAGTTAAAAGAGCTGTTTTAATTTCAAAGTGTTGTATAAACTAACAAATTGACTGTTTTGTTCACCTGAAGAGTTTCCTTAAAAATAATTTTGAACGCAAAATTTAATTCTTAATTGTTAAAAATTAAAATTAAGAAAGTACCCCAATTCCTTCATTCACTTCAAAGATATAGCTTTTTATTTGCTGTATGACCACTTTCCCCCCCCCCCCCCTGACCCCTACTGTCCTTGTGTCCATCCAAAATGTTCTTCAACTTGGCTTACATTTTCCCCTCAATGTATATTTTCATATACTCGTTTCTTCAGAATCCATTAAATAAATTTTACGTTAAATTTTATTTTGAATGTTATGAAAAAGATAAGACAATATAAGAAAATTCCAATCATGTTTACTTTATCCAATGTTGTTTTTTTTTATTCCTTTGAATTAGAAAAAGAGAAACAAAAACCAAGAGAAAAAGAAAGAAATATATTTTAAAATCTCAAGTGAAACAATGCATTGCAGTTGGGTCCGGTTTACTATCAAGTAGTAGCGGCTAATTATATTTGTATTTTGCAATTACACAGTGTTATATTTTTGTTGTTCTAATTTAGGAAAGAAACATTTTCATTATTACCTACAAATAATCGCCCTTTGTCAAAGTAAAAAAGAATTGTGTTTGATTTCAGTTCGAGGGAAAATTTTTAAAAACTAATATCATAGAATAAAAACAAAAAAGCTTATAATTTTAATTTTATTTTAATTCTTTAATTTTTCTCGTTATCATCTATTTAGTGAAAATAGCAAATAACTGAAATTCGATATTTTGTAAGAAACAAAGCTCTTTTTTTTATCCACAATGAATTTATTTAAAAGCATCAGCATTTATAAATGCATTTTCCAATAAATACACAGACAATACTTAAAACAATGATTTAAATTCATTTTATCTTCTGAAACGTGAAACAAATACACTTAGATAGGTTTCAATCTTCAACCCAATACTTTATGTCTTTGAAAACCCTTTAAGTGAAAGGATGACTCGGTTTTGTCCTTAATATGCTATGAGAGGAAAGATCAATAGATAGGTAAGTTTTTTTTCAGAAACTTCTTTCCGTGACAACCAAAAAATCTATAACCTCTAAAATATATCTTAAAATCGTAACCGTGACACTACGCATTTGTTTTTACTCTACATTCAGGAGCTCTTACGCCTCTAAAGTTCGATAACAGCCCTAAATCGCGTCAACTTTGTCAGAATGTCGATGCAACCACCTTAATATGAGTTAAACTGTCCCGTGAAAGCTTTGTTGTGCTTTTCTTTTCGCTCTCTTATCTTCTTCTTTTCGTTCGTTTTTCCGCGGGAAGAATATCACTTACTCAGGTTTCCCCAGCATCTTTTCTCTTCACTTCGTCTCTTTCCGCTACACGTATAAAATCCGCTCCATCTCTTCGCCAATCACTGGGGACGGATCTCAATGACGTCACACATGTGGATCGCCAGCGACCTAGATTGTCCCTGGAGGGGTGTGGAAGGATGGAATACGTCGAGACAAATCTGAATGGCACGGACGATCACTGCCCCCCCCCCCCCCCCACACACACACTACCGGATAGAACGGCCAAAGCCACCACCGGTAAAAAGCTCCCATCCCCCGATCTGTCTTGCAGGAAATTGTAGAGTTGTCGAAAGAGCCTTGAGGTACAAGTAGTACAGGAAGCAAGCAAAGCTCCCTCAAGTCGATACACTAGAGAGGGCAGGGGTAGCGAAATATATATGTAGGAGAAAGTAGATAGATCTCACATCAGATACGTCGTCTCGAATAATCGGCGTGATGAATAGATATCACGGCCCAATTGGCCATTGCTACAAGGCCTTATGGCTCGCAATCTGACACGGACACTGCCTTCAGGAGCCTGGGTGTTTTTTTTTTCATTCACCCCCAATTTTTTTACACATTTTTTATCCGCCCCCAGCCCCCTTCTTCCGCGGTATCTAACAGCGAACGGTGCTTTTCAGATGCATAGTGCTCAGGCCGTTTCTTTTTAGATGCAGAATAGCGCCCTTTCATTTCAGTCGCGCGGCTTCCCTATAACCCCAGTAATTTAGCGCAATTTGTCACCAAAACCCCCTTCGGAAACGGGCATAAGCAGAACAAGAGGAGAGCGGTCATTAATTGGATCCGACGCTGCTCTGTAATTTTAAAATCAAATATGCGGGACCTTCAGATGGAGCTCGGTAATGGAGTTAAAAGTGTGCATCCGAAGGGAAAGAGATTTCGATACGAAAGGCATCGCTCCCCCCTAGGGATCCCCCCTTCTCTCGATTGGGATAGACGTTTCTCTCTTAACTTCAGAAATATATAGCCCAAAGAAAAGTCAGTTTCTTTTACGTATTTTATTTTTACTTTATAATGCGAGACTTCTAAGGTAGCTCGCTCTTTTTATCCAAAAAAAGTTGCCAGGAAGACAAAAGAGGGAATTAGACAAAATTGAACGAGGGGTGAAAGTAGGGCTAGGGGTAGGCGTGGGAGTGTTTAAAGCTTTTCTCGGTTGGATAGGCAGAAATAGAAGCCAATTAGGAGAAAAGAGGGACTAAGGTTTCAGCTTGTGAGAGTAAAGATGATTGGCTAATAAAATTGATACCGAAGAATCTTTGGAATTTTGTCCACCCTCTTAAAAAATCTTCCGAGGAGGAATTCCAAAGAAGAAATCTTTCAATATCTTTAATTTTTTAATGCTACTTACGGCTTTTCATAGCGAATCTTTTCTTTCGAGTAAATTAGAAGAAGGTGTGAATAATTGATAAAAAATATTTCGCATTGAAGAGCTTTTGAATAAATTATAGTAGAATTCTTTGCAATGTTTTGATTAGACTCTTTCTTTTTTTAGCTCGCATCTTTTCGCGTTTTAATTGGATTTTGCTTAATAAAACACATAAATATTTTTGCAGTCATCATTTATTAATCTACTTCTTAATTACGTTTCATTGTTTCTTGATGGTTTGATTAGATGCTACAATTAAACCATTTTGAAAGAAATGATTGTCATTACTTTGTGCCAAATTATTTCAAGGCAAATGTTTTAATCGATGAAGAGATGATTGAAGTTTTGTGCATGTGTGTGTGTGTGTGTCGTGTGTATACATATATACTTATATATTATGTTTACATATCTGTATCTCAGAACCATAGTATCTTAAGTCCATTTTTCGAGTTTTTGTGACGAAGTTAAAAAAATAAACATTTTTAGTACTATAATGCCAGACTTTTCCGTGCGAACCTTTAGAATAAAGATGTCCGATGGGAACTTTACAAGGTCAGAACTCTCATGTAGCTAGTGGCTTTGTCATAGGTGTGGTTGCAATTAAACGAAACGGTTGGAACTTTTATCTAAAATATTTGCTTTTCCATAAAAGCAATTCATACATTCAGCAGAAAAAGGTTAAATATTTTTTCTATTATACAAATAAGTGATTCAAAGAGAAATTGTCTATTTGACAATATTAAGAGATTATCAGTATTACACTTATCTTCTTTATTTCAGTTAGACCACTTCTAAAACAAAAAGTGTTTTAAAAATTTCTTTGTGACTTTTTCTAACAAATGTTTGAAATCTCTAACGATATGATAGTTTTATTGATCACTTAATTATTAATTTTTTATCGTCACCCGTTTACCTTCATTAATAGTCTTTAAAAATAAATAAGAAATTTTGTTGTAAGTGTCCAGTGTAAAAAATAAAATCCCGTATAATTTGAAGCTTTAAACTGGCAGCTGGGTTGGTTGTGCAAAACCGTAAAAGTCACGAAATAAATCCGTAATCAATCTCAACAGTTTTTTACTGTACCAGAAAAACTTTTACACAATTTTTTTCTCTCGGACGGTAAAAAACCATTGCGACTACGGATTTCGTAACTTTTACGGTTTTGCGCAACCAACTCAACTGCCAGTTTAAAACCGTAAATTTTACGGTATATTTTTGTGGTGCATAAATAGAAAAGTTAACGCTGATGCACTTTACTGATTTAAATATAATTTAAAAAGTTCGAAATTGAGTAAAGCCACAAAATATCAAAAGTTTATTTTCTGTTTTGCCGATCAGCTTTAGATAAAAGCTCAGCTAATGCCTTTGAAAAATGAGTTCTTTGTAAACTCGAAACCCGTGCAAGCAATAATTTTGATCATTATATATAACCACAATGCTCTTTATGTAATAATTCTATACCCAGAAGCTAAATAAATAGTCTCTAACAGCTTTTTAAAAGAGAATTTTTAGTCTTTGAAGGGCATTTTATTTCGATAATACTGATATTGTGTTGTTGATTACATATCAGGTCCCTTTTGAAAAACTGACTTTTGTAGAACCCACATCACAAATGAATGTTATAAAACTGCTTGAATAATACATGCAGACTCGTGCGATAAAGTTTGATGCTTGACACTTGGCAGGACGTGCTTTCAAGAATGCATATCAGAACCAAAAACATGTCAAAGTAGCTTAAATAACTTATATAAAATAAAACTTGGGGGAAAAAACATTGTGGCATCAATACATAAAAATGAAAAATAGAGCGATTTTGAAAAAGACAAAATGCCTTTCATGTCGAAAGCTACGTTTTAAATTTTTAAAAACAGAATTTTTTTTTTTTTTTTTTGAATGTTTCAGAAATGCCAGCAAAGTCAAAAATCGCCTTACCAAACTAGGATAAATATCGAATTTGGAAGAAAGAACCGGCTTTAGCTGAATTGTCTGGAAAGTTAAAGTTTAGGGGATGTTTGAACTGTTCTCTGGTATTTTTTAAGCTCAAATTTGGAAAAGTAAATGTTCACTCAAGAATTTTCGAGACGATGACAGAGTTTAAATGAATAAGTATATGAGGTAAAAATAAAGAGGGCAACAAGAATGAAGTAAAAACTGATCAGCTGAGGTGCAGCAACAAGGAGTTGGGTTAACCCCCTCCTACACAGGACAATTGTTTTTAAGTCAACTTGTCGATTCTAGTATGGTAATATACATGAAATGTCAGTATTTTTTTTTAAACAACCGAATCCCCTTCCCCACCCAGGGGGAAATTCAATTGTGGTACGGGTGAGCAGTAAATATTCAAAAATGATAACTGTGTTGGACAAGAAAGCAGATTTCCCAGCATAATAGCAACTGATGGTTCTTCCCCAGTCGTTACGAACGTGTTTCATATTCGAAATAAGCACATAACGCAATTATCTCATATGTTTCAAAATTCACATCAGATTTAAATACGTAATTTTAAGCAGAAAAGATATATTAATATTTAAGAAGGAAATCGCACATAGTAATTCTCCTTAAAACGATATGTTTTCGCTTAAGTATATTATTTATACCTAAAGAATGAAAATGAAGTTTTACTTAAATACTTCCTGTAAGTATTGAAATAGTAAAATAGGAAGTTTTTAAATAACAAAAAATGATACAACAAGCTATGTGCAATTCACTTCCCAAGGTTAAAAGTCTTTCATTTAATAATTTGTGAAACTGTTATTGTTTACGATAGAAGCGTTTTTCTACAGGAGAATAAGATATTAATATAAAGTATAAAAAAAATTTATAAATAAATAAAACTTGTTCACTGAAAAAAAGTAATTTCTTAGCAGATTTTGCTTTGTTTGCTTTGAAATCAACAAGAAATATTAGTGCGAAGGTAAATATTTATTAAAACCTATCGATATAGTAAAAATATGCTTTATTTTAAAAATAAATATATAACAAGAGAGAGATTTTGATCAACAACTCTATATACATTTTGAGCTCTTTTACCCAGAAAAATCACAGAAATGTGTTTAGATGCTCTTGCCTTAATTTTTAACGATTAAGTACATTTATTTATTCATACATAATTTATTCGGATGTGTGTATAAATGTTCAACGCACACATCCAAACACAAATGGTTTAAAGTTGATGTCTACCTTTTCCTTTCAGATACTTTTTTATGACAACTTGTACGATACTTCTTGCAAATTGCATTTTTTTCTTCTGTGAAACACTCTGGTATCTGAAATTTAAAGGAAAGTGAAAAAAAATCACTTTTAAATTGTAAGCAAATTTCAAGAAATTTGCCTCTTGAATTGTGAATTTTTCTCTCATTCCTTTATATAAATGAGAAGAAAAATTTGCCGCAATTAAAACAAGGTTTTTTTTAACTTCAAAGGATGTTTAATGAATAACTGTACCTGCAATGCATGCATTCGTTCTACCCTTCTCTCTAATCATCTAACTCAAACAATATTCCATCATATTTCCCCTCCCCATTTTGTTTTTATTCACGATAAAAGATCTTTGTTTATACGAGGAAAAAAAACCTTCCCTTCAGTAGTAAAATTCAAATCATCCACTAAAGAGTAATTAGCTAATTACGTAATTTGCTTCCAAAATAAATTAATTGATGGAGGCAGTAATTGCGTACGGCTCTTCTGCTGTATCCCCTAAAAACTCCTCGTATCAGTTAAGCGTTTCAAAGCTCTTTTAATTTCCGAAAATCCTTAAAATGTGTAATTTCAGTCATAAAAAACATAACGCGTTGTAAAACTGAAATCCTATTTAAATATTTTCCACTTTTATTTCCTTCATATTATTAAGCTTTCTTTTTTTCAGCCGTTTATATCTGATAAATAAATATTTACTTCCTCCTCTTATTTAGTTAAGAGCCAATAAAATAATCGAGCCTTTCCCAGACTTGCCTTGTTAAGTAATCATGGAAATAATTAAAGCTTTTGGAGCTGCGTAATTTACATACTAATTAAGAGGATAATTAGTAGGCCATTTGACGAATATTTGCCTTGGAAGCAAAGCCAAGAGCTATTAAAGCGAATGTGGCTTGTAACTTCTGTTTAAGCTATATTCATTATTAATTGCTAATTTTTACAAACTTCGGGACAGTGTAAATGAGGTAATTATTGCAGGAGGCTCATTATTTATCCCTGTGATACTTTATTATGCTTAAAGAAAATTTACCTTAAATATAATTTAGATGAACTGGTACTCTCTACGATGAGTTACGAGTGTTTTTTTTCTTTTTTTACTTTTTTTTAAAACATAGTTTAACAATTCCAGCTTTTCTATGTCCTTGATACAAACAGAGCATTTCATCCCATTGCATGTTAAAATGTTGCATTATTAATAAGGAAATTTTTGAATTTTACGTGTTTTAAAAATCATTTTGAAATGATTACAGGCAACTTAGGGATTTAAATACATTACTTTATTCTTTTCCAAATAGTTAATTCTCCTTTTCAAGTACTTAACATCCCCCCCCCCCCCAACGCCCAAATTGCTGAATAACACACCGATTATATTTGAGCATTTATTTTATTAGCATGTGATATAAAAGATAGGTTATGTTCATAATAAAAGTGTTCAATCCTTTTTTAGATTAATGATGTTTCTAAAGTTTTATATCAATGTTGAAAAAAGTGTCTCGATATGTGTCTTGTTATAGAATTATCATTGATTTTCTTTAAATATCATTATCGGTTAATTTCCGTTAGACAAAAAATACTAATTTCAGAAACAAGTCTTCATTTTAGACTGACAAAAAAAAATCCGAAGAAAAAGTAAATACATGCGATTATTCTCATTTACACTTTTTAAAAAGTCAGCAATACATTTCATGGAATTCTCTGTAAACATTATATTGAACTGTATTGTTTAGGGAATTTTAGTTGCCAATTCTACAAAAATTAACAAAAAACCTTGAAACAACATAGGACTTTATAAAATTATTTTTTAAAAAACATCTGACAGCAAGAGCAATAATAGGCTTTAAAATTCATTTGTTAACAAGCTGGATGTTCCACCTAAAACTACTCAATGAGTTGATTATAACTTAAATAAATTTTATTATAACTAGAAATGTACCTGATAAAGGTGAATTAGTTTAAATTATTTATTAATTATTTATTTATATTATTTCTCATTAATTATTTATTTATGTTATTTTATGTAAACTAAATTGTTAATACTAATCATTGATCATATAACTCAAAGAAATTGTTCCGGACAGCACGTTATAGCATATCTGCAGGAATGGGGGGAAAATTTCCTAGTCTGGTACCTTTTAGCTTACTTAATTTGTAATATATAAATGAAAATTTTTTTGACGATTTAGTAAAACCCTGTGTGCATTTCAAACACAGTGTGTCAATTTTATCCTCTATGCATGTGTATAATATTTTATACTTTAAAGCATGATATGTTATTTTTTACGGCTTTTTGGACATTTTTATACGAATAATTATTAAATTTAAATCAAAGTTTTAGTTTCGAGTCTTATTCAAACGAAATAATAAATAATAATAAGAGAGAGTAACAGGTGAATTATTTACAAAACTAAATGGTAATGTATATTTTTACGATGCTAAGTAAAGGAATAGCCAACATTTTTTCCCCTTTCTAAAAGGCTGCTGTTGGCCTGTGTCAATTGCAGATCTAGTGCGCTTCCTAGGGATTGGAACCAACTCTTTCAGAAGTACTACAATGGGTGTGGTACCATCGACACAAGTGAATTTTGACGCCCAGTTTCCCCTAGGTGGCAGCACCTGAGTTCTGTTGATGCGACATTGCGCTGTGAATTTATTTTAGCCGAGAGTGTCCAAGACAAATAAACACTCAATTGATCTTTTACATGCTGCATAGTCATATGACATGGGCATAGATGAATCTTGAAAATCCACCGACATGGTCAGGTTTGAACTGCTAACTTAGGAGTTCGAGGCCCGCGCCTTACCATAACGCCACCATGTCGACAGAATGTCCAACATCATTTGTATAAATGAAACTTAGATAATTTATATTTGGTCAAAATAATTGTTTAAATTAAGCGTTTTTAGCCTTTTTTCCCTCGAAGCAAAAACAAATACATACTGCATTGCTTACTAGTCTCCCCTAAACAATGTTCAAGGGTAAAATATCTACCATCATTTTAGACTTTACGTCTCTTTGTTTTTGTTTTGTTTGGTTTTTGAGTAGTGAAAAAGCCATTTTCAATTTAAACCATTTCAATTGGTTTTTGACAGTTCGAAGAACCGTCAAATTGTAATTATTGTAAAAGTTATCTCACAGGAGAATTGTGTTAATTATTGCAAAAATTATCTCATAGGAGAAAATATGGTCTCCAACTTCAATAATGGTCAGTAGAATATACATTAAAGAGACTTTCACTTTAATATTTCGCACAAAGAAAATGCAGAATTGCAACCTTCATCTAAATAAATTTGAAAAAGATTTTCACAATTCAAAAAAGTTTATGTTAGGTTCATTATAGAAAAAAAAGTTCTCAAATTAAGTCGTTCGAAATATCTTGATAGCACTATAAGTAGACCTGGTACAGTGAAAAAAAATGAAGAAAAAAAGCCAGTCTAGAGCTAACATCACGAAGAAGAGGAGCAATAGCAAACGCGTTCTGCGCTTGCGTACTAAGTTCAAGAAATTTTTCCTTGCGTGTACAACACAAGCGCAGAAAATGATCAGCAATATTTTGCGTACTGGTGTACTGTCTGAAGCCAGCATTAGATTGATACTTGTTTCACTAAAAAGTTGATGACTTTCAAAACTTTTAAATTCTTGAAGGCAAAATTAAAAATAAATGCATTTAATAAAATTAACTTAAGCTATGATAGGTAAAACTCTGGTAAATTTTTTTTAATAAAAACATTTTTTTATAGTTACAATTAGTTTAGCATCGTAGGTAAATATGAACTACAGATTATCATTCCCTTTTCCATTTCCCATGTTATAGTTGCACCGTGAATAATAAAGAAGCTAAAGTTAGTAGACTTTAATAACGGAAGTAAGCGTTATGTGCAATGCCAAGTATAGAATGCTTTACATTTTAAAAAATGTATATTTCATCCCAGTTATATTGTATTAGCTATTTTTATTCACTCTTTTCTTAAAGTAGAAGTCTTTAAATGAATAAGTAAACACATTTATTTTATTTTGAAGGAAACGCCACTCACGTGTGTTTTGTGGCAACATTAGAATTCCTAATTAAAAAATCTACTTTTTAGCCGACATTGTGTTAATCAAAATTCAAAGTTTACTTTATCAGTGCTAAAGGCTTAGAATGAACAATATGATTTTCATTATTGAGTTCCAATTCGTTTCTTGGTGTATTTCTACTCTTTAAAACTTTGTATGTTTTTGAAATCATTTTCTCAAAAATATGGTTGAAATAAAAAAAGCCACTACTATGAACTTTTATCAGTATGAGATAGGTTTAGAAATATCGGTACGAAAAGGGTCTATTGTTCTTAATAAATTATAAATTATTTTTTGTCACTAAAAGATTAGTCTGGATACTGTTTACGTATGGATTTAGAACATAAAATGCCTAACCAAACTAAAAAATAAATTAATGCCTATTAAAGTACTACTACTCACTCTAGATAATATTCAATTCCATGCATTTGTGACGATTTGGTTACAATATATTGTCATTCACATTCTGTCTTCAAGATCTAGAGGATATTGAAGTACACATACGGAATCACATGAATAGATCCATTATATCCAGCCATCGGGAAAAAATAAAAATGATCCAAGTTTTATATAACATCTTACTCAGAAGTTATTTAGAAATCTTTAACTATATTTTCTCATTGCTCTATTTTTGACCAGATACGTTTAAGCATTCACGTGTGACAGAGAAGTAGAATTTTAAAAGTTTAGGATCTCTTAAGATTGTTTAAACTTCTGTAAGCTTGAAATTAGGTGTGGTTTCTGCAGTTGATTGAAAATGCAACTCAATTAAGATTAAATATTTAGTGTGTAAGTTGTGTGTAAAAAAAATGTTTCAGAGCGTTTACTTAACCAAATCCTATCTTACCTAGGAGCAGCGGTTCTCAAAACATACACTGAAAACCTTCAAGGTCTTTATGTAGAGCTGTATTGTTGGATAGCTGCAATTGAGATTTTTCCTAACTGTCATCGAGTATGTGTTTTAATAGTTCGCTCCTATTCGATGAACAATGCCTAGGAAAACACCGTTTGAAGACCCCTAGAAAGGAACCGAAAAAATAATGTGGCACCGAGTAGCCAGTGGAGACATTTTATACATTAAAACACAAAACTAACGAAATAGCATGTGAATAAAATATATTTTGAATGCGTGTAACAATTTGAATAATTTGGTGTTAGTGATACAGAGCACATTTGTTGAGTTTAAAAATGCATTTTATTTTTAAAAAAGCAGAATAGCTTAGACTGGATTAATTACAATAACTGTACAGAGGAGCTCAAATTTATATTTAGTATTACATAATAATATCTACATATGTACACGCTTGATACATATTTTACAAAGCATTCAGTAGTTTTTTTAAAGTTTTATTTAAAATACCATACCCATGGCACACATTATATTTCACTTCATTTATACTGTACAGAAGTTGTTTTCATTGCATCATCAGTTTTGAAGTATCAGTGTCATTGCATTATCAGTATGTTTAGGAATTAAATGCAGTGCAATAAAATTTTAAAATTTGTGATGGAAAATTATCTATGCTTGGAACAGTTTTTACCCTTTTCTTCCTGAAAAAACTGTCTTAAATAGTAATTTTTAACACAATTTAAAATTTGCCACACTAACACTATTAAGAGCCATATGTAGGCGATTTTATAGATTGTTTACATATTGCTTTTGTTGTTACGGTGTGGAAAGTAAAATTGTGTTAAAAAATTGTTTGAACCAACATCCTGAAAAACTTAATGTTTTCTAACACCTCTATCATGTAAAACGTTTCATTGTTAAAACACTGAGTACACATTTAAACAAAATGGTTTATGAGAAAACAAAACAATAAATAAATACGATTTTTTTATCAATTATTTTGATGAAATAAATTTTTCGACTACGCATGCGATGAAAGATTGAAGATTTTTTTTCTTTGCTTATTCAGCAAAACAATAAAAAGGACCTACAACACACATTTTTCAATAAATCGATTAATGAAGTCATTTCAGCAGCATTTTTCTTTCTTAAACTACAAAAAAAATCCATAAACAAATGGAGGTAAATCAACGAATTTAAGAAAAATATTTCTTTCATTCATTGAGAGGTATACCATAGCAAGAGCCAGTTAGAAATTTATTGTGTGTATATGTCTTCTTCCACTCTTAGTGCGAAGTTTTTTTTTAAATATTTTTTTCTATCTAAGCTAACTCGTCAGAGCGCTAAAAATGACATACAGCACAAATTTTTTAATAAAGAGAAAACTGATTGATGAGGGTAATTTTCAAAGCGTATTTTCTCCCTTGAATTGTAAGAAGGTCGATAAGCAACTGAAGATAAATCATCAAATAAAAATTAAAATATTCATAACAATCGTTTATTCAGAGGTACCCCATAGCCAGAGTACGAATTTATCATTTAATATTCATTTTGTCTACATCTTCTTTTAATGCAAATACACAATTTAAGTTAATTTTGTTCTTTTTGTCATTATTCAGTACTATTTTGTTTTTACATCCTATTTTTTAAAATATATTTCATTACTTTTTCTAAGTGCGTATTGGTTTATGTTTTTTATATTTATATTCCAAATATTCGCGTAAAAACAGAAACATGAAAGTTCGTTATAAAAAATGGTTTGTCTTGAATCTCTTAAAACCATCTAGCCAAGTAAATATCAAGTGAAACTCTCTAATTTAGCAACACGAACTTTTACATTATAATTTACCATTACAATATTGCACAAGGTGAAGTTTCATGTTAGAACTTGTTTTTATATTGGTAAGTGTACAAACATGTTATTTATTTGAACATTAATATGAAAAGAGTAAAATTATTTCAAAAGTAAAAACTCTTTCAACTTTAAAGTATGAATATGAAGTAAAGCAGTAAACTTAAAAATGATTTTATGGATCTCACAAAATTTGAATGAAATATATTTTAATCTGAAAAAAAAAGAAGAAAAAAAAACATTTTTTGAAATAATATACGGTAAATAAAAATATTACGATTTATAAGAACAATTATACGTAATTAAGGTAAATGTTTCTGGAAAAGGGGTCAGTTGAATAATAAAAAAAAAATATAAATAAGAAAGCAAAATTGATTAAATTTTTCAATTTATCAGTTTTTATGGCTTGAACGAAAACTATATTTGTGTCTTTTAGTAGAGAAAATCAAGACTGAAATAATAATAATAATTTTAATACAAAGTATAAGATATAATTTTATAACTATACATGATTTTTCCAAAATACATACGAACGGGATTGCAGCTATTGAATACTGCATTAATTATTTTAGTAACTGCAGTGACTGATGGATAACCAAAACAAAACTTCCCCGTTTATCTATTCATTTCTTTACTTTTACTGCATTGCAATGTGATTAAAACGCGATATTCATTTTTTTAACATAAGACAAAGATCATTCCATATCAGTGTCAGTTCCATTGTCAACTTATGAATATAAGCGCAATATACTGCAACAGTGCCTCGATAAATTAAACAGTTTAGAGGGAAACAACATATTATAAAAGTTCAGGCAATTTAAAAAATAAAGTGATTTTGTATGGGAAGGAGTATTTTACTTGAGACAGTTCGAAGGGATAAAAATTTCAAATTAATTCTCATTAACAATGTGATTTAATGAGAATGAATTTAATTGAAAATGTGTTTAACAAATATGTTCTACAAAACTACCGTTCCTCTGTTGTTTGGCCTTTGGCACCACATATAACTCTCAAAAGGACAAGAATGCTACATATTGATTGAATTTAAGCATTTTAAAGCTGTTTCACAAATATTCTTATGTGTGCATAATTTTGTGTGTAAGGCATTCATGAGTTAAAATGCATATGCATCACTGAATGCTGTAATTTTTTTCTTTTAAAAGCAATAAATTACTGGTCATGAAATGCTTCCTTTTACTCATGTTAGGATAAAACCACTTCAACAAATATATTCGAAAACAAACTAAAATACAGTTAGTATTTGCTAATTAATAGAGCAGAAAAAATGTATGTTTGCTCTTGAACATATATTCCTGTAGCTATATCAACAATGGTTAATGAGTGCCATTATTGTGCATAATATTTTATATTGCTTAATGTTTCATATGTTATGACCCTTTTAATTATAATTGAATGAGATAGGAAAAATAATTACCAAATATATATATATATATATAGCTAGAAAATGAGAAATAATTTAATGTTAGAAAAGTGCGCTTATCACATAAATGCATTACATAATTTTGTCATTATTTCAACAGTATTCTATGGAAAAGAAGTATCTATTAAATTATCCAGATTAGCATTTCATATGTTATTATAATAATGGATGAGGAATTATTAGGCCTCTAAATCTCAAGAGAATACCAATACCGGAGTTATTATGTCAAGTTTTACACAAATTTTAAAAATGAAAATTTGTTTGAAAACTTAACCATTGAAATAGAACCGTTGTCATTAAAAAAAAAAATAATTTAAAAATCAAGAGATCATAAAAAAGAATTTTGGTAACAAAATTTGTTAATTATGAAATTTATTTTCTTAAATTTTCGTTTATTTTTTCTTTTTCTCCCACACGGTTTACAAAAGCAATTAATCTAAAGAACTTCTCCTGATAATTTCAATGAAAACTATTACAGTTAAGTCATTTTCATTTGGAATACAAGCATTAGAAAATAAAAAATAATATTGTTTTGATAGATGTTTGATGTACGTAATTTTAATTTATCTTAATAATAGCTATTATAACTACCTAGTTAAGTTTTGCTCATTTTAAAAAAATCGAAAGCACTTTTTTCCCCTTTGTTAAAACTAAAAGAAAAAAGACGTATATTGCAAGAACGTATTCAATGGGTGAACTTTAAAGGTGAATTGAAAATTGCACGCAATCAATATAAGGTTCAAATACATCAATAGGAGACTCAAACACAGATTTCATCTGATATAAAAAAGAAGAAAACCAAAACCACTGCTGTACCATAGGTAAACAATGTTTTTAAAACGTGACGTTAAAAATCACTTGTAATACTTAAAAATAAAATAACTACATTGGAAGGGATGGTCCATACTGTACTCATATATTTATCGAGTTGAAATTTGATAGAAACTTCCAAACTTTTGTCAATGTTCAAACCCACACGAAAAGTGAATATATTCCTCAAAGAAAGCCATTTTTAATGTTCAATGGTGTTGACATATTTCATTTCAAATTCTTTTAATGAAGTATGGTTTTTAGTTATATTCGAGTCATCGCTTAATTAAACGCACCCCACAAAGTCAAACTCATGTTGTAGATTTCACATTGGCAGGTGCAGTTCACTATATCATGAATGTCCTAATGGATGAAAATAAGGATGTGAAGGTTGAAGTACTTGGTATGGAAGTGCAGCAGGAAGATAAGGAATTTGACCTCCGTACAAAATACTCGCTGTACTAGGATATCCGGAAGTGGAACCATACGTGCTTGTTAATGACGAGCTTTGAGATGGCGGTATGGTGGGACTGTTTGCATCCATACCGGGATTTTGTTTCTTCCACTTCGTTCTCCGGTTCTGGAACCATATCTTGACTTGAGTCTCGGTAAGTCTTAAAGACAGTGCAAGATTTAGTCTTTCACACACAGATAAGTATCTTGTAGTTTTGAATTTGTTTTCCAAAGCAACCAGTTGCTCATAGGTGAATGCAGTTCTCGCACGACGAGGTTTACCGGTTTTGCTGCTATCGGCACTGGATTTCTTTTTCTTGTTATTTCCGGCAGAAACTTTACTTCCAACTTTATCGTCCCCACAAACTGTAATGTCTGACATACTGCTTCCGGTGTTACGTTGCTCTTCTCGCGAGCAGGCAGAACTTCCTTCGATGAGATCTTCCGTCGTCGAATCGGCCCCATTGATGTTAACTGAAATGAAAAAAAAGTATAAATACTATGATCCTTAGCAATACAAAAGCATTTTTTGCCTATGTTTCATAAAATACGTTTTGAAACGAAACGCTTTACAAGTAAAAAGAAAAGACAAACTTTTAATTTAGATTTCAAAGAAATTCTAGACATTTCTTTTCGCTATTATTCTCCTCTACTTTGTGTGGGAAAATAAATACTGCACTACGACGAGTAAAGCTATTTTCAATTTGTCCTTTTCTCTCATAAATGAGCTTTTCTATTGTCTGAAGAAAACCAAAATAGATAAACGTTCTTAAGCTATAGTAAAATTGAGTCAAAAACACATAATATGGTTTTTGCGTTTTACGTATGATTTATATTTAATCATTTTTTTTTATTTAGATACATACAACAATATCTTCAAGAACTGAATATATTTTGAAAATCTCTATCTGGATCCTATTTGTTTCCATTTAAAAATTCACGTAGAAATTGTTTTACTTTCCTAAATATATAGGTTTATTAAATTGTTACAAAAGTCCCAAACATGAAAAAAGTGTCTGTCTTGCATATTTTCTCATTGATTATAACTTTTATGTTTAACACTCTAGACTAATCCTATAAAACCAACATAAAATGTACAAAAATATTATACACCCATTATCGAAACTCGGTTACAGCTTAGAGAGCGCTCGGCAGAATACAAATATCATGTCAACTGGATACGATATAATAGAAATATTTCAAGATGATATTTCAAGCAACGTTCTAGCCAGCAGAAGAATTGCTCAAAATTCATCCAATTCTTAAATATCTCGCAGAGGTTTCACCCATATTACATATTTACTGAAGCGCACATTCATTAGCTAAATTTCGAGTAGACTTCAGCAGTCATTAATAAGCGATTATTAGAAGAGAGCGGCCGATGCCGTTTACAAAGTCCTGATTAACCAGGTTGGAAGCTTACGTGAATTCAACATTACTAATGCCTCTAAAAGCGCTTAAGGGATAATAAGAGCGTCAGGATGTCGTCTTAAACATTAATTAATTATGCATTTTTGATGGGATGTGAAACTCGTTCGTTACGAATGGTATTCTAAGAAGGAAAATTAAATCTGAAAGCTCCGATGGGATGCCATTATTAACATTTATACTTATAGGAGTGGATGAATTCATAATTCCCGGTATGCTGCCAAACCTAATCATAATAAATAATTTTCCCAAAAAAACAGCTTTCACTTTACGTATTTTTTCTCTTCATTTTCGTTATCTTTTACGTGCAACTGAAATTGAAATATAAATAACAACTGTTTCAGTTTTTTCAGCTGTAATGGCTATCATGCACGAAATGTTGTCGTAGAGTGCAATTGTGTAACTACTTCTAAATTACAACTTCAGTTCTGAGGCAAATACGCTTTTATCTTAGTTTTGTCATCAAAGAAAACGTGAAACTTCAATGAAATATTGCTATAAAAAGGTTTCTTTGTGGAAAGTAATTTCGAGCTAATTTAATTATTAATCAAAGCTAAATGACTTCTTCAAATGTTGTTATTTCATGAACATAGCTTGATGTCTTCTTGGAAATGTTAAAAAAAAAGCTTCCACACTGTTTAAACCATTTATGTTCATTCATACAATGCATTTTCCATATTTTTTGCAGTTTTCTACAATGCATTTTCTTATAATTTATTACAGTAAAAATCTCGTTGTTATGATGAATAGTAAGGTTACGAAAAGGTTTAACAATGTTTCATACATGTTTTAACTATGCAAACCAAAAACACAAAGTTTCTTTCTTTAAATAAAAATAATTCTTTTAAACACATTTTTCTTCGAAACCTATCTGATTATTTGAAAATTAGGCAAGAAATCATAGAAAAGCTAGATTTTGAAACAAGCCTATTATATTTTTTAAAACTAAATGCATAGAAAAAGTGGGAAAAGAAACATTTTCATAGAGAACTTTCCTAGAAAGGTGAATCAAACCCTGTAGTATTTATCAGTGAATTAAAGAAAAAACATAAATTATTCCAGATAAATTATATCAACTAATTTCATTATTATAAACATTCAAATCAATAAGAAAAATCTCGAGTGCGCGATATGTCTTCAGATTCAAGCATACAAACAACATGGAAAATTAAAGAAGTATATCCCTTTCCAAACATCTGATGATGTCACACCCAACGATCTGATGATGATCCTAAACATCTGATTCTGACACACCAGTCGATTTAAGTAACATGTCTACAGATGAGCAGCTCACCTCGCATGCCATGAGCACCCACGGTTGTCTTTTGCGATTACGATCCTGTGATCACGTGTCTCACACACAAATTGCCCTTTTTTTTGTAGATATACACAATAGCACATATGTTCCAGCTCCTCTCGCAACTAATGTCACTTATGAAAATTCAGACAGTAGAGTTAGATTCTAAAACTTGTGGAATAATGAAGCTCTGATCAAGTAAACTTTAATTGTTCTAATTACGTCTCGATGTAAATTATAAAAAATAGCTAAAATAGATCTTTTAAAAAAATGCACTTTACAATTTGCGGTACAAATATTCTAACTGAAAAAAATAATATCAACTATCAAACTTTAATTTTATAGTTAAATGATTATCAGAGCGTGTGCTAAACTCGTTTCAGATTAACCGTATCAATATTTTTTGCTCTTGGTATTACATTTTCTAACAAAAATAATTTTTCTCTTTTGAATTACCACACTATATTTATTAACTGTACATTTAGCACTGCATATAGACGATCCAAGAAAAAATAAATAATGTTCCTCTAGTAGGCAAAACGTTAGCTCAACACTCTTAGTTTTCTTCTTTATTTATTTACTTATTTATTGTCAAAGTTATTATATAGAGAGAAGCCTTTTAGTAATAATTTGGTACAATATTTTCTATATTAATGCTCTTGAGTTACTTTACTTGAACAACAAACCGATGAAAAGTAATACGTTTTTTGGATATCATCATAACACGATAAATGCACTTGATCGCTAAGTGTTTATAAAGGGTAACAGAGTATTTCCATAGATTGATAAAAACGAATATAATATTTGTGTAAATACATTGAACTATCTATAATAGTAGGATTTCTGCCTTTGTAATGAAAAAAACATTTTTATTTCCAAACACTTTTTATTAGCATCATTTATTCTGTATTTTCACGTAACACCGCTGAATTGAAGTAACACTGAGAAAGGAGTAGACTTTTAAGATTTTATTTCAGCTGGCAAAAATCATTATCTGTACAGACATCTCTAATCAGATCACCCCACTATCACAGTAACAATTATTTCAACCAAGAGGAGGGCAATTACGTAACACCGCCTTGATTTATTGCCTTAATCGCTAAAGCATTCAAGTCGACAGTCGGCAGCGGTTGAAAGGTACTACCTCCGAAGATGATCCTACCTCTTTTTTCCTTCTCTTGCAGCACAGCACAAGCATAGAAATAAGATAGAAATGTAGATTTTACGAGTGATAAGACTTACTTAGGGGCACAGCTGGGGGAAAAAGAATGCTTGGTGACTAATTAGTTTATTCGGTAGTACGGAGTTATTTTGGGAGAAAGTTTAAAGGGGAGAAGTGAGAATTGGTGTACCAATAAGATCCGCTTAATTGATAGAGTTATAAATGAAACGAATTGTTCTCGGGGCCTTTGAAGATCATCCGCATGAAGATGATTTACGGCTGGAAATTAGGAGGTGCAATTACGGTAAATTTATCAATTGCATTTAACAGGTTCTTAGGAGATTTATTTGATGTATGATGTTTACTTTCCCAATAAAAATATTTTTGATGAACTCTTCAAGAAGTTTAATTAAAGCCCCATTACCTAATATGCTAATGCAGTAAACGTTCATTGTAGTACGTGTTGCAGTAAACGTTCATTGTCCGTGTATAATGAAATTATGAGATACAACAGCATTAAAATGAATTGAGACTATTAGTAAGCGTAACTCCATTTTTTTTCATTCTTCTATGCAACAAAATTTCCCTGTAGAGCCCAAGATTAATAAATTCACAAATTTAAAACAGTCAGTACTATTTGTCTTTTGTATATTTTTAATAAAATTTTAAACTGCAATAAAAATAAAATAAATCCACATCCTGGTATGGTTCCTCGTAATATTTAATCTTTTTAGTATATATAAAATATTATGAAGAATTTTATGGTTTATTTCACAGTAGAATAAGTAGAAACAACTAAAACAACCAAGTGTCAGCAACGGTAGGCATTACTACTAAAGTTTTCTCAGCATGAAGAAGACTTCAAAAGAAAATTAAAAAGAAACTACAATAAAAAATTACAGACAGGAGCCACTGTACAACTGCTGCTGCCGATACTATTAATTGAGCTGTTGATGTAAATTTGTTGTTGCATACAATACATCTGTACGTTACTGTGGTGAAATTTATCAGTTCTATATTAAATGCAGATTCTGTGTTATTACTACCATCTCTTTGCATTATTGTTTGTTCGTTTTAATGCTATCCTTGATGCAAATTTAAAAATAATCAACATATTCTTTGAGATGGTTTATGCAAAACAGACGTTGGCGTCACACATTTGAACAGATGTTATGTTGAAATAACATGCCATTACATTGAATTTATTCGAAAGGTTTTAGCTTTGTTCAAAAGCTTAAGATAGTTCAAAGAAACATTGGCAAAATCCTATAGTTTTACGGGTGCTGATAAGAGCATAGTTATCCTACACTATTAAAAACTTTAAACTATGTTCAACTATATTTTGACGCTGATTTTCTGCACCTAAATTTTAAACAATCAATCAGAATTTGGGACGGAAATTGCTACGAAAATATGCATTCGACTTTTTTTAGCATTTTAATAGTAGCCATCTTCTTCAACACTAAACTAACTTTTTAATACACATTTTTTAGCTTTCTACTGCAAAATTACGCGAAACAATTTATATTTTTTTAATGATCACATTTCTCTCCCGTTTTCTGGACTTGATTGATATGAATTTCAGAAGCAAATTATTTTGTCCAACACACAGTCTCATGTTCTAAAAATCATAAGTTATCTGTAACTTAGTGTTATATCTGCCTTAACTCAAAAAAATTTTATCAGTCTAATTGAGGTATGCTGAATATTGATGAAACTCTTAAAGATAGTTTAATTCTTGAGTAAAAACTGTGTTTCCAACTGTTTTTATAAAATATAATTTAATGCAATGAAAAAAATGGAGGAAAAACTGTAATAAAAGTCACAAGAAATATTCAATTACAATTAAATGTTTCATATTTTTAAAAATTGAGCTTTCATAACTATTTTATGCATCTTATTTCCTTATTTATTTAATTTTCACTTTCCACGAAACCAAATGATTCTATTATTGTTAACCAGCGGCTTTAAGATATCCATTTGTCCTTTAATATATAAAGACATATATATTTTGCAAGAAACACATGTGCCTTAAAACAGCATCTGATACAAGCTTGAAATACAAAAAGATTACAATATGAAAACTCACATAAAAATATAAAAATGAACTTATCTTACTGAGCTTTATCCAAGGTCATTAAATCGGATTAATTTAAAACTGGAGATTGATCTGAAAGCTTCGGAAACTAAAAGACGCGCTTGTATGTATGTAATTTTTATGAACGCTGGTCTGGGAGAAGTTATCCTGATTTCCACTTTTAAAGGAGTAAACATAGTAGGCATGCTTCTGGATGAATAGTATCGCATTAAGAAGTTCCTCAAAAAACAAGTTTGACCCCTTGTGTAACATGAACTTCACTGTAGGAACCACAAAAAATTGCTGAGCAATTGAGTGAATGCCTTTCAGCCATTTTTTACCACATAGATGTATCGCAACTATTGAAAACCGACCTATAAAGGGAGTTTTCCCGCTAAGGTCCCTTTAATCCTAAACTCATATATTCAATTCCTTGGGGTCGGAGAACGATAGATTCTTCATCCCCGGCAATGCCAACAACCTGTACAATGGTTTTTCCGCGGGAAGGGGAATCGCTGCAGGGGAAAATCCCTCAAAGGGGATTTTATCCTTCGGTGGTAAAAAGGGTCTCGTGTGAATGGATTTTTATGGCAATCGACTTGAAGTTCTTCACCAACGGATATAAAAATCGGTTGTAAAAAATGTGTTGATTTACAGTACATGCCTAAAACAAATGTCCTTTGTACATGACATACAAAAACAAGAAGTTTTTTGCTTTTTTTTCATTGAAAATGCTATCTTCAATAATGAATACGAAAGTTAAACAGAAAACTCAATAGAATGCCTTTACTTCACCAACGTGATTTAAGTAAAATAAAGTTTTCATAAATTTAATTTAGGATGTTACTAAGTGTAACACTAATTAAAGAAGATGTATTTAAAAATATTTTCACTAATGTAATTTTAAAGCGTAACTATTTAAAATTATTAATGTTTTCTTTGCCTCTTCATAAAAGTCTTAACAAATAAGCAAAATATGAGAAAACAATTTTTTGAAACACAAATTAGAAAAATGTAAGCGATAAAATCGAGAAAATGTTAGCGACATTAAGAAAGAAAAATGAAATATGTTTCTGTGAATAAAATTGTTTGCGATTCAAGAATACGCATCGATGTAAACATTACGTGCTTCGGAAATATAAACATTTCATCATAATATTCTGCAGGATGAGAAGACCTCTGGGGACACTTTCGTACCACGTAAATCGAAATTTAGGTGATTTCTGAAATGTTTCTTAACATTCCCCGCGAGACTAAAACTGTACAGTGACATCATTATTTCAAATACTCAGCACAGAATATTCTTAACGCGTTACACCTTCTGCATCAAAAAGATAAACAACCTGAATTTTAGACGTTAACCACGTTATTTTTCGCATCATCGAAAGGTATTACATTTTTTAAGAATTTAGCGATAACGTTCGCTAAGCTGGAGCTCTTTCTGTCAAAACTATGCAGTAAATATGACCGTAGAATGATTTTTATTTTACAATTGGCTGTAGTAAAATTTGGCATCAACGTTATTTATTGATTTTCACTTCGTCTGTAGCACTGTTCCCTAAGCAAGTTTTGAGAGAATATTTTGGCGTTTCGCGTCAAACTGTCGATAACAGTGCATTATATAAAAATTCAAACTAAAACATTAAATACAATAAATAATAGCGTAATTAAATTATAATACTTGCATTAGAATTGTAACCTGTCATCAATAATAATTACAGGAATTGGTCTTAAAAATAAACGTTTATTCAATGATTTTTACATAATTCGAATGATCCTGACATTTTTTAAATCCGTATTAGTTACGTTTTCTATTAACAGTTGTATACTACATAATATGTCGTTTAAATAAAATCGATTCTCATTACAGATGCCTCCTAGATTCTGCTAATCAGCTTTTGAATAAGAAAGAAGAGAACAAAGAAACTCGAGAAGGCAGTAAAACATATGTGAGCGTGTGGGGGGGGGGGGTGAAGTTTCGCTTACAGCAGCGCTTGCATAGTGAGAAAAAATGTGTTCGAAAAACAAAAGAAAAAGAAAGTAACTGTTTGTATTTCTTTTATTTTTGAAACTTGAAAAATAATTAAATAGATAAAGAAATTTAAAAAAAACAGTGGTAAACGTTATTGCAATTTGGTTGCTAAAAATGTAGTGTAAAAAAATACTGAAACCAGTTTTCATAGAGCAAAATAGTTTTCAAAATCAAAACTTTATTTTGATTTAAATACTATTTTTTTAAAGCTAAAACAAATTTTCTTCAAACAAAATGGAACGCTATTATTTTATTAACAAGTACTTATTTGTGATTTTCAAAAATGTAAAACTTAAAAAATGAAACAAACTATATTTAAGTCAAAATGAACTTGGAATTTTCTTAAACGTTTTTATGTCTAATAGTATACAACGTTACGCTTTCCTGTTACATGTGAAAGTAAAGAAGGAGCGAACATAAATATAGAATACTTTTTTTAGAATAAAAATTAAATGTAAATTTATCCCAGTAAATACAAAGAAACAAGACACTATATCATAAAAATGAATCCATATCCAAAACGAATTATACTATTATATTGCATTGAATAATGGTTAAAGTTGCTGAGTTCACTTCTCAATTAGCTCTTAAGAACCAAAGCAAGTACAAAATATACATTGTAAAAAAATCTTGTTCAACCGTAAACCAAAAAAAAAACATGGTGAAATTTCGCTGCAACCTACATTTGATACTAAAGTTGAACCATTATAATGGTTACTAGTTTCACATTCAGCTCGAAACTAGGTGAAACTACACAATTATAATGTTTCAACTTAGTACCAAATGTTGGTTACAGCTAATTTTCTCCATTTTTTTTTTTTTTTTTTTTTTGGTGAAATGTTGAACTAGAATTTTTTAATGTGCAACAACTTATCATAAAAACGAATTAGCATCAAAAACATATCATACTGAGTAATGGCTAAAGGTTCTGACTCGGATTATTTTTTGGCTAGTTTTTAGAAGAATCGTAACAAGCATGAACTATTGACATCTTATTACAAAAATGCATTTGGTTCATTATACAAAAGTGAGAAAGTTTTTTCCTCTCTGATATTCTTGTTACGTTTTATTTCTTAAAGATAAAATATTGTTGTGTAACTTTATACATTTGTACTTCTTTAGCACTGTAATTCTAATATTTAACTACGCCAAAATTTAAATTTCTATTCCACTGAAATAAAAAAAAATTATTTCAGTGAAACATCATCTACATGGCGTGTCCCATAACTATAGTTTTCCTATTCTAAAAACTCTGGACATGAAATGGTTAGTGATTGAAGCTCCATTTTTTAAATAAATATATATGTGTTATGAACAATAATTATAAGAAAATCAAAGCAGTCTTAGAATACCATTTCATAAAATAAATGTAAACATTATAAGACAAATGATCAAATTGCTAAAATTGCGCTAAAATTTGAGTACAAAGATAAAACAACGTAAAAAAGCACAAATTGTCAGAAATAATAGACAAAACATTAACACCACTTAAAAATTTGACAACTATATACGATAATATGTAAAGAAAATATGTATCGTAAGAAAAATTATTTTTCACTTTTTAAACTAAATCGGAAATTTCATTACAAAAGAATCTTTCGTTTTTTAATCGCTCAAATATAAAAAAATGTAGCTTATCTGAGCTTTTTGACGCTTCAATTTTTTTTCAATCTTAGATTCTCCAAACCGAGTTAAAACAATTCAATTTAACGTTAAGATCAACATTTCTATCAGTAGTGAATAAATTCCATAGAGTTCATTTATTACATTTCCTGTCGTTAAGGAACCAATTGAGTCTCCAAATATCAATTCTTTTAAAATGCGCACTGAAGCTTAGGGTAAACGTTATGGTGGAATAAATAATTGACGGTTCAATTTTGCTTTGCTATTTGATCACGCTTCATTTTCATCGTAATGGTTTTTTAATGCATCTTTCTCTGTTACATCAATAAATGAAACTAATATAGTGCGAAAGTTTTGAACGTTCCGTTCTTCACCTTAATTTATCACCTTATTTAGTTGTAATAACAGTAAACTTAAAATTACTTTTTTTTTTCCTAAAAAACTTTTTGTTTTAAATTTTGTATTTCAGTTACAAGTTACAAAATATATTCTGGAGAAAGGTGTTTGCTCTACGGAGAGTATGTCAGCGCGTTGCTTAAACATGTGCGAAAATAGCGAATTGTTTTGTAAATGCGATGTTTTTTCTTCAATTAGAATAATTCAGGAATAGGCCTTCTATATTTTTAATACTTGCATACGTGTGCTTAAAAAGAAAATTTGAGACATGCTTGTAAAAGAAATATTTTAACATTTTTTTAAATAAAGCTTTTAAATGTATCTAATAAAATAAACCTTATACAGTTAATTTTCAAATTTACGTTTATCAGATTTGTGCTGTTAATTCTTTATGTTTTATTTATTTTCATCGTTCTAATTTCTTTTTGAATTTCTTTGATGGCCTCAGAATTACCCCTTACGCTTATCGACATTTGTACTATATGTGATAAGAATAAGTACCTTTTTCTGGTAAAAATTCATAAGACAAATGATCAAAATGCTTGAGAGTACACAGATAAAACAACGTAAAAAAGCACAAATTGTCAGAACAAATACCGCAAATAGCTATTTTGAGGCTACAATGGAGCCTCTTCATCAGTACAGAAAAGAAGTGTTCAACACACAATTAGAAAGCTGTGAGTGAACGAACCCTAAATCTTAGCTTCTTAATGTAATTCACGTGAGACAGTGCATCTATGAACTAGAAATCGAAATGGATTAACAGTTTCTAGTTAGCTGTTAAAAATACAATTATAGCAACCATTTCAGTCTGATATTTTTGAAAAAAAAAATTAGGACAGGCAAAGATTAATAAAATATGAGTAATCGTATCAAAATTTTTCGGGTTTTAAGTGGTTTTACGTGAGAACATGGCTACTGCTTATAACCTTTTCAGACCCCAGAACTAAGCACAAACAATTTTGACGCAATTTTTTGGTTCTTTGATTTAAAAAAGTTACAAAGAAAAAATAACTAATTTTTTTTAAAATTTCAATTAATAATTAGTTTAAATAATAATTAATCCCCAATTTCCATGTTTTCCATGTTTAAAACGAAGTAAACTATCTGTTGATTAATTTCAAAAACAATTGGGTGTTTTAGCTTTCAAATTGCTCAAATTGTTGTTAATAAACAGTATTTTAAAATGTACCCAATTGGAATGAAGCGGTTAAAAGCGCTTCTGATGGAGGGATATCACCTTTGAGCAGCAGATGTTTTGTCTCTGGTACGAGCAATGAAGTCTTAATTACGTAATATAAATTTGAATACTTTAAAAAGCAAAATTGTTAAACTAAATATTTTGAATCACGAGAATTATGAGCTCTCTAAATGTCCTGGTTCGAATGTATAATAAAAAGCTTAGACAATCCAACGCCAATTTATGACACATAATGTGGAGGAATTACACAGAATTCAAAGTCTAGTGACTAAACTCTTTGCTAAATGATTATCAATTCAAGCTGTCGCTGGCCTATCATATGTCAATTTCATAATTGTCTGGAATGCATGAGGACGGTAATTGTTTGTACAGATTCCGAAATTCATACCGCTATTAGTTTAGTGGCATGTTACAAATCGCCGACTACGCAGAACGATACTGTGATTGCTTCGTAATTATCATTAACGATGCTCATTTCTGTTCTCCAATTCTGTTGCGCGTTTATATGCTATGAAGTTTGTTCTTCATGTAATTAATCTTTAACTTAATGATTTATTGTGATTAAAGCACAGTGGTTGGAACCGTATGATTAAGTTCCAATTAGAGATTATGACTAATCATAAAGAAAATCATAACAAACACTGGTTTGAGTTAACATTATCGTAACTTTGTCTGGATACGTGAAAAAATTTTAAACAAACTACGGATATCAATAAAAAATAAAACAAGAAAAGAAAAAGAGAGAGAAAGGAGAAAATCTAGTAATTAAAAGAACGATCTTCTAGTTAATATTTTTGAAAATTTGCATAAACACATGGCAATTATTTGAACAAATCACGGGTAGCAATAAATCAAAATATTGACGAATTATTTTTAAAACACAGTAATTTTTGACCCGTCTAGAATTAAAATCACCAAATGAAACTTATTATGGCAATCGAAAATGAAAAAATTACTGTTTTTAATCTGTGTCTGAGCAATAATTTTGATGAATCTCTCTCTCGTTTGTAAATAAAGTATATTCTTCCATTAGTTTGATGCTAAAGCAAAATCAACCAAATAAAACTATTAAGCCAAGTGGAAAATTATAAAAATAAGAAAGTACAAAAATTAATGAGTAAACGCAATGCGGATATTGAATTTTTAACTATAGTTTTTTTCTGATATCAATACGTATGACGATATTCAAAATATTTGGACTCTGCTTTGCTTTTTTTTGAATATCTATACGTCTTTCTAAAAGCAAGACAGAAAACTATAGATATTTTAATTTCAGCTGAAACTGCCAGGGGGAAGCATAACGTGCTATTTGAAATAAAATAGGTGTATTAATGTATTTTTCTGGTTGGGCGGGGGTTAAGGATTCAAAAAGTTCTTTAGGCCCCATTTTTTATAAGTAAAGTCATCAAAAATAAAAGCTAATTACAAGAATTTTTCACATTTATAAATTTTCAAAAACATATCATGATACGAATATGTATCTTAAATGGGTAGCAGTTTACATATTTAGCTATCAGATCATTTCGACCTTTGAAAAATTTTTATTCACTACTAAAAAGCATTCACATCTTCGTATCACAAAGCACACTAGTTTGTACTTCAGTATCAATCATTATTATTATTATTAATAATTTACTTTTTATTAAAATAATTTGTTTGATTATTGTTACAATTTCTGTAAAGACATTTCATTAAAATAATTGGTGCCTACAAAATCATCAAAAAACAATTATATTAAATTTATCTTCGAAATTGCATTTATCTTTCAAACACACATTATACAAGACAGTTTCTTTCAAGTGATTTACACAACTGAAGTTATACGACTATATTCAGTTGCTTGACACTTCTGAGAAAATGGACGGGAGAAGTAATGAGTATGCAATTTCACAAAACCTTCTACAGCTTTACTATAATCATATTCTGCTTTACTTAAAGAATTATTTTTTATCCTTAGAATGCCCTCAATGAAACTTCAACATATCAAATTTCACTGTAAATGAGTTTCTATCTTTCAGACACATCTTATGCAGGAAAGCCTCCATTCACTTGACTGACGCTGCTGGAACCCTGGATGCACAAATTATGGACATGTCAGTCCTACTTTTATAAAGTTATATTTATAGAAATGGCCTTAATAGCGAAAATCATTTAACTATGCATTTATATTTTATTCAGATAACACTGTGCAACACGAAAAATGTCCTTTGGATGAAAATGTCTGTTTGTTATATATTTTTGGCTGAAAATTACGAATCTGCAATTACTTTTTGTTTATCACGTACCATTTTCCCAATATTCCGCATTTTAGCTTTTTACGTATTTTCTGGATATATGTGCATATTTTCGTACTTTATCGACTTAATTTAATATAAATTATATCTTTCGCATTGACAGTGAGATCGCTGCCATTCTAGAGACCTTTTTAATGAACTTGGGTTATTTAAGCAATATTTTTGGCAACAGAAGCTTTATTTACTTCTCGAAGTTTCGAGTTTTTTGCAAGACTACAAAAGCATTTTGTAGACTATTTTGCGGAGAAAGTAAAAGTAGTAAGCTGCTGTGATGTGAACGTACTATTTCAAGCATTAGGACATGAGCATAATTCAGCAGAGTGGCGCTTGTTTATAAGTGCTTCTCCATCTAAGTATTTTTTTCCTATTCATTCCAGTAGCATATTCTGCGTTTGCAGAATATGCTACAAAGGAAATTTCAAAATTATGAGAGACAAAAACATATCAAATGAGCCACTTGTACATCTACAATGTGCTTTTTTCCCACAATTGCACATTAAACTTGGTTTATCGAACTATTTGTAAAAGGTCTGGATCGAGAAGTAGTGCCTTTCCTGCATCTCAGGAATAAATTCAAACAGTTAAGTGAGACAAAAGTAAAAAAAGAAAAAAAAACGATTTTAATTGCCCCACAACTTAAGGAAGTCTTTTCATGATGAAGAGTATGAAAACAAACAGTCAGAAGCCGAAAAATCCGCCTGGCTGGCCTTTAAATCAGTGTGCTCACATTTCCTTGGAAAAGCGAAAGCAGAAAACTGCGAAAATCTTGTTGGTGACATGAAAAAATGCTTTTGTATTATTAGGGTGCTATATTTCATTAAAACTAGACTTTTTGGACTCCCATATGGACTTTTTTTCTCAAAACCTTGGCGCAATTAATGATGAGCATGGGGAAAGATTTCATCAAGGCAACTGTGTTTGAAAAGCGTTTCAATGGTCGATAGAATGGAAGTATACGAATTGAATATTGCTAATCTGTTATCAGGGCATACCGACAGATGTCCACAAGGTGAAATGGCCAAAATATCATTTTAGTGTTTGTGTTTTCAATAAGAAAGCCGCAGTTACAGTCTTCTATAATCAATTTGTATAAATATGAGAAGTGGGTCTCCAGCAAAAACGGTACGTGATGGACCATTTTGGTTTGGATATTTGAATCAAGCACCTTTTGTTTATATAGAATCACATACTTTCATCTAAAGGACAAAAAAAAAAGGTCAAATTTGTTGCACAGTGTAATTAGTTAATACAAAATCATCAAGAAACACTGATATTAAATTTCAGTGCAATATTGCTTCTTCCTTTCAAACAAACATTACGCAAGTTTGTACAAACATTACGACATTTTTATTTCCAGTCATTAACACGACTGAGGTTACAAGTCTTTATTTAGCTGATTGTTTCCTCTAAGGAACACGAACATTTCAGTATGAAAGTTTGACAAAACCTCCTATCACATCCTTACTATAGTTACGTTTTATTTTATGTAAAGAATTCTTTCTTTGTCCTTAGAAAATTCTCACGAAAATCATATCAAATTTCACTGTAAAGGAGTTTTCATCTTTCAAAAACGCTTTATGCAGGAAAGCCTTCAGTCAGCTGAGTGATACCGCTGAATCACTGGATGCACAATTTATGGGCGTGGTAATCGTAACTGTCTCGTAGTAAGTCATATTCATAAAAAATGCTTTAATTAAGTAGTCCAGAAAAAATAACAAATATATTTGCTCTTAAAATAGCTAGTTAATATCTTTATAAAATCATCAAGAAACAATGTTATTAAATTTCACTATAAAATTTCTTCTATCATTCAAACACGAACTATACTAGACAGTTTTCTTACAAGTCATTAACATGACTGAAGTTATAAGGCTTCATTTCAGTGATTGACATGTCTGAGGAACTGGACGTGAGAAATTATGAGTATAAAGTTTGACAAAACTTCCTACCACATCTTTATTATAGTTATGTTTTGTTTTATGTACAGAATTCTTACATTGCCCATAGAAAATCATCATCAAGAGCGTGTAAACGTATCAAATTTCACTGTAAATGAGTTTTCATCTTCCAATTACACCTTATGCAGGAAAACCTTCATTCAGTTGATTTACGCCGCTTTAATGCTACATACATAATTTATAGACATGGCAATCGCATTATTGACTTTTATTAAGTTATATTTTATAAGAAAACTGCCCTAAATATGTCGCCCAGCATAAAGTATTGTAGTATTGAAATGTATTTTCTTTTTATTAAGAGAACTGCTCTCTGTCCTAAGAAAATCGTCGAGAAACGTTCACTGTAAAATCAGAATTCTTATTATTTAGATAAAATGGCTGATTTTCAAGAGCATTACGTTCTCGGAATAGTTCCGAGGCAAATGACTTGGATTTGAAAAACCGAATTCTTACTTTGTAAGTAACCCTTTTCGTAAAAATGATCTGGTTACGATATCATTTTTGAGACCATTAAAAAAAGTTTCCTCACTTGAGGTTTGAACGTGGACTGTTCTTACTCTAAGCTAATTTTCTATCCACTATGTCAGGAAGACATCGAATTGTCAAGGATACGGTTAAATTATATAGCTACCAAACTTTTCAGATGCATGTCCTAAAGTACTTCCGCCAAATTTCTTCATAGCCCAATGCAAAACAGAGTTAAATATCCGCTCGGCCATTCTGTTTTTTTTTTTTTTTTTTTACTTCGTCTTCTGCGAATCCGACGAATTATTCATCTTGTATTCCTGCTCTGAAGAGACGAACAGACTACTCACATTCTTGAATCATAAGCAGGTAAACAGTTCCTCAATTTTGATACAAATTCTACTGCATTAAAAAAGTAATCGTTTAAAAGAGCCCTGTATTAATTATGAATGTAAAGTTGCTCGATAAACTTTTAATTTACTGCAGTTAATACTTGACTTTTTTGTAACTATAATTTCTAAGCAAGCATCGGTACTTATAACTGCGAACGGTGCTTGCTCATTTTAAAATCAAAATTACTTTTAAAAAATGAAAAGTCATATTATCCCCATTTTTAAGTACATCACTTTTTTCAGTGTTGATATTAAATGTCACTGTAAAATTGTTATCCGTCAAACACGAGTTATGCAAGAAAGTTCTTTCATGTAACTAACATAACTGAGCTCATAATATTGGACAGAAGAATTTTTGAGTGTAAATATAGTCTCCTATACAGTGGAACCTCGTTATTCGTACACAATTCGTTCCAGGAGGCAGTTCGAATGGCGATCTGTACGAATGGCAAATTATTTTTTCACATAAGATACAGTGTAAATTGGATTAATCCGTTCCAGACCCACAGATGTTTGCTTATTTAAACCTATGAAAAACAAATGGACAGCACTGTATATAAAATTATACATAAATAAAAATTCAACTTTGCTTGTACTGAGGTCAGCTGATGGCATAAGTGGAATGTTGAGAGGAGGAAGAGAAATGTTGATGTTACTGTTTGGAAGAGGAGTCGCCTTCCATAAAAACATCAGGTACCCTTCAGGTGTTTGCTCCCTTTCTGCTGTTCTTTCTTTTTTCTGTCTTTTCGCACTAGAAGAATCTTGCTGCTCTTTCTTTAAAAATCTGTCGAATGTTATCTGCCTTTGAAGATTATTCAGAATTTTTCTAATATGCATTGTCGTTGAACAAATTAATGTTCCTGTTGACCACAGCAGTGTTAGGATGCCATTTTTTCACCACTCTCTGTGTTTTCACCCAGTGGTAACACAGCTCTTTAATTTCTGCAAAGGAAATGCTTTCCTTACCATTTTCCTCCTCTAAACTTCAGAACTAGCTCTGAAGAAGAAAGTTCTTCAACCACTTCCTCTTGCGCCCCCCCCCCCCCTTAGAAAGTTAAAATTGTCAGTAAAATCTCAGATTTTTTTTTTTAATTTAAAAAACAATCCTAAACGCCAAACAAATTATTTCCAGACGAGTTCAAAAAGAGCATAATTTCTCGATTTTTTTTAAAGCCAAACTGGCAACACTGGCCCCTGGCGCCGTCCGAATCGCGGGACAAGCGTACGAAAGGCGAGTTGAATTTTACTTGAACAAGTTGGACGAATAACGAGTTGTACGAATAGAGAGGCAGTCAAATGGCGGGGTTCCACTGTACTTTAAATAACTCTTATACAATAAAATATTTATTGTTTGAGCGTCAATTAGCTATAAAAATGACGTAATATCGAAACAAACTCAACGTTTCACATGATTAGTCGATTCGCCGATTCATGTATTAAGGTTTGACGTAAAATTTAGCATAAAAAGGAGTTATATAAAAATAAAACTATATTTTTCAAATAATTAATGAAATTCGTGAATTTATGTTTGGCTTATAATTCAGCATCATAGAGGTGAATAACAAAAAATTCTACTTTTCCAGTGATTTGCCGATTTGTGGATTAAGGTTTTAATAAAAATATTTAATATATGGTGTCTAAAGTTGCTGTTATTTAGGAATAGCAGTTCATGTCTCTTGGAAAATTTGAAATTCAATATGTCCTCTTTAAATGCACTAAATCTAATACTTTAGAACATAAGTGTAAGAAACTATTTCAAAGAACCATATTCACAATGATATCATGCAAGAACATTTTTGAAAAATGAGTTATATTAGCAGTCAATAGATTAAACAAAGAAAAAGTGAGTTAAAGAAACTACGCCTAAAATCTATAAAAAATGACCATCCCCTGCTATTAAATTGATTCCGGGAATTTCCCCCAACGATTGATAACTGTATGTCTCGTATGTGATGCCCATTTCTCTAAACCGTCATAAACGGGAAGATGAACAGCAATAACAACATCAAAATGGAGCAGCTTAGGAAGAAAATCACTGCTTCTCAAGTTTAGCCCTTTTATACCTTCATCGCGGAGGTGCACCGTTTTTCTCAGTCGATTGATCTCCAACGAGTTGTGTATAGCAATGCAGCGCCAATTTCCGGAGACGAACCAAGCTATAAAACCCTAAAATCTAAACAGTTTTTCTCCCAAAACATTTTCAGTCATTTTTTAGTCGGCTTGCTCCTACGCGCCGTTTAAAAGGGAGCCTTCTACTTATAGGTTGTGATTGTGGTCTTTGTGGGCTTTTTAAAAGTTTAACAGTCACCACAGAAAACGCTGAAAAACAGTTGAAAACCAATATGGCAGTTTGTCAATATTTTTTCAGAAATACCCTATTTATATGCATGTGGACTCTGCTTAATGTGATCACATCCGTCCGAAAATTCAATAACGGGAACAGAATGACAATATATATGTGTATGTGTGTGTGCATGGATTGGGCAAAAAATAAATTATTATCATTTACAATGAAAAATAAATTTATAAAATAAAAATTCTTCAGTTCTCTCTAATTCAGGAAAATTTATCCAATTAATAATACAAAATTCATAAATTTTATAAACTAAAACACAAATTTTCGTATATTAAGATTTTTGAAGTTTACGTCTGTATACAGAACACGAGAACGCAAGGACTAAAAGCTTTGGAAACACTTAAAGAGATCAAACCATCTATATGCATATAATCTATCTGTCTATCAAGATAAATAAAGTTTATCACATAAAATCAATATATCATATTGCAATTTTGAAGAAAAAACTAAAGGGATTAGGTAAGCTTTATTTGTGTTTTATGAGCGTCCTCCATAATAAGTATTATAGATTATAAGGTAAGGGAACTAGTGAATTCAGTTAATTCAATGCAATTCAATTTCATTATTAAAACAATAAACGTGGGTTTATAAATTAATAAAAGTTATTGCAAATTAAATTCAGCTATTTATAACGTATTAGTTTATATGTGATTGCATGAATGCTGCTGGAAAGCGAGTTCGAAATGAGGTACATTTTATGTCTCAGTCATTTGCAATAATTTGGTATGCGTTAAACTTTAAATTCTTCAAAAGAGGTTTTTATCCCAGTGCCCCGACCCAGTAGTCGCTTATGGATGAAAATTTAATTTGAAAGAGAAAAACTTCTATCATTACAGAGAACCATTTATCACGTGATGAAATTTGTCTTCTCTACACACAAGTTTTTCAATCGCTGCCAAAGAAATCTTTAAAAAGTTTGTTAAGGAGTCAGATTTTTGCGAATGGGAAAATAAACCAGCTTAAGGGCTTATTTGAAATATATTCATTTTATTTTAGTATTTTTCACGAAAGTGAAGTTTTAAAAAAAGGTAGGTTTTTTTTTTTTTTTCAAACTCTTGATTAGTTCAAACAAATTTAGTTTTTTTTTAAATTTATTTCTACACTTTTATTCATTTTTTATCATTGTATTTTTTTCTTTTCTACTTATTTGTTGATTGTACATTTTGAAATCCCTCTATGAGAAACAAAATGCTTTTATTTAACGTAGGCTGCTTCCAACACTGTTGTGGTATTCATACAGCAATAAATAATTGCTTGCGATTTTGATTAAAGTTAATGGGATTGTGCATTGTTTATTATTGAATATAACATACAATTTTAGTATTTAGCTTTGAAGAAGGAAAAACAATATTTTTATACCATAAAATGTATTTGTTGCACTTTTTGATAACAATCAAGTGAGAATTATTTTGTCATTAAAAGAGCGAAAAGCTTTATTTCCCTATTCATTCAATTATTTAACGCAAATAATTTCAGATTCTAAATATCACGATAATAGCTTCAGAAATAAAATATTCTTCCGATAATGATACCGAATTTTTACTAATGATGACAAAAATTTCGACGCATTTAAATTAATAACCCAATATTTGAGGCATTAATTTTAAATGAGCAGCCTTTTTCATTTTGTTGTGCAAACATTTCTAATGCCGCTTATTCGGTCTTGCCAACTGAATATATTTGTCTTTTCATTGGTAAAAAGAAAATTTGAAACATTAGTCTCAGCTCAATATTTTTAAATGTTGTATAAGCGCTTCTAAATGAACAGTGTTGACTTTGTGGGCGTTTCAAAGTTCTTTGAAGATCGCTGAAATCATTAGGAAATTCAAATTGACTGTTTTTCATATAAAAAGCAAAAATGAAGTGCATGGCCTTTAAATATGAAAATAGTAAGTAAAAAGGTCATAACCTGCTAAAGCAGAATGTATTAGTTTCATAGAGAAATCAGTATTCCGTAAAGTACAATAAAAATTGGAAAATAATTCCGTTTAAATGCTTTAATCTTCATCCTTTAGAATTGAACTTTCTAATTAATGAGGAACAGCTCTTGCAAATGTTGTTTAGAGAGCGTTGCTTTGCACCTTATATAAGTGTTGTTGGTAGAAGCTGAGGTGTCTTGTTTTCTATTCTTGCAAGAAGCCAGTGGGCTCCGGCACAAAGGTCTCATATTATGATTTTAATAAAGTTCTAATTCAGCTTTTAATTCCTGAGCCATTATTGCGTGTGTGCCGGCATTACAGCAAGGAAAGAGAACATAATTGACAATAGCATATGATCAAACGACTAGTTGTGTCTTTGAGTACGAAGTTAAATTTTATTTATAGAATGGGTAATCAAAAAATGCAGGTAAATTATGTTTTCACACATTCTGATTAAAAAAAAAAATTATAAGCGTCCAAATTTACATTACATCAATAACTTATTGTTAGGACAGTTTGTTTTTGCATGGAAAAATATTCTGTAATAAATATTTTTATTTATTTATTTTATTTAGTCTAACTATATAACTTTACATTATGTTCTATGAATTTTTCCCTATGGTTGTGTCACTGAGACAAAATAGGCATTTATAAATAAGCTATTTGTAAGTGATCGCTGAAATTAAACTGTCACTAGTTGACACATCTTAACAACAGGGGTCATCGACAAAAACGTTGACCTTAACAGATAGACCTTAAACAAAAATGCCCTGCTCTATTGAATCAGTTATTTTCTTTGAATGATATTATTTGATTGTTTTATTATTTTTCCATGTCATAAATAATTAATTACTCAATTGGTAAACATCTAAAATTTCAAGGGTTACTTTGAAAATGTGGGATCAAAATCTATACTTCGTGCAAATCTGTCTGGAAGCGGTCCTTGCGGTATATTAATAAATTGATCTGAAGTTGTTTTATGATGATTGGTTCAGGCAGAATCTTCTATGTTAATAAAGATTTTAATTTTATATTTTTGAGCGTTGCAAAGGACTTTAGATCTATTCTGTTCAAACAAATGCAAATTAATCAATCATAATGACCAAGCTCTATCCCTGGTAATTTAGAAAAATTCAGTAAAGAAATAATATTAGTATACCAATAAGTATACATAATATTAGTACATAAATAATACAATAAATAACTTACTATAGTGTGTAAAAATAGTAAAGCGCTTGTTTTTAATACAAAGTTTTCAATTTTACAGTTCTAAACAGAGAAATACTATTAAATTTTTCGTGTCTCTTTAACTTAAAAGTAATTACAGTTTGTATAATGTTTTAAAGAAAAATAAATAAGGTTACTTTTGCTTCAAAAAATACACATCAGATCTATATTCTTAAAAAAATGTAAAGACTTGCTTTTTATTCGTACTATTGTATTTAATTATGCAACTGAGAAGCTTTATTTTAAAGATATATATACAATAAACTTTTAATTATTTATGCAAATCACTCAAACGTAGCTTTGAAAGTTACGAAAGATACGTAGAAAAGAAATTAACGCATAAAAAAATGTGTAAATTTGTTTAAGCTTAATGAAAGCAATCTTGAAAGAATTAAAAATCTCTTTTAATTCAATATTTTTACTATCTCCAAAATAGAACTACACTGATATAATTACTTCCCACAGCGCGATTAACTAAATGTATAATTTACTTCCCCAAAATAAAATTAATTTAGCGTTTGAAGCTAACACAGTTACAAACACGAGTGTTCGATTAAGCTTTAATCTTGCACTGCAAGGCAAAAAAACACTATATCAAAAACCCAACTTCTCCTCAACACCATCCATAATACATGATTCATTCAGCTTCAACTCCTATCTTCCTCGGTTGCTTTAAACGCCACAACTTCATACACCACGCTTTATGTTGCTACTCCTAAATAATTAATTGAATGCCGCCAATCATTTTTCGTGGTGGAAAGCTTTCGCAACTGTGCCGCCCGGGTTCATCACTGATACCAGAGGGAAATGACTCAATCTAGAAGCAGTTCTACCCTCCAGGCTTTATTGAGGGTTAAACTCCCGTATCGGATTCTCAAGAAGCGGTTTAAATTGTTTTAGAGTGCAAGAGTCAGAGTTGATTTAATGACTTTGATATAGAAATCTGATGAATGTGGTAGGAGGTTTCGTGATTTTATTTGCATAAGAAGTTCTCGTCTTGTTTTGAAGGAGAATTACTTATGAGGAATATGATAATCTATTATAGAAAAGGAGAGGTTCTGCTCAAGTAGGTTTCAATGCGATTGGAATAAAAAGTTGTTTCTTCTAGGTATTTTACGGTGGGGTTTTCAAATTTTCATTAAAAAATTCGTAAAATATTTATTTTTGATTTTACTTTCCTTGTCATGAGATAGATATTGTTTGCATACTGAGAATCTGTTTTTCAAAAATGCATTAACATTTTCGAGAACAAGTATATGGCATTAATTTGAAATGCAAAAAAGTGAGAGCACGGCAGAAAGTAGAGATTTAATCAGAATTTTACTAAATTTCATATTATTAAACAGAATTTATTTTCGGTTAAACAATGCAATTAGGTTATCTGCTACTATGTATGATTAATTACTGTATTTCGTCTATTTTAGGAGTGGGAGTTTTTTACGTATTCTGTAACAGAACGTTTAAAGCCTCATTTAATTACTGAATTATTCTAGATAACGAAGAAAGCAACTTTCATTGATATTTTCACTGCCATAAAAGCAGTATACATAAAACAATTTCAGGTCCGACATCGTTTACAACTTTTGAACATAGGAATTTTTACTGTGAAGTTTCGTTAACGAAGAATTTATCTAAGAGGACGAAAGAAAGAATTAAAGGAAAGAGAAAACAAATTGTTGTTAAAAAACCGTTGAATGAATTTAACCAGTGAAATTTCACATTAAAAAGAGATTTTCATCATAAACAAAAATAGAGTACAATAGTGTAGATAAATTATTTAAAAAAAAGCACATGTGCAATGTAGGAAACGTTAAAAAATAAAGCAGATTCATTCATACACCAAGATAAACTCCAGAAAACCATTGTGGGAAATTTTGCAGTGAAACAATATTCGAGCAAGAACTGGAGCAGTCTGAACTTCATTAAACCACTGTTTGGAAAACACTCCGATTATTCCGTCAAACGAAAGAAGTAAATCTAAAAAAAACTTTTTTAAGTTCTGATAAGCGGAATTACTTAAGTTTACCAATGAAGGAGTATTAGTGAACGTTAAGGAATAATTAATAATGATAATATTTATTATTATAATAATTACAAATGATGAAACGTCACTATTTATTAAAATATGAATCAGACATTCCGGTGCTCACATCATTTAATGTTGTCTGACTTCCAACAGGGTAGAACATAAAAGATGAGGAAAACATGGAAGAAATAAATTAAAAAATTACAACTTATTAAAAGTAAAGTAGCTCAAAAGAGAGAGAGAGAGAAAAAAGCATTTCCCAAGAGTCAAAATCAAAAGTGCACAAATGATTTTCGATTAATTTAACTGAAAGAAGATCAATAGATTGATTGTGTTTATAAAAATGTTGAATATTACAAACATTTTGCATTCAAGTATTTATTCTTTTAATTTCATTTAAATGATTTTCTAAGTTTTTGATTAACTTAAGAATTATTTTTAAAAAAATCACATGTGCAATGTAGGAAACGCTAAAAAATAAAGCACATCCATTCATACACCAAGATAAACTCTATATAAACCATTGCGGGAAATTTTGTAGTGACTTTTCTTTTAGTGTGTGCTAAAGAAAACGCACTAAAAAAAAGCTCTATTAAACTCACGTAAGTTTGCGCCATCCACGGCGTCTTTATGACTGAAGGTCCCGACTGTATAAAAGTAAAACAAAAAATAAATAAATAAATAAATAAATTATTAAAAAATCATCAATCTTTATTCCTTTCTTTTACACAGACAATTTGAACTTGATTTTATGAACAACTATGAAAGAAAATAATGCGTGTAAATATAGGAGAAGGGGGCTAGTGTGGACAATGTGAAAAACTCTGTTATTTTATTGTTCGTTTCTCAGTAAACTTTATCAGTTTTGCAACACTGACATACATTTCTATGTGTAGTTTCAAGAAAATACATTTCATAGTTCATTAGTAAATGTCAGAACAATGTTTTATGATAAAAAAGTAAGTTTATGATTCATTTCTTTAACTACTAATTTAGACCATTTTAAATTCAAACTTTCAAATGATCGGGGATAGTATATTATAAATGAATATAATTACTACGTGTTGGATATTCACTTTTGCTCGAGTTGGTTAGCTTTATTAGTATTACGCTAAAAGAAATGACTGATTTCTTGGGTAAAGTGGGCACATGGGGAAGGGGTTACTGTGGACATGTTTAAACTAACCCCGCTTAGCTTTCAATGGTAAAAATATTAATTTAAGGGATGGCGCTCATGGAAATAGAGTGTAGGCAGTCTTTCAGACATGATAATTAATGAATTAAAAATTGAAGAAGTAAAAAGGACAAAAAACAGACATCAAGGCAAGATAATTTTGCTATGTTCAATTTTCTTCATAGCTGGCAAAAAGTTCAGCCGCAGCACATTTTAGACTTTGTTCAAGATGGTAGAATGCTTATTATGTAGTTTTCTGAGTGTGAAAGTCCTTAAGTTGTTGTTTGTTTTGACAAATTGCATGAGATTTTAAACCTGTTTGTAAGATTAAACTGCTTTCAATTTAACTAAATAAAAATGTGTGAAATTAGTAAATAAAGTTGAATATTTCTATTTGTGTTTTATTTTGACCGATTTTCTTCGTAATTTTCTTCTCAAAAATTATTTAAAAAATATGAACTCAGAGTTTAAACATAGCAAAAAATAAATACAAATTAAATATCTCTTTTGTATTATAAGTAATTATTTTTTAAGAATAAGAAAAATATGAAGACTATTTTTTAAGCTTTTATACAAAAATAAAGGATATAAATTTCTAAATAAATTCTTTTCCAGCACATTTTTAACAAAAAAAAGGAGATATTACCGTCTAAAAAAGGAGGGGGGGGGGGATTCTTTTCAAGTATGACGAAAGCAAAATGCCAATGCCAGAAAGAATCCGCTTATGAAAAATCAACCTTCAAAAATTTGTTTAAGGTAAAAAATTTAAACAGTGAATCACAATAACATCAATATCACTTCTAAGGAGCTAAATAAGATGGAAAAGCGAAGCTAAAAGCGAGAAACAACCGAGGGATAAGAAAGGATGGAAATCAATCGGAAATGTGAGAAGAAACTGAACGATTGCTAAAAACTATAAAAATTTTTTAAAAAGAATGATTTATTTATTTTTAAGATATTCGTCACTTATTCATTTTGTACTTTTAAAAAAAATACAGAAAAAGCTGCTATTTAGGGCGTTTTTTAACCTTATAAAGACCAGTGAATGTAGGATCACGCTCTTCAAAGCTGTTTTTCGAAAAATCATGTATTTATTATCAGAGGGGCAGCGGGGGGTTCACTCCCTAGGGGTTGATATATTTTTTAACTTTTTTTATTATATAGACTATGTTAAAATAGCCAAAAAAAAAAGCAGAATTTAAGTGAATACATTGACATCATTCACATATCTTTCTAGTAACTTTGGTTCAGGGCTCACAATGAACAAACACCCTTAAAATCAAAAGTTAATCTAACCCTCCCACCATAAGAAACTATTGCACTACATGTTACTGGCTGCACTACCGTGTTATCTCACATTTTTCAACGCTTAACTGAAATGATGATGACTGTAATATAACATAAGCATCATCACACCGATCGAATTAGCTTCTGAAACACATGACATTACGTTCAAGTTCAAGAGATTTAATCACTTAACCATCAAAGGAGAGGAGTGATCAAGGAATGTACTTCAAGCACAAAATAGGGTTATATTTTGAGAATTTAAACTTTTAAGAGATGCAGAGCCAAAAACAACTCTTAAAAAGGACATTGTCCCGCAGTGGACCAGTCGGTAGAAGCTCGATTCCCGCAGAGCACCGAAAGCGAAGAAACATCGACTTAGGTCAGTGTTTGGGAGGGTGACAACCTCTCGCGGCTGGTTCCTTTTGGGCCGTGTACGCTAAAGGGAGCTGGTGCACGTTAAATAGGTCGTGGCTCCAATGTCCTCCAAGTGAAACGATGCCTCTGGGGGTGCCAATCCCAGGTGGCGGTCTCTCATCTGGGAGCTGGTTCAAAAAATTAAGAGACCTTTTCAAAGGGGCGGGAATCGGACTCCTGCCTATAAGGGCCCCGTTAGACTCAAGAGCAGCGTACCCATTCTTCCTCGCCACGCGTGAGGCCACGACAACAACAACAACAACAAATGACATTGATTGAATTTAATTATTAAGGGGGTATGTTGAAAAAGAAAACAAAAAAGCTGATAACAAAAGTATTTGTAAGCAAGAACACTTGAAGCACTTCAGCTTATAGATGAAGCAAATTAATTCTGGAAAGGTGGAATCGATGATAGTCCTCAAAAGCATATCTGATAGAATTCAGCTCCTTAAAAATGACATGAGGAATTGATTTTGTCTGTTAAAAGACACAATAATTACGTTTGGCAATCAGAGTTAAGCGCACAAAGTGGAATGAAGTTTGAGTTGTATTCCAAGGCGGAAATGCAATATAATGGTTTAAAAGTCGGTAATAACACTTTTATGATCCTCGAATCGTAATTATGAGATAATTTTTGACAAACATTAATGTAGAAAAATAAAAGGTAAAAGGGTATAACTGCAATATTTTACTTCAGCTTGTTGACATTAGAAGCCAAATATTTAGTTTTAACAATACTAAAATGAAAAAACGAACAACATGATTAACTTTGATCTGTTTTCAGATTAAAGAGAAACCACGAATAAGTAAAATTAGTAACAATAGGTAACAATTATGGTTGCAAATTCATCTCAATATGGTTTTAAAACAACAATTTAATCTTTTCCTTAAACAATAGGTTACCATTAACCTTTTCCTAGTTCATCTTCTTCACAAAATCTCTTGTCATCCGCCTTCCCAAAATTAAAGCTCCAGAGATTTTTTTGTTCAGACAACATTTTTTCTTTTCTCTTTCAAGCTCTTAATTCATAGCTTATTTTTCTTAGATATTGTTGTTGTCGGAAACTGAAATTGGTTGTCGTTTTATGCCTTCAACAGAAATTCCAAATCTGTTCCCATCTATATGTAATTTATAACCATATAATTTATTTTACTACTTTCTAGTTTTAATCCTTCTATTTTGTATCATCAAATGATGTATCAAATTGCGCTACATGTAATATCAAGCATAAAACAAGCTCAACCATCATTCTCAAAATGTTACCAATATTTTGCTTGATTAATTCCTTTTAAAATAATTTAATTATGATCCAAAGAACGCTAAATTACATCATTTGTTGCTATGCGAATGTCTTTGTAGTTTGCTCTTTTTTACCAATCACTTTCATAATTGGAGTAGGTTTTTAATCTGCGAAAAAGGTTAAAAGAGAAAACAAAAATTAAATTTTACTCAAAAAGAATATCGTTATTTTATTGGAATGACATGTATATTTGAATAACATAATAAATTATTCCATAAACCTAAATGTTCCCATTTTATTGTATCATCAGTAGAGAAATCCTAAAGTAAAATTAATAATCATAAGTCATTTACAGGACCAAATTGCACATGAACGATGGCTTTCAAGAATAAAATTTTGATTGAGAAAACTGTTGACAGCACTGCAAATAATTTAACCTCCTGCAATTATAATAATCTTATTTTCTATTTTTATGTAAAATGTTATGTCTTTTTATAAGGAGTATTTTTTTCTACACTGCTAAAAATGTTATACTTAAAAATTATAAAATATACCTTCTTCTTTTTTGAGTAGTTTTGACTTTTTTTATGTAAACTCCGTTTTCAGTTTTAAGTACCGATGCTTTCTTAGAAATTATAGTTACAGAAAGGGCAAGCATTAACTGCAACAAATTAAAAATGTATGGAGCAATTTTACGTTCATAAATAATACACGGTTCTTTTTTTTAATGATTACATCCTCAGGACAATAGCATTTGTATCAAAATTAAGGAGCTATTTACTGCGCAAGATGTCAGAACGATTCAAGAATGTGAGTAGTCTGTTCTTCTCTTCAGAGCAGGAATACATGATGAATAATTCGTCGGGTTCGCAGCGGACGCACTAAAATAATGAAAAAAAAATATCCGAGCGGATAATTAATTATGTTTTGGATTGGGCTATGAAGAAATTTGGCAGAAGTACTTCAGCACATGCAGCTGAAACGTTTGGAAGCTATATAATTTAACTGTCTCCATGGTAACACGATGTCTTCCTGGCATAGTGGTGGGAGGATTAGCCCAAAGTGAGAACAGTCCGCGTTCAAACCCCAAGTGAGGGAAGTTTTTTTTATTGGTCTCAAAATTGAGATCGTAATCGAATCATTTTTGTTAAAAATGTTACTTAAAAAATAGGAACTCGGTTTTTCAAATCTAAGTCATTTGGACTCGGAGTTATTCCGAGAACATAATGTTCATAAAAAGAAGCCATTTTATCATAATAACAAGAATTCTGATTTAGAAGTTATGAAATAAATCAAAATTGTCAAAACTTGTGAGATCATCCTTCTAGGATTTGTTATGCTTATAAGATCGGATTATCAGGAAATTCAGTATCTAGCTATGGAGTTGGAGCAAAAGTCTCTATGCATGCATAGAACGTGCAACAAGTGGGAAAACTATCTAAACATTGCTCTTTTTCGCCAACATGGCATCTTTATCTGGCCATAAAGGTAAGAATTAGTATGACACACGAAAAAAAGATGATCCTGTTGTTGGTCTGTATGTAAAAATATTCAATTAACAAAATTAATTTTAAATTTACCAAACCCACCCCATGCGGTGAAATAGGTCAAAAACAGTGTTTTAAAATTTCATAATCAGTAGCAATTCAATTATTTTCATAGAAATTTTGGGTAAAATGTCTTAAGAAAAACACATTTTCATACCTTTCTGGGGTACAAATAAAAAAATACTTTTTACTCAAACTTGTAGTAAATGAAAAATACGCTCTCTCTCTCTCTTTTTACCTATTTACCTCACCTCTCCTCACCCTACTTCAGTATCTATTGTAATTTTTTCATACAGCTGAATGTATCCCGGTAAATTTTCTTCATTTTAAATTAAGCGAAGTTACTTTTAATACAACCGCAGTAATAATCAAATTTATTAGCAAATCTATTTCCTATGCATTGCACTCTTAAGTTACTCGTTCAGAGCATACTTCAACGCAATTAAAGGCTAGCAGTAATAAAATTAAATAGAGAACGAAGATAGTTTTCTTTCCGAACAGAACCATTCTTCATCGTCAATTAAAAAACTGCTTGTTACCCAAGACAATAGTCAATTCTACATTTCATATTTAACTTAAAGTAACCTAAGCTTATTGATTAGCTTTATTATGTTAAAATTTGAAACTGTATCATGTATTCTTAATTAATACGTGAGAGAAATGAAGTTTGTGACGCATCCCACTCATTGAACTGACCAAAGTCCCTGGTTTTCTTCTAACTGAAATTGAGATGTGACATTTTAGCGCTCCGTAGAAGTTAACCAGTTTTGCTACCCCATTCCCTTTCAAAATGTCAAGTTCGGATCCATGGTCACCATGAAAATTTAAATCAACAGTATTGCAACCGCAGCCAATGTGGACTTGATCAGATTGATGCCAGTCAAACAGAAATAACAAAATAAGTAACTATGAATATTCTATAAAAATAGTAATGAGTACAAAAAAAGTTGGAGGTAAGTTATAAAAGATCATTTTTAAAAAATGAAAAAAAGAAAGAAAAATTAGTATGAAATGAAACTTACTTCAAATTAAGAACTTCAATATTTTCTTAAATTAACAAGATCTATATTGAGTTTTCTAAATAGTCATTTATATTGAATTTTACTAAATTACGTTCTCAACTTCAATCCTACAAAATTTTTAGCCAACTGTTTTTGAATTTAACCTAACCGAATATTGCGTGAAACATGCGGAAAAGATACTTTTTCTGGAAAGCAGTTTTCCAATTATTTTACGAAATCCTCTCAAGAATACAGATTTCCATAATTTAATCTAAAATTTCAGATTTTTAGGCAACTGAAGAAATTCTTAGAGTTCATTTAAAACTTGATATCTAAACTTTTAAAATGAAGAACTTATACCAATTACTGGCAAACTGATGCGACTGAAAATTATTAAAAGCACATTCATTTAACAAGCAATTCGTTCATTTTGTAAAATGTCTATGTGATAATCACAATTATGAAGATTAAAAGAAAAAGCTTGCATTTTGTTTTGAATGATCGTTACGAAATTGGCATCTATTTGCAATTCACATGATCATAACATAAAGTTACCTTATTATCACAGTAGTGATTAAGCATAAATGCTGTTTCAAAGTTTAGGTGAAAATAAAGTGATTCGCTACATTTGTATTTTTCATATCATAAAAACTTTAAAGGGAAAATTTTGTGCGTCAAAAAAAGCTGTATAATTAGCATAGAAAAATAACTGATTTTTTTTTCTCGTTATGCTTTGATTTCAAAAGTGTAAGGAATAGTATAAATGTTTGAAGAGAAATATCATAAATGACTCTAAAAACTGACTCAATCAAAGATAGCATTATTCTGTTATAAAATTTAGCATCAAGAAGTACGTACCAAAAAGGCAAAAATGATTATATTTCAAGTATGTTGAAAGATATGCTTTGTACAATTAGAAGAATAAAAGGTTATTTCCAGTTTTAAAAATAATAAACACAAAAAAAAAAAAAATGAATATTCTTAGTAAGAGCATGGAAAATAGGGAAAAGAAAATGAGTTTACTCTTCCCAAAACATTATGCAATTGACGTTATTTTTTCCCACCTCGCCAACCCTTTTCTTTTATAAAAAGTACATGATACGATAAAGTGTCATAGTTTATTGTTAAATCTACTGATATTTATTTTAGTTTCTCAATTAACTATAATTATGTTTTTCTTACAGATTTATTGCACTCATTATTCACTATAAAATATCAATGAATTTCCGGATTTCTTTACTTTAATGAAGCGTCTCTCACTTAAGTTTTACGTCGTTTCTCACAATAAAATGAACTTTAACGTACTCGAAGTCTTTCATGCTGTCTGACATCAGTCCTGCACAATATTCTAAGTTGGACTTTAAAACGGACATGACAAATTGTTGTAGAGAGCTCAAATCAATTTTTTGTTGTCTTATTTAGTAATACAACACCAAAAATTTTACATTCAAATATTACTACTACAACCAAAGAAAAAAGAAAATTATACTAGTAAAGAGAAAACTTTAGATTGAGCGACACAAATTTGTTATGAAAATATCGTTTAGGCGTTTCAGAGCAACGCGAACACTTTACATTGTATTAAGATGAATCGTTTGCCGTTTGTAATTTAAAAAACTGGCTATGGCAATTGTTAAAACATTGAACACAAAACGTACTACGTACATTTAAGTAGAATTCAAAATATTACAGAAGCACCGATTAATCGGAAGCAATCGGTAATCAGCCACTATGCCGACTATTTGCAGTCTGACAATTTTTCCCGATTAATTGGCAAAACTTTTTTTTTTTTTTGATTAAAATTACTTTTAGTGAGCCAAAAACATAAAACCATGCTGAATGAATTCGTTAACAACAGCAGAGATGCCCTCTCTTCTTGAGCGATGGTGAATAAAATTTTTACCTGTGGAGAAAATTTCCATAAGTATTTTGATTTCTACATATGTTTTATCTGGAAAACTTTCCTTTGGTACTCCTATTTTCCCTACAAGTAGGTGTGCCTTTTTAAAAGATTAAAGCTATTTATTGAAAACTGGTTTACTTCCTTAATGTGAAAGATGCACTGAAAAATTTTGCATGGAAGTGCTTTGGTACGTCTAAAGCACTTAACCTGTTGAAAAGAGTTGTATTTGTTAAAAAAAGCAAGCAGGACTTCTAAAAATGCTGGAAATACAACCTTATTTATTGTAGGATAAGTATTGTAAGTATTGAGAAGGACCATCCCGAAAATAACATAGATTAAATAGAAAAAATCTCCTTCAGAATTCAAAAAATAGAATTAAAATTAACACCAATATAAAGGAAAATAACAAAAAAGTTACTTCTATACAACGCGCCTTCTCGTCGAGAAATGCAACAGTACAAATAAAAAATTGCCCGAAAATACATGAGAACCCTCCAGGAAATCATTCATCCTGAGTCTAACGTAAAATTATGCAGGGACTAAAAAACCAAGGATGCCTTCGCAAACGGCAAGGCTGGCCACAGAGGAATAGAAAGGGGCTCACTACAGCTGAAGTTAAATCATGCGCCAACAGTATATAATGCATTTTGGATAATTTTTATCCTGGTTAGTCATATATCTCAAGCAGTTATTTATGCATTTGTTTACAACTTTTAAACTGGTAGTCACATATTTCAAGAGTTCAGTTTTATGTAACTTAACAAATTTTTCTTCGCTGTTTTCCACAATGAGGAAAAACAAGAATTGTTTTGAAAAATTGTAATTGTTATCAAGAAAGTTGATTATTGATTCAAAACAAGTTCGTCATAAATTTAAAGAAAAACTCAGTTTCCCTTCAGTGCTTTTACAGCTTTTTTTTTTCCTAGAGTCTAGAGAGCAATAATAATATCAACCAGCGGGGAAAAGATTTTAAAAATACACGTACACATAACTGTTGTAAGGATATTTTTATCCCATATCTTTAAAACAACCTTTTATGCCGAAAGCATAGAAAATTTTATCCTCACTAACACATCTTCCTCCTTCCCTTTGTAGTTATTTGAGATCTTGATTTTGCGTGGTTGAAGCGCGAAGTTTCTAAGAACGTAAATGTGAAAATTATGCTCCTGGTTGAAACAAAAAGGGAAAGAAAAACAGGATGTATTGCCTTTAATCTTTTCAAAACATTTCTCGACATCGATCTTTTATTGTCTTTTTTCGCAGAATAAACTATGCCCCATCAAGCTTCAGAAACTGGGGGAAATCTTACTTGAGTTGCTGTTATTATTTTGTTTTCCTTTTTTTTTTCAAAATTTATCTACAAATCTTTTTTTTTTTTACATTTTTATCGATTTTGAACAAGGAAAATTTCATGCACATCAAATCTTTTACTATTTTTGTACAAATACCATTAATGCAATGTTTTTAAAAAAACTCAGTGAACAGACCAGTTAATTAACCACAAAGTTCTTGTATACCTTTCTTTGAGATGCATCGTAAAAATTGCAGCAGCTCGAAACACTACTTTTTATGATACATAATATTGACCAACTACCAGAATCTTCAAAATATTCTTCAGAATAATATATTGTGCTCTAAAAGCGCCAGTTTGTTTACAACCACACTGAGAAAAAAAAAATTTGCCAAAGGAAATAAATACAAAATAATATTCAAATTTTGCAACGTTTTTTGACGGAATCAAATTTTTTTATCATGAAATGTACTATTCCTTTGAGCTCGAAAGTAGTTTTCTTACTGCATTAAAATATCTTGGGTAACGTACTGAAATTAAAATAAATGTAATTTGTCTTTAATATTTTAAGTAACCTTTATCTCGACCATAAATGATAACTGTGGAATAAATTGTGCACGGTTTACTGTATTTAAAACTATTTTATGTTTAATCACGAATTAAAAAGGAACATATGCACCTAAGTACTATATGCATACTATGTACTCATAATAATAAAAGTATTAATTTTTATGGATGTCTTCTGGTCGGCATTTTGATGCCAACCAATAATAATTTAAATTAAGCCGAGCACTTTTTGTCTACATATCTAAAGATGAAGAAAAATAAAATTATTATAAATATAAACAATTAATAGTTGAATAGAAAAACGATGAAGTCTTCCATATTGCTCCAAATATTGAGTTTCGTTTGATTATGTTTTACAGAATCTAAATTAAATTAATTTGAAATTTAAAAATAGTACACATAAGTCAATTATTCACAGAAAAATTTGAATGAATTTTATTTATTTATTTTTTAATGCAATTTTTACTACAATACGAATGCAATATCAAAATGAATAATGAAACATCTTTTAATATTTATATACTACTGGATTAATCTTTGAAGCGAATTAAAAAATGTTCATTCTTTTATTTGATTTACAATGTTATTAACACGATAATAAATATTACTTAATATTTTATAAAATAAAAATAATAGAATTCCGACGGGTGAGCAAGTTTACCTCATATCAGATAAGAATGTCATTAAAAGTTTATCCAAGTAAAGTGAGTGAATGCTATGCATTAATTGATTGGAGATGCATTTCCTTTATAACTTTTAGTAGCAAAGCTTGAAAACACAGCAGTAAAAATCTTAAGCAGTTCGTTTTCAAAAACAATATAGTTAAGAAAATTCTGGAATTCGTTCTGAGATCAGACGTTTTGGGGAAACACAAGAAGATTGGTAAAGTAATGTTCAAAATTAATAATGAAATTCAAGAAATCTATTTTGAAAGAGAAAGAAGTTTTTTAAAGGTCAGTATCGAAGCAATACTGTCGCGGATAAAATTACTATTGCTGTGAGAATAGAGAAACTAAATTTAATAAAAATTTCTTTAGATAAAGTACACAGTTGAATTCACTTGACAAGCATTTTGGTTCGTCACAAAAAAAAAAGGAAAGAGACATTTCTCCAAACATATGATTTCTGTAAAATAATTTTCGTATAATAAACTATTATAAGTGTGTACATTCAATGCATTTAATGCTCAACATGTTCAGCTGAAATGAAGACACATTTCCATGATTTCGATCAAAATCATTATATGCAATTTCTGGAACTAAGAATTTATGTACTATGAAAAGTATTTATCTGGAGAAACCAAGCATCTATCTGGACAAACAATTCATTCACAGAATTGCCTATTTCAAAGAATTAATGAAAGAATATTAGACGATTGCTAAACAACTCATAATCATGTATCTCTTCTCAGTTTTTAAGAGAGCTTTCATGCCTTTCCAATTCAAAAAAAAAATTTTTACTTATGCTACAGCGTGTCAATCTGCGCATTTAGAACTCATAAATAACTTTTAATTCAACTGACGGCAAAATTCCATACTACTGTACAAAAAATTATCATCAAAAATTGTCCAAACTTGCTCATTAGACTAGAATGCGTCGGAGCTACTTAAAAGCGAGAGAATACCACGTAATCCTCATTTTGAAAAATAAAATCTACTCAGCGTGTAAAATGAATCGTACCTTTCGCTCCATCCTTGCTACTTCTTCCAAAAATATCGGGAGATCGAGAGGACCAACACGTGCCTCTGTAGCGAGAAGAGCCGGTAAATTTTTCCGGATCGAGAATATCGTCGACGGAGAAAGGCGTATGGCCGATGCCGCTGCCCTTGTCTCCATCACCGCAGGTTTCTTCGTCCATGCCGCCGGGGCTGGAGCCCGAGGATTCGCACCACTCGTCCCGCTGCATTGGCGAGTTTCAATCCCGCCCACTGTCCGCATTTGGTCTTAGATGGAAGGCGCGAAGACGCTCATTGGCCGGTGGCCCGCATACGTAATGCTCAGTGGGCGTGCGCTGTAGATCGAAGTAGTTTTTTGGGACGGACTTCCAAGGCCGCCGCGTGTTTTCGTTTGGCTTTTCCTATTCTTTCGCTTTTTCTTTTCCGATACTTTTACGGTGCGCTTTTCATAGTTTTATCTGACGGCAGTTTCGGTTTCGAAACTTTTCAGAAGCGATAACTCGAGAAGCGGATGGACATTTAAAATGATGAAAAGAAGAAATATTATTATACATTGAAATACATGGCGGCAATTCAGTTTTGCGCTTCAGGAAAAGAAATCGATTGAACTACTCTACACAACTTATCACAAAAGTATAGCGTTGAAAACCGTGCATGAAGTTCTGCAGAAATTAAAAAAAAATCAGATACAAATATTTTCTTACGGAGAAGTAAGAAAAGAATGGTTATTTAATAAAATGCTGATGATTATGATACTGAGTACTTAAGAGCAGTGAAGAAAAGAATTTTCGTGTCTAAGTGGTGATGGTACAAAAAAAAAATCCATTTTATTTTATCGATTGAAGAAAAAGGAAAGAAAGAAAAAGAGAAAGGAAGAAGAAAAGGAAAAAAGTTATTATTTATTAATTTATTTTAACTTGCTATTAGTAAATGTGTCATTAGCAATCGTATTTAGTAGTATTAGCATAACATCAATTATGCACTTCAGTTTAAAATAATATACATTTATTTGCTTTAAAGTTAAATATATTGTTGAATACATTCAAATAGGAGTTTTATCAACGGGGGTTTTATTTTTTTATCATTTTAAGCTACAAATTACGTCATACTAGGTTTGCTACATTTTTATTTATTTATTTATTTATTTTATTTTATAATATTTATTTGTTGATATTTTGAAAATATAATTCGTGGTTCAAGGTTAAAAGCTGTCAGATCTTAGAAAACATGTGAAGTATTTTTCACAACACTTGGGATATTGAGTCAACAATGCCAGCCATTTCCTAGTTCTCAATTCATATTTCATAAATTACTCGGATAATTGCACAATGCAAAGTTAGTTCTTTGTTTGTTAATTTGTAACTGATAGAATTAAATGTACAAATTCTTAAACAATATCTCGTTAGATTATTCAAAAATTTACAAAATATGCGCATATCACTATCGAACCTTCATCTTCTCAAGAATGCAATATCAGAATTTTCCGCAAAAGTACAGAGGGGAAACTGAGTGTTTCTTTAAATTTATAAAGAACTTGATTTAAATAAAATAATCAAGTGTATTGATAATAGTTTCGCAATAAAATTCTTGTTTATCCGCACCCTGTAAAACTACAGAAACCGATTTGTTAAGTTACGTGAAACTGAACACCTGATATCTGTAACTACCAGTTAAAGTATTTATGCATTTATTTACAAGTTACTAACACTTGTAAATAAATGCATAAATAAACGCTTGCGATCTGTGACTAACGGTTTAAAAGTGGTCAAGAATGCATTATATATTTTTGGCGTATAATTTAACTTCAGCTTCATTCAGCCGCCTGTCATCCCCCTCCTGAGTCCAGAAATCAGGAGTCAGGGCAGCCTGAGATCAACTAAACTCACTTTCGACTTTGTGTACCAGTGATAGTAGTTCAGCAGCCTCAGAGATGGCGCCACTACCGCGGCACAGTATCTGTTGCAATCAATTTACAGAATGTTCTCTGTTTTTATTCTCTGTAATTTCCATTTTTAAGATTTTTTGTAGTTTCTTGTTTTTAAGTCTCTGTAAGTTTACGCTATACTCCAGATAAATGATTTCCAAAAGATTCTCATGTATTGTCGGGCAAATTTTTTTACAGTGCTTGTCGTTCATTGCTAAATGAGCTTACAATCAAATTCACGATTCTAAAGGGTTCTCTGTAACTAGAAAAGGTATTACCAAAACTTTTCTTACAATCCATAGAGTACCAGTTTTGTGAAAACCCCGAAAGATTCACCACACAGAACATTAAGGGATAATTTGCAACATTCCCTAAGAGAAGAGAAAATTAATTCTGACTCTGAATATTATGTAGCCAGACATTTACAAAACCGAATTATTATCAAATCTTCTACCCAAATTGCTTGCTTTCGAATCCTGATCTTCATTCCCTACAGAAATTGGTTGTGTTTTGTGTTTAGAATTTAGTGATTGTAACTGAGAATCTATAGTAGCATTTCGACGGAAGAGAAAGAACTTACCTGTGACTAACCTTTCTCCAACAGAAGGATGTGCTATCCATATAGCAATAAATAAAAAATGAACACTAAAAGAAATTTATTAAGTAAATATTCTAAGCAAAATAATGTAGTTCTGAAAAGTACTACTTCGATAGGAATCACAAGAAAACGCTAAACAAACAAGGGCTGCTACTTAGCAAGCAAGGCGCAAGTTAAAAAACATGTAAACAAACTAAAATTTGAAGTTGAAGTTGTAGTATTGAGTGTCTGTTGCCCCTCAAACGTTATATATACGCAAAACTTCAAATAAACATGAAACTAAGCTTGTAGCAAAAACGCTTCAAATAGAAACATGATTTGTTTGCATTTTGAGACTGTTTAAAGGGACATGGAGGCCATTTTAATTATTAAAACTCTTATAACTCGGCAAAAGCTGGGCAAATAGATTTTTTTTTTTTTTTTTTTTTGAAGCTTGTAGGTCATAAAATGAATTAATTTAGTAACACAAAACTGAAAAATCGTTTTTTTTTTTTTTTTTTTTTCTAAATCGATTTTGGTCATTTTTATTGACCCGTGTCCCCTTAATACTGAAGAAACTGTCCTCTATAGTGACCACCTGTTTAAGAAGACCATTTTTCCAGTACCGAGGATGGTCACTTAAGATACTCTAAAAACTGTTCCACTGAATTCAGAGGCACATTAAGAACTTCTTTGCCTCTTAATTTCAGAGAAACATCTTGCCTCTGAAATTTTAGAGGAAAAAAGTGATTTCGTTTTACTTCGAAAAGTGCGATGTGAATTCCTCATTTTATCCCTTGTCCATGTGTTATAGAAGTATAAAAATATGTGCTTTTCAGCATTCCAAATTGTTAAATGTTGTCCTCAAATTTCTTTTGTCTTGTCCTGTATGCAAATGGAAAGGCAAACCTTTGTTTTACTTAAAAGGATATATCCTAAAAGTCAATCAAAAACGAATGACCTAAGAATTCATGGTCAAACGTAATCAAAAGACCATTAGGATTCTTTCGCTTTTTTTTTTTCTTATCCATTCTTTTTTTTCTTTGCAATCCTAGTTTACAAGTCTTGTTTCAACACATTTGTATGGACGCTGCAATTATCAAAAAATATTATGCAAAAAATGTATGCACTTTGAATTTTTGCTCTTTGAGATATAAATGAAAACATACCTATGAGCATTTAAAATTTAACACATGCATATTGAAACAGTATATTATTTAAGATATACTGTACAAATATATGTAAAAAGATGAATTAAAATTGATTTATAATGTGGTATGTCATCTTTGGAAAAAGTTTTATTGTTGTAGTGTTCTCAATAATAAATAAATATAGATGCATAAGGTTTCGTGTTAATTAAGATACCAATTGTTATACAATTTCTTAAGAGTTCAATTTTTGGGTCAAAATTTATTTCCATTTTTTTTTTTTTTTTTTTTTAGGTATTTTTTTATTAGCAACAGTTGATTAAATAATCAATTTTATGATTTGAGAACATTACTTCAGTGTCAGATTTCAACTACTTTTAAACAAAAACAATTAAGACCTCAATTATATTTTGTTCTTGAAAAATATGTAATACTCAAATTAGCTTATGTGTCATTTTAAATAAAGATGAAATTTTTGTTAATAATAATAACGGTGTTGTCCTAAGTGATGTTCAGTAAAATACATTGAAAAATTTGTAAAAATTGTCTACACAACACCACTCTGCCCTATAGCAGATAGGGGAGAGAGGGGGATAATAGGGACAAGTACAATGGTATGAAAATGTATTTATATATTTTTTAAAAATGCTACCTCTTCTAGTTATGTCTTTTTTAAAAGCCAAGTTTTATCTTTTTACATAGATAAAAAATGTGCATAAATTCGTTAATTTTATTTTTAAATAGTTAACATTATAAATATTGTCCCATTAGCCCCCCCCCCCCCCACTCTCTCCTATTTTACAGCAGTAAAAATGGAATCAAAAATATCACCTGCGTATTAAACACGTTATGAAAGATTATTTAAAATTATACAGCGAATCAGTTCATGTAATGGGTAAGATTAAGATAAAAATTCAAATTTTTATTTAAAAAAAAAAAAATTTTGGCTCTTGATTTTTTTAAAAATTTTCTCTAACTTCCCTCATTTTATTCTCAAAAACATCATTAGATAAATTATGTTTCTTAAAAATAAACTCGACATGAACTTGATACACTAACATAATTTGACACATTATACATTTCTATTTAAGAGTAAAATATTCAACAAATTAACATTCATAATATATGTATAAATATAAAAAACAGTGGAACGAACGTTAACATTTTAGATTCCTTCTGAACACTATCTTAATAAGTTCATAATACATCTTTCATCTTAATAAATAATTATAGCCTCAATTAGACTTTGTTTCGTGTCTATACCAATATCAAATTGATAATCTGGCTAGATATCTTTCTCGCTCTCTTTCTCTTTGGCTTTAGTTGTTAATTACTTCAAATACACCTTTTTTCAGCGGTTTCTACACATTCATTCACTCATTCATTTATTCATTCTTCATTCATCCGGAAATATCCTTAAAAATCCAGACCAAAAAGTTTCGTGGGAAAATAGGCTTGTTTAGTTCTGGATGAACTTCGTATTTGTACATGTTCGACGTCATAATATCTTTTCGATAAAGTTTGTTTCAAGCAAATCCGTCTGTTAAAACAGGACTTGTATAGGATTAAAATTTCCCCGTAGATGCTAATGTTAATTTTTTTTAACTGTTCAAAATCGAATGAAAAACTTTTCAAATCAAATAGTAAAATATAGAAAAGAGATGTCCTCTCCAAGATCTTTCGAATGCAAAAAGAAACTTTCAAATCAGACAATTCCTTCAAAAGTTATTTGGGAGGGGGCAGACAGACCGACAGACACACATTTCCCCCCTTCTCAAAACCCTACTTTCAATTTTTTTATTTTTCAATATTTATTTAGTTACTTAAGTTATTTTTGACTTTTTGTTATATTTAACGATTTACGATGCATAAAGCCTTCTTTTAGTCTTTTTTCCTTCAACGGGAAAGTAGGCTAAAAAGCATAAAATAAAAACCTGTAAAAGTTAAAAATCTAAAATTTAAAATTCGTTGAAATAAAAATATTTAGCAACTGAATAAATCACTGTTCAGAAAACATTTCAACATAATAAATAAGAAAAATAAATCTATCGAGTGGATACTTTATATTATTTAAATACATATGTACATATTTACTGACAATATTTTTAGTCCCGACACTCTACAAAATACGTATAATAAGGACGCAGAATACTTTTCGTCTCATGGCGCCACTTATACTTGCATCTGTCCTGTTAGTAACTTTCCTTACAATATTTATGCAGGTTTCTTTTACATGTTCCATTTTAGAATTTAAAGACTTCAAAAATTAGCTAACTTGTCTCAGAATTTAAATGGGCGTTCAATTATGAAAACCACCAGTGGATCAGCAATCAGTAACACCGTGGAAACAATTCAGCACCACTTTTCAACTAACGTAGGCTTATAGTCAACCTCGGGACTATGCAGCTGACGGTCTGAATCAGGATACCAACCCCTAACATCCCTAAGGGGTTATGATCCCCCTCAACTAATCCCCGGCAGGCTTAGCAGTATAAACATTATTATTGAAGCAAGCGATCTAAGTGGCCGATTTTTTTTATCTGAAAGATTGGGAATAAAATGTTTATCATGGCGATTATGAGCATGATTCAGTTTAGAGTCATCATATGTTATAGAGAGATGGTGTTGACATGGCGGGGTGGAAAAAAGATTGGATGTTTCCATGTGGAAATAGAGCCTATGCAATATTTCTGATTACAAGACAGAAAAAGAGCTTATTAATTTTTAAATGTGATGGCATAGAATTTTCCTAAAAGTTATAATTGCTCTTTGAACTAGTATTAAATAAGCTAAAACGTCACAGTATTTCACTGAAACCGATAATTTTTTTCCCGTTCAAATACTATATCAAACTTAGTTTAAAATTAGGCAAAAAAAGTGGAACAGTCAAAAAGCATTATAATTTTTAAGTCCAGTTTCTAGCTTTATTAGCATAGCTTATTTTATATGTTTATTTATTTAATTTATTTATTATATTTATTAATTTTATTTATTCATTTCCTTTATTTATTTATTTACTTAGTTGCTTTTACTTGCACGGCATGGCTCTTTTTCCAGGTATCATAGCTCATGTGAATTAACTAACAGTTATAAAAGTTTAAAATCACTACAATGTATATGATCAACTGAAATTAACGTAACTATTTTGCGCATACAGGGGGTGGTGGTCAACTACCCCCCCCCCCTTCCAAAAAAAATCTTGGTTTTCTCATACTTTGAAGCAATATTGCTGATAATAGCATGGTAATGCACAATGTTAGAAATTTCATCATAAAATTACGGTTAAATAAGCCGGCAGCAGTCTGCCCATCTAATTCACCGTTAAATTTACCGTTTGAAACATTTTTCTATCTTTAAGGGACCTAAACCATTTCCAATCAGCTTGGTTAAAAAGCCGTAAATACAAAAGTTTACGGTTTCATAACCATTACATCATCTTCTGAAAATGACGGAAAAAGTACGACAGCATAGTTTCCGGAAATATTCCGCGCCTGATAATACTTTCCCGAGATTTGACAGAAGTTCCATTTCTTTTTTCTCCGTTTCAGGTTGTGAAAATACAGCTACCGTAAAACGGAAAAGTTCCGTTCTCGTATTTTCAAGACGTGATATTTCCGTTTTGGGAGGGAAAACCATGTATTGAAGCACTACGGAACTCTTACGCTAAAATCAGTCAAAAAAAACACCCTGAAAATTCTTTTTTTTAACAGTGTATAAATGGTTTCAAAACTGTAAACTTTTACGGTTTTTGAACCATTTCGAGGCGTAGAAACAGTAAACGAAGCGTGCGGAAATCAAACCCCGGGTGCATGGTATACCAACCTTGCGCTCTAACCATCTACACTACTCAAAGCGGCCCTTTATTTATCAATAAATCTTCGTTTCCAATAGGCAAAGTGCATTAAAATTGAGATTTCAGATTTTGATTGGATCTAAAGTCATTTTTAATCTAAATTTACTGTATATTGAAGAAAATAATTTTATTTGCTGCAAAAATTAAAATACAAACGAGCTTCAGCAGCTCAAATTATGGGTTCGCTCATTCGCAAACAGGTCGGGAATCCGATGTCTCCCATTTTTGATTTACGTGTGTATGTGTTTCAATTTAGTAACCACTGCTTAAGCCACTTTTTCTTCTTCTTTTTTATATACACATGCAGATTTGAACTGATAAGTCTTTATTCATATCTTAACAACAACCTACGACCGGTAAGGTTCCACAACCAAGATGGACGCCTGATTCTTATTGACTACGAGACCTAGTGGCGCTTGTAAATTACGGTTAATTAAACGTTCTTTAGGAGAAACAGAGAATAAACGATATTTTTCACAATCAGCGGTTTGAGTACCATCTTTTTAATGGTTATTCAACTGTTGCAATTAAATATGGTAAAATAACAATGAAATAAACGGTTATATTACTATTTTCTTACGGAAATTTTTAACAGTGCATACACATGTTGGTCCTAAGATAAGAATCAATTGCCTTCTGCTCGACCAAGAAAAAGTGCACCCGCTCGGTACCCGGTCAGTAAAACCCGCTCTTTTGATTATCTCTGCTAACCATATTTAGAACAAGAGCATATAAAACTTTTATTGAACAGCAACAATTACCGATTAAAGCTATGCTATGTTCCAAACTGTCAAAACGTGAAAAATTTCCTTATAATAATTATTATAACAAACTGGCATTTTTTATCAATAAAAAATGCATAGTTTAAATTTACGTAATAGTTATTGATAGTTCTGAGATCTCAAATTGGCGAATTTCAATAAAAAATAGTGATTGCTTGGTACCTACTTATATTTCTTGTTTCTACTTTTGTATGGTTTTAGATATGGTTAATACATCATTCTTTCTGTGCATTTGAAAGAAAAAATTGTTAACACAAGTTTTTATTCTTACACGTAATTATGAGCAAGCACATTACCATAATTTTTTAATCACAATACATTTAAATTCAAAAGTAAACTCAGATCAATTAATTTATACTTTGTAAATCAATCATGATGTATATATATATAATATATACATATATAGTCACACACGTGCGTGTAGCCCGATAGTTGTACTAAAAAAAGTAATTAACTTTATATTTTTTCATTTTATGTATCGATGCTTTTGAGGAAAAAATACACCTGCATATTTATTTCTCTTAAAAGTTAATCATTTATCTGAAACAAAAAGTGTGCACGTAATCGGGCTTCATATTTTTTCCCCTGCAAAAATATAAAAATCTGAAGCCCAAACTAAATTCTTTTTTTTAACAAAAAAAGAAAACTCGGAAACTTTGACAAAAATACGATTCAGGAGGTGCACTATCGTACCCTATCGCCTCTACCCAGGCGGCAGTCCTGGTGTTGTCCTTTGCGAAACCTAAAAGCTATTAAACGCGATTGTTCCTCCCAACCTATTTCCGGTTTTCGGAAGTGTTCCGGGTTATCGGGCGGAAGAACGTTCCTAGGATTAAGGGGTGGGAAAAGGCCCCTGTATAAAGGACTGTAAATTAAGGCGATTTGTGCGGGAGGTTTTAAATTTGAGGGCTCCAGGAATTAGAACTTGGATCTTTATTGTGTTTTATGTTTTCAAAGGAAGTATAAAAAGTTTCCGGAATTTTAAGACCTAAGAAGAAACAGCAAGTACTGCTTAGCTTTTTATCCAGTTATAACTTAAATGCGGGGATGAGATCATAAAATTTCTAAAATCCTAGCAGTTAAAGAGACCTCCATTAAAAATAATCAGTTATTATTTTTATATCAGACTATAAATAAGGAAGAGGGGCTTCTGTTAACAATATTTTGAAATTTAGCTAAGAATAAAATAATACTGTACTTGCACAAAAATAATTATAAATTAAAATAAACTGGCATATTTTTCACTTAAGCGCACTTGAGTATATCCCTTAAGCACTTGAAGTTCCTATTTGAAATCGTCTTATTGCTTACACGTATTGTATTATATACCTGCAGAAAAATGCATTGCATAATTTTCTTCATTTTCTAAATAATATTGATGTGTTGATCCACTTGTTATTGAGAACATTATTAAATCTTAAAATTGCGTGATCTAATTTCGAGTGAGTCCTGTTTTCTTCGCATGCACAATTATGTCTAGATATTGATTAATTTTCTGTTTGAGTTTTTGTTACATTGTTTTCTAGAAGCTAGATTTTTTTCACCGATTAAACAAAATCATTTTAATGAGCTGTATGCAAAACATATCAATTAGAGAATCTTTGTGCAAGACAGAAAATAGAATGAACTAAATAGCAAGATGCTGTAAAGAACTAAGAGAGCTTATTCTCGCATCTGTTATCATCATTTTTAAATATGTTTATCCATGTATTTTTCTCTTAATTTACTTGATTATTTCAGTGTTTTACATTATTTTAGTTAGTTATATAGAAGCAAGCTGAATATACCTATACATATACGCGTGTGCAGAGCTTTAGGTTTTTTGGTACCACTCTCAGGCATTCATAGATTTAGATTAGCGGTTAGCCTCAGGAGTTCAGTGGGCTCGCCCACGTAATATTTTTAAGAATTAAGTGTAAGAACCTCATTTTTAATCCTTCAAAGGCTTTTAATTAGAAAATGTAAAAAAAATCGTCAGTTTCGGTTTAATCCGGAATGTTGTTTTTACTTGTTTAAAAACATAATGATGCAAGTGCATTTTGAGCATGCGTGGTAAATTTCTTCGCACGTTATACAACTCCTATTTTTCGCACATTGTGCAGCTTCTTAGAGCTCTTGAGATAGAGCACGTGAAAAAAGAGGAGTTTTTGATTTTTTTTTAAGCAATTCATAAGTTTTATCCTCAGTGCATACGAGAGTAATTTGAACCTATTTACCTAAAAAACAGCAACACTAAAAATACCTTTTTTCAACACCGGAAAATTGAGATAAGAACAAAGATTTTGAATACATCTTTAGTTTTTTGTTTAAAGGTCTATTTTTTTAAAATGAAACCCGAAACTCATTCCTTCGCAAGGTTCACCAAATTTATAGATTTATTGCATCAAAGAGAGGGGAATTCAAAGTGATTTACTTTTCATGCAATAGAAATAGTTGTAAAAGATTTTACTTTTAAGGTAAATGATTATTAAAATGTAAAATCTGTACTTCCATTCTAAATTTTTAATATTGCTATTATTCTCTTCTTGCTTTTAGCAACGATTAAAAATGTAAATAAATGTCATGGAAGAAACAATTGCACATTAAAGCCTCAATTATCTGGAGCTCTCTATCAACCGATGTCGAATTTCGTGGCTGCGATTTTTTCGCCTTAGTTGCTAAAGATGCTACATCAATAATAAATGCATTGATGTAACGAATTTTCAACAGCCAAAACAAACTTCATTTTGAACCCATTAAAGTTACAAAATAAAATTTTGTCACAAATCTTATTAAAAAGTTTACTCTATGCACAAACAATTTAAATACTTCTGTTTCTACAAAATACGTAAATAAACTCTCTGATTTTCAAAAATATCATTGATATTTAGTTACTTTTCACATTTAATCAATCAAAAAACAGAAATTGTGCATATGAATTGGAGTTAAATGATCAATTAATTATTATGACAAGGTGATATGAAATAAAAATCAAAATTTGTAAAAGTTTTGACTATGAAATAGATGGTAATTATAAAGAATCATTCCTTTGGCCTTTAATTTTCTAAACATATAACAGAAAAACCGTTGTTTCCTTGCAAATCTACGAAACAATTTTCTAGCTTATTCTTTAAAATTTGCTCTCTAAGCATATTTTTCAACTTAAAAGTCTCAGATCAATATGATGCACTGGAAACGTTACTAAAATGAGGGTGCTACATCATAATAAATCTAGACTCGGTTTTTCTCTTGGGTCTACTTTTATACCGCTAAACTGAGCTATATATACTCCATTCCCAGTTTCTTGCACTTGCTTTAAAATTTATCCCTACTAAGGGATATGAATTTATAAAAAGCCTCTTTTTCGGACGTAAATAAGAGAAAAGTGGCAATTTTCAGGAATGGTAAATGCTATCTCCATGAAGATTTTCCTCTTCATGTAATATGCAATAAATGTGCATGCAGAAAACCACTCCATATAACAACCTCCTATTTAATTACTGCATGCATTATAATGATATGTGAACAAAGTATTTATCTGAATATTTCACATAACAAATATTTGACACAATGTTTCTCGAAAATTCATGATTAATACCGAATCTGTACTCGTTTTCTGTCAAGTAAAAAATTACTAAATGATTGATCTTTCTAGAGATGATTAAAATGAAAATACACAACACACATTTTAAAATAAATTACACATTATAAAAATGTAATACGTTTATCGTTATCATAGGCTCTAGAAACTGTAGTTCATAAGATCTAATGAGTAGTATTTCGATGATTCTCCATAATAAGATGGATCGTAAGGGATTGTTCACAAATCAGTCGCGCTTATTTGTAATCAGTCAGTGTACCAATGACGTCATTTGTGATAAAAACAACACGAAAAATGCAAATAAAAGCTGAAATTCAAACCTAAGTTCTGAGGATTAAATCATATAGAAAATTGAGGTTTAGAGTTGAAAGTATTCATAATTTGTTCGCAGTTAAGTTTTGTAGATTTGTGAATACTGTGTCACTATACATTTCATTTTCGAGAAACAACGAAATACAACTTACTAGATCTTGTGTATCTTTCTGATTTTTCAGGATATTTAACCGTAATTTTTTTACAACTTGCCATGCGTAGTTGGGTATGAAATAATGGAAATTAAATATTGCTCTCTTCCATGCCTATGCAGTAAAAAATTAATTCCTTCAAATGCTCAAAATTTATTAAATATTCAGTATTTTCATTTTAAATTTCAGCATAATGTTTACCGTATACGAAAATGCACAGGAAATTCTACATGGCAAGTAAAATGAAATTAACAGGTTAATTAAGATGCAGAATGATCAGAAACCTTTTTTTCCTTCTTCAATTTATTGTTGGTCCTCTAAATGCACGCGCCTCTGAATTTTCACTGAAAATTTTGTGAACTATATACATAACAACATTACCAATGAAGTAAAAAACGTAACTTCACATCTGGCTGAGTGTTAAAGGTATGTAATTGCGAAATAACCTGTAGTGCGTCTAATAGGTTGGTCGGTTGTGTGTATAATAATAATAATAATAATAACAATAATAGTAATAATACTAATAATAATCTTCAAAAATACATATACAATTTTACTGATGCTATTTTAACACATCATAACTGAAAATAAATGTAGTTTACTGAAAGTTATACCAAATAAATAATTTCTTAAGTTTTTTTTTTTCACTACTAAAAATAATACAAGCTACAAAGCTACAATTTTATACAAGACAACAACTTTTTTTTCTTTTGGGAAGGGGGGGGGGGGTGTGACGCCACAAATTACCGTACCGGGTGACATACATGCTAAGAACGCCACCGTATATGTATATATATATATATTAATAAAACATTCTGGGATGATGTGCAGCCTCCGCCCTCCCTAAACTTGGACCTAATAGACTAGTAGTTAAGTCGATTATTTTGTCTATGACACACGGCTACTACGAGCGTACATCTCATAAATAATTAATAATTGTTTAAATTGAAATACACAAATCAATTAAAACGTTGCTCCACTGACTGGGAAAAAAAGTTGTGCGAATAATTGTGTAGTGCTTGAAATCTCAAATGAGCTTGCTGAATCAATTCATCTCCATTATCTAAAGAGAAAGTAATTGTATGAGAAATCTATGCCTATTTGCAGAAATTTTCGATCTGCTGATCGTTTCATTGGTGTATGATAAGCAAAAGCTAAGTACAAATCAAATAAAGTAATGTCCGCTAATGTTAGCAAACAACTTTTCGAGCAAAACTCTTTCGAGCTATTAAGGTATCCTGAGGGAATTGGAAAACATGTTAGACATTATTAATATAGAGTAAAAATTTAATAATACCTTTTTGAGTGCTGTTTGACTCTTTTCTGAAGTGTTTTTTAATATTTGCACTTAAAATAAATAATTTTAAAAAATCTAAACTTTCTTTATCTTTTTATACGCAAAATTTCTGTAACAGGAACTAGATTTCAGTATTTACGTTTGCGCTTTCGCTATTAATTCAGTCTAAATCTTTTTTTCATTTAATTGTTTAAATTTAAATAATGCGGGAAGCAAGTAACATAAGTGCAGAAATGAAGCCATCGGTTGATCAAAAAATAAACTGTACTCAAGAATTAGATTATTTGTAGGTTAGCATTAGATTTTGCCATTAAATGCTGTTTATATTGTGATCATTCTGTTTTAGCCTCTATTTTTCAACAAAATAATCTTAAACGAATAAACAAAGCAAAGTATAATGATAAAAAATAATTTTAAAATAAAAAATGCTTCTGAAATAGAGAAACTGTTACCCGGTCTTTTTGTCGGTCAGTTTCAGCTCCTCCTTCATTAAGGGAGGCAATGTTGCTCGAAGTAGCCAGGGATTGTTCAAAATATTGAAGGATTCCCCATTTTCATTTTTCGGTTTTTGATTATAAAAATAATTACATTGTAGTTTTGGGCCGTTTGAAAATATTGACATTAGTTCCTACAAGGAAACATTGTTTTAAAATAATTTCTGAACATACATATTTTGACGAAGAATGTGGGTAAAAGGATTATTAACGTTGAAGTACTGAAAAGCTTTTTGAGATTCACAAAAAAAAAAGTTAGTGTCTGCGGGGAAAACTCAGAGTTTTATTTCGATAAAAATCAATAATTGTAAAAATCTATTTTTTTCATTATAAATATTGAAAAAAAAAAACACACACACTATAGAATAGAATTAATATATTAATGCAAAAATTTTACCTTTTTTTTCAAGAAAAAACTTTAGATAAAAATTCAAAACAAATTTTGTCTCCCTCGTAGATGTTATTTTATATACATACACATATATATATATATATATTTAAATATATGTATATTTAAATATGCTAGAGTTCGCCCAGCGATCGAAATTCTACCGTAGCTCGTTGAATTTTTCAAGTTCAGCCCCGAACGTTTAAACAACTTTCAAACAGTTTACTTTTTGCTTGAAAATTTTTTTTTTTTTTTTTTTTTTTTTGTTTAAGTATTTCCATTAGCGATAGTCTCTCCTCAGTGCGACTAATTGACCACTGAGTTAGTTATTTAACTTAATGCATTTGTAACATATATTACACATAAATTGTATCTTTCTGCACTCCTTCTCCTAAATAGAATAGTAAACGAACACTTATATGTGCATATTTTAAAATGGATTAACTGACACCTTACGATTAGTATTATTTTGCTTGGACATTAATTTAATATATTACCTTATTAATTTAATATATTACCTTTTCTTTTCTTGACGTTTCTTCTTCTTTTAATTATAAATAGTAGAATTAGTGTATTGAATAGTGTACAAATATTGTAGATTGTAAAATTAAGGAGTAGTATGAAAGTATGACTAATAAAGTCTTCTAAAAAAAGCTACTGAATTGTCAATACTATTATCTGCTATTGTCAATAAAATATTTATTGACAATACAAAAACTGATCAATAGCTAGTAAATTATAAAAAATGTAAGAAAATCGTTTGACAAACAGAGGAGAAAATAGTACTTAACTGTTTTGTCTTTGCCTATTTATGTATAGATAGCATTCAAAACAGGTCCTTTGAGTGTTTTTCACGAATTCCTCCCTAAATTGTCTTGGACCCCCTGTGATGCGCTTACCACAATTTGAAAACTTCTGCTCTTAGGGATAACTATACCACTCGTTTGATTCCTCCGAACTTCACCAGCTGCAAGCACTTCATCATCCCCAATGGTTTAAACCATCAGGAATTACGCAAGGGCAATTTGTTTCCTCTGCCTGGCTGCTTCCTAAAGAAAGAATAAATCCCATAATAATAAAATAACTCTCCTCTTTCTGAGAGTCAGGAGGCTATCCTGGGTGAAAAGCGTGATTACGTACTTTGTACCAATCGGGGTTTAAAGAATAAGACGACAAGCATAAAAAGAAAGAGAAAAGGAAAAAAAAGACTATTCATCCAATCATTTTTACAGAAAAACACGGAAAAAGAGCCGCTGGGAAAAAAAGCATCCGTCGCTATCTGAAATAGAGTTGCATGTTTCGATTTGCAAAAGGGAAGTTCTTCAGGTGATGACAAGAGGCAGCATCTAATGGAATCTGATGGCATGGCCTCAACCCCCAAGGGAAAGAGCGAGCTACAGCCTTTGCTCTCGTATTAATCAGTCCGTCTAGAACGCAGAGCCCCTTAACCCCCCACCTCCCCCTCCACTTCACTCCTCTTCACTCCAGCTTGTTTCCATATCTCCGCACGAAGATGAGTTCTGGAATACGTTATGTTTTCATCAGTTCTGTCATCTCTTCAGAAAACGGCGTGTCTAAATCAAAAGTCAGAGGAGGGAGGGGGTGAGGGGCGCGACAGAAATGGAAAGAAAGATAAAAGAAAAAGGGAGGGTTGAAGGAATGTAATAACCCCGGTTGGCGTTTTGTTTGGATGGCTGTATGCATATATGCAGATGCGGAATGCCAATATGACATCCCTAGTGGTTATCTATCTACGAGAGGAGAGACAGTCGCGTCGAAAAGGTGAAAGTGCCTGTTTTTTTAAACTTTTCTTCTTCTATATTCTTTTGGGTAGATAAACAAATAAGTTGTAAGGGCCTTAGATCTTGACTTCTGGGTGCAAAGTAATGTATTTGTTTCAATTCCATTTTCCGATTCTTCTTCTGCGCTCTAAAATGGAAAGCGCTTTCTACATTACAATTTTCTTTATCGAATAAGATTTTTCCTCTCCCTCTTATTTAATTTTATTTCTTTATTTCAAATTCATTTCTAGTTTAAAGAAAGAGATACGCGAGTTGTATCGCTTTAGAGCTCGTTTTTATACATTCTTTTCCTTTGGTAAATAACTTAGTAATGTGAAAGATTCTTCTTAAGAAGACTCAGAAGGGATGATTTTTTTCTTCTATAATTTAACAAATTTGAAAGAAATTTGTAAAAATTTTAAAGCAAAGCATCGCGTGCTTTCGAACAACTTCAACTTTAGGAAACTAATTTATATCGCTCTCGTAGGCTGTGATTGGAAAATGCCAATAAAGTTTGCATTTCTAATACATCTAAGAAAGCATCTTTAAAAAAATTTCGCAGTTTTATTTTTTATTTATTTATTTATTTATTCATTCATTTATTTTTCAAAATAATGTATTAATTGTTATAAAAATAGAAACTACTTTGAATGATATTTTTTTAAAATTTTGTATTAATTGGTTCTGAAAACATGTTTAATAAATTATATTAATTTTTATTTCGGAGAAAATTAGTATCCCTTAGAGGAGACATTGGGACAAACTGACGTGTATAATTAATTTGAAATTTGTCATTAATTTCAATTTAACAATTTATTCTAGCACAGTATAAAATCTTGAGATGACAAAATATTATTTATTAAGTCTAATTATTAATCATAATGTACGCTAATCTGAAAATTTTGTCCTAATTATCATTTCAAATCAAGTGATTTGAGAGTCATTGACCCAATGTTTTCTACAGGCGACACTAAAATAATAGCATTTAAAATCGGAAGAAGGAAGATTTGAGGGTGATTGTGACAGTTTGTGACAAGGGGAGGGAAGGGGGTAACAAGAAGTGTGACATCATACATTTTAGTTTCTACAAAAAGACTTAAAATCAGAAAATTAAATTTCTTGTTAAAGTTTTCTTTTTTTATTTCCACAATTTGATTTTAAAGTATCCGTTTTTATTTTGTATCGAAATCACCGATGCTAATTAACACTTTACCGACCGGCCGTCGATTAATCGACGTTTTGTTCTCAGCGCATACCGATAGGCCGTCGATTATTCGACGTTTGCTCCCCAACGCTTACCGGCGTTCGTCGATTAATCGATGTTTTGTTCTCAGCGCATACCGACCGGCCGTCGATTATTTGACGTTTGCTTGCGGTGAAAGGGCATAGTATGTTCGAATCGCTACCGGTCGGTAAAGTGTTAAAGTCTGAATTTACTTCTAGTTAAAAGTGTATAAGGAAATCTTCTTAGGCATTTACACTTTTAAAATAAAATAGCACTGTTATTTTTTTCAGAATTCGATCAATTAAACCTTAATCTCATTTTATACAAAATAAGTACACAACATATAATCATCTATTGTTATGCTCTCAAATGTCATTAAAAGCTCAGAAATAAAATTAGAAATGAGGCAGTGAGAAGTAAAGGGATGTAAGTGACCAAAAAACGATTCTGAGAAAAACGCGTTCAAAGTTTGGATCTTGTGGGACCTTTAATGATTTTTTTTTCTAAATCACGTTGGGGTGGAACACATGTTAGAGCTATCACTAATATAGAATGGTGCTTTCCCTATCATTTGCAGCCGTTATCTCCAAATTTTCAATTTTGTCACTTACACCCGTTTGCTTCTGGGTACCTCAAATGTGATCTATAACGTAGTGCTTTTTTCTGAACTGCAAGACGGCAAGTACATATACCTATGTAATATAGCATGACATGTGACAAAGGTGAGTAAGGTGTGACGTTTTGTGGCAAAGGGGGAAGGGGGTCAAATGTATTGATAAAAAGCGTGACATCATTTATGAACGGTCCCATATCAGCTAAGTATAATTTTTCCTAAGGGTATTTTACAAATTCTGTCAAATGATTTTTTTAATTAAAATTATTTCTCCTCCTAAACACAAATTAAATGCACCATAATCACTTGAATATTTTAAAAAGGCTATTAAATAAAAGTAAAAAAATAATTAACGATAATTGCGAAACTTCATTAAATAAAATTTATATTTATTATACAGGATAACTTAAATTAAATTATTTCACACTTAAGTATTTAAGATATCTCATAAAAGATGAATATTGATTGAGATTTAAAAGCTTATGTCATGATTAAATATTTTTTTTTGAAAAATTACATCCTCCAGTTTCATTTCTTTTTACTCTGAAGTAAAACTCCATTTATGCAAAAACATCCATTTAATTGCGTTAAATTCGTTACCAAGAGACCTTTTTTACATTGATCATGCTGCAGAATCTCTTCCGGAAATATTTCAGCTGTGCTGCGAAATTAAAAATAGAAACATAACCTTCACATTCATTTCAAAAGGAAAATTTTCCAATCAATATATTTCTTGAAAACAAAACGCATACGATTTATGATTGCCTCATAGAATATTCATTTAATTCAATTAAGCATGAAGCACGGAATGGAAATTCCTTTTTACAACTTTAAAGCTTTTACATCTTGCTCAGCATTATGTTCCTCTTTTTCACACGAATAATTAATTTATTTGTTGTTTTTAGTTTATTTCAGGTTGATAATTTACTTTTGGTATCTATATTTAAAATATATACTTTACAAAATAAAGAGAAAGGTTTTTAGTTACTAATATATGCATAGATAATGTACATATACATGTATTCACACACATATATATATATATATATTTGTGTTCTTAAATATCTATAAAATTTGTTGCAGTCAAGGTTTTGTTTAATTTTCTGAAAAAAATATTCAGTTGTTTAAAATTTCACAATTTGTCTTCACAGTTTTCTATTTTTTTATGTTTTTATTCATTTATGTATTAGCTTTGTTTTTGTTATCCAAATAGTGAAATAATATTTTCTTCGCATTTTCTCATTTTTCCTCATTTTTGAGATGCTCCTCATTTGAAATCATTGAAAAGTTAACTTTTTATGGCTCTGTTTTTGGATTATTTCTAGATAACCTTTTTTAAGTAAAAACAAACATATTTCAGAGGTAAACTTTTGTCGCTTAATACATGTTGCCTCAGCAATGTTTCCTTTCAAATACTCCATGGTGTGACCCCCTCCCCCTCCCCCCCCCCCAATGTATAGTTATTTATTTATTTGCTTATTTTATCTAAAAAATTACACTTATTAAAACAATCTCTTAATAAAGCAAAAAAGTTCGCAACAGAATAAAGCTAAAGCAAATATATGAATGAGGTTGACAGGAAAATTTCGTTTAAAATTGAGTTATAAATATACCTCAAATTAGGTTTTATTTCAAATTATAATTAATTGGCACAGGATGTACATGCAGTTATTCATTTTCATAAAACTGAAAAGGGGAAAATAGGAATATTAGAAATCATTGCATTCATAGTTAAAAAAAAGAGTAAAAAGGGCGGATTTTAAAGACAACGTGAACCAACTTTAGAAATTTCTCTTCATACTAACTTGAAATGCACGTGCCATCGAAGGACGTTCTTTTTCGTCCTTTGCTCTCGGTTATCTTGCGTCATGGGGCATGAACTTTTCATTCATTTTCATTCCTTATATTTGAGATTATTCTTTTCATGATAAAACAAGGCCACTACGTTAATGTCTTTTTCTTTTCAAGTCTTTTTTTTATTTAAAGATTATTTAGTTTTGTCAGAAGTTAATTTTCCCCCTTATATAAAGACATTGAGACCTACATATAGACAATCCGTCTATATGCTACATTGTTCGACCGTATTTTGTGATTACTCCGTATAGTAATTTGGTAAATCGCTGAAATCACCCAACTTTGTATTGTTACCAAAAATTTATGAATCAGCATGCATTAAAATGAATTATAATTTTCTTTTAATTTAGAGGATTCTTTGCCCTGTAAGGATGCGAACACGAACACACACATACACGCATATATATATATATATATCCGTAGTGTTGTCACTACGGGATGACATCTTTTTTTTTGGGGGGGGGGGGAGTGTTGGCTGGGACACCCAAAATGAGACACAGAGTTTTTGAAAAATACATATGCATGTGTTATATAAATTTACTAATTTACTGATGTGATTTCAATGTAATAACTAAAAATAAACGTAATAAACTAAAAGTTACACCAGATAAAAAAATAGAATTCCTTAGGATTTCTTTTTTTTTTTTTTTTTTTGCACTATTGAAGCTATTGAAGTTAATATAAACTGAAAAATTACAAGTTTATACTATCCAACTATTTTTTTATTATTTATATTTTTAATGCGGGGGAGATGGGGATTACCCATAAATTACCACCACAGGTGACATCTATAATGGGAACGCAATGTATATACATATATATACAGTGGCGCATGATATATATATATATATATATATATATATATATATATATATAATATGTGTGTGTGTGTGTGTTAACGTTTTGCTTAGTGCCGCTGTACTCGGTGCGGGCTCTGCTAAAGTGATGTTGGTAGTTTGAGTAATAAATGTAAGTTATTTAATTAATGCTGATTGATTTCTTTTTATATGTAATTTAGAGAGATTTTTTTTATGCTGGAATATTCCCGAGAGAATGTTCCTACTGAAACAATGTTTCGAAAATAAACGATGTTGATCGGTTGAGCTGCTGTCGATGTCTTGAAAACTATTCGAATCGATTTTAAGCCTCTTGATAATGCATTGCTCATCTGCAAAGAACAGTGTTCGCCTAACTTCTGAGGACACTGAGGAATCGTAACGTTTTGAAACTCACTTGCGAGCTACACCCCTCCCTACTCTACACCCCAATGTGTGTAAACAAATGTGTGACAAAAAATAGTGAGAATCTCAATTCTCAGTTATTAATCAATTCTCAGTAGTTATTAGATACGAGGCACCAGAAAGTTTTTCACTGGTAAGGTAGTCGTATTGTAAAGAAAACATATGTACAGAGTTTGGTTTTGGTTGTAATTCCCAAATGTGATGATACAATTGCAGCGAAAAATTAAACATTTAGTGCTAAGAAGTCCTTTTAAAAGTCTTTGTACTAAAATAATGAATTTCAAACAAATTTATCAAAACTTTCTAAGAAAGGTAAAATTATTTTTTTTTTTTGCGTTTGAATTTAAAAAGAAAAATCTATTTCTAAAATTGAGACATGCTTCATAAAATGCAGGCTTTTACTTCGTAATAAATAAGGATGTGAAAAAAAAAGTTTAAAATAAACTATGCTATAAAAGATATGTTCACTAATTTTATATTTACTAAGATTTTTTTAAAGGCGAAAAATCATGCATTCACGCCAAGTACTTGAAAAGTTTCAGATTCTTCAGACGCAAGCAAGTTTTTCACAGCTAAGGTTATCGTATTGTAAAGAAAACATATGTACAGAATTTATATTTATTGCAACCGCAAAATGTGATGACAATTGCAGCGAAAAATTAAATATCGAATGCTAAAAAATGTGCTTGTAAAGTGTTTTTATTAAAAATCTTTGTACTAAAATAATGAATTTCTTTAAAATTTCATGACTGTTTCAGAGTCAAGTGCAATTTAATGCGAATATTGGTGAAATCTTGAAAATCAATGATTAATCATTGTCTAATAATCTGCAGACTAACCACCTGAGCAGAGACGTGAGCTACCAAAAATTGCCCCACGAGTTACTAGCAGCTCGCGATCGACAGTTTGGTGACCACAGGAACAGGAGAAGGAGACGTTTATGAAGAAGAACGCGAGATTGAAGAAAATGTATAAAACAGAAAGAACAAAAAAAAATTCACATTTATGAATTTTGAAGACACATTCTATGTTACTGGAAAAGTATGCAAGTTGACTGATGAAAATAATCCGAATGAAAAGAGAAACCATGAAGCAAAGCGAAAATTAGAAAATAATATTCTATGTTCTAAAGAAACAAATTACTTGCTTGCCTATACAAATAATGCGTCACTCAGTGAATATTTCTTTAATGCGGTATTTTGGAGCAGCCAATTAACCGTACTAAGTGAGGTATTCCTGTATATCTGTATATACATACATACAGAAAAAAACAGAGAGTATTTAAATTTTTTTCTTTGCTTCCGCTAGATATTTTACGAAGGCACACACACTGCAGTACATACGCTAAACGCATATGACATAATTAGTAACAGAATCGAGAGGTAGCAGTTCAGTCTGTTGAAATGCCCTTTCTTGATCCAACTTGCTCCGAAACTGAAACCATTTACGTGAGAATGATTGGCCTAACGGTTAAACGACGGCGCCGCTATCCATGCTTACCTAGAAAGCGAAGAGCCCGCGAGCGTATCCAAAACGCAACAGCAATCAGACGCCACTTGGTCTCCAATTTACAGCGCTGCATCCTGTTAACGGGATTTCGGGTTTTGATTATTGTCGGGTTTCAATCACTTCCTAAGTGCATACCTCAATCCCGAGGTACACCCCCTCTGTCTATCTATATAACATCGCGCCGGCCTTCCCAACGTCTATCCGCTCTGGGAGCACTGGCGCAAGGCCAATTAATTGAGAGAGCAGCTTCATCCCGTATTGACATAGCAAATTAAATTTATTTCTACCAGCTTCCGCGGTGTCTTGATGAAACCGCCAGTCAACAAGCGGTCGCAGAGCACTAGCCCGAGGGTGCACTTCTAGATTACGCACATTTCGCCATGGTGGGTCTCCCCTGGGGTAGAGGGTAAGACTCCCGTAAATACGTACTGTCCCGTCAGCCATTTTTATACACAAATCGAAAACTCTCCTTATCACTGGAACTTAAGAAACTTTCAGCGGAATAAACTTCTAAAGCCTCGTTAGTTCGAGGGACACATACTATTTTCGTTATCTCAAGAAAAAAATATTATCAGTTTTACTAGCTAAAACTAATAGCTATAAAGTCTACATACAGCATTCGTACACTGTAAAACATTTTTGCTCGAAAATACATAAGAATCTCCTGGAAATTATTCATCCGGAGTTTAGCGTAAAATTACAGAGACTTAAAAACAAGAAAATACAAGGTCTCTAAAGACTAAAATTACAGAACCATAAATTGATAGGAAAAGAATATATGCAGCAGTAGTGGCAACATCTGTGATAACCAAGTGGAAGGGGAGTCAGTTGAGCCATTACTCGGCCAAAGACGCCTCTAGAGTTAGGAGTTTTTGCGCCGGGGCTACCTTGCTGGAAACAAATCGTTCGCCAACAATATATAAGGCACTTTTTGACACGATTTGTGACTAACTGGTAGTCACAAATCTTAAGTGGTTAGTTAAGCATTTATATTACATTATTTAATATTTTTAAACTGGTAGTCACTGATCAAGTGTTCAGATTTGCGTAACTTGACAGATCTTTCTTTGCAGTTGTATAGAGTGCGGAAAAACAAGAACTTTATTGAGAAACCGTTATCAAGAAACTTGATTATTTTATTTGAAACAAGTTCTTCTTAAATTTAAAGGAACTCTCTCTCTCTCTCTCTCAGTTTACTGTCTGTTTTTTTTACAGAAATTTTTTACCACGTATAATCTACAGGGATGGTTTTTAATGTTTATGGAATAATATTTACACAGTCAAAAAGACTTCGAAGTTACAACTATTGACATTTTTGAGGTAACTTTGCGACAATCGAAGTTATAAGGAAGATTAAATCAGATAAAAAGCAATGTTAAAGTTCATGAAACTGTCTAAAGTCTACGGCGAATTACTAATATATTCTACAAATATTATGTAAAAAATACGTTATATATCTGCAAACAATGTAGAGTTTGCTCGTTTACAAAAATATATCTATCTAGTTAGTTAGCTGTTAAGATCTATGAAAATGACTATAGTCTATCTCACGAATAGTTGATAAAGTCTTAAAATAAAACGTTCACAAAATCGATCAAACTAACAAAGATTGGTGGTGTGCAAAAATTATGCAGTTAGTTAATAAAGAGTTCTGTTAAGAACTATGAAAGTCAATGATCTGCAATGAATAGCTTATAAAACCAACAGGCAATGATTATACAAGATCCTACGTCATTACAAAATTTCTCAAATTTGCTGCCGGGTCTGTGTGCAATGGATGTAAATACTTTTGAGAATGAGCTCTAAGGATAACAATTGAACAACCGACGGAGGCTGTAAAAAGATGATAGAGAGCAACAACCAATTATTTAATCATCTAAGACTTCAAGATGTAGGAAAACTTATTGTGAACTTCCTTTAACAAAAGATAGAAGAAGCATGTGACTATTATGGATTAGTCGGGGTAATAGAGAATACCGAGGATTCTCTTCGTCAACTGCTGCTGCTTTACGGTTAATTAACTATACTCGAACTCAACAATTATGCTCATCAGTCAATTTCATTCATTTGCATTCTTCAATGCGCTTTCTGGTAAGACATCTTCGTTCTCGACTTTTGCGAAATTTATACAGGTAAGTTTAAAAAAACTGCGACAATTATTAGAATTGTGCATTCCAAACTGAGACTAACTTTTCCCCACCAGACCCCTACCTGTTAACCGAGGCCTTAGGATTGCTTACGCACGGGGAGAGGTAGTGGGGTCTACGGATTTTACATGCACATATCCCCAAGTATACATGGTGGTCTTCAGTGGGTATCGAACGCGCGACCTTCCAGGTGGAAGTCCGACGTGCTAACCACTAGGCTACCACGGCCCCAAACTGAGACTAACTGTAATAAGTGGTAGTTTCTCAGGCGATGCTAATTTTTAGAGGGTATTTCTTTCTGTATAGTTGGGATCTTTTTTTTTCTCAAGGTAGCGCGCCGGGTTACTGACATTATGATGGAATGCTCGAGACATTGATCCCGCCATCGAAAAAAAGCCATCTAACAGAAGGAGAAGACCTGGTACATCTTCTATACTAACCTACTCTCCATACAAGAGTAGAATTAAATACTCAGAAACAGCAGAAAAGCAACAAGAGGTGGAATGGCAAAGGCATGAAACGGAAATAAATTGAACCATCTCAACAAAAAAAGAAAAGAAATATATTATAGCGGTCACATTTATAATAACTATATTTTTATAAGCATCAATAAAACTAATTCTTGCCAAATATAGTTGAATTTCAATCCCCTATTATATATTATTTTACTGTTTAATATTATATCCCAAATTATTTTGTCCCCTTAACCATGTTTTATGTAGAAAAAAGATGGCAAAAATCACTTTTGACCAAACATAAACAGTCACAACTGTTAAAATGTATCAATTTTAAGTTCGACTTTGTAAATCAATTATGTATTGATAAATATTCACAAGTAAAAATAGCATTTACATATGCCTGAAGTTCTTCTACTATTTAATAATGATGTACTTCGAGTATTAAACTCTTTTAAAGTACTCAAAGAGTCAATATTTTTGCTCCCAGTGCAATTCACTTAATAAAAATAAGACAACACACAATAACAATATTTTGTACTAAGTTATACTGAAACAAAAGAATCGTTAGCAAGTAAAACCGAATTGTATTTTAGTTATTGTTAAGACAATATAAGTTTGTCTGCTACTCATTTCAAAATCGTTATCATTTGTGCTAATAATTTAGACCGAAAAAAAGTTTTAAGCAATTTTTTGACACTGCATGTAGGTAAAAAAAAAAAAAAAAGAAAAAATTAACGTAAAACGCGTTACTTAATTTTATTTCTATGTTTTTTACTATGCACTGAAAATATGGCATGGTTAAAATAGTGCATGGCATTTGAGCACAAAACTCGAATCGCGTTAAGAAAAAACTTTCCCTTTAAAAAATTAGTTAACTAAATTTTAAAAAACAGCTGTGTAATCTGGCACAGGTAGCAATGAAAATTGCAGACGTGTGTTTCAGAGCTATAAAGAATATCTAATTCAGATCGCAGAAATTAAGGTAAAGTAAATATAGGCTACTTTTGTCATAAAGCTCAATATGTAAGAAGGCCTTTTTTTGTGGCGGGAGGGTCATTCTCAGAAAACAGGGAAAAGACACGTCTTTGCCAGGATACTTAATAATGTATAAATTTCAACTGTAAGTGCTTTGAGGAAAGGGCACCACGCTGCAAAAAATTCTGCAAAAGTACGGAAGGGAAACTAAGTGTTTCTTTAAATTTACGAAGAACTTGTTTTAAATCAAATAATCAAGTTTCTTGATAACAGTTGCTCAATAAAATTCTTGTTTTTCCGCACACTTTAGAACTACAGAGATAGATGTGTTAAATTACGTAAAACTGAACGCATGAAATTTGACTACCAGCTTAAAAATTGTAAATAAATGCATAATTCAACACTTGAGATGTGTTACTACCAGTTTAAAAATTGAGGATAAATGCATTAGTATTTATTGTTGGCGTTCAAGTAACTTCTAGTTGGTGAGCACCGTGAGCTCTCGATAACCTCCCAAGTCTGGAGGCATCTTTGGCCGAGCGGCGTAAGGTACACAGCGTGGGTTCAATTGAACTCGCTCTCGACTTTGTGTTAACCGAAATAGTTATTTACATACAGTGCCACTACTGCGGCATATTATTTGTTGCTGTCAATTTAGAGAGTCACTGTTTCTTAGTCTCTGTAATTTCCGTTTTTTTGACTTCGTAGTTTCCTGTTTTTAACTCTATGTAATTTTACATCAAACTCTGGATAAATGATTTCCATGAGATTCTCTTGCATTTTCAGGCGAAAACATTTTACAGTGCAGCTTCAAAAACATTCATTTCATCATTGTCCTGGCATATAAAGGGCAAGATAGTGGCAATAAGGCAAGACAATGATGCTTCACGTTTATTCTAAATTATATTTGAGACATTTCATATTTACTTTTAAAAAATAATTATATTATAAATGAATTTAAAAGTTCTCAAATCTAATAATTATTCCAATAATTACTTGTTTTTGCTTTTTGTAGTTTGTAGCCTATGTTTATAGCCCACTATAAAGTACCAAATTTATTTGACTTAATTGTTAAGAAAATTTTACATGCATTAAAAAAAAGCTAATTCATACAATCGATTAAAATATGTTATAATATCTGATCAAGATTGGCTAGAATATTAAATTACCGAAAATGCTTTAATAGAATTTTTCTACTTTGGATATTAGCTCATAATTTCATTTCTGGTACAAACATTAGAGAAACAGTTTTTCTCCTCACAACAGGTGCACTGCTCTTCTTTTTGTTGTTTTTTATCCCTTCTGGCGTAGGCGTAGGAACACCAGCTTCCTTTAGCGTACATGGTCCCAAGCAGCTAGCCGCAAAAGGTTTTCACCCTCCCAAACACTGCCCTCAGTCAATGTTGCTTCACTTTCGATGTTCTGCGGGAACCGAGTTTCTACCGACTGGTCCACTGCGGGACGCTGTTCTTTTCTGCTTGTTGCATTGACTCCAAACAACTGCAAAAAATATATTTGAGACATTTATAATACCCTTTTTTAAAAATATTCTTAACATTGAAATGTTTCCACTTTTGTGAGAATGACCCTCGTTTCCTTCATTAATTCAGTCTGACATTTTAGCATATAACTCATCGGGTATAAAAATGGCTTCCCGGATAACTTGGTCCACGTATGAACCTTGGGGGACAAAGGGTCTATGCCGAGCAGAGGTATGCCCGTCACGTGGCTCCGCCTAACTTCTCTTTGCTTAAACACCGGGTCGGTGATCTGAAAGCGAACCATCGCTAAGCAGCAATCATGGAGCAATCCGAAGTGGTCACGAAACCTGCGCTCTGGGAGAGAGCAGGAAAAAAGCCGCACGAAGAGCTCTCTGCCAATTTAACGGGTGAACAGTTATTGTTTGATTTTAAAATAAAAAGCGACTCCCGAGAGTAGTTCAAAAACGGAAGATACTGTTGCGGGTGGAATTGAAATTTATCAGAAATATTAGAAGCAATTAAATGAGCGATTATTTTGAACCAAGCAATTATTCTTTCGAAGATTGATTCTTTTATATATATGTATATATATATATATAAATGTGAACAAGGATAGAAATTTTGTTACCGTTTCTTAAAATAAAAAGCAATTGTGTTCCGTAATTTAAATGTTAAATAGACGCGTGCTCTGGGAATAGAAATTTATCAAAACATTTGAAACCAATCAAAGAGGAGAGATTATTTTTAACAAAACAATTATTCCGTTAAAATTGATTTTTGAAGAAATGACGCATTAATAATGTCGTTACTGTTTAATATTTTGTTTTTTCCGAATGCCGAATTAGGAGATTGGAATAAAAATTACTAGGGTTTTTTATCTAATTTAATTACGAATGTTTTAGTTTTTAACAATTGCAGAAGATATTTTTTCCATAAAAAATATTTTACTTTCTCAGTGTAATGTGGAACGCATGCATCATAAAAAATATTTACCATAACCGATAATATATAAATCGCCAGAAAAGAGACTGAGGATGGTTTTATTTACCATAACCGATAATATATAAATCGCCAGAAAAGAGACTGAGGATGGTTTTACATAAAGTTAACATTTGAATACACACATGTTTCTTAATGTTCTGATCATCTGATGATGAAGTTTGTATGATGTTTTCTTACACATAGTAATGATTTTTTTTTAAAATCTTGCTGTGAAGGTCGCATTATTAGGAGATATGCCTCTGATGCCAATGTTTTGATTTAGTTGAATAATTTTAGAAGTCAACTGGTCATAATCCTCTGAGTGTTGTATTTGTCGCTATCCACCAACGATTGAGTTAGGATTCACACAGATTGGGAAAGCTGCTTTATAGAAATCCGAGTTAATTACGTAAAAAATTACGATATCACGTAGTTTTAAGAGATGTTGAATGTAGTTTATGAGAAACTAGTGAACCCTCTACAAAATTTACTAATGATGAAAGATTTCAGAACTGATGAAGCAGTTACATAATGAAATTAACAAATTAATACGAAAATTACTTATACCTTGGTTAAGGATGCAAATGCTCTTATATAAAGCTTACTTAACCACATCTTATGTGTATGTGTGTGTGTAAAGAATAGATAGAGGGTATCATGCGCAAATAAAAAAATCATAGAATTGTAAAAATTTAAACGCAAAACAATTCTCGAAAATAAAAAGAATGAAAGGTTTAAAGATCTATGCAGCTCTAACAAACCCATCATTGGAAATGTAGAGTAATATGTTTTGGAGATAGCTCAGCCATAGGATTTCCTATAGACTAGATTCCGAGTGTCCATTACTTTTGCAACATTTTTATATTATTCATAGCTGAGAAGTCATTCAATTATCTCAGTCTGATGGCTCTTCGCCGAATAACATAGGAAAAGCTCTTGCCCATCTAATGCTCTTGACAAACAGCGGCTCGGTTTTTCTTTTAAATTATGGATGCTGTTGACTCGCCTTAACACGTGTGGAGGACGGGGATTGGATTTGTTGGTCAAGTAACTGGTGGTTGGCCAAAGTACCCTCCTCTGGGAAGAGAGGAAGAGAACAAGTGCCGCTGAAAGGCGTATTTATTCCGCAAGGCCCAAATTACACTCTCCAGCGAATACAAATACGATTGGGGAGGTTGGGAGTTGTAATGTAAGAGAATGGGGGGTAATTCCTCGCTATTTTTCATGAATCAGCTGCTTCCAAAATATTTACAAGGAACCCGTTTTCCATTTCTCATTACTTCTGCTGTTACGATTTTCCTTAACAACAGCTTTTCGGAGCTATTGAAATTTTTACATCAACATTTTTCAATAAGAAACAATTAAGAAACAAAGAACTTCTTAATTAAAAATGAAGAAATAACATTCAAAATATTAACAGTGATGTAAATAGAAAGTAAGAGTTTGATTTCAGGTACCTAAACAACAGTAATAACTCAGTAGGAAATATTTCAACATTTGACTTTAAAGATTTTTTTTAACAAATATTCCATTAGATAATCTCAAACAAGTCTTTATCAAAATTATTCTAACACTTAAGATTTCTAAAAATTACTGAAATTATCTTTGCAACTTTTGTATTTATTATAATTAAACTTGCAATGGTGCTTTTGCACACCAGAAATCCTTCCTCAGAGAACCTATTTTTCTAGCATTCTCACTAATCTCTGCTTCCATTAATATGAAAAAGAGCACTTCAACCAATTTTTTTTAAAAATATGCATGTTAATGATTTGATTACTTTTAATTCAACCATTCAGGATTAATTCGACTTCTATCAAAATGAACTTAAGCTCCATCGCCACCATCAATAAGGAATTTTTGCCTGGAATAATGAGTTTGTTGTGTGTTTCAGTTATAAATTGACATTGAATTTAAGTTAAGGGAAGTCAGCACACAAAAATGTCAAAAAAAGAACGAAAACTCTTTAATTGGCTTAAACAGCAAAATAAATCTTCAAAAATGTTCCCTAAAAGTTTCAAAAAAATTGAAGCAATATTTTATGATTTATCATTGATTTTAATACGGTGCGATTTGCCACCTTTTCATTCCGAAATCAAAACTGCTGAATATGAGCCACATATTTATTTTTGAAAATAAATAAGCGAGAAGAAGCAATTTCACCGTGACTGTGACTGAAAAAAAAATAGTTCCTTACTTGAAATTTTGATAAAGATATTGCAAATTAAAATGCTGTTTTCTGTCGCTTTGTTTTTTGTGTATTTAATCTCAATTAAAATGCAAAGGCTTTTTTAAATTTGTATTTATAACGTTGATTTTATTTCCCAAATGTTCCTGAAACTATATATAACAAATTTATTTATTACTTTTATGATAATTTTTTTTAAAAATATTTTGTAAGTTTTTTGAATTTTTCGTTGTTTTTTCTGCGTTACTTCAGTTTTTATTTTCTTATTTCAAAAAGTATTTGACTTATAAAAAATTCAATGCATAAAAGTTTTCCTTTTTGAGTAATGAATCAATAAAAAGTTTTTGAGACTTTACTCTAGTTTTTGAAAAAGAAGATGCATTTAAAAAAATGCTAATTTTGTTTTAAAAATTAAATTTTTCTGATTATGTTTTAAAAAACCAGTTTTTTTTTAATATTAAATTTCTTATGAAGTGATATAACATAGCATGAGATAAAAATTGTAATTAAAAACACCATGGAGAAAAATGCTTTTATGGTGTCGATTCTCCTTAATTGACATCTGTACCTTCACTAAACTTTTATATAAGGCGAAATTTCAACTTTACAGTACACAAACTCACACAATTTAACTTTAATATTTCCAAAATCATTCACAAGAACATTGTTGTCAACCAACTTTTTAAGGATTTACAAATTATCAGTAAAATAGAATTGGAAGATAATATAAATAACCCATCAACTTCTACTCTAATAATATCAAGTCACAATTTACTTCACTGTAATTTTCGTTGTTTGTTTTCTAACTTACCATAAGAATCACGATTTAAAATCATAATATAATCCACCTTTGTAGTTGTACGTTCTGGTTGCACAGGACCGCTGAAATTATCCCTCTTAAAGTCTGCCCCTACTAATTCTGTATTATTTATTAGCAATTTTTTACATAAAGAAGTGATGCATTCGTTTTATTTTGGTAGTTTTGAAACACCTATTATTTTTATTGTAACATGGCATTTTTTAAACTTTTGTATGTGATTTTTATTATTATATGGTGTTTTCCATCATATTTTACATTGTTTCCTGCAATCTTCCCAATTACTGCTTTTCTGGACAGTTTCCCTCTGGGATTAACTAACATAGTTTTCAGGATATATGGTTAATCACGAAACACTGTATATTCGCATCTCTTCAAGCTGCTAGGTGTCTGATCCATTTTTCTCTGTTGAATTGCCATTTTTACTTTACATTTTTAAAAGTTCCTTTTAACTTATCACATTTTTTTTTCTTATGTTTGTTCATTGCAGCATAGTCGCAAAACATTTACAAAGGCCCTTTCGGATGCTTTTTTTTTTCTTTAATATATTCTTTTGATGTTTACGCCTCGAACTGTATGGAAAAACAGCCCCATTAACATTTAAGACATGCATGAATACACTATATTTATGAGTAGTACTCTAAACAGCTTTTTGCTTGAAATTCATATCGTCATTTTGTGCAACTATTGTACTTCTAAACAGGAAGTTCCATCTAGAACAATACGAGCCTACTTTCCCGTATACACCAACTTCTAAGTTATAATCCAGCTATCTCTTTATCTTTCTCATTTAGCATTAATTTTTAATTACTTCAAATATACCTTTTTAAACGGCTAATACACATCCATGCATTCACTCATCACTCATTCATTTATTTATTCATTTATTTATTCTTTTATTCACTCATTTATTTATTCATTCTTTCACTCACTCGCTCATTCATTCATACATTCTGAAATATCCTTGAAAATCCCGATCAAAAATTTCATAGGAAAAAGCGTCTTTTCGTTCCGGTTGAACTTCGTATCTGTACATCTTTTACGCCATAACATCCTTCCCATAAAGTTTGTTTCAAGCAAATCCATCTGTTAGATCAGGATTCATATAGGATTGAAATTTCCCCGCAGGCGCTAATGTTAAATTTTTTGTTCTAATGTTAAATTAAAACTGTTCAAAAGTTGAGCAAATAAAAAAAAATTTCACTTCCAGAGCTTCTTCGAACAAGCTTGTGGAAAGGAATTTGGATTTTATGTCCAGGGTTTATAAAATGTACTTCATATTTCTCCCGAATGTTAAGATTTTTTGAACCGTTCAAAATTGAACGAAAGGTTGTTCAAATCAAAAAATAAAATGCTGAAATGAGATGTATTCGCCGAGATCTTTCGAATCGGACAATTCCCCCAAAAGTTATTAGGGGCGGGGGACAGACAGGCCAACAGACACGCATTTTCCCCACCTCAAAGCCCTATTTTCAATTATTTTATTTTTCTATCTTTATTTAATTACTTCACTCATTTTTTACTTTTCTTTTACGGTAAAGTTGACTAAAAAGAAAAATAATAATAGAACATTTTGAGTAATATTTTAAAATCTGAACTTCTTTTTTCAAAAAAATATGAACTTGCAGCAAATATGGCAAAAAAAGTTTATGTTATGAAATCATTGAAATATTTTTGTTTTTAAAATATTCACGCCGTTTCTTTTCTTTACGTTCTTTCTTTTTACCTTTCTTTCTTTTTCTTTTTTCTTTTTTTTTTTTTTTTGTAATCAGTTGAAATGACAATGTTTATTTACTTAAATAGTGATAATAATTATTAGATTTTTATATTTTTAGAAATTTGTTTATTCACCTAATTGGAACGATCATAAAAAAAAGTGGTACAACAAAACATGATGTATACATCAAATCAATTGTTCGCTGAAATCGTTTAATCGCATTCAAGAAAACTCATAGGATTTTATTCCAAATAAAAGAAAAAAATGTTTCCTAATTCTATCATGAATATGACATTCAATTCACGACGCTTTCACATGAACGAAAGAATATAGACTAATGGTTCCCAACCTTCTTCAGGGTGAGGAACCCATTTTTAATAAATAGGCAACTCGAGACCCCATATAGACAAACATACACTTTCACATAAGTATTTTGACACAAAAACGACATGTTATTAGACTCTAAGCCAGTGGTCGGCAACCCGTCGATCGCGATCCACCGGCCGATCGCGACAACATTTTGAGCAGTTTATAGTTTTAAAAAAATGAATAAAATAACTTTTGAATTGGATGGCGAGTTTGTTATTATTTTTTCCTACAGAAAATGTTTATTAGTTTGTCAGACCATTCACCGGACCTAAAAAAACTTCCAATAATATAGATTGTCAGTCGTCACTTTAACTATGCTCTTAGTGAGAGTTAATTCAAGAATGTAACTACATTTTACAGTGTACTTTTAGTTAAAAAACAAAACAAAAACTAAACTAACAGTTTTTTTTATTAAATTCGAAAGAAATAATATATTTGTATTGTTTTGATGCGAACTAACGTGTTAGCAAACCATTATTTTAGAAATTTTAAAGTAGGTGTTTTATAAGCATCAGAACTTGTTTTGACAAGAATTAACCTACAATTTGAAGACAGGCGCAATCCCAACATGCCTACATGCCCTATTAATAGTGTATACCTCCCCCCCCCCCCCGGACCTCCGAGTCGACTTTTGTTCGCCGAATTTGGAAAGTAGACCTTCAGTCAGTTTAGGTTGCCGACCGCTGCTCTAATCTGTTTCTGAATCAAACCCCACTGCAAATAAAATATAAAAAATTTTATAAAATAAACAAAAAAAATTAACACTTTCGTGTCTACTCTAACTGAAAATATAATGCTTGGAATGGAAACTAAATTTGGTACACACATGAACCCAAATGGGAAGCAGTGGTGATTAGGTTTTTGGCAATAATCCCGTCAAGAGGGATGACTCCATTGAACGTTTTTCTCGTTACGGGTAACTGCACTCAAGAAATAATGGAAGATTTTTTTTTTTAAATATTGGTTGTCGCCATATAATGGAAGAAACAGTTTTTACTTGAATATTTCTGTACATTATTTGAATTTATTCAAATCCTGTACGTCATTTGAATATTTTTTGTACATTTTTTTCTTTTAAATATGTATTTTTGACGGATTTTGTTCTTCCCGGAACGACTAAAATTGTCACATCACTAGACAATTCCTTTGCAATTTACTTTGTTAATTTATTACACTCCTCTAATGAATGAGAAAAATTAATATGTTCTATGTGTAGTCAAATATTATTCAAATACAACGTATGTATTTGGTGACAGTATTTTCAGTTCCTACACGCTACAAAAATACATATAAGAAGGGCGAAGGATATATTGTTGTCTCATATGGCGGGCCGCTCAAGGCCGTAGCCAAAAAAAAAATTCCGGGGGGGGGGGGGGGGGGCTGACTTTGAAACACTTATCTTGAGAAAAGTTTCAAGGAGGAATATATGCTACATTGCAAAAAATTTTGGGATTTCCTGCGGGGCGCCCCCCCCCCCCCTGCATACGACCTTGGCGCCGCTTATACTTGCGCCGGGCCTGCACACTGAAAAGGAAAGTGAGTATTTCCCTCCCAAATATATCTCCCAGCAAAATAAATAAAACTAAATAGAGCTATGTTCCTAATAATTAGTTATCATTACTTATTCGCCTTTATAAACAGCATGTATCTTTTGTTGCCATTGTTTAAAAATTAAATCAAAAATGTTCCCAATTGATATACAATATTTTTTTATTCAAGATTCCTATTGCATTTTTATTGAAACAAAAAAAAAAGTAAGGGTTTCACTGTGAAATTTAGAAAGGGGCAAGATCGCCCTCCCCCGACATTCACAAGAAAAACACACACACGCAACTTCTATTTAGCGCCTCTAAAATCTGATGCCCGGGGTACAATCCCGGCCTGTGCCCCGCCCCCCCCCCTCCCCCTCAGTTATGTCCCTGCTCAAAGGTACAACGTACGACCACTTTCGAACAGAAGGAACAGTGAAAATAATACTGAAAGAAATAACGACAATAATGATAATACTTAATGATAAAAAAATAACATTAATAAATAAATAATTTCCACACTACAAATTAAAATTGGTAAGAAAACAAATACTTTACATTTGGGAAATTAATGAAAAACAGAAAGGGATAAATATTAGTTGTTAGGATCGTACCCATGAATTTGTTTCTAAATTAGTCAACCACGTCTGTGGGCCAGTGGCGCAACGGATAACGCGCCTGACTACGGATCAGGAGATTCCAGGTTCGAATCCTGGCTGGCTCGATCTTTTTATTTTCATTCCCACTATGAATTATGCAGAATAAAGAAGTAAAAGTCTCTGAAATAACTTTTTAGAGAACATTGAATTGGATAAAGTCAGAAAAAAAAAAAAAAATTAAAATCTGATATTCGAAAAATTTGTAGATCGTCTTGACAGATCGCCCGCGATACATTCATGAAACATAATCTTCTAGAAAATCCAAACTCATTTTTAGGAGAATTATATTCTCCTAAAAATAAGTTTGGATTCTCTATTCTCTTTCATCAGATTGTTCTAAAAATTATTGAAATAATAACTTCATTACATTTCACGTTTTGAATGTGAAAATAAATAAGAAAATGGAAAACGTTCTTAAGAAATATTGTAATTCAAAAACAAGCATTCATTAAATGATTTTTTAAAAGAATGGAATAAGTATAAAAGCATGTGTACTACATGAATAAAGTGGCTGTTTTTAATATATATTTATATATATATATAAAGACGCTACAAATGAGAGATCAACGCATCCATCCATAAATTAAATTTCTAGCAAAGAATAAAAGAAAAAAACGTTATTAATGTTAAAATAAATTTAAAACTAAGCGAAAAAAATCAATAAAAATAATTAAAGAGTGAAAAATAATTTGGAAATATATAATACAAAATTTTGATATTCAAGCTACACTTAAAAAGTGATGTTCATTTGAAAAGGAAAAATAATCATGAAATTAAAAAAAAACGTATGCTGAGAAAGTTATAAACCCGTTGACAAAAGGGGAATGTTTTTCTTTAGTCAGTTTTCTAAACCTTTTTATTTTTAGTTAAATTATACCATAAAGTAAAAAAAATTGTACTATTCCTTCCTCCTAATAGATGGCGCCACAAGAAAAATTACTATGTCATTTTAAAAAGACGAATGGATTATGCTTTTAACAGAACCGCCATTTCATAATATTACAGGAGTGTGGAGGCTTCAAAAAGCTTCACCTTTAAGAAACACAATCAGTGTAGATTATAGGTGAAGCTTTGAGTAGAATTTGAATCAGTAGGACATCATCGACGGAAGTGCCTTCATGACATTTCATCGTCAAGAAATATTGATAGAAAACCGAGAATTGCGGCATCAGGGCTGAGCAGGAAAATTCTCTCCTTAGATGAAAAACATCCCTTATAATAAAAAAAAAAAGCAACTTGTACTATAGGCTCAGTAATTAAACGTTTCACAACACTAGAAAATTTAAGTTTCCCACCTGCTTTAAATTTTAATAATTGATTCCTTTCCTTTTTTAACTCTCATACAGAAGACACTCATTTTCTTCCATCACGTCAAGATTTTCAAAATCGTTAAAACTTTTTAAAAAATTAAATTTTAAAATCAACCTAAAACGTTCATTTCTTATTATAATTTCTCCCTTTTTTATTATACAGGTAGGCTAACAGGTAGGGGTCTGGTGGAGAAAAGTGTTGCAGGGTGTCACTGAGCCCTTATAATTTGCAACGTAAATTGATACAATTTGTCCTAAATTACGGTTTTGGGTTTCTTTAAAAATTATATTATTTTCTAAATTTTTAAGAAGCATAACAAGCATTCGAAGACCTTTCTCCCTTGTCACCCACCCTTGATTGATGAAGTATAATTGGGGACTGGGTAATTGACTAGGACCAGCCTAGCTGGGCCCTGAGCCTATTGCTGGTCATCACTTTTGTAATAAAATATTTATATAATTTGTATTTCAAATGTTGAAATTTCTTTGGATTGTTCATGCCCTGTTTTGAGTTTTTCTGTTCATGTTTTCTTTGTATGAAACTTATCTCGGTTAGTAAGGCATCATCGTAGTAATCCATTTTCGTTAATACCTTTAATCAAGACCGTTAGAGGTAAAAAACAACAAAATAAATAAACACATGTATAAATGCATTGCACTTATTAAATTTGGGAGAGGGGCATTTATCCCCCCCCCCCCCCGAACGCCTAAGGTCAGGTCTGCCTCTTATTCATTTCTCTAATGTCTTGATGAAATTCATCAATCAAATTCAATTTATCTATCTCTCTGCTAATCTCGTCTAGAAAGTTGTCTGAATTTGAATTCAGAAAGGGAACTTTCAAGCACATAGAAGTCTAATTTTTGAATCTTGGAAGCATGGAATTTGGTCTTAACACAATCTCTGTTGTGTATTCTTGACCAGTAGGCTTGAGAAACAAGTTTTTGCATGAATTGAAGTTGTTACCCCCAATAGTTTTTCTCAACACTATAAGGAACTTCGTAAAAAAATCCTCTTTTTTATCAACTTAGTATACATATAAGCAATCTCTATCTAAAAAAAAATTATACTAGATTATAATATTTTAATGATGACTCTTTTTTGTTAACAAAAACATGGTATTGGAAAAAATAATTTGATAACACAATCCTGGAAAATTTGGCTTTTTGTGTGATTTAACTTTTGATAGTTGATTCCTATGCATTTTTTGCCCTGCTGATTTCGAAAAAGACTTTCATATTTTCCACCCATCCCATAAAGATTTTTTAAGAATGGTAGATTCAAAATTTTCCACAAACTTGAAAAATTATTGCTACATTAAAAGACTTAAAAAGTTCTGTTCCCGCAATTCCAACAGGAAAAACAAGTGTTTTTTTTAAATACCGAATTATTAATTAAGCTACTTTCATTTAATTTCAAAAATTACTTCATAAAGTTTGTGTTCTACAGAAAATACTAAAAAAGGGTTGGAAAACATTGGTTGCAAAGGATTTTTTTTTCAATACTTCTGAGCACTTTTCTCCGCTTAATACTTAGTTACTAATATATTTCATTATTAAAGTTTTAATGTAGCTTAGCAGGTATGTAGTCCTTTCACTGCTGAGATATTTCTGGCTTTTGCCATCTCAGAGCAGCTGTAGCAAGGGAAAAACTGCAACCGCTTGTCGTCTAGAAGTGCCTGTAGCAGCAAAAGGATTAAATCAAACATATGTCCATTTCTTGAGAGAAAAAAAATATTCAGGGAAAATACTGAAATACTTCATGATTTTAAATGAGAGCATAGCAAACAAACATTATGTATCAAACATTTACCTAAAAAAGAAATTTCATACTTTTAAGGTAAAATTTTAGTACTATGGTAAAGGAAAACGGAAATAGATTCATTTTAAGCGTGAAAGTAGAAAAATTAAGATGCAACACAATTAAAAAACAACTGTATTTTTAAGAATATTTATTGTATATAAACTTATCAATATCACACAGAATTGCTTTGAATTTAGTAAAAATTACATTAAAATATTGCACTTTAACAAATGTATAATTATAATTATTTATATGAGGAGATAATAATAAGCAACTAATTAAAAGCAAAATCAAACAATACTGCTTAATTATTTTAAAATTTCTAAATACGTAAAAATACTAATTCATAGTAAAATACAAAATCAACAAAAGTAATTCATCCGTTGAAATGTACAGTTTCCGAGTATGGACCCCGCTGATTCCAAAAGTTTACAACATGTATTCGGTAATACCCTTTCAGTATACAATTTTCTAAAAAAGCAAACACATAATATTAAATTTTAAAAATTAAAACAAAAAATGCATATGTATAACAGAAGTTCACAACATATCAAGGGCATATACGTAAAAAAATTTGATGTCAAGAATGTGAACCATAAACTCATAAATTACATTGTTTTCACTTACAGTAAAGGTTTAAACTGCAAAGTAGTTAAAATAATGGATGTTTATTATTCTTTACAATTTTCTTTTTAGTTCTCACCCCTCCTTTTCACATGTCACCATTTCTTGAAAGAACACCTCAAATTTACTCCTCAGATGGGACATCAATCTTTTGCTTTCTACAGTGGAGCACCGATTATCCGGACTGGTTGGGACTGAGGTAGATCCAAGAAAGAAAAATCTGGATAGTTGAATTGACATCTTTAAAGCACAAATAAGGCTAGGCTTTTTAGGCAGCTTCCCTTCATATATTTTCCAGGCTTAGGACTGGCATTTGCAGAAATGCACATTTAATTTTAATTACGAATGGCGCAATTAGAAAGTTTTTTCCTCATTTTTAATTTATTTACAAAAAATGATGCAGAAGTAGTACCATACATAATGATTCATACACTGCGATGAATTATAAAAAAATCATTGTGATGTAAAGTACGTACTTATTGACAGTCTTCTGCTACATAGAGGATATTCTCTTTTTATTGTTTTCCTTTCAGCGCTGCCTTCTTGTTTGAAAAAAACTGATACAAAGCTTAAAATTGCATCGGTGTTTTTTTTTAAATATCTGACACAGTGATGTGCTGATGCCATATTCAAGGGCTATGTTGTTTCCATTTTTTCCTGTTTTTAATCTTGTAACAATTTCTATTTTTTGATCTAAAGATAACACTACTATTTTGAGCTCCCCAGTTATGTTTTAAAAGCACTTTCTACACTTACAGATCATAATTAGAAAAATATGGGCTCCTTTAGCTTTGTATAACGTGTGCGCACAATGTGAAACCATGATCATTTCATGAGGTGCACAGTCTACCTTTTAGTCAAGCGAGTTCTTCAACAGTGTTCCTGGAAATTAAGTTAAGCAGAGATAATTTAAGTCGATCCCTTGACCATGAAGGCAGTACTTCAACTATTTTTATTCTGTTACTTTCAGTACTTTATTTCCGCTCCCATTATTCAAAACAGAATCTTAATCCTTTTATGCAGTTCTTTCTATCCGTATGCTAATTTTAACTGAATCACACATACCTCAGCGGAGGGGAGATTCCTCTTTCTTGGAACACCAAAGGCAAAAGGAAGCAGGCTTTCAACCATTTTAGAGAACCTGAAGGTCAGGATTTTCATGTATTTTTTTTTCAAAGCACAGGGGAAAAAAAAAAAACACATGGTCCCTGACCAATCCAGTTGATTGGACATCCGGTTAAGCGGCGTTCGGATAAGGGGCACTCTACTGTACTTTGTAAGTTCAGGTTACTCAACTTGCTGCAGAGCATCAATGGCATTTTGGTTTCAATATACATTTGTAAAGATACAGTATTGCCATGTATATATTGTTAGTCGGCAAAGTGTTTGGAGTCAGTCACCAAAATCAGTCTCACAACCCCTCCCCAACCGAATTATGAAATTTGAAAATTACTATTTTTCGTACATGCACAGTAAAAAACTAATTATCTTAAATGATCATTTTTTGTCAAATATTCAATTTTTTAATTTCAAATAATTTCAGTATAATGTGAAGAATAAGAAAGTGAAACTTTCGTTGAAAAATTTCGATAAGAAATATTGGAAGAAGTTTAATAACTGAACATTCCTTTTAAATGAAAAAAAAAATTTTCATTAAAGTTAGATGCACTTAGTTTTAATTTCTATTTTGTTTGTACATACATTTTTCTATTACTTTTGCAGTATTTGATTATCAAATTTTTTCTTTGGGTATTTTCACTACATTATAATTAATTTTTTTGAAGAATTTTTAATTCTTGAGAGAATTTTATTTTATGTGCTCATTAAAAAACATTTCTTTCCATGTAGCATATGAAAGTATTTGGGATCATTCATCAATGATGTCACGCTTTGAGGGGGGAGGGGGGTTCATGAAATTGTAACAAGGGGAGGGGAGACATAACAAGAAGTGTGACATTATGCTTTATGCAATATAGCGTGACATGTGACAAAGAGGGTGGGGGGTCTCGTTGAAGTGTGATTGTGCTCGTGTATTGTGATGAAGGGGAGGAGGTGGGTCAAATATACAGGAAAAAAGAGTGACATCGTTTATGAACAGCCCCTTTACTACACTAAAACAAATTGAAGTTTTGAAGCTCATGTTTGAATATGCTCATATCTTAGCTTTTGATGACTGGAAGAGAGGGGTGGGGATATTCATTGCACCATTAGAAAGAACGAACAATTGTTAATTGGAGTTTGTTTGCTTTGATCTTCTTTTATATTTCACGAAACTTTCTTTAAGCTAAAATTCATGCATACGAAATTTTGTTACGTTGCAGAAAAGTTATAAGGAATAAAAAACATTTTTGCCTCTTATTTCAATCAAAAGCAAAAAAATTGTGGGTGGGGGGGGGGGGGGTAACTATTAATTTCAGTTGTCTACTTTTTCAAAAATTGTTACAAGTTAAGGAACTTATTTGTATGTGCAAGAGATTCGACCTTCCCTCTCTAATTTGTTTATGTGTGTCCCTTGAAAAATGTATGCTTTTTTTTCATGAAAAGTTTTTTTTGTTTAGTTTATTCTTTTCTGCTCCAACCCATTTTTAAAGTGCTTCCTTTTCATTTACGTTAAAGTTCATGCTTTTGATTGTTTTCAAAGCAAGAAATTACTGTTAGTTATTTTATTTTATGTAACATATGTAAGAAAATTTTGTATCTTTATTTCATAATTAAATTTTCAATTACTTTATTTTTTATTTATTAATGTATAATTATTTTATTTAACTAACTGATTTATATAGATTATTTTTTGAAATAGCAAGGCAATTTTTTTACATGTGCGTATGTGTGTGTGTGGCTAGGCTAATGCTGTAACACTCCCCAACCCCCCAACTTACCTTGTTAAAAGTTAAGGATGCATTTACATACTGGAGATCACAAGCAATTTACTTTTTAATTTTTGTAGCGTTTGGCAGTTTTAATATTTTAATTTCATTCAGGTAACTTTTAGAATTACAACTATTGTTCAACATATTTAAATAAATGAAATCAGTGTTAAATCGATTTATCGCTATATAACAATATTAGATGGATAATAAATCAATTTTAAAATTTTGAGCATTGCCCAGGCCTTATGCACACACTAAGTTGACAAGAACTGCTATCTTTGCACTAATCATATATTTTATTGAGAACATGGCATTTAGAATACAAAATTATTGATTAACATATATTAACATATAGCTTATTTATTTACTTGTTTATTTATCAATATTGCATGGAAAAAGTAAATATTTTAACTGATAGGATTTTATAAATCAGTTTCTTATTAAAGTATAAGAAAACTTCTGTATAAAATGAATTTCCTGCATGGTCTTGCTAGTAAAAACTTAATTAAAAAAAATTTTCCAAGAAAAAGTGATTCTAATGTACAAAAGTTTTTACATACACAATAATATTACTTACTTTTTTTAAAACATGCATGCCAGAAAGATGGAAACGCTATGTTTTTCTTATTTAATTTTTTGTACTTCTCAAAATTATCACGACTGTACTCTACATTGTATGTCATTAAGCATCTGCAAAAAATAATAAAAATAAAGTTTCACATACAAAATTTAAACTGTTAAATCAACAAATCTAGTCTTACTAACATTTTACCTATTATGCTTGTCTTCCCAAGCTATCTGCAAGGTATTGTTCATTGCTTGAAAAAAACGTATGTTGCTTACCTAAGAAAGTACTCATAATGAAATAATTTTACAGTAATTTTATTAATAAATTTGATAAAATAATTTTTTCATACACCCAAACCTTTTTCAGTTTTCTGCTTTTGTGGCATATATTAATCAGAGTTACACTTGAACTTGTCATCGATATATGAAATTTCCATGGGGGCATATGAGTAAATTTAAATGGTCCACTCTGATAAGGATCCTAAAATAATAAATGGAAAAACACATTAACAATATAAAAACTAGATTAAATTTAAATTTTTAAGCACTAGAATCATTTCAGATTAATTTTTTTATAAGAAAACCCACTTTATGCAACAAAGTCAATTTCAGCATAAAAAACATAATTGCTACATAATCAATTACAAGTTTGTGAATGGAGATTTTCAAACCTCATACTGAACACAGGGTGCGTACACTATTCTCTGAGTAAAAATCAAGCACTTTCCAGGACTCTTCATAGCAAAAATCAAGTGTTTCAATATTATTTATTTATTTTGTAACAAAGTAAAATGAGTACTTGAAAGGGGGGAGGGACCCCAATGCTACAGACGATCTAAAATTTAAACACATTTTTAATTACATGCAAAAAAAAAAAAAAAAGAAAGAAAAAACAATTTAAAAAACGAAACATTTTTGGCAAAAATTTTTTTAATAAGGTTCTAATATTTAATAATTATAATCAACAGATGTATCACTAAAACTTAAAAGCTAAAAATTCCTTGATTATCAGCGACATTTAGAGTGGGCGTGGCAAAACGACGTTTCTGCAAGTCTTTTATAGGAGCTAAAACTTAGGAAAGATTAAAAATAATGATAAGCTCAAATTTATTGCTGTCTAAGGGGAAGAATCCTATATTAAACGAGAACTAGGAAGTTTTGCCCAAGCCGATGCAACCAGATTTCGAAGTACTGAAACAAATCAGGATTGACACTTAAAAGCTCCAAAAACAAATCGAATGTGTAAATTTTACTCGTAATTTGTGAAACTTCGCAGGAATGTACGCAGGCTACTTTCAAAAATGTTCATAGGGTAAAAAAAATAGAAAAAGAAAGCCAAATTACGAATTTTTGCGGAAGCGAAATAATATTAATTTCCAAAATTACCAAAACTACGGAATTCCATCAAAATACGGAAAAATTACATGTTTGTAGGTAGGAATTTGAAGAAAGGTGAATTTTCCTGTTGCTAAGTTGCAAAGAAATAGTAAAAATGAAAAAATCAAGGACTTTCCAGACATTTTTGTACATTATTCCAAATTTCCAGGACTTTCAAGGCCTTGAAAAAAAATTATGTAATTCAAGGACTTTCAAGGTTTTCCAGGCCGCGTACGCACCCTGTGAACAGCATCTGTAAAAGTTCTAAATCAGCAATAAAATAATAAAACCATAGGTGAGAGAAAAGGTTGCTGAAATGAATCAAAAACTATGAATATCAAAAATGAAACTACAGATTTGAATTATAATAATGTAAGAGAGACTATTTTGTCATAGAAACATAAGAGTTTAGTTTGTTTTGGGAAAAATGAGAGGAACCATCTCCCTCATCAAGTATAAAAAAACATAATTTTGCCATTTTTGGTATTACATATTTTCATCCCTAATGAAGTTTCCACTCAAACCAAACTCTACATCCTTTTCCCTATGTTTGGTGAGAAGACTCTGTTTCTTTATTTAAAACATGCAATGAAAATTACAACATCCCCCTTTTTATATTTGTGTTTTCTCCTGCTTACTTGCTGTGTGGCTGCCCAGCACCAGAGTCAGTGCCTCTGCTCACAATTGGATAGTATAGGAAAACTACATCCTGCTATTATTCTTACTCAGCTGTGCTGCATTTTAAAGTATATTCAAAAGAGGGGAAAATGAACATTATGCAATTGCATAAAGTATATATTTTTTAACTCCTAAGTCAAGTAAAGCTTTTCTTTTGCAGTCATTTCCCTTAATAATAATTTTACTTGGTTCCTAAAATTACAGCAACCATATATTTTTTTCAATGTAGCGAAAACATTATTGAATATTTTGAATTCAAATTTTGGATATCCATATAAAAACTTAATAACATAATTAAATTAATTACTTCTACCATGTAAGTCTTGTTTAACATTTATTAGGAGTTAATTGAGGTTGATGTTTCTAAATTTTATTGTGGAGCAACAGCAAAATCAAAATACATGGAAATTGGTATAATAAAGTAAAATTTGATGCTGATTACTAATCTTATCATAAAAGTTGCTGGTTGTGATTTTAAATATTAAAGTTGGTGTTCATTTTAATATGAATATGGACCCTGAACAAAATCCTATTAATGGCATTTTATAGAGTATAGTATATTCCTAATAAATTGAGGGATTTTACTTATGTCTAACATAAATAGTTTTCGAGGCAAATGTTTTCTTTATTTTTCAGATTCTTTATATTAAACATACAAGCAGCCAATTTTTCATTATCTTTGTTTTTTACCCTGAAATGTTTCTAATCAAACATCCAAAATGTCTGTCAAAAACAGAAAAACCCTATTTATTGCAGATGCAATGAAATGTAACGAACAATATTCAAACTGAAGTAAATGTTCTGAAATTAAATATTTTAAACTACATGTAGAATTTCTGCAATTCATTTATTAATTCTTAAATCTTCATAGCTACACTGCCATCGCTCAGACAATGGTTTGTTAAACCACTTAATAGATAACAAAATGTCACGCATAAAACTGAAGTAGGAGAGGAAAGCACATCTAGGGCCGGGTTTGTAAATTGCACTAATTATTTTCATGTATAACTGAGAGAGATAATTAATTCTTACCAGTGAGAAAAATAATGCATTATTTTACTTTTTTGTGGCAGTAGAAAGGGGGTCATGAAATTTCCATAAAACTGGGAAGTACATAAGAGAGAAATCATTGTAATTCTTAACTATAATTTATCAAGCAAATTTTTAAAAAAATAATAAAAAGATATACCAATGAAGGAACCAGCAAATACTAATTTTAATAGAAAATTATTTGCTAATTTTTAATAGGAAGTGTTACAGCATAAAATTAATCTACACATTCTTATACTTTGGTCAGGAATACTTCTTTTATGGGTTTATTATATGAGTCTTTGCCTGTAATTTTATTACATGGGTTTCATCATTTTGTAGTATTGATAATTTCAACGCAAGGAAAATGTAAAATGGTTATTTTGGCAACAGGATATACCAGATATATGAAATTAATCTTGTATAATCTGATTATACAAAAGTGAGGGGGATAGGTGCATTTATGTAACTTTTGCCAAGATCTTGAAACCATTTCTAAAAAGCAACACACTATTTCGATTATTTAAAAAGTAAAGATTCTGAGAGGATATCTTTCTTTTTTTTTCTGAACAAAACATTTTATATCCTAGCAGTAGTATCTGTGTAAATAAAAGTCATTCTGTAGTTTGTAAGTTCTCCCTTAATTGTTTTCGATATTTCACCCACGAATATAATTACTTAATGTTATGTTGGGAAATATAGCTGAAACTACAAAATAATGTAGCGTAAGGCTCAATGTGTATTTTTCTTTTCCATATTAGTTCATATATCATTCTTTTAAAACTTTTTAATGAAAATATTTATAATAGATATTAAATTTGATTTTGTCACATGAAAATTACGTAATTATATCAAGAAATAAAATAAATAAGAACAATAGGGGCATCTATTGCCCACTATCTTACCCAATGTAAAAAATAAATTTCAGGATTTCATTTCAAGTTCAAACATAAATAAATAACAATAATAACCAAAAGGGAAAAAGTCTAAACATTACTTCCACATCTTTAATTAAAGAAAATTGTTTCACAGATGGATATGATGGCTTTCCTAACATAAGCCAAACAGCATATGGATTAGTTTTCTCATTGTTTACTTGTAAACTGGTCCATCGAAAATCTTCTGTAAAAAAATTCAGAATATCATTAAATACAATCATTTCTTACATTTACTAGATAAATTTTACAACCAAATAAGTAATGAAATGAAGACACATATCATCACAAATACTTTACAAATCAAAGTAAATTGTGTGTGTGTGTGTGAAAATATAATGTAAAAATTTTGACATACAGAAAAAGAATATTTCAATAATTATCTTTGATGATTTACTAAGAGCAACATACATGTGATATCAGCAACACCTGATCACAGCACAAGTTTCTTTTACCAAATTCTTTTTTCTTAATCAGCAAAAAACATTTTCTAATCTTAAGGACTCTATTGAAAACATAGGCCATTTGCGGAATTTATAAGTTCAATTAACCGTGTAAGTTTCTTTTTTTTTCACACTGCTCAGACAAAGATCCTTGAAATAATTCTGTAGGAGTTTGAAAATTGTGTTAAGGAACAAGAAGTAAAGAAATCCAGCATTGCTCAACATTATTTAAAATTTGAAATTTCACTCCACTGGAGCTTTTAGAAAATGCTCATCTCCTCATGATCTAAAATTTTTTAAATCTTATTTTGGGTTAAAAAGCTTCATCAATTTGTAAATGATTCAAGTTTGTCCCCCCTCCTCTTTTTGACTGACAAATTGGTTGACAACTGTGATGCAACTTGTTATGCATTAAAGCCAAACATGATCATTCTTAATTCCAAATGTTAAGTTGTATTTGAATTAGTAGACTTACTAGTCAAATACTATTACCCTGATTTATCGTATTTATAGCTTTTTATTGAGCTTTATTAAATTTGAGACTTGCTGTACATGATTTTTATTGTAAAATAAAACCTTAAATACATCATTAACAAAATAAAGGCATTTTTACTTACTTCCAGAAACTGAAATATTTACATGAAAACTAACTTCAGCAATGGCAGATGAATGTAAACTATCAGGATTGTTGAACATAATGATTACATATTCTTTCCTAAAAGAGAATAAAGTAATGCACAAATCAATTTTGTTATAGTTTTAAGAAAAATACTTCATGGCGAAATAATAATTAAAAAAAACTATTATAAAATAGGGTGAAACGATGTACTTTCAAATGCAGTCTTATTAATTTAAGAATTTATTTTAATGGATTGCATGGCATTTACAGATTTATCATCAGAGTATCTATTCATAACATAAAACTTCATGTAAAAATGTTATTTAATTATTTTTTTTTTTAACCTCATGTATCAGTTCCCTTGAGTAAAATGCTGAATTGATACGAAGTATTAGTTTAATGCTATGCCCTTCTAAAGTTTTTTGGTTTAATTTAGGCAACAAAACTAAATATCATAAATATATATGATGAATAATTACCACAAGAGTAGTTAAAGATCGACCAAAAACTCAATTTTGATATCTGTTTTGAAATATCAGCAAAAAAAAACCCCCGCAAGCAATAGAATTTGCCATCAGACTGTATCAAGTCACCCTGTTTTATGGTAATATTTAAGAAGGAATATCAGAACCACTTTTTCTCTATGAGTCATTTAGAGTGTTTTATTTTTGACCTCCTTAACTTAAACAAGACATAAACTTGATACAAGGAGACCAAAAGAAATAAATAAAGATAAGTGATAGACTGTAGATTATGATTTAACAATCAATAAGTTTAACATGCATATCCTGGAGAAGAAAACAAATCAAAGACAGCATGATTCAATATCTAAGTTTTGCACCACAAAGTTGTGTTAAAGGTCAGGAGTTTAATACAGAAGATACAATATGAGGGTCATAGTTATATTGCTCTTTAAACCTCAGAGTAACGTGGATATTAGGAAAATTAGTCTTAATGATAAACTAATTAGTAAACTAATTTGTGGAAAAATAAGTTGTAAAGCAAACTCATCCTTTCAGTAAAACTATTAATGAATCCTTTTCAGCAAAGAATTTTCCTTCAGAACTTCACTTCTAGTGGGTAGAAATTATTTTAAAACCTATAATATTTCATATCCAATGAAAATTGTTTAGGTCACCTTAATAAGTTAAAAAATGTTATATTAGAATAAGTAAATTTATCTAATTTTTTTAAAATGAAACATTTTCTATGAAAAAGAAAAGCTACATTTTAAAAATATTAAACTTTTTGATGATTCCACTAACAAAATTGTAACTTAAATAAGAGTTTCATTAACCACTTAGTATCCATGATGAGATATCCAGTCTGTTTAACATGTAACTCTGGAGAAACTCAACTGCAGGGTGGTTAATTTTTTAAAAACTCCATTGGTAGTTTACTGCTAGTAATTACAGTGATATGTTGGTCACACACGTTGTAGGAAAAGGTTTTGTATGCACATTGAACAGCTAAAGCCTATTTACTTCAAAACAAATAAGGAATTTAGTGCAAGCAAGGAGAATAAAGTGCAAAAGATTAAGTATTCTTTAGACAACATATGAGATTTATAAAAATGTTTTACATATTTACTGAACATGTAAATCTAATACAAACTCTTCACTTTAAAGTATTTAAAGATTTCACGAAATCTTGTTCCAAAAAGAAAAGAAAAAAAAGCTTGGATCTGATCTACTATTCCTGAGATTACATGTTATAAAATAACATAAAAAGCCTTAATTTGAATATGGAACCTATGTTCACAAAGCTAAATTTCTTGCAATACTTTAATACTTTGTTGTAGCACTTCAGCAAAGTGTTTTAGCAATACCAAAACTACGTAGTCATGCTGCAGTTTATCTAAAGGGAAAAAAACAGAAATTCATGTCCAATGCTAGGTCTAAACTCATCAAATTATGCATTTTTACTTTCATAAATAAATAAATTTTGGGCACAAAAAAAGTGGAAATCTGCATCTTTTGAGGAAAGCAACCAGTCTGTAAGTTTAACATTATAAGAATAAAATAAATATTCGAATATCTAATATTACTATGATGAGGAATGCATGATAGCATTTACAGTTTTATGCAAATTTTAGTTACAAAATTAAATAATCAATGAAACTAATACCTATTCCTTACACACCGAGTAGAAATCATGCCAAAATTGCTCCCAGTATAATTTTTACTGCCTAAAAAACAGAACACAGATTAGATTAGTTATATGTCTTGAATTGTTTTAAATCACTCTTCATGCAATTCTTATCATGAGCATAAAATTAAAAGCAATGTAATTAAAAAAAGACAACACTATATATGAAAATTCAGAAAAATAAACAGGAGTATAACTCATAAAAGATTTATTTCTCATTAATATTTCTTTAATAAGTTCATTGCCTTAGTTTTTTATTATAATGTATTTTGTATCAATTTTCTTCTTTATATTTATTTCTGAAATACACTTAACGAGCCTCTCCAATGCCTGTCATTTAATTTGCCTTTATTTTTTTATATAATTACATTATTTCTTTTTTTTTTCCCTCCAACATGTATTATTTTTTGAAAATTTTATTTTGGTATTTTGCTAAATTTTGTAATGGGAATATGATTTTTATGTTCCTTCATTCAAACCTTTGAGCTGACTTAGTTTGTGTTTCTAATTGTTTTTATTCATTTGGTTTATAGCGCTCTCGAAGGTTGTTTGTAAATCCTCTTGCCATATAGCTTTCATACTTTTTCTAATTTGGGAGGTTACTCTGATGACTTTCATCAAGAAATGCATTTCTTTTGCATTAAAGTACTTTCGATTATGTTACAAAAACATGTGAATGCAATTTTTATTGCTACTTGTGCATTTATTGTTGATTTGTATTTAATATTTTTGTATAAAAAATTACCATTTCACAACTTATTTAGCTGTATTTTTAATTAGATAAATGACTGTATACTTCAATTGTAATGATAAGCTGTTTAATGCTTCATGTATTTTTCCCCTTCAAAAGTTTCATGCCCAATTTTTCAACTGTAAAAAATAATTCCATCAAAGTATTTAAAAATATAACTAAGCAAAAATACAACACTATGCACTCTTATTGAAAGGATGATTGTTTTAGAAAGAATGAAAGAGAATGAGTACATGAATTGCATAACACCAGAAATAACTGCAAATATAAATTTAAATTTAAAAAAGTAACAAAAACCATACTTTTCTTAGCTCAAAATTATGCCTGGAGAACAAAATTTTTAAGGCTTATTTGGAGGAATAACTATACTGGTAAAAAAATTAATTTTTATACATAAAAAACTGCTTCCAGTATGACAATAATTTAGAATTATCTTTGATAGAGTTTATAACAAAACAAATACATATAAATATATTTTTTTTTATGTCACTTCACAAGGATTGGCCTTACAGTCTAATGCTCTGTGTCATAAATGGATTGATTAACCTTCATTTAAAAGTAATTAATAATTTGAAATATTTCATCTATAAATAAGCTATTTCATTTTGAAACAATTTTAACAGAATAATCATATAAATAATAGACAGCAAAAGACATGTGAGAATATATCAGACTATAGATAGTAGTGTACTAGAAATTTCACTCAAAAATTCTGGTTAATTTCTTGAATGTAATTTATTTACACAGCTGATAGCTTTGTATTATTAACAAAAATAGGGTGTTAAACAATGCAATAAATATTCAGTTCGCGAGAAAAAAATTCTAATACCAAAAAGTTAACAAACATTTTATTATTCTATACAGTATTTCATCTTAATGATAATTGACCTGCATTTGAATTCTTATCACGAGAAAAACTTTCAGTATTTTTATGGTTTTAAATTTTTAAAGGATTCTGAAGAAACATGAGTGATATAATTGTTGAATATATTCATTTTAGGCAACATTTCTAGAGAAAATTTTTGATGTGCATCAAGAAAAAAAAAAAAGGCTGATGAAGAAAAGTTTGAGTTAAAGAATGCAGTAGATTCCACGAATATATTACATTTTAAAACACAGATGCTTTTAACAAAAAATGCTTCTAAAAGAATGCAGGCCACACTACTTGGATAAAATAGACACCCTAAAACATTTACTACAAAGCAAATTTCCTAACAGAAACTTTATTTTCAGTTTTGAATGAAAATATAAATGAAAAAAAGTAATGAAATAAAATTGCACCTGGTTATTAACATTAATATCTGCACACACTTGAATGTAAAAAAAAAAAAGAAGAAGAAAAATAAAAATGCATCAGTATTTTTCCTCTTGGAGGCGATACTCATTTATAACACTGGTTATTAATATTACAATACTGGTTATTAACATTAATATCTGCACACACTTGAATTTAAAAAAAGAATAATAATAATAATAATGCATCAGTATTTTTCTCTTTGGAGGAGATACTTTTATAAATATTTTAAACCTTCTCTATAAACTATCCTGTCCAATTTTTAGATATCATTGCAAGTTGATAAAAATTCTTCATAAGAATTAATATTTAAATTTTTTACATACATTACAAATATTATTAGAAATCATTTGTACTGACCTTTCTCATTAATATTGACAGTCATCAATTCATTGCAGAGCTTACTAAGAAGACCCAATGCTGCATACACAGGTTTCTTGACAAATTCAACATATTTAGGTAATGTATTGTTAACTTGGAAGCGAGCCAAAAGTGTTCGTTCAGTAAACTGATTTGGAAAGAAGCTCAAAAATGCATTGTCATTGCTAAGCAGACTAAAATTCATTTTCAGATCATGTTGCCCATAATAAACTTGAACATGGTTCAAAACATTCTGTAAATAATTTCAAATATATTAGTGGAGACTAATATAAAAACCAAATAAAATTGCCAGAGTAATTTTAAAAAAAAAAATAAAATTTTACATCTTTAACATTGTATTTTTCTTCCTTTTTTTTTTTTTGGATAAGTAAAAACTAAAGAATGTGTTCCTAATTTTAAAATGATATGCATATTTTACATTTTCCCACATAATACGAAAAATATTTTTTATGAAAACAATCATGAATATCATGTTTTTCAATACTTACAAAACATGACTACATATACTTAATGTATTACAGTCAAACGGTTAGTAAAAAACTTGCAAATCGAATGAATTCATTTCTTAAAGGGGGGGGGGGGGATTTCCAAAATATTTACAATAAAAACGTAATGAGCAGCATTTTATTATTTGGCTGGAACCCTGGAAGATTGCCTAAGATGAATGATTTGACAATATGATGTATGCCATACAATCAAATCATTTATTCTTAATTTTAAAAAATCTTGGTTGACACTTCATGAATACATTTAGTTTCATGAGAACTTCACATGAAACTACATGTATTCAAATTTTAGAAAACTGCTCGGATGACAAAATGCACTCTTTTGTGATCACTATATTATTTCATAACATAAATGGTCACATGAGAAATGGTTTCACCTTAATGTCAATTATGTAGTTTTGCTAGAATGTTATACAAAAAGGTAACTAAAGGCTTTTCCTGAATACAGTGAAAGTGTTATAACTTTTAAAAGATGCACACACACAAAATAGTAACATTAAAAAAAATATATATAATATGAAATATTTTTGAAGGATTCCAGAATAATGTGAATGAAAAAAAGAAGATGGAGCTAATTTCCATCCTAAAAAATTATAATGCACTTCATTAAAAGCATTATATAGCATCAGTCAATAGAAAAAGGTTTTGTTAAAAAAATGACTTCCTGATTTTCATAAAATACTTTTACAGAGGGTAATAAATCTAACATACTTTAACAACCATAGCAGCATAAGTACAATCTGCCCTCCACCATTCTGGAAGAGCCCAATTCTTCATAGGATCTGCCTCACTACAATTTGAATGATCCAATGTGTAATCATTTATTTCACATTGTTCTTAAAGAAAGACAGGAGCATAAAATAGTGAAAATAAATTAAAATTTTATTTCAGAAATGCTTACTGCTAAATTTCCGTTTTTGCAGTTTTATTTAGCATGTCTTACACCACCAACATGATACATCAATAAATAAAAATATTCAGAAACACTACTGCTTAATAAATACTAGGAAAAAAAACATTAGTTTACTATTAAATACATAAATTTACTATAGAGCATATTAATGATATAAAAACTCTTAAAAGAAAAAAGGATTTTGCTATTATATTATCATTGAAAAATAAATGTGAAAAGCTTAGCACTTTTTCTGAGTAACACCAGGGAGTTCATGAAAAACAGGATATAACAGTATGTTTCTGAAAATGCCAACATAAATGTTATGTGTGGCATTACCACACATATAAGCAATGGACCACCAATAAAAGATACTTTAAATTCTAATAGCTATACCAAACAGTTTATATATTTTAGAATGCATTGCACCAATCTATAGTTTCAGAAGTGCTTGAAGTTTATTAAGAAATTTTTGAAGAAGTCAGCACAATGTTTTTATAATGACTGACAAATTGCTTTACAAAGCAATCAGTTCAGAATCTACATGGTTCTGGATCTTCAGAAAATAACACAAAATGATTATCATCCGCAAATCTTTATTAAAAAAAAAGCAAGTGTTTTGTGACATTTTTCTATGTTTCAGACAGCTTAATTTTTTTGAATTTAAAACTTTTATTTATTTTTTAAAATTTTATTATTTTTACTTTTTAAGCATGAAACAAAAAGCCCATTTTCCTGGTGGATGGAAACAAATATAAGGAGTTTTTAGCCCAGAATCTGTGAAACAAAAACACATAAATATATTTTTAAGCAAATTAATTTCAGAATTTTTTTAAGGCAGCTAGTACTTAAATAAATGCTTAGAAAAGAATTGTTTCAAAGTTTGGAAAATAATCAAATATTTTTTAATTCTTTCCAAATTTCCCAAAATTCTCACCTGTTTGATTTTCTATGTCTGTCATCCATCTTGAGTTAATATGGCTAAATTCATGGACTGCATTTATGATGCAGAAAGGAAATCCATATTATAGCCCAAGTGGAATGTCAAATTTGCCATTTGGCAAACTTTCAAAGGTAGTTGCTTAATATACAAAATACTAAGTCTAGTAGTGCATTAAGCAGATAGACATGCTTGTCCATAAAAAATTGTGTGCACTGATAAGTCCCTCTTTTCAAAGACCAAAGATAGAACTCCACTACACTTCAAAGGGAAAACTGCACTTTAAAGGCAGACACTATCAGTTGTGAAAGCAACACCCCTTTTTGCTACCCTTTCCTCCTAAAGAGAAAGGACTGGTGATTTACAGCATTCCCATAGCAACACGCTTTTCACTGGAGAAAAATCTTAATGCAAAAGGAAGTGATAAAAAAATCTGGCTTTTCACTTTTCTCCCAAAATATAATAGATGCACGTTTTTTGTGTTTTCAAGGACTTTTCAAAAAGCACCAAAAAAAAAAACCAAAAAACATGTAGTTTTTAGAGGCCCCAAGTTCAGCAAAATAAAATTCAAGGAATTTTCAAGGACTGCAAGAGCCTTGGAGAGAAGAAATATGTAATTTTTACATTTTTTCTGAGAATGCATAGCATAACTGAAGTATTAATCAAGAATTTGTAACTTACTCATTATAGAAAGGAACATCATCCAGTTCTGGAAAATGCTCTCTTATGTACTGAATAGTTTTCATTTCATCCTCAACAATAAGATCTACACCGGCATTGCCCTACAATTTAAAGTGTCAAAATATATACTCATACGTACTTTCATACCAGAAAATAGTTGAATCTAATATTTTCACCATAAGTGTAAAAAAGCTTCTTTTAGCAGACACATTCCATAAAGTCCTAGTCTTTTTCAACCACATTATTACTGATTTCTCAGTAAATTATAAGTTTCTTTGATAAAATAACTCATCCCAAAACCGCATGCAAAATAAGTATAACATTAATGTATTCCATTGACAGTTTATAATAGCAGCACAACAAAGAACAAACAAAACAGAATGGGCCACTCATAGAACAAACAGAAACAGAACAAATCGACTGTAAGTTTTTATTATTTTAAAGTAAATTTGTCTTTCATAAGAGTTCAGGTTGAGTGTGATATACATCGATGATCTCATTTAAAACTTTATTCATATTTAAAAATAATTTTTAAGAAAATCCCAAAAGCTTTAGGATGTGCTAAAGGAAGTTAAATGCGTTAAAATATGAATTAATGTGATATAAGGAAATGCGTTGAAAAAAAGGTTTTGTTCTACATCATGAATTTGCCAAAAATTAATGTTTACATTTCTATTATAGTAGTAAAATCTTATGGAAAGTACCATTTTCCCTATGATTTCTAAGAATATTTATAAGTGTTACTGTGTTATAGCAGCTACTGACTCTGAAAACTCCATTAGCACACACTGCATTTCAGCTCACAAAACAGCAGTCTGGAGCTACAGTACAACCCACTTATAGACGATCAGACTTGAAATAATCATGCATACTGCTTAAAGTGAATATACTATATTTTAAAGCCTGGGGTATAAATGAAAATCTAATTTTTGGATCTCCATCAATAATTCATTGAAGACTATAGTCACATTTTTTTCAATTAGGGAGGAATTTCTTTTCAAAAATTGTCACTATTTTTAACCAATTACTTTTGATTTCCAATCACATGAATATTTTCTAAATAAATTTTCAAAATGTATTTAACCGCATTACATTCCAGTAAAATATAAGACAAAGTAAATTTGTTGTCATTACAATAAAAGTATTCGTAAGTTTAGTGAATATACAATAAGATAATTGCTAGATCATCTGTGTTTATTCATCTCAATAATATGGTGCAGTAAAAAAAGGCAGCCACCAAACATTTTGAAATAGCAATTCACGTAAGTTAGAATCCAATTTTAAAACTTCATCGCTAAGACGCTCAACAGATCCACTCAACATCAATACGTTTTTTTATTGAATGTACATCAACAATTTTAATGTAATAAAGCATCTGCACTATAAACAAAATTTTCCTAGTTGCATCAACATTAAGAGCTTAAAATAAAAATTTTCATCAGGCTAAAATATTTGAAATATATTTTTATGTAAAGGTAGAAAATTCAATTTCCTTACTTTTTTGTGAAAGGAAATAAAATTTATTCTAACTCCCTTTCCTCCAGTAAAGAAATTTTTTCCATGTGTGCAGTGATCTAGCAAAGCCCAACATAGTGGAGAATGTCCAACTGAAGGAATATGACAAGAGCCACCAGGTCCACCTAATCGCAATCTCTCATCTGCAAGTCTTAAACCTTCTGAACAAGCATCATAATAATTCAGAAAACCTAAAGAAGCAAGATCAATATGAAATATGAAATAAATTTACATAAAATATGTCTTCAAAGAATAAGAATAATAAGGTATACCAAAAAAAAAACATTAAACACTCTTGAATTTTAAATGCGAAAACTAAAGCATTTAGATGAAAAAAATTAACTGTCTGCTAACTCACAAAGCAAAAAAATTAACTTGGCTGCCATTATTTTCACGAAATAGTTGATTAATATACCTTTGTGGCTAAAATACTTTTTTTACATCATTTTTGCTTTATGTGCATTTTACCTTTGTCATAGTAGATAAATTTACAACTTTTTAAAATGTTAGAACGATAATAATGCATATAAATAATCATTAGAAAAACTACCCTCCACAATGCCCTTTTTCACTTTCAAATAAAAAACTTTATTACTTATATCATTACGAGTATGTAGAGGATATTTGAAATATTGTGCAGCAAAATACATGAACCATTAGCTTCTCTGATTTCTTTCATTTTTATTGGGTTAAAATTACTTTTAATTACCAAAAATATTTTGCGCTCCCCCCCCCCCCCCATCTTTTGGTATGTACTCATACTCACTTTATGAAACCCACCAAAATATTTTAAAAACAAACTGCTTAAAAAGGGACAAAAATTAATTAACTGCAAAACATAAGATGAATGATGCTTTCTTTATACATAAAGATTTGGTTTGAATTCTTAAAGAAAACAAACAAACAAAAAAAACATCTTATCCTTTTTATGAAATAAATTATTTATACACATTCTCACAGTATTTTAAACTGATTTACAAAACTTTGGATGTTTTGTATCAGAGTATTATAGTTTACTTTTAAGTAAAAATAAAATATTCTCGAATACAGATTGATATAAACTGGTCTTGAAGCAAAACTAAAGGGTTATTAAAGGCACATAAAAATAAATCACACCCCTTAACCTGCCTCCCCTTCTTAAAAAAAAATCAAACATTCACAGAAATTTTAGAACTAGTACATTTAAAAAGTCATAGTACAATAACAGTCATATTTAATATACAGTGAAGAGAAAGTTTTTTTTCTACTTTGCTGCACCTGCTGATAAACTAAAAAGAAAAGAAAATAACAATAATCTTATGCAACATACATATGGTGCTTATTGCTTTACGCTAATTTAATTTAATTTATTTTATAATGAAGTCATACAGAAAGAATATAAAACCATACCCTGCACTGTAAAATTTAATTTATCAAAATCGTGGTGATCAGGTTCATTCCATGTTTCAAAATTCCACTTTGCCACATAATCAACTCCATACAAAGCTGAAACAAAAAATTCAGTGTTTCTTCAAAAGAAATTTTATTCTTTGTAAATATAAATTAAGTACCAACCTTTGTAATTATTCAGCTTCTAAAAAACATTGTCATTATTCAAATAATTCTAATAAGAAAAACAAAGAAATGTGATAAATAAACTCTAATAAGTCAAAAGGTGAAGAAATACACTAAAATTTAATCCTTTAATACATCATTTTTTATGTTTTCATTATGTATATAGTCAACTCTTACAAACCTGCTTAACCAAAATCTGCAATTGTCTAAAATCTGCACAATTTGAGATGTAAACAATGTATTTATGCATTTTACATTATAAAGTTGAGTAAGAATTTAAGATAAGAATAACATTATGAAAGAGAAAAGTTTAAAAGGCTAAATTGATTTTTCTATTTCACTACTATTGCTCCACTCTAAAGCAAAAAAATTAATCAGTGCCTTGATGTTCAAAAATGTAATAAATATTCAAGATAAAACATACCAATATAACGCATAGCAATAGCATGTACAAGGTCTCTCCATGCAAAGACTTGAGTGACATTCTCAAAATCAGAAAAGAAATCTGATGGATTGCCCATAATCTCAAAACCAGGATGCAGGTCATTCTTCCACAAAGCAAAAATTAATTCATCAAGAAGCGTAAAGTTGTATACAACATCCAAATTCTGCAATATTCTAAAAAAATTAAAAATTGGGATTGAAGCATGAGTTTCTCAGTAAGGTGTGCACTAATTACATCAAAATATTTTCTTGTTTTCTTTCAATTAAAATAAGTTAATTGATAAATGACAAAAAATAAAGTTAAAAAGTAACAATAAAAATTTTATATGCAATAATTTTATTTTCCAATACAAAATAGTTGAAATCATTCAAAAAAGCATTATTAACCACTTAAAAGTTTTGCCTGACTACCATTACAGTATTTTTTTTTATTTTTATTTAAAGATGTCCTAAAATCAAAGAAACAAGCATTTAATGCAGGGGCATATCTAGGATAATGCAGGTAGTGTACGAGTACTACAAGTAGGGATTACAATTTGGCCACACTTATGCTGATGCCTAACCAATTAAGGAAAAAAATACATTAATTACTTGGAAATAACGTTAATTATTTTTATTTTAATTGCACTTTGAACAACTAAGTTTTGCAATTAACAAGGAAAACTAAATAACAGCAATGTCATCTAATATGTTTTGTAATATTACATGATTCTTGTTTAGAAAAAACTAATTTAGCACTCTTTATTTATGAATTTGCATCAATGAAAAGGAGAAAGGTACAGTTCTAATAAGCACCAGAAAATATTGTTACTATAATTATATTTTAAAAATATATAATAAATCATTACAAATATGTACTGATAACCAATTTCTTGTTTGTCTTTCCATAACAATAACGCAGCTTTTAACATACATGTGTATATATATTTTTTTAGAATCTCATGATTATTCGCATGTTGTTTAACTAGTTTACATAATTGGATAGATTTGGTATGTTTGGATATCAACATTTTAGAAGTAATGCTTTTCTACTATGTTTTGACACATGTATATATTTGTGTTTATTAAACAATTTATGTCCTGAAAACCAAATAAAAGAGAGATGAAAATATTTTACCAGGGACGGAATTTAAATTCTTGCAACAGGCATCAATTTGCATAGATAATTGATAGATATTACCAAATGAATACCAGAAACTAATATTATGGTTTCATATATATATAAAGATTTAAGATTTCTTAAAGAATGATATTACACAGAACATACTGCATTTGAACTAATTCTAACATCCAATGTATACGAATTACTTCAATTCCATTATGAGGCAAAGAACCAATATGAAATAAGTTTTGTTGCATGTCTGCTGATAACAGGAATTTATAGGACTCCTTATGAGGATCAGGAGGGCTAAAAATAATAAAAACCCATTGATGTTTTAACTATTTCATATTAGAATCAATATTCATAATAAAAGAATAGAAAAGAATTTTAAATCAGTAAATAAAACCAGCAAGTAATTTCAAGAATGTACAATAGGGGTGTAAAACATTGATGTTTTTACCGAACACATAAACACTTCAGGAATTTCAGGATAGACAAGATATTTCTAACACTGCCACTAACAATAGTCCTGAAAAGGCAATATGAAGTATATCCATTGCATTATTAAAGGTTTATAAAGTTTGATTGGAAACATAAGAATCTAAGGATTTACAAAATATTCTGAAAAGAAAAGTAGTAATGTAAGTTTTTAAAATATCATATGGTAACTTGTGAAATTGTCAGTTTCTGTGGAATCCTTTTCTCACATATATAAGCACTAGAGCAGCCGGAGCAGGACATTTCGGTTTGTTGCTGTTTCAGTCCCTCCGTTTTCCCCGATAAAGTACATTTCAAAAAATAGCTGTAAAGTTTCAATTACAATGCATGATAGGATAAATTTTAAATTTCTGAGTGAAGTCAAAGTTTCATTTTTTTTAAATTTCTCTCTCTTCTAGCGCCCCCCCCCCCCTGATATTTTTCCTTTATTTACACTGATTCGTTTCAATTGTACTGCGTATTTACATGAATTATTTGGAGAAAAGGAGTTATTTGTAGATTATGTTTAAAATAAAATAGTTTTTGCAAAAAAAAACTAACTATAAAGCAAAACATTCCGCAATTGTGCTAAAAATAAGAAAATTCATACATTCTTTAAATGACATCAATAGTACTTTTAAACATAATTTTCGGAGTGGGCACAAAATTACGGCCGAAGTTATAATTACTACTGCACTAATATGTTGCTTAATCAAAGTAGGTTTTTCTGCAAACTCTGGGACTTTTTTTTTTTTTGAATTTATATTCATAATTGATTCATGATTGCAAATGATTTCCCCACTGTACAAGTTAACAATCAAGTACTAACAAGTTTTTAAAAAAATAAAGTTCCATATTGATATTAAAGAAATTGCAAAATTAGAAAATGTTGACTTTTTTTGTACAAACCTTGAAAACATTACCACATGAAAGGAATATTAAAGCTCTTGATATTACGAGTCTCAAGAATAGTATTTCTCAAACATTAAAGAAAAAAACTTAAAAGCTTTTGGTGAGATTTAGCTCTTCGCATTCCTATGATTTTAGGCACGATATAGTAATTCTCAAACGTCAGCATCAAATGCTTCAATGTGATACTTAAGTAACATGTTGCTGCCAATACCACTTGTATATCCAAGATCCCCTCGCTGAGCGACCAGGAGTTAAGGCAGACAGAAAACGCCTTCCATTTTTTAATGAGCACCACACAAGGGTGGAAGCATGACTTAGCTCAAGCACAGCCTATGCACTTGGTTGACACAAAGATGACTCCACCACAAATATGTCACGCTGTCCTTTTTCTCCCTTACAAGAAAACCTGTATATTTTCAAAGATTTTAAGCTGAATGTTTTAAGTTCTACTCTCTTCCCTGTAGTTATAATGTGTAATGTACTATATTAAAAAAATAATTTATAGGAAAGGAAGAAACAAAGAAATTTCCACCATTTCGGTGCCCCTAAAATTATGGTGCCCAGGTCCACAGACCCGTAAGACCGTGTATTAATCAGGCACTGATTTCACATATAAATAAAAAATATAAAAAAAAAACAATTTTCTAAGTTTACAAACTAAGTTATTAAAAACACTTTAGTTAGATGCTGCTTGACCATAGTACTATTGATGTTAACCCTTTGACTACAGGAGTCCGATACGAAATTTAAGTTTTATCATATCTTTCTGCTATAATTGATTAATTAATAGACATTTGTGCTACATTTGTCATAAATATTTTTAACAGGTTCATAATGCTAAAAAAAAGGAAGAAAGAAAGAAAAAAAGAGAAGAAAATCAAAAAGAAACAAAAGCATAAATATCTAATGAAGAAAATTCAATTCCAAACTCTTACTTGAAAAATTCATGCAATATACTTTGAAAAAGGGATAATCAAGCAAGTGATGCACTAACTTACCATGGAATCATTCATGTTCCTCAATGCAAATTAAATTACAAATTTCTTTTTTGGGGGGGGGGGGGTTAATTTACTAGGATGACCAGCCAAACTGTGTCCAGAGCATGTTGCTGGTTTTCCCTTTTGCATTTGTATAAAAATTAAATTACTTCATTTTCTACACTCTGCCAGTTTGAGCATTGTATTTTATCAAAACCAAGAAGGAAGCTTAAGTCAAATGTTGCATAGTAATATCAAGACTACTAATTCAAAGATTATGATGTGATATGAGACAGGCAGTTTTCATTCCAAGAAAATATTGTCTACCTCATATACAGGGCCGAATTTAGCTACATGTCTCTCATAGGCAAACCACTTGCTGCTGCACTTTCCTTCTGACTGTCAACTTATTGAAATCAATCTCATGAAAATATTTTGTCATTAGATGAACGAAATTAAATACTACTTAATAAAAAGAAATCATTACAGAACATAAGGACTTACTGCTATTTTGTTGCAATGGCAATAATGCAAGAGTAAAACTTGCCACCCTAGGTAACTACCATTTCTGCCTAGTTACAAATTTGTAATTAATTTTTAAAACGGAAATAAAATTTTAACTTATTGTCATATAGTAGTGGTATAGCCATAAAACATTGATGTGGACCAAAAATGATGAAGACATTTACCAGTTGATTTAAACAAAAAACTGATGGTAGATTGTGGAGTGTGTGTATTTCAGTCCCAATATAAATTTCTAAATACATTCTTGTGCAAGTAACATTTAAAAGAAATCGTCACAGGACAAAATGTATATTTTATTTAATTGAGAGCTATACTAAACAAATTAATCAAGTAATTTTATTCTTTATTGACTTACTTAAAACCATTATATTTAACTAATCATCAAATAAAAGATTAGACAAACTTAGTTAAAATTCAACACATTGGGTGATTCAAAAGTGTAAAAGAAACATCGTTATTCTAATTTCATTAACCATTAACAATTATTTTCAGAAAAGATAAAATAAGCAGTAGCAACTTTTACGCAAGTAAATAGAAGAAATTGGACTTAGATTCTTGCATTAAGTAGACAACAATGCATACACACGAAATTGCATAGATGGTAACAACTATATTTTAAATTAGGGAAAATAAATTATACTTTCAAGGCTATAACTTCAGAACATCACAAGCAGACGTGATGTTCCGAGCTCAGCAAAATTCTATACACGCACTTGATCACAGAGGGTGGGTGTCTAGAGTTGAGAATGACTTCTTCCTCACGCCGTGGATGTTTAAATTTATCCCTCTCATGATTAATTACTATTTTAAATGAATAATTTCAATTCATCATAGAAGTTTGCCCTTCTGATACATTATATTAACAATCAAATCGATCATAGACTTTATAAGCCCCTACTTCTAAAGACAACTTTTAGGAAATATGACTTTTCCTTTTTTAAAAAAGAAGGTTTTCTTATGTACTTTTAAATTATTTCTCTGTAAGCTAAAATTGTTGAACCTTTCTTCCCCCAGGAATTAAAATTTGAAGTTAACGTCAGCCATGATACTTACTAATGTTGAGGGTGGAATTAAAACTGAAATAAATTAAGGAAGCTATACTGTGTTTTAAAAAATGTGATTCAAGGTTGAAGGACAAGTTGCTAAACAAAATGGAGCACACAAACCCTTAAGCTAAATAAGATTTGAAAATTAGCTGACTCTTAGGTTCACATAAGAAAATACATACTAGTTGGATTTTAAAGAGATAGAGTGCTCTAAGCTCCTGGTGTGTTTATGCCGATTTGTCGTAATAGATTAGACTAGAATCATTAATGTTGTAATGCAGACACCTATGTTTGTGTGTACCTTATATGGTTGTTAAATAAATGTATATTTAAATTAATAAGATACATTTACTAATCTAATGAATCACAGTAATTTTGTGTGAATAATAAAAAAGAATCAGATAAAATGTCAATCCATTATATACATTGATTAACAATTCATAAAAAAATTTTTAAATTAAACTTCTTACCAGCATAATATCAGTATTGGATTGAATTAAAGTGGCATTGTTGTAATACCGGTGACACACACTTGTAATAACGATGTTGTTAAACCATTGCATGTAATATGAATGTTTAATTTTGAATGCATTTTCTTCAATGTACTAAGATGTTAGGGAAAAAATATTACAAACTGCTTCATTAAAAAAATTGTAACTTTTCATTAAATAAAGACAAAGTAATTTAAATTTTAAAAGTCTTTAATTAAATGGAAGGAAAGAATAGAGTACAAAATATCTGTCACAGATAGTCTGATTTAAATACTACAATTAGTTATACATCTGAGTATTTTTGACAAAAAATTAATTTAATACATTTACATCACACATTCAAAGCTTTTCGTACAAATTTTCTACAAAACACAGTCGCAAATATATTAAACTCTTTTTTATCACATGATTTGGAACTCAAAAAATTCAGTCAGCAAAGATATACAAGAAGTTAATTTCTGCCAAATACCAGAGCAAAAGAATGTGCAAAAATTTTGAATTTCATAGATTGAAACTTAATATTTTAGGCATAAATTGATTAAAATACAAACAAAGATTTTTTAAAGTTATCCCAAAAAGCGACTCTCAAAATGCAGAGCTTTAACATTAAAAGAACTAAGCATGATTATAATTATTTTTTAATGTCACCACACTATGGAGAAAATGAAATAATTTGTGGGATGCATAATGACAAAGCAACAAATTATTCACCTCCCATTAACCATATCATAAACATAATTTTTATGTTGCTTGTAACTTTTAAAAAAATAAATGACTCTGAAAGGTATTTTCTCAGTTTTTATATAGTGGCACTTCACTTGTGGTTAACTTTATAATAGTTTAATTGCCCTCAACTTTTCATGAGTAAAAATCAAAAGTATTATAAAAATTGTCACATAGGAAGAAATCTGTTAGTAAATAAAAAATACAAGAGAACACAAAATATAATAAGTTATTGCACACAGTAGGATTACAAAGTTACTTTGAAATCCATTCAAAGAAACTACACTGTAAATTCATAAATTATAAACAAAAACTTAAATATATTACAGGATTTTTTCTGAACAGAAATATCCTTTTACAAAAATAAACTTTTAAACTACATAATAAATAAAAATGATAAAATTTTAGTATCTTTATGTGTAAATAGATTTTAGTGGAACAGGTGTTACACACACATATATTGAAATAAATGAAGTAGACAAGGGTTTTCATACTTTGAACATGCTTTTCACAACAGTTTAAAACATATTGATTGCGTGACTAACACAGAAACATGAGCAACACAAACACAGAATATATTTATAATATATATATATATAAAAACATAATAATCTATAATCAGCCAAAACCCTAATTAAAAATACATTGAATCCATTTTTGTTTCAGAAGTTTTAGAACCCTAATATATATGCAAACTACAGATTTTTTCTTTTAATAGTTTAAGGTGGCTTAAGTAATAAAATAAATCTTTAAAAACATTCCCTGAAAGTTTCAGATTTGTTGACTTATCATTGATTTTATTAGTCTGCATTGATTTTATTAGTAATCATCTTTTATTACATAGTTAGTATTGGACAATTTAGTAATACTATTAAAAATAAAACCAAAAAAGAAAAGTTCCCACTCTTATTTTAAAAATCCCACTTAACATTTTCGTCAAGGTGGGAAATCTCACCTTATATTTTTCCTTAATGTGAACCCCGATAAGTAAGTAACGAATTCATTATTAGAAAGTACAAAACAGTTGCGGTTCAAAGTAAAAATATTGTGAAATAAATAAAACCTAGATCTTCTTCTTCATCTACCATTCATTGAAACCAATTTTTTCATCTATAAACATAAATCATACTTTATAAAATGAATTATGTACACATCATTGAAATGACTTATGCCTCTTTAGTACATCTTTTAAAATGATATTTTAAAATTTTTCGTACCGTTTATATCACAATAGGCATATATACAAATAAATAAAGTCATAGTATCAATTAAACTATGAAACAGAAAATTGAAGCATAATTATGAAAATTATGCTTCAAATTTTATGAGATAAATGACAAAGAAATATACAAGATTTATCTTTGGAATAACTTAAATAGAATCTTTTATGAGTGGACTTATTTACCATTTTCAATGATTTTTGATAAGCCTATAACAAGCTTTGATAATCATTTACTGCTGGTGCTACATATGATCTCATGTTGTAGGAGCTTTAAAAAAAGTAACATCGAAGTTTTCAAAGCATCGGAATTAACTTACTCAAATACTTAAAAGAGAAAACCATTTTCTGTTAAATATTTAAGCAAACACAAATACAAAAAGCTGCTATATATATATATATATACTGCTAGAAAATTATACTTGCAATAACTTTGAAACAATACCTTACAAAAATTTCAGATGCTATATATTGAAAATATTATCACCATTCAGGAAAATTTCGGTAATGATTGAATAAAGCACAACATTTTTTCTTTACCTTTTACACATAACATCAGATTCAAAAATTAAGACACCTACTTCTTTGATAAAAATATATCAATTCATAAAATGAGAATTTGAATAAAATCTAAAAGCAACACTTATAGTTCAAAATAGGCCTCTATTTTTTTAAAAATGTAATGCAAATAATTCGTTTTTTCTATTTAACTGCATTTTTAAAAAAATCAAGAATATTAACTAAAATCAAGTATTTACTTCTTAGCGTTGTTGCATTTTTTAAGATAACAAATCTATAATTTGGCTCATAGAGTATATGTACTATGATTTTAGGGTAATTAATACTAAACTATTTAATAAAGTGCTTTAAAGTAAAACAGCCTATTATTGAAACATCAAAAATAAGATGTTCAGAACATATGATTTTCAAGTAATTGGTAATGAAAAAAAAAAGCTATTATTGATATTAAAGTCAGAAATAATATGCTCAGATCAAATTTTGAATTTTTGAATGTGTTTCTAGAAATAACAATTGATAACCTGTGCTAAAATTGTACATTGCTATTTTGAAAAACTTTCATATTACAAATAATTAAATTTTCGGCTTGAATGAATTTTGCTTCTTGCGGATTATGCAAAGATGTGCGCTATTTACCGATAATTATGGTACTTCTGAATACTTTAACCTTGATTCTTTGAAACATTCTTTTAATATGAAAAAAAGTCATCTTTATGTTTCCTAAGAACTAATTAATATTATCAACTTTATTTGTATTAAGTTCAGTAGAAACAAATTTTCTTAAACAATCATTTTAAAATAATAAAAAAAAAAAAACCACTCTAAAAATCTTTTATATACATTTATTTTAATGGAAACTATTTGAAATTTAATTTTATTCAAATCTTTATAGCTACTGAATGATTACTTTTATCTAAGCTCAGTTAACCTACGTAACAAAAAGTAATATATGCCCAAGCATATTATTCAACAGCTGCTCAAATCACAGTACATATTTCAACTGAACACAATAAGTGGAAAACTGCTCAAAACAAGCAATTAAACTGATCACAATAGAATTCAGAAACTAATAGTTTATCGAACACTTTTAATCTTATACATTACCTTTTACTACAGTGTAGTTCACATGGTGTGTAAAATCACAATTACAATATTAACCTTTAAAATTGTATTATATCACATTGTTATTTATTGCAATAACTTCAAAATCTTCCAAACATTTAACAGCATAAAATATAAAGATGTTTTTTATCTATAATATTATTCATGATGAAAAAGTAATAAAATGAACTTGCAGTCATGAAAGCCGGAAAAAAAAGCATTTCTGTCTAAGAGATTCAAATTTAATAGCTATAATTAAGGCAAGTGGAAAAACATGAAAGAAAAAATCATTGTATAAAAGTGAAGTATAAAAATAGTTAACCAGAATCAATAAAGGGCCATTCCACAGTATTAGGCTTCACTACTCGTAAAAAAAAAAAAAAAAAAAAAAAATCTCGTAAAAAGTTATGTATTATAAATCATTCTAAAGCTTAAAATGCTTTTTACTTAGATTTAGAAAAAAAAAAAACCTTCTATTTTGAACATAAAAAAAATTGTTTAGTAGTCTTAAGATAAAATCTGTTATGTAGGGGATAATTTGCTTTTTGCAATAACTCAAAAAATATTAAGTTCATTCAAAATTCAAACATTTTATTAAGCTTCTTCAATAGTAATATTATTATAAAATTTGAAATGTGGGACATGTTGGCGAGGTAGTGGAACACGTCTCGTACATAACATCTTAACATATTTCTTTTTATTTTTATGCTAGTAATAATATATTCGAAACTGAACAGTTTATGGTTTTCTGTTCACCCAGTGTACAAGCTTTCTAAAATAATAAATATTTATTATCAATTTATTTGTGAACTACATTAAATAAAAAGAAGTTTGTTATGTAGCGGAGAAAATTTCGTCTTGTACATAACACATGTTTTGTGTGAAAACTTTGCAAAAATTAATGTTTAAATGTTGTTTGTCATTTTCCTTCATATAGTACAATGTTGTTTCATATTATTTTAGTTAATTAGCATGAATTCATTTATAGCAAACTTTGAGTTTTGAAGTTTTCTCGAGTAATGTTTTGATCTCTAGTAACAACACTATTGCTTAATTTTTATTGAATTATTATTAATTAACCATGCTAAATACTTTGTTTTATCTGTTTTTGCATCAAGGAAATGGGATGTACTACTCTTAAATTAGATTAGAAAAATAGTTTAAGTTTATTAAATTTAAGAGAGATAGCACGTTCAACAGAAATTTATCATCTAAAAAACAAAGTGGGAAAACAAAAGGGCACTAAAAAATTCATTTTGACAAATATTAAAACATTGCATCAAATATTTCTGCATCAAATTAAAAAAATTACATTTCAAAAAGTTTAATAAACTAAGAGAAAAATTTAAATGTAATTTGGTATCCAAACAATTATTTTTGTGATGTCCTGTACAAAACACAATTTTAATATTAAAAAAATGGCCCCATTGGGGGGAAGTACTATTGTTGTTCCAGATGTTAAAAATGTAGTAAAAAAATTTGAAAACTTTTTATTCATATTTTCATAATAAAACAGGTATAAATACTTTAAAATTTTTCTGCGAAATACCCCATACATACACAGTATTTGAAACATGATATTAAGTACCTTTTGCTCTTTAAATAGTCTTTCAAGGAAAGCTCATTTGCATACACAAAGTCATTAAAAAGTATTTTTTTAAATTGTATTTATAAAATAAAATAAAAAATGAAAGGGATGAATAACTTTAACCCATTTGCCGCTGGTGTTGCATTGACGCAACGGCTACTATGAAAAATCATAAAAAATTCACTAATAAAGTTATTTTTGTATCGATTGCAGTTTTAGATTTAGTACTATCAATAGAAATGCCCCAACGAAAAACAATGATTCAAAAAAAATTTTTAGTTCTAAAAACAAGCGCTATTTTTGCTGATTTTTTTTGTCCAAATTTGAGGTCTCAAGAATTTTCTAGAAAGATTGTTAAAAAACACAAAATAGGGCTTGGAAGTAAAATACTTTGCTTCAAGGTCACAGCTTATCAGCATATTCCGCAAATCAACTGTTTGTATGGGGGAGCAAATAGTTGGAGGGGAGAGCAAATAATAGTTTGGAGGGGGGAGCAAATACAGGTGTTGCGCTCACGCAACGTCAGCAGAAAAGGGGTAAAATGTTTCTACTTGTTTCCGGGTAAAGACATTTTGTTTCTGTTTTGTGCAATTTGAATGTGTGAATTTGATTCTTTTCTCCTTTTTGTAAAAAATGCCTAGAACTAAGTATCTTACATTAGAAGAAGCATTATCACGGATTTTAGATGAAAACTCCGATGACAATGCGAATGAAGAGGAGGATTTTGGAAATATTGAACCTGTAAAAAATGTTTCTCGCTACTCCAAAATCCGGAAGATAAAGGTGTTAGTTCCCCAGCCACGTATCATTGAGCAATATAACCTGAAAACAGGGAAGGGCTATTGTTTATTTGTGTGACAACGAAGTTTCAGATTACAGAATTAGAGTTCGAGGTAAAAAATGGTGGTGGTAAATATTTACAAATTATATCTATGTTGCATTGACAAATGCTTGGAAATGTTCAAGATTAATTGAAGAAGGAAATAAGAAGGCACTGTTGGGATTTTAAAAGGGAGGTTGCACTTTGTCTTTTGCAGACCCCCCTTTGATAGTGATGTAAATCAGGAAAAAACAGCGATGGGACGGCCACGTAAATTCAGCTTTCCAAAGCCAGTAACTGAGAAACATTTCATTGTAAATTTAACCGACAAAAAAAGAATACACTGCAAGCATTGCCACAGCCAAACAATTTATCGCTGCAGTATTTGTAATGCTGCTTTACAACATGACTGCAGTGAAGCATATCATGTATGGAAAATAGCTACTGATTATTTTCTCAAATGTATAATTTCTCAAGTGCGCATATACCCTTATGTTCAATAAATTTTAGTATCCTATAGGGTGTAATGCATGTTCTAAAACTATAATAGTGCTCATAAAATTTTCCAATTTTTAAAACACATTGAAATCGCAGCATAGTTTCTGACGAGAATTCTTCGCATCCGTACCCCCTTTCCGCTGACGTTGCGTCAACGCAACACCCCATATTTCTAAAGATAGTTACAATTTTCGTCTTTTTGGAGTATATTACTATTATATGTGACCTAAATAACAACTTTTGTTAATTGTATCGAAAACAAATAACGATTTCGACATTTGGCGGTTAATGGGTTAATCAGAGTCTAGTGCAAAAGAGAATTAACCTCCCCTCCCTCCCTCAGAAAAAAAAAGTAATTTGGTATGATAAGGGCTTCACTCTGTTGAGCTCTGTCATAAGGTTTTCTCTGTTGAGCCCACTCCTTTTAAATGCCCTTAAAACAAAGCGAAGCTCTAACACGAGAATCTGGCTATTGCTTTCTCTGTTTAAAGCCAGGTCATCAGGTTCGGAAAAGTAATGTGCATGCTGGTTGTTTGCAAGTGTGGCAAGAAACATCATATTCTAATGTGTAGAAATATGAATCAACAAGTATTTGATCTGACACAGAAAGTTCTTCCATTGAAAAGAAATTATCAGAAATAAATTCTGACCAAGATCAGGCACTTGCGAATGTGTCTAAGAGTCTGAATGTCATACTGCAAACTTGGAGTTATTATAAGAGGTAAAAGAAAAAGGCACAAAACTAGAGCTATAATTGATTTTTCTTTACAGTGTTCCTATTTATTGCGAGACACTGCTCAAGAATGTTTTATGACTCAAGGATATGAGTACTTACAGCATTCTCTTTTTGGAGGGAGTAGAACTGAGGTTTGTAAGCATGATGTATATACTTTGTATTTGTCTAATATTGATGCTACTTACAACTGCAATTTTAGAGTATTAAATCAAACAAATAGTTTGCAAATCTGTGCTTCCTTTAACAGATAGTGCTCCTTTAAAAGAGTTTCAGAGTATGGTATTCTTCTGATTCGTGATTGCTAAGGTCCAATTGAAATCTTAATTGGAGCTGATGTCGTGGGAAAACTTATGAAGAGCAATCATAAACTTTTGTCCTGCGGTCTTGCAGCAATTGAGACCAAACTGGGATGGACAGTAATGGGTCAAAGCACGATAATCTTAGCCAAGAAGAAATTTTTAAATCTGGAGAGAAAATTATAAGAATGGTTCAACAAGATTGCTTTGTAAACGAGCAAGAGAAAAAATTGAAAAAAGTAAACGCTTCAAGGATGATCATGATATTATCCGATTGAAAACTAAACTTGTTTTTCGAGATGATACTGATGAATTTATAATGCCAGCAATACTTACATCTCAACATGAAGTTGTAAAGCGGTTGATATTTCATTACCATGTAAAAAAATATATTACCAGAAAGCTTCATAACTTTCCTACAGTTTGAATGATTTGTCACTTTGTTACAGCATTAAATAATATTGTATAAGAATTTCCAAATACTCTGACAATATAAAAATAGCTACTGATTGATTTCATTCAATGCCTTCAAACAGTCATTCTAAAAATGAATAAAAAAGTACAAGCATTATCACTTATAACATGTTATTATGGAGGACTATGCCAAGATATGCAAAATATATTCAAATTTATGATAAAAAAATAATACTAAATCCCAATATAATGTTCATGATATACTCGATTTCAAGATTTTCTTTAGCCATTTTTAAGCAACTTAAAATAAATAAATAAATAAATAAATAACACAGTAATATGTTGGAAATTCAGAGTCAATTTTGAAGGCTTAACACTTCTAAGCTACACAGGAAATCTATATTTATAAAAAAAATATAAATATCCACATATGGAAATATACATACAAGAACTTCAAGACATACATGTATTCATATTTTTCTAAAATTTTGCATAATAAATATACAATTAATGTACATATGAACAACATAATGAATTTCTCAGCTCTAGAATTTTACAGTAATATGCTTCTTTTTAATACCGATTAAGATTTTTAGTAATAATATTGAAGCATTAAATAAAACTCAATTTTTGCATATCTGATCAAACAGCAAATTTAGCACTTTAGTAAACCAATGTTACATTAGCAAAAATTTACACTAATAGAACCTGTTTTTTTCCCCTTCTGACATGAGGTTGAGTCTGATACTACTGGATAGGAAATTGGTAAGAAAATATATGAGTAGTTTATAGAAGTTCAGAAAAATGTCTAAATACATTGAGAAATAAAAAATCAGTACTAAAAATTACAAATATAATAATTTTTGTAAATATCACTTAAGGTCAATTTGTCATAAGAAAAGTAAGGCATAAAGTGAAGATCTTGTCCTACTAAAGATCATGAAAAAGGCTTTTATAAAATGAACATGCAAATGCATTTAAATTTTTTTTTTCAACCTTTTAATGAAAAAACTTGGTAAACAGAAAATCTTACTAACATCTACTTTTGGAAACAATTAAAAAATTAAAAATTAGCTTCTTTCAGGCTTGAAGCTAATTGCAATGTAACATAATTGATTACAACTATTAGATGAAAAAATGAGAGATTGCAGTTATGATCTTGATAATTAGATCTTTCAAAATTTGATTTATGATTAAGGATATGATTACAAGGTTAAATAAAACATAATTGATTATGTGCAAAGCTATGGTTATGATTTCATAACATAAAATATGACATGTTCCTAAACAAAATTTTGGGTCTGATTACCATTTGGACCTTCAGTTACGAGCTGGAACCTGAGTTTTAGTGGCTAAATACTGATTTATTTTTCTTTGATTTTCTATCATCACATGAGATGACTTGAGTAGTTAGGCCTTTATTGAACATATTACTTACTTTATTGGCATTATTGTACAAGTATTAATACATTATTTAATTGCTATTATGCATTAAATATTATTACTAATTTGTAATTTAATTATTACTTATTGAATTTTAATATGTATATATAATATGAACCGTAACTTGCTCATTATTTTTTTAAAGTCTTGGGAGGAGGTGCAAGATTCTGGGATCCATTTTGGATTAATTGGATCCTGGCTGATTATCACTTACAACATGTTAGGAGGACTATGCCAAGATATGTAAAATATAAGCAAATTTATGATATAAAAATAATACGAAATCCCAATAAAATGTTCATGATATACTTGATTTCAAGATTTTCTTTAGCCATTTTTAAGCAACTTTAAATAAATAAATAAATAAATAAACAACTAAATAACACAGTACTATGTTGGAAATTCAGAGTCAATTTTGCAGGTCTCTTTTATGCTTGACCAAAACAACATATCACTAAAACTCATAAGTGTCTCCCATTTTAGTCTACTTTCCCATAAAAGTAATAAATAAATAAATAAAGCATGAAAGAAGTTTTAATGTATCGTAAAGATATATCGTTAAAAAGATAAAAAAGTCAAAAAATGTGCCGATCTGTCCACGCTAATAACTTTTGAATTAATTGCCCGATTTGAAAGATTTTTTTGCATTCAAAAGATCTCTGCAAAGTTCAATAAGGACTAAACGAACCTATTTTTGTATATAAATTGGGGTTTTTAAGGATATTCTCGAATGAATGAGTGAAGGAATGAATGAATAAATGATTGAATAAATAAATGATAAAATAAATAAATGAATGAATAAGTACATGAATGAGTAAATGAATGGATGATTAATGAAAGAATGAATGATTAAGTGAACAAATTATTAACCGTTGAAAAAGGTATACTTGAAGTAATCAAGAACTAAAGTTAAATGAGAAAGAGAGAGATAGCTAGATTATAAATATGAAATTAGGTGTATACGGGAAAGTAGGCTCGTATAGTTCTAGACAGAACTTCTTGTTTAATGTTGCTTTTGTTCAAGTACATGGACATATTTTCATCAGAAGTTCATCAAGTACATGGACATATTTCATCTGAAGTACATCATAAATTGCAACACCAAACAAAACTAATCGGCTTTTTTTTTAAAATGAAGAACAGAAATGATCTTCTGTTCAACACAAATTGACTTGTAACATAGCAGTTACATAATAAGTTATCATAAGCTCTTTAAGCAAACAGCTTATGGCCTTAACTAAGCTGTTGTTCATGTATGTAAGAAGAAATGTACAACTTCTTTTTCTATAAAACTAATGTTTGAATGTCAAGGATAAGACAATAAGTTCATATCGCTTTTCTAGACCATCAATCATCTAAAATAAATAAATAAATAAATAAAATAACTTTTATAACAGATTAAACAAGTTTTACTATTGAGTAAAAATGAAATATAAGCACTTGCATACTTAAAAAAAAAGCCAAGTAGTATCACAAATTCTTATCACTAATTATATCTTAAATACATATTAAAGAAATATTTTCCTACTTCCAAGAAACTCTTTTTCAAATGAGTTTTAAATATCATTAACAATGGAGTAAAATTTTACTGCTGAAAAAATATTCAGGACAATTGTTCATACAACAAGCAGTTTCTGAAATATACTATGAGGATATTTCTTAAAGATTGTAAAACTATTTTTAATGTCAATAATCACAGTATAAAATAACAGTTTATCTAGCAAAAAATCTGAGAATTCTTGCAAAAGTCAAGTTGCATTAAAAGGCACAATGTGCTCACAGTAGAAATAGGTTGAAAAATATCATATGACAAAGATATATTCAGCAATTACTATGATAAGCACAATCACTAACAAAAAAGTAAAAAATCTTTGTCATGTGCCCATTGCAGCTTTTGTAATAAGGAGTTGAGATTCATCAAATCGTGCAGCTAAATGTGAACTTAAATTATGAATGCTAATTTTTTCAGCATCAGTATTTTTAGGTAAACTTGTGTCAAATGAATAATCAGTTGGCGGTTCCCAAGAAGGATAAGAACTTTTGAATTGCATATTAGCATCATGTTGAAGTGGTTCCAACTGGTAAATGTCATTTAGTTGTTGATTAACTTGCGCCTTTAACAAAGACTTTGTTATGCATTGATTTTCTTCGGGAATGTTTTCATTTAAAGTTTCAAATTTAGTTGAGATTGTTTTATTTGGTATAATTTGCCTATTTGGATATGTTACATGACTATTAGTTTCACAATAAAAATCACTATTTTTTGACATAAAAAATGGATGAGCTTTCAAGGTATCATTAGTGGAAGAATTTGATGTACTAGATTTATTATGAGGAACAAACACTGCATTGATCTTGGAAGATTTTTCAGATTTACGTTTCCGAAGACTAACAATTTTTACGTCTGTTTGTCTCACTGAATCAGTATTTGTATCAAATAATAATCCATTCTTTTTCATTTTTAATGTGCAACCAGAACTAGGTCTGGAATATGTTTCATATACATCAGATTTTATATCACTTGAAACTATTTGATTGTCTTTCAAAATTGAATATTGCTTAGATTTCCTCATTTTAGATGAATGTTTGATTTCAGGAGTTTCTTGATTTGAGCAAATGGACGGCATAGATTTATTAGAAGGCAGTGATGGACTTTGAGCTGCTATACTTTGCTGTGAATCTGAACTGGTACTGCATTCTATGTTTGATTTTCTTTCTTGCATTAAAGATGCATTTCGAGTATGACTTTTCTCCTCATTGGGATGGTAATAATGGCAGTTATAATAATTGTTCTTATTATTTTGCCTTCTTAATAAAAGCTTCAATCCCTTCTTTTCAGGTTTTTCAGCAATGGTCCATGATGATTTGCTGCAACCAACATTTCCTGCATATTTTGTTTGTTCTGGAGCTTCTAAATAAGCATGTCTGCGTTCCATATGACTTTTAAGATCTTGAGGTTTGATAGTTTTACTGCATAATTTACAGTTCACTAAATAAAAGTTATCCCAAGAAGGATATGTTCCAAACATACTTCTATCACTATATTCAAATTTTTTCACATATGTTTCTTCAATCACAGGTTTTCCATTTCTTTTTTTTACATCAGATTTGTTGACATCCAGAAACTCTTCCCAGGAGCTCCACAACTGTCTTTTCATTTTATTTCACTATCTTAAAATAAAGATTTCATATGAATGAATTTAATGCTTGTTTTTAAAAAATTACAAGGAAAAAAAAATTACAACTGCCAAGCTATTTCTAGAAAAATTAAAATTTACAAGTGTCAAATTTTAAATACTTTAAATTTCAAATGAAATTTACTTATGATCAATAAAAAGCTGAGATACTTACAAAATGGGGAAAAAAATCATGATTAATTTATATATTTATATACATATACGTATATTTTTTCCAAATAAGGTTCATTTTGATTCAAATTGGAATTTTTAAATTTAAACTGCCTTACCAATTACTTTGCAACTAAAATGGCACTTATAAATTTAAACATGAGCACACAGTACCTTGCCAAATTATCAGCAACGGACTTTTTGAAATTATACATTTAACACTGATCTGAGTTTTCATTTTTTTTTACCCATTTGGTCATGTTTTTTAAATGTTCATTTTCCAATAAAAATTCAATTACACATGCTTTTAAGGGACCAATAAATCCAAAAGGGAAAAAATATGTTTGTTCATCCTACATTATAAAATCTTGAAAAGAAGTTCTCACAAAATAGTTTACTTGCCATGTTAAACTATTCTATGCATTTTCATTAAAAAACCCCACACATATTCACAAAAATATAAGCTTTGCTTTCAGAAATGAAAATTTTCTTTGCAGGTAAGCCAAAAGGCTTATAATCATGCAGAATTTTTCATAAAACTTCACCTAACTTAGAGAGAAAATTTGGCAGCATACATTATGCTGAAATTTTAAGTAAAAATACGGAGCACTTGATAAATTATGAGTGTTAGAAGGAATAAATTTTTTACCGTGCACAAGCAAAAGATAACAGTTCTTAACGTCCATTATTTCACACCCAAATACATAGGGCAACTTGTAAAAAAATTGCAGTTGAATATTGTAAAAACTCAGAAAGATACATAAAATCTAGTAAGTTATATTTCAGGGATTCTCAAAAGGGGGTACATGGTGAAGGATTGTTCAAATATGTAAAATTTAATTTAAAAAAAAGAATTCCATTATTTTGAATTCCGAATAACAATTTTCTACAGTTTTTCCCCCCCTCAGAACTTAAGTTTGAAATTAGGCGATTATTTGTACTTTTCATGTAGTTTTTATCACAGCACAGATACACTGAATGGTTGCGAATACATGCAATGATTTGGGAACAATACCATACCCCTCATTTGCATACTAAATGAACATCATTAAACTTTACAGAATTTTAGAATGGTTTGGAAGTGAAAGGGGTAAAGGGTTAATGTTGCCCGCTGCAGTTCTTATTCCTCTTTAGTTTGATAGTAAAAAATAAAAAGCAGGATACTACATATATAAGGAAGCATCTCATTTCATCTTTTTCTTTTCAGCTAAATACTATTTTTTTGCACAACTTGCAAAGAAATAATATTTAGCTGAATCGATATTTAGCTTTTCGCAAGAAATTTCTGCCTGTACTTTAGCAACAATCAAACTCCTTAATAAACTACAGAAATTATCTAAAATGAGGTTAATTAATCTAAAATTAACTCAGGCACTGTGCCAGTGGATTAGAAGCTGGTAAACATAATGCTGCTCTTCAAGAAAGGGTCTAAAGCTAAGGCAGGAAATTATAGGCCTATGAGCCTTATTTCAGTAATTTGTAAAATTCTTGAAACTCTGATCAAAATCAAGATAGTGAATTTCCTGGAGGCAAATGGAGAGTTGACCTTTCTGCACCAGACCCCTATCTGTTAGCCGAGGCCATAAGATTGCTTGCGCACGGGGTGAGGTAGTGGGGTCCACGGATTTTACATGCACATATTCCCAAGTGTACATGGTGGGTCTTCAGCAGGTATCGAACACGCGACCTTCCAGGTGGAAGTCCGACATGCTAACCACTAGGCTACCATGGCCTGTGGAGAGATGACTGGTTTTCAATATGGTTTTAGGAAGAATAGGTCCTGTACAGCTAATTTGTTGCATTTGTATGACAAAGTTACCATGGCATGTAATCGATGTAAGGCTCAAAGCTAAAAATAATTATTTTGGTTGATTAATTAGTTCTATTATCATGCCTAAACAGGATGTGAATATTTTAATAATAAGCAAAAACTAGATTACAGTAGATATTTTTCAATTTATTCCAATTTTCCAATTATTATTGAATTCCAGATTTATTAAATTTTTTCAATCCTATTATTAAAATATTGATAATCTGATCTTGCAGAATCGAGTTCAGTTAAACTTGATTGAAAATTGATACAGAATCGAGTGGTAGATCAATTTGATTATGTATGAGCCATAGTTCCAGATTCTTTGTTTAAAGTTAATGAAATTCAACATTAAATACAAGATAATAAAAAGTGCATAGACGTTGATTACATTGACTTTCAGAAAGTGCTCTATAAAGTACCGCATGAACACGGTTCGAAATTAGGATGTAAAAGTTAAGAGTCATTGGCACCTAGCTGTTTCGTTTTAGTTGCCAAAAATGTTTTGCTAGGCGTAATTTTAAAATAATTCAAAATGCTTATGCAGAGATGACAACTGCTAACTACAAAGACAGTTGTGAATTTTTTTTTAAATATCACAAAACGACCATACTAAGAAAATTATTGATAAATAAGAGAAAAATGTTCAAAAATAAATTTCTATTAGTAACTTTTGAAAAGTTGGTCATTTTACTCAAGTTTATGAATCAATGTAAACATTTTTTTTTAGTGCCAAATGAAATAAAATATGAGTTATTTGGCTTAACTATTTTTTCAAGTGTTATTTGCAATCAAGTGTAACTTACAAAACTACATTTGTAAGTAAAAATGCTTGATTAAAAAAAAAAAGCAGATTTTTGAGTTTTTGTAGCAGTCTAGTTTAGTGTTTATGGTAAATAATGTTGTTTTACTGCATAAAAACTTTTTTAAATGCATCGGTTCCACGAGCGTCAGTTTCCATCAGATTTTGGAGCAGATAAAAAATACCCTTTGTATCAGTTTGGAGCATAAAAAATAGGCTTTTGTATCAGTTTGAAGCAGAAGAAATTAATTTTCGTATTAGTCTAGGAGTGGAAAATATCAACTTTATACCATTTTCGGAGGGGTTTTTTTCCTTCCCACCTAAGTATTGAATGGCTGTTTTAAAACAACGTGTTTTGAGAGGTACAGGCTAAGCAGAGTTTCAAGTCTTCAAAATGATGGGAAACATTACTATACCCTTAAAGGCAGTAGTAACTGGCTTAGATGATTATTTTTATACTTCTTAAAAAAATCTTCATTACATAATCTATTGAAAAACTAATACTAACTAGTAAACTTATAGCTATTATGAATAAGTTTGCAAAACTTTTCTCAAGAAAGGGATTATTTATTAATTTTTTTTCTTTTTCCTAATAGTTAAAAATTGCTAGCTGGAAGAAGACTTAAAATTGTTCTTCGTCTTGTTTTTATAAAATGATGCACGCCACAAGACAAGTTTTTCTATTTCTTTTAATAGCTAAAACTCTTTTCTTTTCTTCTAGTATAACAGGTTCAATTATTTAAAAATATTTACCATTAAATGGCGCTTATTTTCCAGAGTATAATTTCAGGCTCAACCATTGTGATTGTAGTAATAGCAAAATTTTGCTTGAATTGAATATTAATTTCATATTTTATTAAAAGAAAAATTTTACATCTATCCAATTTACCACCAGTAGTAATATTTACCATTTTTCTGATTAAGAAATATTCCTTAAAATTCCAACCCCAAATGCCCACTTAGTTTGGAAGTAATTAATGACACCAAAAGAAAATTGCTGATTTTCATGATTTTACAGCAAGAAAATTAAAGTTCCAAAGTATATTTTTCAGTTCTATAACAGAAAGGTAAAATTTATTTCTTATTATAGGTTAATAATTTATAGTCTAACATAATTTTTCATTCTTTATATTTATGTTTAATGTTTTCTGATTGCTTGTGACTATATTATAGAAAAAATTTGCAATTTAATGTTTAATTTTATACCATTTGAGAGCCCACTACTAAACACTTTGGGAATCAAATATATATATTTTCAAACTAAATACTTAATTAAATTAAAAATTAATTTTATTTATTTACTTTGAAAAGAAATGAAATGAAAAAATTCTGATTTTTGTGGCGGATGCAAAAAGATTACAGAACGCACGCGTTCCTTCGCTTGCACATGGAAAGTAGCCTTAAAGAATTTTAAAGAATTATTGTAATGGATCAACAATTTTTTTTACCATATGTTATTGGTTTTCATATCGATTATTATTTCCTAAATATTGAAAAATACAAAATATACTAAGGAAAAACTTTTTTTTTTTTTACATTTCATGAAATGGTAAACTTTTTGATCAATTTGAAGAAAAATTTACTAAATGAAATATTTGCTTTTGTAAAATAAATCTGCTACAAGAGGGGGATACAACATTCATTCTGTTCAATTTTATCATCTATATTTATGTTTTTAACAGAGGGTAGAGCTAGTAATATTTACTGATAAACTACTTAAAAGGCCGAAAACTAATTGATTAGGGGGGAAATGTACACTTATTTTAAATACTTATTTCCTCATCACTTAATTCAAATCTAAATATTTTAACACTTACTTTTTCCCTTAAGTTTAAACCTGTTAAATATTTGAAAATGTTTTAGGGTGTTCTTCCACGTCAACGTTTTAACCAAACTACGCACTTCACCTTCACGTGCGTCACTGACACGTACGTGTGACGCACGTGGTGACGCACATGCGTATTCACTTTGCGCATGTGCGTCACCACTTTGCTTGAGCGACAGAGCTTGTTTATATTTGCTGTTCGCTAAAGAAAAATGGCGGCTGCAACCATGGCTTCCACTTCGACTGAACGAGGAGATAACTGGACAGAAAATGAAACGTTTGCCTTACTGAATTTGTACAGACTCTCTGCATAAATTGAGGAAAAACAAAAGAAATAGGCTGGTGTATGAAGGGATGGAAGCGTCCCTAAAAGGGTTTATTTATTTTAAATACGAATTTTCTCATTTCAAATGTGAAGTGTTTTAACACTTACTTTTTTCCTTAAGTTTAAGTTTCTAAACCTATTAAATATTTGGAAATTTTTTAGGATGTTCCTCCAAGTCAACGTTTTAGCCAAACTACGCACTTCACGTGGAACGTACGTGTCAGTGACGCACATGCGCATTCATTTTGCGCAAGTGCGTCATCACTTTGCTTGAGCGACATTTGGAAGAAAAATGGCGGCTGCAACCATGGCGTCCACTTCGACTAAACGCGAGATAACTGGACAGAAAATGAAACGTTTGCCTTACTGAATGTACAACTCTCTTCATAAATTTTAGGAAAAACAAAAGAAATATGCAGGTGTATGAAGGAATGGAAGCGTCCCTAAAAGGGTATGGCTTCCATCGGACACCGGCCGAAATTTCTAAGAAGATTCAAAGTTTGACTCGGCGTTATAGTTAAGCGATGATTTCTTTTTCTGTTCATCAATGTATACATACTTGTACTATCTTTTTCTAAACTTGAATAATTAATCGTGATTTTTTGCGTAATTTTAAAAGTTCAAGCATTGCACTTTCGAGGCGTTCCAGATCTTAAAGCTACACATGCTTCAAATCTCCAATAAAAGTTTTCATTGTATGTTAAACATAAAAAGTCGTTAATCGCATATGGTGATAAATTACTTAATTTTGATACTTAAGTTTTCAAACCTAGGTACCAAATTTTAATTTCTTAGGTGCCTATAATTTTTAATTACATCGCTCTTTTTCTTTCCTAAACTCGTTAAATCGTGACCCACGATTGAAGTAAAATAAACTTTTCATCAAATTAGAGGGGTTTTGTGCATTAAAATCGTGGACATCACAGTAACACATAAGAAATTTGTCCTTATGAGAATTTGAGTAAACATCAAAAGTGTCAAATGAAACTCAATTGAAAAGATAATCCTTTTCTATGTAAAGTAATGTCTTATTATCAATATTTAACAAAAAGTCTTTCTAATATTGGATAGACTGTGAGAGAATAGAATTCTGGAATTGACATTAAAATAAAAATTAAGAACCTAAAGTATATCATGCAATCAATATGTATCTGTTCCAGGATAATACACACTTGCCCTGATACAGGAGTGCAATCCCAAAACACCTTTCAAATTTGAAATATTTCTTTATGTAAAGAACTTTGAATATTTGAAATACCTGGGTATGCCGTGGCTAAAACAGTGTGATATTATCATGCAAGTTAAACCTTGTGAACCAGAGCTGTAGGATTAGAGCGTGGTAGACTAGTGGTTATAGCGTCAGACTTTCACCTGGAAGGTCGAGCGTTCGATCCCCGCTGAAGAACCGCCATGTACACTTGGGGATACGTGCATGTAAAATCAGTGGATCCCACTACCTCGCCCCATGCGCAAGCAATCCCACGGCCTCGGCTAGCAGGTAGGGGTCTGGTGGAGAACAGAGGTTTTTTTTTTTTTTTTTTTAAGTGCAGAAAAACAGGCATTTATTCTATGTAATGCCTAAAACATAAGGCTCGACCGATGCATCGGCACCGATTGTTCAACGAAGTTACCCTCGGCATCGGCAGCCGATGTTAACTTTAGAAAAACATCGGCCCATCGGCCTTGAAAAACATCTAAAAGGCGATGCAAGGCCGATGTTTTTCGCAGGGACAACTTTCCAGAAAACATTCCGTCTTTAACTTCCTTTTTTTTCTAGCTAGATTTATATTTCCATACAATAACAGGAAGCACATCAGTTTAAAAAAACACAAAAATAATGTCATTCTACAAAGTATTTGATAAAAAATTCGGAAAAATAGTTTAAGCGATCGCTGACCGAAAACCTTCATTATTAGAATTATTTCTCTTTAAACAGAATGCTCGCGAAATAGAATATGTTAAAGTAAAAGTAATAACAGATGTCCTATGAGTGCTATTTGTTTTTCGCACTAGGTTAGTTGCCTCATTTTTGTCCGTTTTTCGTTGACAGATATTTTCTTAAAATTGTATACAAGGCATGCCCTGCCCCCTCCCCATTTGTTATACAACTTTTTAAAACAAATATTAAATTTCTCATTCACTTGCTATTTTCACTTGAAAGCATTTATTTATATTTCAGAAAAATAAATGCTTTATTTTTTTCCAAATATATTCCAAACATCATTTATTACAGGTGTCTAATTTTCAAAAGGTTTGATACTACACTACATGTGTATGTTATCTGTTGGAGGAGTGTGACCTTAATATTATCTGTATCAATGAAATGTATTTTACAGAAATAGGGATGTAATTTTCATGTTTTGTAAAGTACAGTTTTCAAGAAGAGAAAAAGAGCATTTGTTTAAAAGCAAACACTCCTATTTAATTTGTTTTTTTAAATTGATATTGTATTAGTTTTTTATGTCAACATCTTTTTACTTTAGAATATTTTTTTATTTACAGGAACGAGAAAACTAAAATGGGCACCACTGGTGGTGCCCATTCTGGAAATTTTATACAACAGTGCATGGCCAAGACTCCTCGACAATGGTTGAGAGTTTGAACTGTAGCTTTGTGGTAGATGAGAATGGTGAGCATAAACAATCTAAATTCTAAACCATGCAAATTATTTTCAGCTCAAATCAAACCATAAATCACAATATGCTTTATTTTCTTCACAAAGTCAGTTGTGTCTTTTCAAGAGGATGTACAGGAAATTGCTGCAACACCAAATCAGATAGAACAAAATCAAGTTTGTGCTCTTTTATTAGTGTTTGATCATGTTTTGATCTTCTTTTTTTCTTTTCAATATCTAATTGAACCATAATTTATTTATATATCTATCCGTTGCCTGCTGACGCAGGAATCACCCGAAGTATAGGAGGTCGCTCCTTCCTCTGATCATGATGATCCCGAAGTATCACAGGTTAGTAAATTCTTTTGTGTGCGAGATTCTTGTGCCACTTTTTAAAATTTTTTAGCCAATAAAATGAACTAAAAAAAAAAATAAATTAATAATATAATCTATTTAATTTATTTGGAACATGGCGTAGCGAGGAGCTGGAGTGGTGCTGGATCAAATATTTACAAGTCGGAGCTGAGTGACTCAAAAATGTAGGCTGCTCCAGATCTCTGATCAACAGAGCCCCCACCCCCCACCCAGTTCAATGACTTTTCCGTGACTCTATCTAATATTCCTTGCCTGACTAATACATATCGGATATTCGGCTCTAATGTTTGAAGCTTGTAAATTCTGTACATATTTTTAAAACCAAAACCGCATAACCCACAGCTTGCACGTATGTAGTAAATTTTTAATTTGTATACCTTTTCAAAGCGTGCTATTAACTAAATTTTAATAATCAAATTTAGCATGCAGAATCGACGGATATTTTGTGCAACGGCAGAATCAGATTCCAGTTATTTGAAAAATTTGTCCGATATCAGAAATTCGGTTCATACAGGAAATAATCTTCCGGAAAAAAAATTGACTCAACTCCCCCCCCCCCCCCCCCGCGTGCGCACTCCTGCCCTGCTCATGAGAAGTTATCTATGCATCCTGGGTGAAAATGAAGTTGTTTTAATCACAAAAGCATTCAATGATGTTGGTGGGGGGGGATTTTAATTACTTAAAAGATTCAGAATTTTTAAAATTATTGCTTTTGCAGCTATTACTCTAAAAATTATGTTATTTTCTCTTTTCCTTTTCCCCAGAGAAATTTCCAAATGGAAAAAGGATGTACAATTCCATCCCCCCCCCCCCAAAAAAAAAAAAACAGGCGTGGATTGGGCCGTAGAGGAGGCGTACGGAACAGTGGAATAATGTGTCTTTGCTAGAAACCAGAGCATGGCCGGTGCAAAGAAGCTTGTTGTGCTCCACTGCTCCAATTTTTTTTGTCACATAAAAAAAAATTAACTTAAAAAAAGGATAAATAAAATAATGTATTAAAAAAATATCCGGAGCATGGAGTGGAGCAATTCAAACTTCCTGCTTTAGATCCCTGTTAAAAGCTTTTTTTAGTTGCACCACCAAGAGATAATTTTCTGTTTTTTGATCACAAAATTAATGACATCGTATAAAATTGTTCTTAAGAGCTTTATTTCTTACTTGAACAATCCGTGTGATGAATAAATAGAGTCTTTTCGACTCGCATCAAACGAAGCAGGGTGCAAATTGGAAATTGAATGTAACATTGAGGGACAAAAACATGGTGATCAAAAATGCACGCTTAATAAGATTAATTCATTCCCTGAATCTGTCACCCTTTTTTACAGTGGAACTGCGCAATAGTGCTAGGCGCGCATTTCGAAAACGAACAGTATACTACTAACATTAGTCAAAATGTTTTCCTAAGATTCAATGCCTCTAACCTTTATTTCATCAACCAGATTTCAAGAAAGCAAGTTTAACATATATAGATTCCTTTTGTGTTATGTTCAATTTTATGATTTTGTGTTATATTCAGTTGCCTCTTGTTGTGGTGGTTAATCAGTTGCAAACTGCCAACGTATGATTCTTTTTTTATTTAAATATTTTCATAGAGTGCCACTTGCCTGTCAAAATTGTGCAACTCATTTGATAATGAAGGAGTGTTATTTGCAGAAACTACTATAGAATGAAGCTTCAAAAGTAAAAGCGTACAGTGGCAAGGGAAAAACTGCATTTGCCTTTCAATTTATTTAAAGATAATATGCTACTTATCAGTTATATGCCCTATATGGCGATATTTTTAGAAATGTCACCAACGTGCTATTTAAATATAATAACTTTGCTTTGCTTATACTTCATTTGACGAACCAAAATGGTAGGGCATATAATCAATAAGTACCAACGAGAATTGGCATTAAGGTTTAATGATTTGCCTATTTTTCTTACAGAGGCCACGAAAAAATAAAGATAGAAAAAAGAAAACTCAATTTTTGAGTGAACTGTTGGAGGATGCATGCAAAAGCAGCATCAGCAACACTCAAGGGAAATGATTGAATTAAAGAAAATATAATTGGAAAACGATGCAAACATCATTCACATAATGAATGAGCAAACAAACATTATGATGTCATTACTAAATAAATAGTTATCTTGCTTAGCATAATATGTGATTCACTATTTTGTTTGAAAAATCTTTTAATTTTTAGTGTGAGATTGTATAATTTGCATTAAAAAGCATAAGAATTTCTACGTAGCTATGTTTAAGGATTAATTTCTAAATATATTTGAACTTCTAATAATAAAGTAAATAATATATAAATATCCAAATTTTGATATTTTCAACTGGTAGCTTAAATAGCAGTTTCTATAACGCACCTTATAAAATTTGCAGTCGGAAAGAAATATAGTACACTTTGCTATTACATATTCATCTAATGATTATATAAATTGATATGTTGAACAGTTTTCATTCAGCAGTTCATTCAAAGGTTTTATTCCAAGTCTTGTTTTCCCCAAGTTTAATACAAGTTAAAAATATTTAGTATAGACGTCAAGAACTAAAAATGCCTTTCATTCAATTTTACTCTCTTATGTAGGTACTTCTTTTAAGACATTACTGCAGAAATATTTGAATATGTTAAAAATTACTTTTATATAATAAACATTTAGTTCATTGAATAGTTTGTTAACTCTCTAATCAGTAGTGTATTCAAGAATTTTTTCCTGGTGTAATTGTTAAAATTTATATTTGAGTACAGCAGTTGCATCATGATATATACAGTGGATATAGCCATCATTTCAAGTTTTCTTGGAGAATTGTGCTCATTTATGAGGGGGAGGGGTCACATGTGGTCAATAAAAAGAGAGCAAGAAACATTTTATTGAATAAAATGCCTTGAAATATAATCTGCACTCTGAATAATAAATTTTATGCTCTACCTTGGTGACAGTTTTAGAAATGCTGCCAACATGCTGCTTAAATCTAATAAACTCTTGATGCCATTTAAATTTCATTTGACGAGCAAAAAAAAAAAAAAAAAAAGGAAGGGCTCATAATTGAGAGTTTCTGTGTAATCAAATACTGCATACTTCAATTTTGTACAAATGAAATGTGTTAAAATAGGGGTGTTGCAACACTGAAGAAATTGAGAAACAATGCTATAGCCAAATGTATTAGTTATCAAAATAACAGGCTATCAACTTTGAAGTGTATGGACAAATGAAGGGGCCAAAATTTTTTAACACTTAGAGTTCTATAGAGTTTTTTTTTTTTTTTTTGAGCATTTTTCTCTTGTAAATCAATAATTCCCTCAGAAAGGTTGTGATATTTCGAGATATATTTTAACAATTGCACAACTGTCTTCATAGTTACCTAGTTGTTATCTCTGCCCAAGCAATTTGAATTATTTTTAAATTACACCTAGCAGAACATTTTTGGCAACTAAAACAAAAAAGCAAAGTGCCAATGACGCCTAACTTTTACATCCTAGTTTCGAACCCTGGAGTGTAGGTTACAACTTTGTCTTCAGTCTACTTTGTCTTGGTTGAGGTGTTCTCATCTGTGGAAATTTTTCTAAACTGAAGATCTAAATATATAGTTTTCAGCTATATCTGATAACATTAAAGGATTAAAAGGGGGTTATAAAAAAAATCAACTTCACAAAAAACAAAAATAAGGTGATTTTGCAACATATAATACTGCCAGTTTTCAACCTCTTTTGCACGATGCATAAAGAGAACAAAAATGAGATTTTTCCAATGACTTATCCCCCATCCCACACAAAATGAACAATTAAACTGTCAAAAAACATTTTAAAAAATATTTTTTTGTGTTCATTACAGCAGTAGCTGATTTCCTTTTGATAAAAGGTTTTCATCACATGTTTGATCAAAACATTTTTCAGCAAAATTTTTTTTTGTAAGCAATAGATTTTTGTTTGAACAAAACTCGGTTCTACTTTTTTCCACATTACCGAAAATGCGGTTGCACTTGGTATAACTGTGTGGTATGCACAAAATCCCCAGCATTACATCAGCTAGATTATGAAGAGCCAGTTCTCACAAATACTAGTTCGTATCTACACTGCATATGTTATTTAAACAAAATAACATATGCAGTGTGCACTTAAAAAATTTTTCCAAAATGTAGACTTTTTTTATTATAACTTGAATTAAAACTGGAAAAATCTTTTATTCATTTATTTTGTAACAGTACATAATGAATACACGAAAAGAAAAACCCTAACCCTAAGATAATGGGGGAAAAGCAAAAAGAAAGCATTTTAAATTTCATTCACAAAAAATTGGCAAAAATATTTTTAGACTAGATTATTTTTAGGCTGCAATATTAATAGTTATAGTTACATAATATGGTGACCAAAATTTAAAGAAGACCCAAAAGTTTTGATTAAAATCTCGAGGGAGTTCAGCAAAAAGACGAGCGTGCAACTGCTTTACTACAGAAACTAAAACATAAGAAATATTTAAAATAATGGCAAACCAAAAGTTATCGGTGTCCAAGAGATAGACTCAGATAGTAAACAAGAACTAGAGAGTTTTATCGAAGCGGATGCAATCGGATTTTGACAAAATCAGGACTGACCCTTGAAAGCGTATAAAAGAAAAAATGCGTAAATTTTACTGCTTAATTTGTAAAAGTTAGCAAGTTTGAACGCATGCTGCTCCAAAAATTTTTCATAAAAAAGAGATAAGGAAAATCCAATGTCTGCTACCAACATCTGCAAGTAACTCACTGAGCTAAATAAGAGACATCTGGAGTGAGGACTGGGCGGTTGAACCGCTTCACACCCTTTTCAGCCATCAAGGCAAAACGCGCAAACTACCAATTCGCACAATGATAAAACGACTAACTTTAAAGAGCTCTTGAGCTCTTAATTCTTTTCCGATTTTTCTAAAAAATTTTATTCTAATGCCTGACATATTTATTATATTTAAAATTTCTCATAGCATTTTAGCACAATTATGCATACATTTTTTCAAGATAAAAAACATTATGCCATTGTTATGCGACACTTTTTATTATCTTTGAATGCTATAGGGGAGTGCGTGACTGTGGCAGGTTTAAAAAATTTTTATTTAAACAGGAAGACACCCTGATTAATTGGTTTACTCTCCTTATCTACTGATGAATAAATATTTTACACAGTTAAATTATAAATCTCATAACAAGTTTCAGAGAGCAGCTTCAAACAGCATCAATATAACGACTTTTATTCCCAAAAACGATAAATGTGTTTTTAGAGTTCTTACACTTCGATATTGCACTTAAACAAAATACAATTAAAAGAGAAGAAGTACTTAAAATAAGGAAAAAGTCAATTTTTGGATGTAATATAGGATAACATTTTTATTAAAAAAAGTTTGCAAATGACTGGAATGGAGCATGTCGTTTTGAGATGAATCTGAAATGTATAAGCATTTACAAATTTTATATTTTACAAGTTTGCTTGTCTATGACCAAGTTAACAAATATTTCTCACTAATGGAATATTTCATTTACGGATATTAAATGTAAATAAGAATAATAAAGAAATACTACAAATCAAAATTTTACTCAAATGCGTCTCAAAAGGTTAATTCAAGAACATCAAAATTATTATTAAAATTTCCATTAACTAGCAAAGTAAGATAAAAGCAAAAAAGATACATGATTTAACTATTTGTATAACTGATATTTTCACTTTTAATAAAGTATTAGGTAATAATGTTTGACTATCGAAAAACAGGAGAAATATTATAAGCCTATAATGCTAAAAGAAAAAGTTTTTCAGCAATGTAATTAAGTTGTAATATTATGATTTAAGGTAAACTTTATTTATCCAAAAAACTATTTTGTACACATTATGGACATGGTAATTAAATTTCTATGAAATAAGGCCATTCAAACATAGAATACGAGAACAAGGCATTTAAAGTTTAAATAGCCAACTCCCCATCAAAATGATCTTTAACACCGTTTTCTTTTAAGTTTCACGAATTTATTTTTACATCCCTTTGCACAACAGGATGCAAACATATTGTTAAATAACGAAAATAAAATTTTTTGATTAACTATGATAAATTAAACCGAAATTTGTAACAATACACCATACGAGCCAATGCTTCCACAATGTGAAGTCAGCGATGTTTTGCCTTGATGGCTCAAGCACTGTATTCATGCGCGCCGGCTTGCAAGCTGCCTTGTTGAAGCATGGGGAGTCTCTTATTTAGCTCAGTGAAGTAACTACGATCACGAGCGCCATCTATTGAGCAAAAAATGAAACTTTACTATTTTAAGGGTCATTCCATGGCAACAGACGTTACATTTATACAGCATTTTTCAACTTCAACGAGCTTTCTAACAAACTTCTTGGGTATTTTTTAGGTTTTCTAATTTTGGCTAGTAAAAGTACATGTGTTCTAAGTATGCAAAAAACGTTTTGAAGATATATATGTATTTGCTGTCTGTTAAAAAAAATGCTGAAATTTCGTTACGTGTGTTACTCATCGGGTAACACACATAACGAAATTTAAAAAAAAAATTTTATCATACAGCAAATACATATATATCTTCAATTTTTTTTTTTTTTTTTGCATACTTAGAACACATGTACTTTTACTAGCCAAAATTAAAAAACCTAAAAAATACCCAACAAGTTTGTTAGAATGCTCGTTGAAGTGGAAAAATGCTGTATAAATGTAACGTCCGTTGCCGTGGAATGACCCTTAAGCGAAAAATGCTTGAAAAACAGGAGAAAATTGTGACTAAATGGGAGATCGGGAGACAGACGCAAAAAACGGAAGTCTTCGGTTAAAAATAGTAGACTTGGCAAGTATGGGAAAGTTATCTTTAAACACTGAAATGCTCAAATTTGCAATTGTATCATTTAAAAAATTAATGACAGCTTATTGGAGTATATTGCTTATTTATTTACATTTTGGGAGGAGGGGGCTGTAAAATGCTCCAACAATAAACTTTAAAAGCATCTACTTTAAAGCAAGTGCATCGATGTAAGCCTAAGGAGCTTATAAAAACTAAATAACATTTGTATAGCGATTATCATAATACTGCATTAATTTATTGCTCTAAAAATGCCTAAAATCTGTATTACGGGAGGAGCTTGTTATCCTTATTTTAATCATACTTATTAACTATATCGTGTCGAAGCTTTTACTTCAGTCTAAATTTTTCTCAAAAGTTAAGCCTAACTATTTATTTTGAAAAAAAAAAAAAGAAAACGGTAAGAAAATACAGGACAGTTTTATTTTCACCATAAGAAAAGAAGGCAAGGCGCTTCGATCGCAGGCCTTAACAAACTATAGAGCAAAAGCTCAGAAAGAAAGAAATGCCTAAAAACATTAAGAACTTTTGTGACTTTTTTTCTGTAGCTTCCAGTGATGAATAGCAATTAACTACTATTAGATATCTTTTTTAGAACATTTTTGAGTAAAATTGCATTTTTGGCGCAGAGAACGCATATTTAAACCTTTTACATCAAATAAATCAGAAATTGGAGAATTTGTGCAGATTTACCACCCCTACTCTGTCCATAAGCCCAGGACAAGTAGTTCTCACCTGCTTTCTAGCAGTATCATCCATGTTATTTATAACTGCTCTGAAGCTGTGTCAGCATTTTCCTCGAATCTGCTGAAAATCTCACACCTATCACAGAAGATCCACCAACTCCCATTATCATTTTTAATTTCCTTTATTAAACAAAGAATTAAATAGCTAACAAAATTAATGCAAATGTGAAAGAAGTATAATCCCCAACACTACAAATTTAATATACTAAACTGAAAAAAAAGTACAAATTACATAGAAAAATGCTAATAACTTGATTTCAAACACAATTAATAACAGTAAGCAACAAAATTAGGCTCTTCCCTAAGACATACAAACTAAACAATCACCGCACGGTTAGGCTTAACTCAAAAACACCCCGCAAAAAATCAAATAAAAACAATTTCAGTCCCCCAAAATTGAAACCTACTAAATTTCATGATAAATTGCATCAATGATATAAATAATTAAACAGAAAATATTAAAAAATATATAAAATGTACTTAATATGAGCAGGAGCTAAAACTTCCGCAAGCAACACTTAGCCCCCAGGTGGCCAAATTGTTCAATTAGCCACCAAGGGAGGGTCGGTGCCAGCATGACTGGCGCCCTGAGGCAAAAACCTTTTTTTGCCCCTACTGCATATTATGAAGGAATAGAGATTAAAAATGATCGATACCAACTTTAATCATGCATATTTTAACTTTCAAAAAGCTGAAGGAAAACAATTGCTAATCAGAATGGACTGAATAAGGAAAAATAAAAAACAGAAAAAGAAAAAGCAATATATTACATTTTGCTTGTCATAAAATAGAGAAGACACTTTCTGGAACTGCAAACACTTATAAAACGACCCCTCTGAATACATTGAAGCCGCCTGTCGCTGTGAAGAAAAGAATAATGTGCAAAACAAAGAATAACCCAGTAAAAAATATATCCTTTCAACAAAGGAAAGAAAGAAATCAAAACGTTTCAAGATGTTCCTGAGTTTGATTTTATCAAAATTAAACGTGTAATATTAATGCAAAAATGAAAGCAGATGCAGTTTGATGCATCATTTGTAAAATTAAATAATTTAAATATTATTTAATTTTTTTGAGATAAAAACTATTGTTTGTTGCTTAAAAAGATGCAGTCAATATTTATGGCCAATGCACTCCTAAGAACAATGAGCTCTGAGGCGGGCGCCTTACCGCCTCAGCCTAGTACCGGCCCTGCACCAGGGGGTAGTTGGAGAGTACCATATATTTCCGAATATAAGCCAATCCGTGTATAAGCTGAGATTGCATTAATCCTTCAAACATGTACCAAAAAGTCAAAACTCGTATATAAGCCTAGATAAAAATTTGAAGAAAAAAATTACAGTTCAAATATAATCGCCAAAGGGGGTGGCAAAAATTTCGCCAAGCAGGTAACATAGATCAAATATTTTCCAATCAAGACTTTGTGAAAGTGAGAAGCTAGGCGCCTACGGCGACAGATTGATCTCTTGTAACCCTGTCTGAGGCGAGCGCCGAGCGAGCACATTTTCCCCTATTCATTCATTGTGCTTTTTGCCCCAGAGTTTGCTAGTTTGTTTTACTTTTTTTATAGTTTTTATTTAGTTATTTTCTGCATTTATATTAGAAGGATGAGCGGGAATAGAAAGGCATACACAGCTAGTCGCGAGCGAATTATTATAGTCAGGAGCAAATTTCGCCATTTTGTTTTGGCGATGATGTCGCAAAATCCAGCTATAAAATATGTGCATATTCTTTTAAATAAAACTGTACTTATTTTATGCTAATTATTTCTTTAATGTAGGAGACATAAATTACATAATTAGAGTTCTATATTAGTCAATATTTCGCGATATATAGACCGACTTTTTTTTAGATTATCGGACCCGTATACAACTTGGGAGAAGTGGTAGTGCAGATTTCAGAATTTTGTGGATTTCAGGCCCCTTTAGTTAACTATGTTGAAAAAGTTCACAAGTTTCCCAGGTGTGAATTATATGCAAATAATGTATCTTTTTGTTTCCCTCCACCCTTAAACATGTTTAAAAACACTATATTTTTTAACCACAAGGTAGCGCTAGGCTTTATTTCGGAATTTTGGACCCCAACCCAAAATGGCGGATTTAAGTAAATGTCAACGTTGATATGTGCATTTTACTTCAAATTGCAGTTTTCTCAACGAGTTGATAAAAAAGTAACTTTTTTTTTTTGAAAAGGTAATATAAGTAAATCCATGCGTTAATATATTTTACGCAACAAAAAAAAAAAACAACTTATTCATGGATTTCAGTAAAACGCTCCAAATTACAACACACACTTCAGCAAAAATCACCATTTTACTATCACCTGCAATTGCATGAAAAAGAAAATAGGAGCTGCATCAACATGAAGAGAAGTCAAATCAAAACGCCAGTCATTTGTACAAATTACAAAGTTACTGGGCGCCATTTATGACCACAGAGAAAAAATTGAGCAAGTTAATTTATCCTTCTTTCTCTTTTTTTTTAATTAAATAAAACTTGAAAAATGAACTTTTAAGAACTTAAGGAAAAAAATAATTAATTTTTTATAGGGAAAAAAGATATTTAACTGAACTCAAGAAATCAAATTTCATCTTTCAACATAGTAGGGCTTTCTGGTTTTATCTTGGTTTCCTGAGTTTAGTTAATGTAAATCAGAAACATATCTACAATATTGCTTCTTTTTGAATCAAAAGTTACTGGTATTTATAAATTTAAAAGCTTCTTAGATTAATATTTTTCTGAATTAGCCCAAAAAGATTAGGAAATCTTCGGGAAAAGTGCCGAATTTTACAATTTTCCGAATTTTGGGATTCTGAAATTGGGGTCCGGTACTGTACTAACGTTGGGAGTATCTTTTTACTCCGTTGTTGAGGATTTAACTTGCCTAAATTCATCATCGGCAGATTGTGGCCCAAAAATATATTAGTTTTACGTTTACAAAAATGACTTTTCTGCAGACCCAGTTTGGGACAAAATCAACGCGGATTTCGGTCGCTGGCGTAATTCAGATCGGTGGATTTGTGGCGCTCGACTGTACATAAAATAATATCATTTTTCAAAATGGCACATTGCACAGAAATGAAACAAATAAAATTTTATGTTAAATGGAATACAAATCAAGAAACATAAAATGTTTACATTTTTAAAATTTACGTAAGTTTCTTCATTGTATACCAAAAAGAATAGTTTGATGGAAATAAAATTATTTCTTGGAACAATTGAGAAATTTTGAGAGCAGAGTGTAGTGCAGTGGATCATCCTTTATATGACATTCAGTTATATGAAGTTTCAGTGAGGTTCCACTTTTGGATTTAGCGAGGAGGGTACATCGATTATACCACATTATTGTTTATACGACGTTTTTTGGTAGTCCCTTTCAGTATCATATAAACGATACATCACTGTACATTGCAACTTTGAGCTGATTAGTGTTTTGCTAGGTAAGCAATAATTGGTTTTCACAAAATTGGTTCAATGTTTAACATCTATCCTCTTATCATGAATGCTCTTCATTGGTAACTGCATTTTTGATAAATACCTCCACCAGCAGCAACTCTGGGGTGGGGGGGGGAGATTGAGACTTTTTGTGTGTGTGTGTGCGAGTTTGTATAGGGTTGCCCCCCCCCCAACCCTATACAAACGGGGGGGGGGGGGTGGAGCCTGCAACAGAAAGCTCTTGTTGAAAAAAAAAAACATAATGAATAAGCATTTTGTATAACAACAAATATTTACTACTATAATTTCACACTATTTCAAATTAAATTTCAGAACAGGTTTAAAAAGAAATAAAACCTCAAGCATTTGTACAAAGTGACTTGTAAAATTGTTATAAAATCATTCAAAAAATGATAAACATTTGTTGAAATCTGAAAAAAAATAGAGTAAAACTTATTTTATAGCCACTTACCATAAGCCAGTACTTTTCCAAAATTGTGGAAACATTCTTACTGGAGTACCATCTGTGACAATAACGCTATAATCTTTAACGTCATGATACCAATAAGTTAAAGATCTATTTCTTGGAAGTTTTGGAGCAACTGAGCACTATAGATGAAAACAAAATTCTTAATTTTTACAGAAGTTACTATTACAGAATACTATTTTTACAGGAGTAATATTTAATATTTTCCCCAAGATACAAATTTAATATTAATGCATTATTAACATATGCTATTATACACAGTAATGTAGTACTGGGAAAAAAAGGTGGGGGCCGCTTACATATACGAATATCAAAAAGCAGGGGTACGCCTATGTTAACATTCAAAATAAGTGGGGGGACGCTTGTGTTAAAATAAAAAGGTAGGGAGACGCCGTCCCACTGCGTCCCACCTCGACTACACCACTGATTATACAATAGGTTATAGACAGATTTTTTCTTTTGGATTATATCAAGGCCATAGCCAGAAATTGTTTTCGGGAGGGGGACTTGACTTTGAAACATTTATGTTGAGGAAAGTTTCAAAAAGGAATATAATACTACATTCTGGTAACGGCCTTGGATTATATATAACCAGCTTGGACTCTGCATGGTTGCTGATACAAGGTATAACAGATGTACTAGTACCATGTTAAAAGGTAAATAGAAAAGTCATAATATATCATTATAATGTATATTAAAAAATTCTTATTAACACAATTCCTAATGATACAATTTAAGCTTACAACCCTATAACATATTTTTCATTTTGTCTCTCTTCATGCATTCCATTTATGTAAGAGTTAGAGAATCCAAGACCTATTTATATTATTACTCCCCTCCCCCGTAGTGCTTTTTCTATTTTGCCTTTAATAACAAACCGAAACAGCAATGGTTTCCTTTCTTAAATTCGTGTTTGAGTTTAAAAATCTATTGCACTAATCTAGTGCTCAACAACATTAATTATTTCTTTTCAAATAAATTCAAACCAAAGAAGAAAAAACTATAATGAAAAATACTAAAATATATAATTACGGAACAGCGAATGGCAAGCATTTGCAAAAAAATTTTGTACCATTCAGGACTAAACTTTTTATGAACGGAAACAAAATTAAAAAATTTATATATTTAAGGTTTCATGCAAAGAAATCAAATATAAGAAAGTTGGATAAGTTATTTTTCTCTGAAAATTTTGCTACGAAAGAATTCAAATGACACGATAAAATGAGTATACAGAGAGATCCCGAAGAAAATCCAAGATTTTTTTTTTTTTTTTCAAAAACTTACGTGAAAGAAGCAATGTGTAAAAGTTGACAAAGCAACGCATATCGAAACCATATTGCACATCATTGCATAAAATTGCCATATTGCATAAAAAATACCTTTACTAGATCTGTTTACATTTAATAGCAGAAAACAAATGATACGGGTATTTTCAGAGCACAAATAACAAAATAAATAAACACATAAATTCACTTTACACAAATTTTATCTGTAAACGGTCTTACCTCATACTCAGATACATTTACTTCGAATGAGTAATCAAATTTAAGTACACACAAAAAAATTACAAGAAATGAACTCATATTTTATTGCTCTTTAAAGATTGCAATCATAATTTTGAAAACCAAAATTAATATAAATAAAAACTATATTTTTACAATACTCTACGAAAAGCTTGACAAATAAAAATGATATTTATATACACAAAACACAACACAACATATGTTGTAGTGTAGCCTGTAGATGGCGCCGTATGCAGTTCATTCAAGTTACGTTACGATTGTCTTTTCATTCAAAGAACGCGAGAAAAAAAAAAAGGGAGGAAAAAATATCAAATTATTGTAATGTTTTTACATTTGAAGCGCAGTACGCTGCAGTTTTTTTTTTTTTTTTGCTCTCAAGTAAATTTTACTTCATAATTTCTGGATGTTATGGATATAAATGTTTTTAAAAAATGTAATTATCATTTAGCACATTATTTTATGGAGGCCGAATACTTTAGGTCTTGTACTATATTTTCTTTTCTCTTTTTGTTTTGACTTTCCTCTTTTTTTCTTTTTAAATTGTCATTGTAGAATATCAAGATTTTAAGTTCTTATTTTAAAACTTTAAAGCACAAAATTGCAATAATTGCAGACACGAGTTTCAGAGTTCAAAAGGCTGGTCCAGTGTTGCAGTCGAAGGGAGACGGTGTTTCCACCTGCATTTTTATTTTACAGAAGCATGTCCTCACTTTTTTTAATAACTTACGCTCGTATTTGACTACACCCCTGCAAAAAAAAAAAAAAAGATGAAGTTCTTTAAACGTAGTATTTATTTCATCTTATTTTCACAACTTTTGTGTTACAATGATATTCGTTATCATTTGAACTTCAAGGAATGTTTAGGATTAATTTTTAATTGTGTAACTTCTTTCTATGAATCAGGAAAAAATTAAACATTGAATGATATTATTTAATCCCTGAAAGTTGATTCGCAATATTTTCAAGTATTCCCACAAGCAACATATGCAAGTTTCATATCAGTATCAGATGGGTGCGTTCTCAGCAGGGGGTAGCCCACCAGGGGGAGGGGAGGGTCACATGGCGCTACTGAGCCATTGATGATTTTAAGGTGGGGCTTCAGGTGGTTGTTTACAAGGGGTGTGACCCCCTGATGAGGACGCACCCATCTGATATGTGAAAACTTTCATACGGTTAGTGGGAATATTTGTGAATATTGCGAATCAACTTATGAGGGAATGAACAAAATCATTCAATGTTTATTTTTTTCATGATTCATAGAAAGAAGTCAAGCATTTCGATTAAGATAAAATAATAAAATAAAAATTTAAATCTTAACTGTCTTTGAAGTTCAAATGAAAAAGAATCATTGTAATAATAAAACGAAATAAAATGAAAATTCGACAAAATAAATACTACGTTTAAAGAATTTGAATCTTTATTTTTTTTTCTGCAATGAAAAATATTTTTTTTCTTTGAGGGGGGGGGAGATGCGCTAATGACGTGGGCACCCCAGCCTAGAAAGAAAAAAGGGGTGACTCCAGTACATTTTAACTATACACTCTCAGAAATAGAACTCTCATATTCGACAATTCTTCAACCGTCAAGAAAATTTCGTCATTTACAACGATTCTTTTCTCGCGCGATCACGTGACTTAAAAAAGTTCCTAAACAAATTTCATCAATTTGACGAAAGGTTTACTCGGAGCATTTTTCACGAAGTCATTTCGTCAAATACGACGAAGTTTCATGAGATTTGAGCATGCGTTTCAGAGAATGTAGTAGAAAAACTGGAATATGTCCACAAGTTTGTCCTCTTAATTTCTTCTGAAATAGGAGAGGATATATACGCGCACACACACACACACACATATATATATATATGTATATGTATATGTATATATATATATACGAAGGGTGATCAGAAAAAAAGGTTACAAGTGGAATAAAGAAATATTTATTTACAATAGAAAGGAAATACAAAAGGACTTTAAGAGGAGTACGTTCCTATCACTTTTTGACATAATCATCACCAAGTATATTTAGGAATTTATCAGAACGCAAAACCAACTTGTTTAACCCGTCGTTGTAGAAATCAGGTCCCTGTCCATTGAGCCAGGTCTCGGCGGATGTTTTCACTTCGATGTCTAAAGAGAACAGTATATGCTGGATAAGTAGTACTCCTTTAACCTCGGAAACAGGAAATAGTCACTGGATGCCAAATCTGGGCTGTATGGGGGGTGACTCCAGATTTTCCACCTGAACCGTCAGAACAATTCCCGCGTTTTTTTAGCAGTATGGGGCCTGACATTGTCATGTAGGAAGATGGCACCTTCACTCAACATGACAGAATGTCACTCTGTCAGATGCCGACGCGTTCTTTGCCTATAAAAATTGAATCACGGTTCTCACTTCCACACGAGACCCATTTTCGAAGCATCTTGTTATTTTAATCGTCCTGAACCGTCTGGGAACTTCCACTACCTAACCACACACCAGTTATATGACAAGTAGCGCCATCTGTCTACACTCTAAGGAAACAAAACTTTTCTACAATATGTAGTTTTCAAATACTGCGGCTTGCAACTTTTTTCTGATCATCCCTCGTATATATATATATATATATATGTAAGAACGGCTGTCCCGTTCTATCTTCTACAGCTGTGGCCGCTAAAACCCATGTAAGACGAGGCACAGGGTTTCGTTGCAATTCTTTATTGGTAAACTTTAACACACAAATATCATAACATTAATATTGTTGGAACGAAGGACATGAAGTCATCAGCACGTTTCAAGAAGCAAGAAATCCCGATTTTCGTTCGGGCAGTCGTATTTATATGGGGGAAAATCTCTTAGACTGCAGACAACATTCCCTACACCACGTGATAGCACGTGGTTTAAATAGGAGGGCCATATGGAAAATAAAATATATTATTGGCTTTAATGCCGTAGACAGGGGCTGGCCTAAGTCTACGGGGAAAAAAATAGTCTGGAGGGAATTAATGAGGGAAACCAACTTGAGCTTAGGCATGACCATATATGGTAACGCGTTAGAGAAATTTATGAGTGAGACAACCCTGAGTTGTCAAGTTTAATATGGAAAAAGCCAGACAAAGGAGACAAAGGACTTCTCCATATCACAGCCTGACAAAGGATACAAAGGATTTTTCCATATTACATCCCCCCTCCCCAAAAGTTCTATTACTTTAAATATTGAAGAAGTGAAATATCTGCAGCCTTTTTCCCCACATAAATTTATGTATTAAATTTTATATAAACATATCACATTTTGAATGAAATACTATACAGTTACAAAAATTACTGAACATTTTCATCACAGATTATTATACTCTTACTAAACGATATTTACAAAATTGTATTTACAGTTCAGTTTAATTACAGTTGGATTATTCTGTTGCAGTTCAAAAGTGAATGACTTATATCACATTATTCATGTGATAGTTTGAAATTTGTTGGTGGGTAATATTTCCTCAATCTTGACACATGTACTATGTCTGATTTTTCTTTGCTGTGTGCATTTGGTTTATTGATTTCATAAGTTACGTCCGTAACTTTTCGAAGAATTTTATATGGTCCACTGAACGGTTGCGAAAGTTTTCGTGAATTCGGATATTTGAATTCTTCATATATCACAAAGTCATTTGCATTAAAAGATTTGTCGACAAATCTGGCATCGTAATATATTTTATTTTTTTCATGATACTCTTTAGTTCTTTCCACTGCCAGTTTTCTAGCTTCCTCAACAGGAGGATAAATGTCTTCATTTACTGGATTTTGAAAAGGCACTGTACCGTACATTAAATACGCAGGTGGGAACTTCGTAACTGAGTGTGGAGTTAGGTTGTATTCTTGAGTCACCTGCTCTAATAATTTAGGCCATGGCACGTTTCCAGAAGCTGCGTTCACTTTGCACTTTAGGCGAGTGACTATTGTTTGGTTCAGACGTTCCACCTTACCATTTGTCTCTGGTCTATGAGCTGTGGTTAAAAGCTGTTTAATTTTGTGGTGCTTTAGAAATTTCTTGAAATGAGATGAAGTAAATGATGGATTTCTATCACTTAATACACTTTTAGGTATTTGAACACTGAAAATTTGTTTAAGAAAGTTGACGTAAGTTTCAGTAGTGATTGATTTTGATGCAAAAGACCACATGTATCTAGTATGATGATCTATAAACAATGTTAAATATTTTTTCGTGGAATTGTAGTAGTTGAAACCACCCACACTATCTACTGCAACGAGATCAAATGGTTTATCAACTGGAGGCATAGACTGTAAAAGGCCAAATCTTTTTTGTCGAGGCTTTTTGTTTACCTGACAAATATGACAATGTTTGTTAAATCCAGTTATATCTAATGTTATATTTTGCCAATAATATACAGGCGTAAGTAAATTAATTGTTTTTTGAATTCCTGGGTGTCCAAACTTTTCATGGACAGTCTCAAGTAATTTACGGCGTAAAGAAAAAGGAACAACAATTTTAGTAAAACCCTTTTTACGCAGGCATAACACGTTATTAATTTCGACAAAATTACCAGTTAAATTGTCATTTTTTTGAGCCTCTTGAATTTCATCCAATTGCAGTAGATGCGAAACGTGGTTTCCTATATTTTTTTCAACACATTCATTATTTACAGGTATATCTCTTGAGAGCATGTCAGCCTCGAAGTTTGTGGTGCCTTTCGTATATTTAATATCATAGTCATACATACTTAATTGTAAGGACCAGCGGAACAAACGACCTTTTAAGTTTTTTACATTTTTGAGCCAAACTAACGCCGCGTGATCGCTATGTATGACGAATTTATGGCCAAAGAGGTAGTGGTGGTACTTATTTAAAGCATCCACAACAGCTAGACATTCCAACTCAGTAATACTATAATTCTTCTCGTAATCTTTTAATGAGCGGGAATGGAAAGCTATGGGATGTAAGGCACCCGAACTGTCTGGCTGTTTTAATATTGCTCCCACACCAGTTTGACTTGCATCAACACAAATATGACATTCTTTTTTAGGATCAAATATTTTTAAAATTGGTTTACAAATTAAAGAGTTTTTCAAAACTTGAAATGCTTCTTGGCATTTGTCAGTCCATTGCCAAGTTGTATCTTTTTTTAGCAAGTGGTTTAATGGATTTCTAATAGTTGCATATTTATCTATAAATTTATGGTACACATTTATTGACCCCAGAAATCTTTGGAGAGATTTAACATTTTTAGGCGGTTGTAATTTTTTAATAGCCTCAATATTACTATTATCGGGCGTTACAATACCATTACAAATTTCATACCCTAAAAATTCAATTTTAGTCTGTAAGAAAGAACATTTTGATGCTTTTAACTTTAAATCTTCCTGTCTGCATATCTCAAACATTTGTTGAATATGATCTAAATGTTCTGAAAGGGTTTCAGAAAAAACTATTATGTCATCAAAGTAATTGGCTGCAAATTTTATTTTATGTTTTGTAAGTATTCGACGCAAAGTTCTTTGAAAAATACTTCCTGAATTTTTCCACCCGAAGGGTAATTTGTTCCACTCATATAAGCCACTATTAGTGACAAAAGCGAGCTTTTCAGTATCGTCGGGATGAATTGGTATATGCCAATATCCGGAAGCCATGTCTAATTTGGTAAAATATTTGCTTTTCCCTAATTTATCTACAAGTGTTTCTATCAGGGGTAATGGTTCTGCGTCGGACTTAGTAATTTGATTTAATTTTCTGTAGTCTATACATAATCGACTTTTTTTATTTTCGTCTCTTTTAAAAACTAGTGTAACAGGTGCAGAATACGGCGATGAGCTTTCTTTTATTATATTAGCCTTTAATAACTCTTGAATTTGATTTTCAATTTCTTCTTGTTGCTTTGGGGAAGTTTTATATGCCCTTAACGACACCGGTAAGTCGGATGTTAACCTTACCCGTTGAGGTTCAATTCTAATTGTTCCAACATCATATTTATTTTTGGAAAATATATCCTCGTAATTTCGCAATATTTCTTTTAACTTTGAATTTTCCTCAAATTCCGAATGTCCATCGACAGGATCGCGACATTGTAGGCCTCCAATGCCGCAACCAGTCCCAGAAACATCGGACGAAATACGAAAATGATTATTCTTTTCGCAACTCATTTTTTCATTTCTATCTTTCTCTTGACAAGTTTTCTTTTCCGTGCTACTCTTTTTCTTTTCATTTTCGTTATAATGTAATTCCGTCACCCTTTCCTTAGTTTTACTTTCTTTCGGATCTTTCACTCTTTTAATTTCCTTATCAATTTTCTTGCGTATTTTTCCCGTACTATTATTTTCGTTTTTATTTTCTTTTACTTTATTTCCACAGTTCCTAACTAGGATTTCAGGTAAAATATGCAAAGACAAGTCATTCGGTTCGGAATCAGAAAAGGTGATCAGTCTTCTCTGATCCTGCATAACGACATGTCCTACACAATCTATGACCAAACGAAATCCCCCGCAACTCTTTAAACCTAATATGGCATAAGGTAAATCGGTGTCTAGAACATAAAATTCCACCGGTTTAACTATATTGCCGACCTTAAGGTAAAGAATACACGTTTGGTTAAGCTGTAGCATTCCCTTCGTTTGTTTTATTTTTACAGCGATTTTTTCTTTAATCGAAACATTTAATGTTTTTGCAATTGCACTCGGGATGATATTTAATGTTGAACCGGTATCAACATTTAAATAAATAGTCTTTAAATTCGAATTTGTATTTTGAGTGTACGCGTCATTAGATAGTTGATAATCATTTTTAAATTTCGCCTCATTTTTAATAATATACCCGGGTATTATTAATTGTCATACTTCGTTAACTCTCTGATTTTCTTCTCTTAATTGATTATCTTTCTGCTGAGGTGGTAGTTTAAATCCAGCATTCGATGTATTTGGCTTATTCACACATGTTTGTCCCCAATGATATGCGTTGGAGATTCCTTGTTGTGCGCAAAATTTACAAGGATTAGGGGGTAACTCCTGCGAAAAATGTGCAGTCTGTCTTTTTACTGCATTTTGTCTTTCATTATGACCTACAAACCTAGGTTTATTCTGTTGGTAAAAATTAGGTTGGTATACATTGTTACTATCTTGACGAGAATAGTTATATTGTTGACGAAAATTACTTTGATCATGATTTTTTGGCATCCAATTTTGATAAAAGGGGGGCTTCACCCTAAAAATATTTTGTTGCTCCCCTTTATAAGCGGACTTGGGTGTTTCATGTGGAACTTCATTTATTAATTTTGAAACTACCTGAAGCCATTCGGTGGGAGTTTCTGGCTCTTTTATTACCAAAAATGCCCTAACTTGGGCAGGTAGCCCCACTGAAAGCCCCTCAAGGATATGTTGATTACTAAGTTTTATTTTTCTTCCCATTTCTACTTTTTCAGTAAAATAGGAGTACAACTCTTTTGGATTTCCAGAAAATTTTAAATTTTGAAAATCAAGAAAACTATTTGCTGGAGTAAAGTAATGTTCTTCAAAAATTTGAATGATTTCATGAAAGGAATTACAGCAAAGGCATTGATTGATGTAGAGCTTTAAGGCTGACCCGCGAATAAACTTCTGAAAATTTTTTAATTTCCAATTATCATTTAAATTGTTCTGAGCCGTTTGCTGGTTAAAGTGAGCTAACCATGCTGAAAAATTTATCCCTAACTCTGGTTCAAATAATAAAATTTCAGGTGAGCTACCCGAATTTTTGTCTTTTATTTCAATTTTTGAAGTAGAAGAGCCATCTGCCAAACTTATCTCTTTTATTTTATCACTAATCGTTTGACATTCTGAATCCATTTTTATTAAGCTTAAATCGGCAGTTGCCTCTGCTTGAGTTTCCGCATCCTTACGGTTTAAGTTATCTCCATCCATGTTTGAATTTTCTTTGTGGGAAGACTCTAAGTCAGAATTTTTTTCATTTTCAATGGTCTTGCTCATTTTACCACTACGTAATAACATAATTCTAATAACACACAAATTTTTGACATTTTTCCTTTTTTACCTTCCCACTTTAACAACAAAAATATTCCGCGTAAACAAATGCATAACATCTAAAATATATACAGAACTATTCATAATACTGCAAAAAATATACCATAATTTCAATTACACAGCACATTGATAAATTTACTATTTCAAACATCTTAATGTCAAAAAAAAAACCGTGCTGACAAGATCCCTTTTAAAAATTTAAACCGATAATTAATATATCATCAAATAAACAACTTATTCTTCCAAAGCACATGATCAATTTATATCATAATAAATTCTAAAGCAATATCATGTGAAAATAAACCAAACGGGAGAAAAAGATATTCATATAATTATAAGATATTTATGGAGAAAATTCGAAATAATACCATTTTGGAATAACACATTAAAAATTACTTTATCAAAATTCACTTCCAGCACATGAAAATAATTTCTATTCTAAAGCACCACACATTCACGATTCTTCGGTGAAATCACGCCGCAGAACGCAAACACTCTTCGCTTCTAAAAGCCACAACAGGGGCGAGCTTTTCCCCACTCGGTGAAAGAAGCCGCACATTGGTTCATTGAACCGTCTGGAAAGATGATCCACGCTGCTACATCGGCGCGGCACATTGCAGATTTAGTATTGCTTTTCTTCGATTGTTTTTTTTTTTCTGCAGGAGCCCGGATAGGAACATAAATCCTACCGGCTTGTAAGAACGGCTGTCCCGTTCTATCTTCTACAGCTGTGGCCGCTAAAACCCATGTAAGACGAGGCACAGGGTTTCGTTGCAATTCTTTATTGGTAAACTTTAACACACAAATATCATAACATTAATATTGTTGGAACGAAGGACATGAAGTCATCAGCACGTTTCAAGAAGCAAGAACCCCCGATTTTCGTTCGGGCAGTCGTATTTATATGGGGGAAAATCTCTTAGACTGCAGACAACATTCCCTACACCACGTGATAGCACGTGGTTTAAATAGGAGGGCCATATGGAAAATAAAATATATTATTGGCTTTAATGCCGTAGACAGGGGCTGGCCTAAGTCTACGGGGAAAAAAATAGTCTGGAGGGAATTAATGAGGGAAACCAACTTGAGCTTAGGCATGACCATATATGGTAACGCGTTAGAGAAATTTATGAGTGAGACAACCCTGAGTTGTCAAGTTTAATATGGAAAAAGCCAGACAAAGGAGACAAAGGACTTCTCCATATCACAGCCTGACAAAGGATACAAAGGATTTTTCCATATTACATATATATATATATTCATTCTGAAAAAGGGGGTGGAGGCATGTGAACTTTGGTTTTGTTTGCGTTTGGTATCCCCCCCCCCCCTCTATCTTTTTACTCTATGCAGGGGCACAGAAAACGGCTTGTTCGGCTGGCCCTGGCCTTGACCTGTTTTTACCGTAATATATATATCAGTTTTTATTCAAAAATAAGCTATCAACATACCCAACTTCAGTGTTTTATAATAAAAATGCATTGTAATATAGCCAAAAGTCACGGTCACTTTCATTTTCAGGCAGTTTTTCAAATTTCTTGAGAGATGTATGACAAAATGTTTTTATAACTTCGATCATGTATAATGTTTACCTCGCACTTTCCAGCAAAATTTACATCCGCGAACATTTAGGGGATCAACAACAAATTGCAAAAAAAAGCGAAGTTGTTTTTAATCATTCTGCATCGTAATATGCTTGAAATAAGCTGTAAATTTCACTGAAGAGTTTACTTGCTATGGAGTACAAAAACTGTACCCATTTTCATAAAGTTCACTCAAATTCACGAAGTTATAAGCATTGCTTTCCAAAATGCTAAATTTCTCCAGTATGTCTTTGGCGTATTATAGCATACAGTTTTTCATGAAATTTCACCAAACTCGCAGATAGAGAACATACAAGAGAATCATTATAGCGAAGTTAGAAATTTAAAAAATGAATGTATTAGAAAAAATATGAGCACTTCAAGCAATTAATTTTAGATTGCAATTTTTAACTTTCATAGCTTCATATCCAAGCATATAATACAGAGCAATTAGAGAAACACGAAAAAAACGAACAGAAAACAATCAGTTGATTATCACGAAAATTCAAAGATATCAGCAATTCAATGAGTAGTTTTTCAACTTTTGGGAGAACAATGATGAATAATAAGGGATCGTTCACAAATCAGCCGCATAGGTTCGCAGTCATACATATATGCTGTGGTTCGTTATAAAATCTGAGCATTTGTGAAAAATCTCTGACCAGTCTCTAAACAGACTGGAATTTTATTAAATTGCAACGAAAACGTATAGTGTCTTTAAAGAGTGGAAAAACATAATGCACAAAAAGCAATCTCATTCCAAAACACTCATCACTACTCTAAAGAAATTAGCAGCAACCACAAAATAACTTTTATTAATTGTGATTGTATGGGCTATTTCTGTTAAATTGTTGAAAGGTTTTTTTTTAAAAAAAATTAAGTTTCATCATCCGATGTAACAGAAATTCAAAAATAAATAAATAATCACTGGATACTGTGACTTGTAGCTGTGGCTGTGAATGCAGGACATCAGTGTCCAAGGCGGTATGTTCCAGATAACAGGGTGCATCAGCGAGCAAAAGAACTCTGCACCCTGGTGTCATTTTCAAACATTATCATTGAATATATTTGTCAGCCTTCCATCATCAATCGACGTATAGGGCAAAGAGTCATGTTGCAATTTTTACATTAATTTTACAATAAGTAACTAATTTGCAAAACTCTCTGAACAGTTTTTATTTCTTATATTTTGCTTCCTTCAAATGCATTTTTATTTCCAGAAAGAGAATTAACTACCAGTTTCACCTAAATTTCATCGCGACACATTTTCTTCACATTACTAAAAAAATTTATGAAATATTAATTGCCAAAGGAACCCCTGCCAACCTTCTACGGAATCCACTTTGGGAAACACTGATCTACTTCAGTTCCTAATGAGCAAAAATAATAATAATAAAAATTAACAAAATAAATGAAAAAAATAAATAAAAAAGAGGAAGGAGAAGAGGAAAACACAGAGGGAAAGAGAAACCCAATGACACCTCTATCAGATGCCTTTGATACAATATAAGAGTTTAATCATCATCATCATCACCTAGATTTGCAGATGGGCGATCAGGCCCTGAAGGGGCCTTTTACCCGGATATCCTTTGGGAGGAGTTATAAGAGTTTAATGTAAAGTGTTTTTGATTTTATGAATTTTAAAACACATTACGACTGATTGTGAAAAAATGTATGAGAAAGAATATGTATACGAAAATATTTCAGTGTACGAAAAGAAGAAATATTTTCAACTGTAAATTCCGATTTAATTTCGAAAAAACATATTGTTTCGTGTGTTGTTTTAATTACCCACAAATTTAGAGAGGAATATGAAATAATTTTCTCAATGTTTGAATTTCTATAAAATAAAGTAATCTTGTAATTTTCCAGCAGAATTGTGTTCAATTCTCTGCTCTTTCCAGTTTTAGATAACAAGGTCTACAAAATGTACTTCTCTTCGGAAGAGAATTGTAAGCAAACGTACTGATAGATGGAGCTACTGACTGAATGCAAAGAACTTCAAACTCTGTTTATTTTCATTTTTTCAATATATTAAAATGTTCTATGAGGAAGCAGTTGTAAAAAACAAAATATTAATATAAAATGACTTAGCAAATAAATAAACAAAAATATAAAGATTCACACAGTTTTAATATTTTCGAAATTTTAATATTTTTCGAAATTGCTCTGTAGAAGAGGGATTCTGTTTGGAATAAAAATAGTTCTTGGTTATTAAATTTAAAACGGAAACGAAGAACGATAACGATGTCAGTTGAATATTTATAACGTGATATTAAAAGTATAAATTTTAGAAAATAAAGTTGATCCGAAACTAATGTCAAGTTAGAAATGGCCTTGATTCTACAGTGATTGAAACTAGATGGCGCCGACTACTTGAAAACTTGAAATCAACTTCAAGTGTTCCCGAAATTCAAATGTTCCCCAAACTTTTCCGCTTTTTATCTTTGCAAATACCGTCGTCACATTTTCGATTTTCAAAAATAATTTTTTGGTAAAATTGTAAGCAAAAGTAAAGATTGCAATGATTTTAAACAAAGGTATCAACAATTTACTGACAACTGAACATACAATTAAAAAAAAAAGCATCGTTTTACGATTATTTGGTTGAATCAGTAATGTGAGATATGTGCGGGAAAGAAAATGAACTGTTTTATTTAAAGTATAAGTGGACAACTATCATTAAATCAAAAATCAATCATCAAAAGTACGAAATTGTCCCTGACTGAAGCGTAGACGTATTTATTTAGGTTTAAAAAAACCCAGGGGTATTGAAAATGGCTGTATTCTGAAGTATCAAACCATACACAATTATACTTATAAACTACTTGAAACATATCGTTACATTTCAATAGAAGATATCTTTTTATAACTATTATTTTTAAAGTTTTTAAAACTATAATTAAAATAAAGCTTTATTTGACTAAGTTTCTTCTTCAAGGCTGATATAAGGTGAAGTTTACTGGAATAATCAATATTTCTGACCAAGCTACTTTTTATTGGAAGCAAAGTTGACGATCGTGCATGCGATATGGTGTAAATCGTTTTTAACATTTAGAGGAGCCGCTGCATCTTTCTTTTTAAAGAAAAGAATTGAGAAACTCAAAACGGTTTATTTTCAAGTGAGCGCTTAACACGAAAAAACCTGAATTTTCACAATATCTCAAAATCTGACTTAAGAGATGAAGCTTTAAACATAAAAGAAAGGAAATCATGCAAAAACTGATAGAAAAAATCTGATATTATTCTCACAAATACAAGCAACTTACACATTTCAAAAACTTAAATTGTCACTTTTTTGTCACAAAAAAAGAAAAAAGAAGGGAGACGTAGTCCTTCAGCGTCCCTAATCAACTACACGAGAGGTCTCCAAACTTTCCAGCCTTAGGGCCATACTAATTACTCAAATAAGTTCCAAGGGCCAAAACCGTTTCAGTTTTCTAGGTGTCTGGTGGTCAAAAGTGGAAATAGGCAGTTTCCTTTCAGACGTTGATGTCATTGCGAATGAACTTAAGATTTTTAAAAATCCATTTGAAACTGACATTGAAATCATAACCTCAGATCTTCAAATGGAAATTATTGGTTTACAGTGCAGTATTAAGAGCAAATTTCAAAACTCATCTCTGTTGAAATTTTGTAAGAGTTTTCCACTGCTACAATTTGATAACTTGAATGAATTTGCTCAAGAGCTATTTTTCTGTTTTTAGTACTACTTACTTGTGTGAGAAAATCTTCTCCAAAATGAAGTACACAAAGGATGTTTACAGTTCAAAATTAAGCAATGAGGATCTTTAATCTCTTTTAATAAACGCTACAAGTAAAATTGGACATCAACTACGAACTACTGTTAGTATAAAATCCCAATTTGATAACTGTCATTAGTTTTTTTTAGAAGTGGACACTTTTTATTAAGCTTTTCCTACTAAGTAAATAAAACCGAGTTTTTATCAGTCTGTGCATTTTTTTTTTTATAATTTTTTTCAAATCCAACTTATCACTGCAACAATAATAACAATAAGCCAATAGCTGTCGTGGGCCGTAGTTTGGAGACCCCTGAACTACACCATTGGTGTCTCGTCTATATATATATATATATAAATATATATATATATATATATGTTTTTATACAAAACGCTCTCCTGTTCCCTTATGAAAAATAGTCCGTGAGTTAGTTTTATTTTTAAAAAATTGATAAATGCGATTAAATTGAATAACATATTTTACGCTGAAATATTTCACACCAGTTTTTAAATTTATGGCGAAAATCATGATATTTTTGTTTTCGAAACAATTTTTGTTGCATCAACGAATATTTCCAACGAAAGAAAAGGAGTTAATATTCAAAAATTTAGTTTTATTATTGTACTGTGGCATTAGTTGCCAATGCATTCATATCGTGTATTCAATCTGGACTTTTTTTAAATTAAGAAATAAATTAGCAATTTAGGTTGAATTCTTAAACGGAATATCCTAAACTGGCTTCAAAGCACGAGTAACAACAACGAAAATATCGCTGCTTAGGTTTTTCCCTCGTGCAGTAGCAGTAAAAATAAGATATGGAAAACAATGAGCAAGCGCAAAACCTAAATGAAGGAATTTGTGCCGTTGTTGCTCCCAATTTGAAGCGAGCTCAAGAACTCATCCACCGTAGCTCTGAAAATTAGAAACTCTTAGGACACTAGGAGGGAAAAAATCTTGACCTTCCTTTTGACGCCATCATCAAAAAAATTTACAGCTGAAATCGAACTGAAGGTGATTCGTATCTTAAATTTGATTATTATTTCCTGTGTCACAAACTTCGTATACTTCAAAGTGATATTTTTACCTATTTTTACAACCCTGCAACTAATAATAATAATTTTGTTCAGATTTTTTTAATTCGTCGTTAAAATTAAAGGTAGTAGATAAAAAAATTGCAGCAACAAGTTTATGTACTGTAACATTATTCGCAAAAACTACGAAATTTTTCAAATTATTTTACACGATTTTTCAACTGAATATTATAGGGAAAACATTATGTTTCGTTAAAACTTATGTTGTGACGTTTTTCTCTTGTTAAGTGTCGTTGTCATGAATACATGTTAAAAGCAAGCAACTGAACTACTCAGCTGTCTCAGAATTTGAAAATATTGAAAGTAACTTTTTTTTTTGAAATGGAAAGAGCAATGTATAATGTGTAAAAATAGAAAGTGAACCTTTAAATTAAATCATTTTAATCTTATGTATCAAGATATCTGAAAGGCTAGAATATTTTTTACGCTAGCGATAAACACGTTTTCTGCTTAAGAAAAATAAATTGTTCGCACATGCGATTATTGTTGTTTTCCTCCAATAAACAATTATAACTTATGAAAACGTTAAATGTTGACGAACAGAATTAGAAAAGTCATTTAGTTCGGTGATAAAGGAGTAAACACGCATAAGAGTACATATAGGCCACTCCCGGCCTGCGGAACGGATGTGGCCCGCCCTGGGTTTTAATCCGGCTCGTGAAACATTTTAAAATCTTGTCTACTGGGTTCGTCTTTGTTTCATTAATAATAAGGAAACTAGTAAATGTTACCTAATAAATAGAAGCATCGAATCAGGCATGCAGATGAATATTTTAAGAATATACGGCGCCTGTGTATTAGTGGAGCTGATTCTAACATCGATTATATTGTTTCTAAAGTACAAGCTCACAAACTTCTCATTCATTTCTGCTGAATGTAAGTTACTGTCAATAGTCAAGGCCGTAGCCAGAAATTTATTTCGTGGGGAGGCTCTATGAATCACTTATGTTGCGGAAAGTTTCAGGGAAGAATATATGCTATATTGCGAAAAATTAAATACAATATCACTTACGATATAGGGTCAGTTGGGGTAATTGTAAACAAGCTTCATAACTACACTTGTGTTGGTTTTGAAAACTTAACTGGTTGTGAGTGATGAACTGGCAGCATAGGGAAGACATTGAATCATTTTCGTAGGTTTCGAAACAACTGTGGAGGCGTCACAATTGTTTGAAAATGCCACAGTGAAAAAAGTTGTTTAACAAAATTTAGTGATCTTACATTTTTCTCTCCAGTTCATCTACAAAAGCAATGTAAGCGGTTTCCACCATTTTTATTTGTCACATAGAATGCTGCTAAAAACATTTAGTTATGAATTTAATCCTCTCTGTTATTTTTCATGTGCAAATTAGGTGTTTACAATTACCATATATATTTCGTACTCTGGGGTAATTGTAAACACTTAACTTTATCGTATTTGCAATATTTTGGGGGAATAATAAGTATTATATTTTGATGTAAATTACACTTTTGTGTCTATTTTATATGACTTTTGCTGTTGTTGCTAATGCCACTTGAAAATCCAAGCCCCCCTTGCAGGACGACCATGAATTAAAGAAACTCCTACTGATTATTAATGAGCTCCGCTAAAATGAAGTACACTTGGCTCAGAGGCCAAGATTTAAAGATTTTGAACCAGCTCCCGGATGAGAGATCGTCACCTAGGTTGGTCCCTCAGTGGCAATTATTTCTAACTTGGTGGACATTTGATGCGACGATGTGTTTTACGTGCACAGCGCCCTTTAGCGCACTCGGTCTCAGAGTAATCAGTCGCGGGAGGTGGTCACCCTCACAAGCGTTGACCACGGCCAGTTGTGCTTCACTTTCGGTGTTCTGTGGGATCCAAGCTTAGCCGACTGATCCACTGCTGGACAACTTTTACAAAAAATTGTCTCATAACTTGATTTTTTGCAAGATATTTCTCCTTAAATGATCTCAGCCGACTCATAACATAACACAGCGGACCACATGCGGCCAGTTGACCGCAGATTGAGAACCATTGCTCCGGAACTTCTTAAGCCTTCAAGCAGACTGTGTATGAAAAAATTTTCCATTTGCATCAACCTTATTCGAAAACAAATCACTGTTTACAATTACCCCAGATCTCTGGGGTAATTGTAAACACAACGGGGTAATTGTAAACACGAGCTTATTCGCTAACAAATAGTCATAAATCCAAAATGTTTGTACACATTTACTCACTAGAAGTACAGTAGTGGCTACAATCCTCACAATTTTATCTCTGAATTCATTCAAGAGGTAGGGAAGGATCAAAAGTTAAAATATTGAAAAAGCGTTTACCATTACCCCAACTGACCCTAATAAGCCAATGAATAGTGAGGAGACATGATTAACTTGTCACAAATCTTTACATTCTAATTATAAATCAATTCGTGCTTATCACACCCATTCAGAGCTAACTCTGTGTAAATAAAAACGCACTGTGGTAAAAATTTTAGTCTAAAAAATCAAGTTTTTACGTACTGGTTTACCACAAGAAGAAATCAATTTTTTGCTACTTTTTCGGAAATTAACAAGAAGTTCCGTGTAGAAAATACGAGACTACTTTCCCGTATACACCAAATACAAATTTATAATCTTCCTATATCTTTCTCTCTCTTTCTCATTTAGCTTTAGTTCTTATTACTTCAAATATACCTTTTTCAACGGATAATACATATTCATTCACCCACTCATTCATTCTTTCATTGATTTCGTCATTTGTTCATTCATTCATTCATTAACTCATTCATGTATTTATTCACTAATTTGTTTATTTATCATTTATTCATTCATTCATTCTTTCATTCTTTCAATCTTTCATTGAGAAATATCCTGAAAAGTCCCGATAAAAAAATTTCATAGGAAAATAGGCTCGTTCAGTTCTTGTTGAACTTCGTATCTGTACATGTTCTACATCATAACATCTTTCCGATAAAGTTTGTTGCAAGCAAATCCGCCGGTTAGATCAGGATTTATATGGGATTGAAATTTCCCCGAAGGTGCTAATGTTAATTTTTTTTGAACTGTTCAAAAATGAACAAAAATTGTTCAAATCAATATTTTATGCCAAGAGCTTCTTCCAATAAGCTCGCTCATAGGAACTTGAATCTTGTGCCTAGAGTTTACAAAATTTGCTTCATTTTTTGCCGATAGGCGCTAATGTTAACAGACTATGAGCGGGGCGGCAGGTACTAGTACCCGTTTCGTTCATCGCCGTTGAAAAGCGGGGCTGGTATTTGCACCTGTTTAAAATCACCACTTTAAAGTCATACAAGGGAAAAAATAATGTTTCATATAATGTATGAATTGATGTATTTTTTAGAACATGTTTTAACTTCGTCAACTTAGCCGACAACTACGCAACAGAGTTGCGCGTGATACGTCGCCCGCTCATATAATATGTTAAAATTTTTTGAACTGTTCAAAATTAAACTAAAAATTGTTCAAATCAGAAAGAAAAATATGGAAATCAGATGTCCTTGCCGATATCTTTATGCAAATTGAAAAAGAATTTTTTGAATCGAACAACTCGTTCAAAATTTATTAGGGGAACAGACAGACCAACGGACAGACATAACAGAGCGACAGACCGACAGACACTTTTTCCCCCGTCTCAAAACCCTACTTTCAATTTTTTATTTTTCAATCTTTATTTAATTATTTCATTTTTTTTTTTTGCTTTTGTTTATTTTTAACGATATTTTTACGATACCATTAAGCTTTCTTTCATGCTTTATTATTATTATTTTTTTTTTACTTTTAAGGGAAATTAGGCTAAAAAATGTATGTGCAGTTTTATCTTATTAATATTGTGTATTTCTTTTTATATTTCATGTCCAGGTATTTTAAGAAACATATTTGAAGGAAAAAATGCATAAGCTACTTGCTGAAAACTATGTAGGGTCAGTTGGGGCAATTGTAAACGCTTTTTCAATGTTTTAACTTTTGATCCTTCCCTACACCTTGAATGAATTCAGAGAAAAAATTGTGAGCATTGTAGCCAGTACTTTACTTCTTGTGAGTAAATGTGTACAGAAATTTTGGGGTTTTATGACAATTTGTTAGCGAATGAGCTCGTGTTTACTACAATTACCCCAGAAATCTGGGGTAATTGTAGTAAACACCAGAAATCTGGTTAATGATTTTCAACCAGCTCCCAGATAAGTTACCCCAGAAATCTGGGGTAGTTGTAAACTGATTTATTTTCGAATAAGGTCGATGCAAATGGAAAATTATTTCATACACAATATGCTTGAAGGCGTAAGAAGTTCCGGAGCAATGGTTCTCAATCGGCGGCCAACAGGCCGCATGTGGTCCGCTGAATTATGTTATGAGTCAGCTGAGATCATTTAATGAGAAATATCTTGCAAAAAATCAAGTAATGAGACAAATTTATGTAAAATTTGTCCCGCAGTGCATCAGTCGGTTAAGCTTGGATCCCACAGAACACCGAAAGTGAAGCACAGCTGGCCGTGGTCAACGCTTGGGAGGGTGACCACCTCCCGCGACTGATTACTCTGCGACCGAGTGTACTAAAGGGAGCTGTACACGTAAAATACATCGTCGCTTCAAATGAGTTAGAAATAATTTCCTCTGAGGGACCAACCTAGGTGACGATCTCTTATGTGGGAGCTGGTTCAAAATCATTAAGCCCCTCTGAGCCAAGTGTACTTCATTTTAGCGGAGCTCATTCATAATCAGTAGGAGCTTCCTTAACTAATGGTCGCCCTGCAAGGGGGGCTTGGATTTTCAAGTGGCATTAGCAACAACAGCAACAACAACAGTTATGTAAAATAGACACTATAGTGTAATTTACATCAAAATATAATACTCATTGTGCCCCCAAAATATTGGAAATAGGATAAATTTAAGTGTTTACAATTACCCCAGAGTACGAAATATATGGTGTAATTGTAAATACCTAACTTGCGCATGAAAAATAACAGGGAGGAAAAAATTCATAACTAAATGTTTTTAGCAACATTTCATATGACAAATAAATATGGTTGAAACCGCTTACATTGCTTTTGTAGATGAGCTGGAGTGAAAAATGTAAGATCACTAAATTTTGTTAAACAACTTTTTTCACTGTGCCATTTTCAAACAATAGTGACGCCTCCACAGTTGTTTCGAAGCTTACGAAACTGTTTCAATGTCTTTCCTATGCTGCCAGTTTATCACTCACAAGCAGTTAAGTTTTCAAAACCACCACAAGTGTAGTTATGAAGCTTGTTTACAATTACCCCAACTGACACTTATTTAAAATATTGAAGATATATCCGTTCAGGTTTACATTCTTTTTCATAGTCCTTTAAATATAATAAAGGTTTTAAGCAAAATGTATTTCTAAGGCTTAGTTAAACTCGGCAGTACGTATTTAACAAGCACTAACAGTATTTTCAAATACATATTTTCTAAAATTATTTATATGGCATCATTTTCAGATGTATCTCATGTTTGAAAGAAATATAAATTAAATTTTTATGAACTTGGCACTTTGTTCCACTCGGTGTGAATGCATACCAAGGGTGCACCAACGACGACAAGCGACGCAAGACGGCAAATGAACTTTCAAGGCGCATCATTGGCTCTTAATTTCATCAACCGTGCGATGACACCATCTGACTGATTGGCATTTTTTCTTGCGTCAAGAAAAAAAGGACTTTTCTCCCAGACAAACGTATATTGTTGATTGCGCTGTGATGTCACACTTTCAATTTTTGTTTGATAACCATAGCCACTATTTATTACGAGAGACTCAATAGGTCTTCGTCACCCTCGTTGGGAATGCACTAAGACTGCAGTATTGCAAGTCAGAGGCATGAGACTACAGATTTTGGAAGTAGTAGATAGGAGACGACTGAGGACAAGTTGTTGGCGAGAAGCGAGGAAGAAAGGGAACGCTGCTCCTGAGTTTAACGGCGCCCTTATAGTCAGGAGTCTGATTTCGGCCCCTGAGAGGTCTCTTAACCCTTTTCACTCATATGTCCCCGTATGGGGGACATCACTCGTTTTACCATCGCGCTCGTATGTCCCCGTACAGGGGACATCGCATCTGTACCGTTGCGTTCGCATGTCGCTATAGAAATAGGATTTGACATGTTGAAAAATAAAATATTGTGTATCCCCATTCCCATCCTAGGTCAAGGGGTGTATTCAGGGGTTATATTTTTAAATTTTGGTTTAAGGTAAACCTTCTGGCTAAATTGAAACGCATTTCCATCAAAAAAATTCATCTTGATCGAACATGAAAAAAAAAAAATCCGAGTTATTTGCTAACTTTCTAAAGCATAGTTACGAGTGCAAAGGATTAAGTTTCGAATCAGCTCTCAGATGAGAGGCCATCACCTGGGGGTTGGCATCCACAGAGGTATCGTTTCACTTGGAGGATATTGGAGCCACGACGGAGTTCACGGGTACCAGCTACTTTTAGCGTACATGGTCCCAGAGCAACCAGCCATAAGAGGTTGTCACCCTCCCAAACAGTGACCTCGGTCGATGTTGCTTGACTTTTGGTGTTCTGCGGAACCGAGCTTCTACCAACTGGTCTGCGGCGGGACACTGAGCATAAGTATTGCAAGTATGACATTATCGAGTTCCAAACCAAAACATATACACATGAGAGTGTGAGATGTGTTTGGATAAATTTTGTGGGAAATAAAATCACACCGTATGTCCTGTTCATACCTTAATCAGAAAGAAAAAGAAATCAAAATTTTAGTTATGATAAATTATGATAATTCAAAGTTTGTCATGAGGAATTTAAAAAAAAATGACTGTCATTATGAAACATTTTGCGTGAATATCTAAGAGCGAATATAAAGTTATATTACATACTCCACGACATCACTTAGCAACCAGATTTCTTACAGCGCGTGTTTTTATTTTTTACTTATTAGTTTTTTCATACAATGTAACAAATATCAACAGCAGCCACCGAAATTTTCCTCGAAATATAAATAAGTTAAAGGTTACTAAGGCAAATTATTATTTTTTTTAATGAATGCAAATTTCTCATTATCCACAATCAGATCTTAAGCATATAAAATTACTTTCCCGCCGATTGCTAAAATTTAGCATCCATGCCTTATTCAAGAAGAGCGAAAAAATATTCTTCTTAAACGACTACCTCCCAGCGTCACATCCAAGTATTAAAAAAAAAACTGAATTCAAACATTATTTCCTCTTTAATGCGCGAAAGAGTGATTCATCCCAGCGAACGCTAAAAATTTTTCCGAAATTGAATAGCCAGGAAAAGTAGGGATTTCCGTCCGTGCTAACCTGTATTGCATCTTGCTATAATTATGATCCATTACAAAGTTCAGAGGCGGCACTCACAAGGGAAAAGAACTAAGTGAATGGGTAAAATTCAGTTCCGCTATTATTGGGCATGTAGGTAAAGCTTCCACTCCATGTTGACTTGGGCTGCCTCTGGGGGAGGGAGACTATAAAAGCCTGAACGCTTCTTTTTTCGAAGAAATTTATCGAAAGCACTGAACACCAGCATTGATGGAATTTAATTTCCAACGCAAACAAGAGTGACAAGATCCAGTTATCCGGATCAGCGCTCCGTCGCTTGATTTTATTCTACTATCGTTTGACTTTTTATTTTTTTTTATCGACTCCTTTTTCATTTTTAAAGTTTTATTTATTTTTTTCTTCGACTTCTTATGAAAACTAGATGTATGTTTCGGGAACGAGCTAAAGATATCTCTTTTTCTTCTTGAATGCGCCCTGTTTCGTTCCAAATCGTATTTCTGCTTTTGGATGGTTATATAACCAGCTCTTCAACCTTCTATTTTCTGTTGGATGGAGTTTTAAGCTCGATGAAAAGGTATTTGTCGGTTTGGGTTTATTTGTAACTCCGTTTTATAAGAAGTTCCAATGCTCACCTTTACTGATAAATTGTGATAACTTCCTTTTTGCGCAAAACGTCAAAATACTTTTTCAAATTTAAAGCGTTACTTACACTCCCCCTTTTTATTTCCTTTGAATTTTGCTTTACGAATGCAAATGCTTTCTTCAAAATAAAAGCTATTTGCTTTGAATAACTTTAGAGAGCTTACGTGATCCACAGTTTCATGAAACGTATACAAAGTTTCAAAGAAAAAGTTTTTGCGAGTACGTTTATTAAAGACGGAGACAGTATCAAAGACCTCTTGAATGAAAATATTCTTCACTTGACATTTACTGCTGAATTTAATCTACTACTGGTGTGAGGTCTTCTCTGAGTTTTTTAAATGCTGATGCTTTTGAATTGATTTCCCCCTAACTATTGCAATGCACATCAGTCCATCTTAGCTGCTGAGGCTTCCTGAAATATTTATAGGTCTCAGGAGGCGGCATTAGGACCCCGTCCGTAACATTTGTAATATAATGTTTTTATGTGTGGGTAGTCATTTTGTTAATTTTTTAAATGCTTTATACATAGAATTTATACCCCTCCACTCCCTAGAATTTTTTGAAACGATGGGCCCGGATGCCAGTCTGATGTATAATTAGAGGTTCATATGCTTTTGTTTCCTTAATTTATCTGACCAGTTGAAGAGTTTGATACTTTCCTCCAAATCCCATAACTTAGAATGGTTTCATATCCATGAGTGTCTTTTGGTCCCTCCAAATAGCTAACAGTAACCATCGCTCCGTACATCGTGGGGTAATCTGGAGCATTTTTATAGATTTTCTGTAGAAATTTCCACTCTCAATCGGAGTTCTGGTAAAGTTACTCAATCTCTTTTTGTTGTTTCGACTGATTTTATTCAGGACATCTACTCATGTGTTATCCACTCACGTCATTGCCCTCAGGTACTTTAAAGCAAAATTAAATGTAGAATTATTGAAGAAACAAAAAATAAAAAATACAAAAACAAACAAGTATAAAAGTTAATTCTACTTAAGCGCTAAAGCAGCTTAAATTAAAATGACAGCTACAATTTCACCTCGATAAAACCATACTGAGAGACTCGATACAATTATCGTTATAGAGGGACGATATAATCGTTATATAATCGATAACGATATATCGTTATATCGATAGGTAATACATTTTTATCTAAAAATGCAATAATAGCGTTGAAAATAATAACAATAAATTGGAAAGGTGGAAACTGGACGAAATCTTGTAACCGATAGCTAAATAGGGGGCTTTTCAGTTGGAGCAACCAATTAACTAATTAACATGAAAATAAATAAATAAATAAAATAAAAGACATTTTGTCCTTTACAACACGGAAGTACAACTTTTTTATTTAACTGTAATTTAACTTTTTATGAAAATGGTTTTAACTAAAAATGAGCTTGAATGCTTTTGGTAACTGTGGTTACAATATAATTCTTAGCGGTGATGAATTTGCTAGCCATAAAAATGACGAAAAAGAAATTTAGGAAAAGATACACATTCTTGCAACTGGTAACAATTTCACGCGAAGAATTCGCGTCTAACCCAATTTACACTCTGAAAAACGGAAGTCCTTTTATTGGAGCGCAAAAAGAGGAAAGGGGAAATCGCCGTAAAAATGGAGCCACTCCAGCTTTTATAAAACTGAAATAGAATATCAAGCATGTTTCCCGCTTTAGCGAAAAGCGCTCTTTTATGGCCACTTTTTATCTCATCAGAACGAAAATCCTTTTCCCGACCGCTGCTTGTAAAAGTCACCCACGAGTTACCGTTATGCAAAAATTGGGAAGAAAATGCAGTGGTAATCGACCAGCGGTTCGAGCCTATCGACCTTCGACTATTGTCTCCCATTTTCTAACCTAGCCGTTTTATTTTTTAGGGTCTCTTTTTATTTTCGGACTTTTTTTTACAGACTTTTAAGGATGGAAAAAGTGGTTGAAGAAATGATCGATAGATGGCAGTAAGGACCGTTGTTCGCCATTACATTTGCTCTTGAGAAGAAAAAGGGGGTGGGGATTTGGGGGCTCTCTGTGGAGGAGAAGCGGAAAATCGGTTTCGGAAGGCGCTTAAGGCTCGGGGCGCGGCCAGTGGAGCGTGCCCTTACGCAGCCCCCTCCCGCCCCTTGATAGCCTAATCCTGCAGCGGTCAAGTAAAGTGATCGCTGTCTCACACTAATGATCTGGCCGAGAAGCAAACAGTTTGCGCGGAACGAATGCGTTTAAGGGCGAAAGCCCGGCCGAAGATTAGGCGCTTTAGCTCCGCGAAGCTGCTCCTTTCAACCGGAAGACACAAAGATAAGGCTCCTCTCTCCCAGACACCTAGTTAACGGTCCTAAGATCCTTTCCATGCCTCGCATTTTTCACACGCGCCGGATTAGGGCGACTTTTCTTTTTCGCGCCCGACGACAGAGGCGACGGCCAAACGCAATTTGCAATACTGAAAGAAATTTCCATTTCATAATTTCCTATTAGTGCCATTATGGCTGGTATTATTGCATTTAAGGGAGAAGTTTCGGTTACTGAAGTCCAGATAAATCTCGCAAAAAGACTGCAGATGAGGGGAAAAATCAGTGCTGTTTTTTATAAATAACCCAATATTGTACCAAGTTCTATGATGTTTGTTGAGTTTTTTTGCCCAATAGTAAAAAAAATATATACAAATGTACTTCGTAAAATGCTTTATGTTTTAAATTTTATTTTAAAAGTATAATATCAGAAAAAAAAGAGGTAAAGTAAGAGAAGAAATTCTTCACGATTACATTTCACTGACTTGTTGACTAAATCCATTTGGATGTATCGAGCTCGGGTAGTGAGAAATGCCCGATTTAAGGCAGCAAGGTTACGTCACCTTAAGGGGGATGTGCGATTTAGCTCAGCCAGCAGATTTAACTTGCCCCATCGGATATTTATCATATTACAGTGCAGTATCGTTTATACGACGCCGAAGGGACTACGGAAAAACGTCGGATAAAGGATAACGTCGCATAATTGATTTACCCTTCCGGCTAAATCCAAGGATTGGGACCACACGAAAACGTCGTGTAAGTGTAAACGTCGTATAAACGACGTACTGTACTATGAAATCAAAATAACTTAGCACTAAAAGTATATAGGTAATGTTACGTAAACAAATAACACTGGTCAACACGTATTTTGCCCCAAGAATGATTTTCACTTTTTCTGAAGTACTTTTGTACGAGAAATCCATATCTGCTATCAAAATTTTTCTATCACGTATAGTTTTCTAGTTATGAGGAAGGAGATGTTCTATTTTTACGTTTTTTCAGCGTTTTTCCGATCATGCAGCATTGTTTTTATTGAGATAAAGTTCGCAAAAGATCTTGAATAGGAACCGTTAAATCAGTGGTCATTTTATTTTGCTGGAAAAAATTAAGTGAAGTGTCGCAAACAGCCCCCGCAGACCCCCGACGGAAGTGCGTATCAAATTACTGCACTGGGTGAGGGTCTCGGTAGGAATTTCGCAAGAATTGGGATACAGAGGCAAATAGGCAAAAGATTGATACTGTACGACACGTTTAATGAGCATGAGCTACTATTTTTTATCATAGGAGTCTCCTGTTGTGTGTAAAACTGCCCCCGAAAACATGGGACCATTTTCCTTATCACTTAAGGGTTTTGCTTGTAAGGTACTGCAATAATTTAGGGTAACTATTATTAATGTAAACTATTACAGCACCTTGCACGGAAAATCCTTACGTGATAGAGAAAAATGGTTTTCATTTTCGAGTTCAGCGTGAAAAATACTCCTAAGATCAGTTAACAAAATCTTTGGGGCAGATTTTTTTTTTGTAGACCAGTGTAATTAATCATCAACAGTAACAGTACAATGTTTTCTTTTTCTTTCCTTTTTTAACCCCTCCAACTTGAAGAAAAGGTGAATATTACTATGATGAGAAATCAATATTTAATCGTAAAACGTCTGCCTAAATACTGTTATCATTCATTAAATTTGAGAGACAAATTCCTTCAATCATTTGTGAATTTCACTTAGCACTGAATAAACTAAATATGTAAAATTATGTTTTTACATATTGGGTTTCAAACTTTAAAACATTAAGTGGCTTTAAAGTTTAAATCAATGCAATAGCGTGAAAAGAAGATTTGATTAGTTTTTGAAACCAAATATTTTCTTCAAAACACAGTAAACCACAGAAATTCTGTGAAACACAGAAATTTTAAAACAAATTACGATATGTGGGACATTAATACATTGGAGTATCGTTTATACGAAGTTTCCATTTATGCGACATTTTAGTAATATCCCAATTCTTGGATTTATCCAGAAGGGTAAATCGGCTATGCGACGTTATCGTTTATACGATCTTTTTCCATAGTCCCTTCGGCCTCGTATAAACGATACTGAGTCGTATAAACTATAGTTAATTCTGGGATTTAGCCAGAAGGATAAATTGATTATACGACGTTATCGTTTAAACGACGCTTTTCAATAGTCCCTTTGGCGTCGTATAAACGGTACTCCACTGCACTTACATTTACATACTCTTCAAAACTCTTATTCAAACTTTTTGAAAAAGTCGATGCCACCTTTTCTGAAACATTCTCTCGCCATCACCCTTCTGAGATTTCATGCTTTGCAATCGTCACTTTTAGAAATAGGACATATCGCGCCTCAATTTTTGAGGTAAACACCAGTGCTAAATAGTCGGTTGGGAAAAATACCGACTCCGACTCTTGGAATTTTAAAACTCCGATTACGACTCCTGGAATTTTAAAACTCTGATTCCCGATTCCGACTCCTTTACATATATATTAGGGATGTAACGAATATTCGGCTACTGTTCGATATTCGGTAATCGACACGTTTTTAAGCCCAACTCGGTTTCCGATTCCTCTTACCCCAAAATCAGCCCGACACCAATTCCGATTCCTCTGCCCAAACTCAGCCCGACTCCTACTCCACAGCCCTGGTTAACACATTGGTATTGCTTTAAAGATAATTTTCTACCTGTGCATTAAAAAATGATCCACTGCTATCATTAATTGATCATCATTGATATCATCATTGAGAAATAATTCTGTACTTGAGAGCCATTGTATCATAGTCAATTTTTCGAGTTTACACTTAATGGACATACTGAGTACCGACGACAAAGCCATTAGCTATTTGAGGGTCCCGAACTTTTAACCCTCTCGTCGGACATCCTTATTCTAAGGTTCGCACGGAAAAATCTAGCCTTATATACCTAAAAATGGTTATTTTTTAACTTCACCGCAAAAGCTCGAAAAATGGACTTAAGATATTATGGCTTTCAGTTACTGAATTTTAAACATTAATGTTTTGATTATTCATTAGCTTAAAAAATAAAATGTTATTTTCCATACTTTAAAAGTTATATTTTGTAACTATAATTCGTTATCTCTCCCGTTTGCAAACTAAGAGCTCATAAAACTAATCATTCTCTATTTAAAAAATAAATATAAAACTAACACTAAACATTAATAATAATTATTATTATTGTCACATTCCCTTAGCTACATTTGATTATCTCTTATTTTAATAACTGCACTGTTTGTTATTTCTCCCACATCTGAAATTTACTCTTCGCTATTAAGGTTCGTTTTACAAAGTAAATACTCAGAAACTTAATCATTCAAGATTTAAAAAAATATTATTATTATTATTGTCACACTAATTTCAAAACTGGATAATGATATTTCCTACATCTGTGTGAGTTATTTTTTCATAATTATTATTAACTATTTTTTTCTTTTTGAAAAGTAAATGCTCAGAAACTAAATTATTCCAGATTTAAAAGAACTACCTTTATCTTTGTGCTCTATAACATGGCAGGTGATAAGTTATCCAGCAATATCCTGGATAAAACCCTCAAACCAAGAAATGATTTCTTTTTCGAAAAGAAGCAGTTTACTTAAGTGGTGCAATGACATTTTCACTTTGCCGAGCATTAGTTATGAGAAGATTTCTTAACTCAAGGAAGTATTTTTTGTTTACACCAAGAGAATATGTTCAAATACAGTGTAGCTCTGAGATGAAGACGCCTGACCTAAAGGGAGTTCATTTCTTCTTGGGGAGAATTCTTATTCTGGCACAAAGCCAATAACCTCGTTCAACGTTATTGTTGACGCATACCTATTTTTCTCTCTCTATTTTAGCGAATGGTATCGTTTAATTTTTCAACCGTCGGAAATCTTCTTTTCAGAGTCGAACAATACTATAGTAACGTTTTACAACAGTCGTTTAAACTAATTTAATATAGATGGACACTTAAACCATAGAGGGCAGCACGTATGTGCTGGGGGCATCGGAAAGTTAAGAAAATGTGTTGTGTTAAGAATCAAATAATTACAAGAATTTAAACTGAAATGATCTCGCCTATTTATCGATTTATCATTTCTAATTAAGCCCCTCGTAATTAGCAGTCAAAAGGAACTGGTAGTAACCATATGGAAAGGATTTAGAAGTGCATCATCCACTACTGGATAGACAAATAGAAAATGCTTTACAATATTACTCGTGAGCGCGCGCCCGTACACACATCACATACGTGTTCAGTGTGGTTATAGTTAAACTTACCCCGTTTGGATCTACGTGGAGTTCGTTCTAATTGACGTATGTCATTGAAAGTTGATACTATATGCGTTTTATGGACTACTGGGAGAAGAAATATGCAAAAAAGAAGGAAAGAAATAAAGATGGAAAATAAAAAAAAATGATAATAAAGTAAAATAAAAATAAATAATGAAATCAAATTTATAAAAAAAAAAAAAAACAATAAAAAAATAATTAAAAAAAATAAATAATTAAAATAAAATAAAACAGTATTTGTTCAACGTTCATTCTACTTGCGTCAATGTCAAGTTCTTAACGTGGTGTGTTTAACAGCGGCGCGAAGGGCTACTTTTGCTTCTCTATGAAGTACAATTCTCATCACCAAGTCGCGATAACATGGCTTGAACATGTGATTAAAGCAAATAAAATGAACATTGAGTAAATGCTATGAGAAAATAGTTTTTTTTTTTTTTGTTCTAATTTGCGTTTCTTTGTTCTTCATGCTGTCATTATTGGTGATATAATTTTGAATTATTATTGATATTATTACTAATTCAAAATTATATCACCAATGGGACTGGCGCAATTCATGACTTATTATTTACTGCAGATTTCTTTTCCCCTTGGTCCATATAACGTTCATACCAACTTTCAATGTCATAGCTTTATAAAGACAAGCTCTGCACAGGTCTAAAAAGAGTAACTTTAATCATAACCATCTTGTTTATATATGGGGGTTAAAAATGCCGAGAAAAACTTTATTATACTTCTTGCTAATTATTCTTTAAATAATTCTCTTTAGAACAAACGATAATTCGACAAAAGCGATAATCTTACTAATGTCCTTTTGTAATAATCTCATGCAAGGAAATTAAACCTTTAATTAATCTAGAAGCACATGATAATTATTGGGAGATTACCATTTATTTCGGCTTCTTATTTAACCACCCTGGGGGCTCTCATTTTCCCCTCTGTTAGAGCCACTGACGCTGTCGCTCAATAAAAGAGGGCAGTCATTTATTTCATCTCCGCAGCTCACCGGTACTATTTCAAAAGAAGCCCCAAATCCCTGTTCTAGAAGCAGCTGATTAATATTTAAATTATTTCATTCCTAGTCCCTTATTTATTTATTTTTTTTCCGCTTTCATTTTTCCTCATTAGAGTTTTCCTCATTTACTCTAGAAATGAAAAGGAGGTTTGGTTATTTAATTAATCCCCTTTCATAGCGGTTTCTCTCTTCAAGAAAATTTAGGAAGGGGAGGTGCAGGGGAGGAGTTGTCGTTGAAATCATCCCTCGCAGTTTTAAATAATTTACGCGCAGCAGTTCAACGGGGACATTTTTATAAGGTGTTTCTGAAAATTTAAAATAAATTGTACAAAAATGTTTTTTTTTTCTCTGTGTACTTTCATAAGAACCTATAATAGATTTTAGATTGATGTGTTTGAAAATGTTTTATTAATTTATGCATTAGTGAAATAAAGGCTTTTGATTTTATTGACAGAATACATCAATGCACCCATTTTGATAACTGTAATAATTTTAAATCAGAACCGTATAAAATTCGATGCATAGAGTTATTTGAAGTGCATTAGTGTATTCTTTAATTAAAAAACAGCATCTAAAAGCATAAAATAGCAATATAAAATTATAAACACGTGTTTTGGGATTACAGGGAGCCTCTTTTTCAATGCGCTAAGATATGAGTCTCTGGATGAAAATGCATCCGACAAACGTCATCTTTTGTCGGATGTATTTTCATCCGTAAACTCACATCTTGATTCATTGAAAAAAAAAGTTCCTTGTAATCCTGAAACACGTGCATGCAATTTTGTATTGCTACCAAAAAGTAAAATTTTTGCTTTTTTGTTTTCTAATTCTTTCTTGGTTGTTCCCCGTTTTGCGTCACATTTATACTTTTATGTAGCAATTACGTATATATTCGGGCTAAGTATATAATTTATTGGGTCAAAAAACTATTCCTAGCAAAACATTGATTTTTGTAAGAAAAGGATAAATATTTACATTAATAGGACTTCAATGCAATAGACTTGTTTATTTTCTATGGTTTCGTACATCTTTTTTTGGGAGAGAGGGGGGGGGGGAGCAATCCTACTCAAGACAAATCACTGATTTTTAAGAGCAAAGAATAAAAATTTCATTGTAAATGCATTGTAAATGTATTAAGTTTTAATGAAATATTTTTTTTACTATCTATGATTTGTGTTCATCTTTAATTAGACCAAAGGGGTACGACACTACACCAAAGCATTATTTTTTTATGAATAAACAATAACTATCATTTCATTACCAGAACATTTAATGTTTTAATTGTTAGTATATATTACGACAGATTTCTTTACTATTTTTTTTTTTTTTTTTTGTACATCTTTTAATGAAAAAAAATCTTCAAAACAAGGTATAAAGTTTAGCAAAAAGTGTATAGCATATAATAAAAATGTGGTTCATTCAAGGTTTCATTGGTTGATTTGACAATCATCATTATCATCCTTATTAAAAAAATGTTTAATTACTTCCCAAAAACAATGTGTTAGAGTACAAAAAGGGCAGCTGTGATGTAAATGAATTTCGGAAAAGTACTACATACGCATGCATTGCAGAGTTACAGAATGTATGAAGTTACGCAAATTTAATCTCATGTTTTCATTTAGTGAGAAGTTTGGATTAAGCACAAGATGAGTGTTTATTGTTGAATTGTAAACCAGTGAAGCTTAATACAGATTCGTCCACTCATTCATTTATTCGTTCACTCATTCATTTATTCATTCATTCTTTCACTCATTCATTCAATCATAAATCTCCTTAAAAATCCAGATCAAAAAATTTCTTGGGAAAATAGGCTCGTTTAGTTCTGGATGAACTTGGTATCTTACATGTTCTACGTCATAAGATCTTTCTGATAAAGTTTCTTCCAAGCAAATCCGTCGGTTAGATCAGAATTTATATGGGATTGAAATTTCCCCGTAGGCGGTAATGTTAAATTGTTTTGAACTGTTCAAAATTGAACTAAAATTGTTCAAATAAAAAATATTCCACGTCGAGAACTCCTTCCAGTAAGCTTGTTCAAAGGAACTTCGATCTTATGTCCAGGGTGTATAATTTGCTTCACATTTCCCCATAGGCGCGAAGGTTAAAATTTTTTGAAACTGTTCAAAATTGAACTTAAAATTGTTCAAAGCAAAAAATAAAATACGGTAATGAGGTGTCCTTGTCGAGATCTTTCGGATGTAAAAAAAAAAAAACTTTCGAATCGGACGATTACCCTCAAAAGTTATTGAGGGGTGGGGGGGGGGGGGGGGCAGACAGACAGAACGACAGACACACATTTTCCCCATCTCAAAACCTTATTTTCAATTTTTTTTATTTTCCAATCTTAATTCACTTATGTTTTACTTTTCTTCATTTTTAACGATATTTTTGCGATACATTAAGCCTTCTTTCATACTTTTTTTTTTACTTTTACGGGAAAGAAGTTTAAAAATGAGGCCTGGAGAGATACAGATACATTTGCGTATTTCTCTCGCATAGTTGATTCATCTAATTGCTGATTTATTAAATTTTCATCACTTCCGTATGTAATATAAACTTCGCATTAACATGAATAAATTCTTCTTCTCCTGAATGCTTAATCCAATTACACTAGGTTTTATTTTTAGCGTGTTGATGAAATACTACTTTCATAAAATATTACTGTAAATCTGCTTTCAGAATTTAAACCATTTTTTTTTTTTTAGAAATGGGAGGAACCGCATTAAAAGTCAGCATATTTTGAAGAAAATAAAACAAACTGTTTAAATGTAACTGCAACTGTGCTTTCGATTGAAGAATTTATCTTCCTAAACAAATATTTTTTTCCTTCTTTTACTTTTCCCCTCGCTGGAATTTCTAATGGGTGACTGTTCATTTCGCAACTAAGAGCAACGCAGTTTTTTTCTTTGACGCATGTTATACAATAGAGAAGTATTCTTTGAAGTTTTTATTTTACTTAAATGGTTTGTATTAAATAACAGGAAATGAAAGTAACTTGCTTAAATAAATTCTTCTGATTAACACTATTATTAAATAGTACTCAGAGCTGAACAGTGCATCTGAAATGTTTCTTCTGCTTTAGATTTCAACTTTTGTTTTTGTCTTTAATGTCGGTTTCAAACAATGAAACATTTTGTTAGGATGTTGTAGATAAATAGTTTTTGTAAAACTTTTACGACTGTTCTGCTTATATGTTTGCATTTTATTTTTGATACTTATGAGTAATTCTTCAATTATGTATGAACAAATTAGATTTGTTGACATATGGGCAATTCCACGCTAATGTTACCGTTTTATTCAATTTATTTTTTATTTTATATAGATGTACGTATATCTACAACACAAAATAAAAAGCATAATTTAAAAAAAACGCAATCATATCAATAAAAATTGTAGAAGGGTGTTTTGAGGTTGCTCCCCTTTTCAATGCTTAAAAGTTAGTGGAGACGAGCGTTCAAGTTAAGAAAAACCTCGTGCAAACAAACAAAAGAAATGAAGAAAGAAATATATAAGATGTTAGGTAGTTAATGTGTGGACAGGCAGGATTCCACGCGAACTAATGAGTGTTTTGGACAAATGGAGAATCAATAAATGGAACTATTTTTGCACTAATACTTTAATACTAAAAAAGCTTTAAGAAAAACCGTTCTTTTTACCAGACGTTGATGATACAGTAAATTCATTAAGTTATTGGGATTTTACTAAACTACAATTTAAAAATATTTTTTTCAAATTCTACGAATTTCTATTACAGTGTTACTTAACCATTTTTCCCCTCCCGCGCTGACTATACGGCAAATCTCTCGGTACTACAAGTTACTGGCAATAATTTTTTCATAGGCCGCATGAAAAAAATTAATAGAAATTAATGTGAGTTTCTTTGATAATATCTCAGAATTTATCAAAAAATGGTCACTTTAAGACTCAAATCAAACTGCGATTTCTTATGATAAAAGAATTTTTCTTTCTGCGGAAAGTTTTTTGTTCTTCCGAATGCTTTTATCAACAGTGCATCAACATGCAACAGCTTTTATGGTTAGTAAATGGCTTGAGGGATTCTTCAATTGCAAATGAAAAATTTTACTTGAGAAACTAACATTTATTTACACTTATTTACATAGAAGCAGAATTATATCATGCTGGAACACATCCAATATACATGGAACACATCCCTTATCATGATGTGTAAGCAATAACAAGAACGGCAAGCGTGTTGCCAATACAGTGAAACAAAACTTTGTGTTGCCAACTCACAATAGCATAAACATGTATGACAACAAGATTTATATAAAGTAACAGTGAGCAATTTACATTTGTTAACATGAGGTTTGCACCAGTTTTAAAATGGTATCTATTAAATAACAGCAAGCAAAAGAAACTTGTATGACAAACACTTTTGATTGACACTATGATTAAATATATTGCAGAGCCGAGCATTGCATTAAGAATGTTTCCAGATATTTTAACTTTTCTATCTTTTTACGCTTGGATTTCATGATGAAATATTTTATAACGCGATTCGTGAAACATTTCTGTTTAGCATTTTTACAACTTTTTCACTTATGTATGTATTTAATTCACTCGTGGCGGCGTACGTGAAACTCTTGGAGGAATATTTTTAAATCTTTCTTCAGAAGAAAAGAAAATCGTGTGAGAAAAATGCAAACAAACGTCAGCTACGAATGAAAATAAATGCAACAGGTGTGCATATAAAATGTAACGTATGTTTTAATTTAGATAGGAATGTCCTGTTATTGTGAAATTAGTTTTAAGCGGAAAGGTTGTGTTGTTTACCTTCTTAAGAATTTAAATTTCATTGTTTCTGAAATATTTAAGTACGATCGCTGTGCATGAATGTAAAAAGATTGCAGAATTTTCCAAATAAATTTCATTTAAATTTTTTCACTTTTACAGTAAAGTATTATTTTAAATTTCATTAACATAGTAAAATTCTAAGCTCTTATTATTTAAATATATGTTGTATATTGTTTGAGAAAACAATTATTACTTTAAGAGTTGAAAATTTCTAGAAGACATTCATTTGAAAAATGCTGGCACTGAGTGGTAAACTGATGTGATTTATAGAGTAATAATAAATTAACTAAGTCTTATTTACTTTTAAGCACTTCTGACAGATTCTCATGAAGAACATATCTATATATATATATATAAATATATCAGAAAATTCGAAATTTTTTATGACATATTAAAATTTTTGTAATAAAGGAATGCAGTTTGGTTTTGTTTCTTTAATTTTATATTAATAGATTAGATTTTAAAAAATTCTTGTCGTCGAAAATAGTGACTTGTAGTACCGAATTAAATACCTTATTAAAACAGAAATAAAATTTATTAAAATATCTCCTCCCTCACATTCCCTGGTTTAAAAGTATAGTGTAATAGGTATGCGAAATACACTTACCTACAACCAACTTGAGAGTATGCAACGTTTTTTTTTTGTTTTTTTTGCCATCTAAGGTCTGAACAGGGTTCGAAATTAGAGGTCGTTAGTCGTATTTTGAAACTAAAAATTCCCGTTTGACGACCGCGATTTCACATCAAGTCGTCAGTTTCGACGTTTAACCTTTCAAGAAACTTTTAGTTTCATTTTTTAAATCTAGCACAACTTTATACAATTGTACTTTTATATACATACTTCATCTTATCTTCAGTATTTTGAGTTTTTACACCTATGAAGACTATCGCTACTTCTAGACCATCAAATTTGGAACTGTGAATTTGTACTCGCAAATGAAGTAACACTAAACTGTAAGTTAATCCAATTAAGTCATATTTCATTTTATTAGGCACTGATTAAAATAGACATTTATATTGATTCATAAACTTAAGTAAAATTACCAACTTTCTTAAAAGTTACTAATAGAAATTGATTTTTGAACACTTTCCTTTTATTTATCAATAATTTTCTCATTTAGGTTTTGATGTTTTGCGATATTTTTTCATTGCACAACTGTCTTCATAGTTACCAGTTGTTATTTCTGTATAAGAAATTTGAATCGTTTTAAAATTACGCCCAGCAGAACTTTTTTGGCAACTAAAACAAAAACGTTAGGTGCCAATGGCGCCTAACTTTTGCATCCTAATTTCGAACCCTGGGCCTGAAACTGCGATAACTATAAACATAGAAATATTTACAATGTTTAACATTGAGCTTTGTAGAAATTTCGCCAATATCGCCAAACTGTCATTAGATTTGGAACACCATTTATTGGGGTCAAGTTTGTCCCCAACTTGTTTATGTATAGCCATGGTATAGCCAAATTGTTGCCTTTTTATGACATCGCTTCTGGCTGCTATACGTTTCCTTTACATTATTCATATACATTTCCTCTCCGTATTGTGGAAAATCAGAGGAAGATCAATCTCTGGCCAAAGGAAACTATAAAAAACAAGTTTCTCATAATGACAGTAGTATATTTTAAATAATATCAGTTCAGGTTTTCTGGAAAATAAGAAGCTTTAAGAAAGATCAGTTTGTTTTTAGCTTTCGATGAGGTTCTAGCATCATTTAAAGAAACTCAAAAAGCTCGGAGAGAAGTGAGCAGTTTTCTCACAGAATGCTTGTTGCAGTTTCTTATGAGAATATTAAATTTTGATTTAACGGTCTCTCTTTTATAATATTCAATTACTTTTGTAATCATAATAGGAAATATTAGCCTTACATGATTTCTCGCTCGCAGACGGAACCCAGATTCTTTTAAAACAAGTGTCTCCGACTGTTGCTAGTAGGCTGAATGATGAAAACCTGAAAATGAGCGAACAAGTTACCTACTGTTATCAACTTAGCTATTTTATTAAAAGTAAATATCTAAATGTTTTTTGAACAAAATGTTTCTTATTAATATAAAACTTTTTATCAGAAATAATCTTAATAGATAGCATGAATACATTCAACTTACGTTCAGCATTGAGAACGTTTTGCTTCAACATAATTGATAATAATACTGGTCGGGTAAATTGAATGTAAAAATATTTCAAAAAAGTCTAAAATAATATGAGGTACAATGAGATGATAAGGAATTTCATACGCATTATGGACATCACGTGTAGTCATTTGATTTTTCAGCTTATTTACCCGTAAAAGTTTAAATAAATGAATGAATTAATAAAAGCTTTAAAGAAGGCTTTATGTCTCGTAAAATTGTGTCTAGATTTAAAAATAATCAATAAAAAAAAAGCCAAAAATAAATTAATAATGAAATCAGATTATCATTTCTTTAAATATGTAAGAAATAAAATGAAACCGAAATTAGGAAAGAGGGTTATGAGATGGAAAGGAGGGTGAATCTCGCCTATGCTACATTTTTTTATTTGAACAATTTCTAGTTGATCTTTGAACAGTTCAAAAATTTAAAAGGCTGATTTAATAAAAATCGGGTAGAAATAGGGTATAATTATATACACCATCTTTGATCTTGCTGATTTTTTTTTCTTTTGTGGCTTCTAAATGATTTTAGAAGACACGTGCTTCGATTTTCTCAGCGCATTGAGAAGCAGTCAAAATTATTCTTGTTGTCACTACATGACCTTTAGTAGCTAAATTGAATTAATTTGCAAGTTTTATGGCTAAGCTTCAGAGCCTGGCAGGTTGGCCAGATTTTATGGCGGAAAGCGAAAAAACGCCATGTTTAAGCCCTCCTAGGCCCAGGCACAGAAGGACAACCATACTTTTCGGAATTTTCTTGCGTAATTATAAACTGAAATAAATCATTTGTTTCATAGTTGACCCAGAGTGCTGACGAAAAGTAGCTAATTTTGTATCTAATGAAAAGAAAAAGTGCACTTTTGTTGGTCCTGTATCTCAGTGCCTTGAAGGTCATCTGTAATTGATAATTGTATTTAATTATCATTTCTATGTTGATGAGGAGGGGCTAATCATGAGAACTTTAATTTTAACGTACAATTAACAAAACTTCGCGTAATAGTCATCCAGGGACTTAGAGCTCATTTCAAGGCGAGAAAAGTAGCTAGTTTTAATCTAGTCCCTATCTAGCAAAAGCGAAAAAGTGCACTTCTATTGACCTTGTATCTCAGTGTATCGAGTCTCAACAAAGTGCATGCAAATATCATAATATAATAATATTTCGCATTGTACTTAGGAAATAGGGGGAGAAAATAGCGAGAAATACTCTTCAGATTTAAGGGCAAATAAAATCCTATAAGAAAAAGCAATCGTTTCTTCAACAAAAGAGAAAAAAAAAAAGGTCACTGTGATAAAACGTATTAAGCGGAATAATATACGAATGAGACTTCTTAAAATGTTTATTTTTAACATTGTGAAACAGCACCGAAATAATGGACTTCTTAAAGGATGATAAACAGGAACTTTTTAAAAGGTTTTCACAGCAGAACTGCTTCCGAGTTGTAAAGAGACTTCAGAGTTGCAAAAACATAACAAAATATGTAAACTGAAAAAGGGTTCTTTGAGACTCAAAAATGCCTGCGCGAAGTTTTCTTTTCAAATGTAGGTTATTTTTTACGTTTTGTTTAAAGCATTGCTAGATGCAAAGACAGGCAATTGAAGTTTCAATAAAAACATGACTGGGTAAAAAATTAATAACGTCCGTAGAATTAATCTTTAAGCACACTGGATGTCAAATGGTTTTGGTTAAATTTCAGAACATGAAAACGAAACTGTTCTGAGTAACCCTAGAGATTAATAAATGCCTCACAATATACTTGCTCAAGAATTCAATATTAGTACGTTTCATTAAAAATGAATGTTTGAAACTGAGCGCGTGTGCTTTTGTTAAATGGTAACTTGCAGAGGGGAGCACTTTTTCTGTTTAGGAATATTAATTATAGTAGAGGTGTACGCAGTGAGACAAGGTGCAAAGTTTATAACGAATTTGTGCTGCTAGATGTCAAGCTCAGCTCAGTGACGTTTTCTTTGGAGTATTTGCCAAGAAAATTTCAAGCATGGATATTCTACTCGGATGCAACTCGGATGTTATGAACCAAAAGTCATTTCCTGAACCTGAAAAAAAATATTTATCTCTTTTGCATATCACATATCTTCAGTTTATTTGCATCTTTTATTTCATTTATTTCAGTTTGAATATTATATAAATGCTGCACTATTTCTTCTTCTATTGCCTAAGATTTATCTAAGTAAGTTAATGGAACATATATTTAGCCAATTTTGTTGTAACGCAGTGAACTGGGGTGCACATCGAGACATGGGACAGTTATACAGTGGAGCTGTCTGTTTGCAATTACAAATATAATTATCCATAACAGTTATTGTAAAATATTTTTATTGCCATGGTTCTGCATCAGGCAATGACCATGAAAACAAAAAGATTTGGGAGATGTCAGTTTTGACATAATAAATGTTTGATGGCTTTTCTAAAGTTGACAGTTGAATGTTTCACGAAACAGTTGTGTTTAATAAAGCCTTGTCTGTATTTAAAATTGCGATATTCTTTTTTTAAATAGTAAATTAGTAGTGTCCTATTGTGCAATAGGTGTGGTTAACAATGATATATTATGACAAGGAATATTAATTCTTTCAAATTTCGGTTTATATGTGTTAATTAATTTTATGCTAAAGAATAAACATATTGCCAGTAAGCAGATTGAAACATCCCATATCTAAAATTTCTTCAGTTGATTGTATTTAGCTCTTAATTCACTTTTTTTAAAATTTGTCTCACTGTATACTACTTTCCCCTATACCGCTTTAAAATCGTGTGAGCATTTTGCAAAAATGAATGATCAAAACCTGTGAATTGAAATTGCGTATACATATCAGATAGTCAATTCCACCATTGATGATTATTTCAGCACAAAATTAGGCAATGGAGTGGTTAAACGAACCTATTAACTAACATTCACAGCGCATTTGCTCGTTTTTACCCCAATTTTCCAATCTCAAAGAAAAAGCTCTTAACGCAGCAGGTTGAGCAATTCGTGTTCATTGATAAAAAATTGCACACGTCAGTGGAGAAGTAATTTGAACATTATTTCCGAAAGCAAAATCACCTGCACGCAAAACTGCGCGCCCGGGAAAAAATGAACTAAAAGTAATGCCAGTAAAAGAGGCGGGAGGGGGGGGGGGTGGAAGTTCACGCTAAAAAACAATTTCGACTATTATACCGGCCATTTTTCCACCGCTTTGGCGCGCTCTGCTTCTCATTACACGCAGCGCTTGGCTCCTTACATCTCCGTATACTTTGCTGACTTCACAAAGAGTGAAAAAGAAAAAGCGAGGAAAGAAAAGAACGGGGAAAGAAAAACGATGGAAAAAAACGTTTTTTATTCGCCTTTGCATTTGTGAAAGAAAATCCACCATTCCCCCGTCTGGAACCAACGCGAACCCCTCGAAAAAAATTGTATATTTATAAAAAAAAAGTTGAAAATAAAAAACTCAAGAAAGCATGGCATACCTCTTTGCGTACGCCATCTGTTTCATTACGACGCGCGGCACCCGCCAATTAAAGGTGCCCCTGGTACTTACTTGCTTGTCTCTTCCGACGCGCTTTACCATGTCATATTCTTCTTGTACCTTTTATTCCCCATTCCCTTTTTTCCAGCTCCTTTTCATTCGTTCGCTTCTTTTCCTGGGCTTCTTTCGTACCATCCCCTTCTGTCACTCATTCTCTCTCTCTCCATTTTCGGTCTTGAAGCGCGGCGTCACGCAGCGATTGAGGCTATAATGGTGTTTTGGAAGCTACCCGAGGGAGGAATTCTCCTCACTCTTCCGTCTCCATTAGTACGGGAGCACCAATTTTTTTTTTACCTTCTTCCCATTGCGATATGCTTTTCTTTCTCGTTCACTTCCATTCGTTCGTTTCAGGGATGGAAATTATTTGTTGGCTTTGGATGAACCCTCCTTACCATTTTCTGTTTCAGCTAAATGCGTAAAGGCGGTGTATATAATTACGCGATATGTTTATGGCCAAGTGTTAAGCTCGCTCTCACTTTTGCACGTTAGTGCAGAAAAAAAAACACGCATCGATTGCTTGTAATAGTCAACTAGGAACCGCAAAAAGGGTTTGTTTATTTGTATTGAATTAACTTATTTGTATAGAACTTATCATTGTGATCAAGGCACTCGCTTCGTTTAAAAACAAACATACAACGATAAATTTAAATTGCAGTAACATAATTAATTTGTCAACACCTCATCATTAATTCCAAGGGATTCGCATCGCTTAAAAACTAACACGAAACGGTAAATATGAATTGTATTCACAGAATTTTTAATCGGCGAAAACCTTATCATTGTATGAAGGCACTCGCATCGTTTGAAAACTTATATATAGTAATGAGTTTGAATTGTGGCGAAAGAATTAACTTCTTGACAGCTCAGCAGTGTTGTCAAGGCTCTCGCATCGTTTGAAAACTAATACGAGTCACATTTCAATTGCAGTGGTAGAATTAATGTGTCAAGGCACTCGCATCCTTTGAAAACTAGCTTTTGTTGTCTGTAATATTGTAACATTGTTTGCACTTTAATTACAATGACAGCAAGTTTTCCAATCTAAAGGTATTAGATGGACAATCTTTTAGCAAAAAATAATTTTCTTAATAATTAATAACTTAAGCAGAATGCTGACATTTTGCATATGTTATTTCTAAGCCGTAAGAATGAAGAGACGTTTCCGAAAAAACTATGACGCATTAAAAATGCTTATCCTCTGTAACATTAAGCCCTAAAACGCATTAAAAGTTTAAAAAACTGTAACCATACTACGAAAACACTAAAAAGAAAGAAACAAGTTAGGCGCTGGTTGTTATCATCGTCGTATCAGGTAAGACAAGTCCCTTTGATATATTGGATATTTCTGTTTATTTAGTTGTATTGGAGTCTCTTTCGGAAGTTTCACATTAATAACGTAATAATTCTCTTCAAATGCTGTGGTCGTGCCTTGTCAGCTAATTTTTTTGTGTTTTAATTTAAACTCTTTTTTTTTTTTTGTTGTAGTTGACTAAGCAAATTCTACTTGTTTAAGGAAACACATCGAAAATGTTTTTCGAGAGGGAGAGGCTCCCAACCTCCTCACCCCCGCCGTGAAAGACATGATTTGAAAACAATTGGAAGTATTCAAATGCAAGTTTTGGAACAGAATGAAATGAAGATATATTTCCATTTGCAGTAGGGAAATAGTTAAATTGTTTAAAATTCAAAGGAAAGGTAAAGTAAAATTGTGGGAGAACAGGAGGTTTTCACTCATTTTTTAACGACATCATATTTTTGTCAATCAACTATGCTTTGATACCAGTAGATTTCGGGATAGCTTAATTATCTGAAAAACATTATTTTTTTGCTATTATTATTATGTTAATATATCTTTTATCGTTATTAGTCGCCACTTTTTAAAATTGCTGATCAAAATTGAAAACTAACTCTACAATCGATTAGAAAATAAATAAATTATTGAAATAAAGCAAGAAACAGGCAGATTTGAATTAGCAGATGTTGATATTATTTCGAACTTCTAAAATGATTTAAATATATACAGGATGCTGAAAGATTGAAATTTGAAATGCGACATAAAATTTTCGGCTAAGCACGTGTTCAATATTGACATGTTTCCAAGAAAAAAGGGGGGGGGGGGAACTTAGAAGACAATAAACAGGAGGGAGGAGGGGGCATAAAAGTGGATTCCTTGGAGTATGACTTACCACATAACAGCTCATAATAAGAATTAGAAAATGAAAATTTAATTTATCTTTTAAAGTTGATTAAAATTATTCCAATCTTCAAATGAATAGATAAAAAAAATAAAATGTTTACAGAACGAAAATGATGCAGTTAATAAAGTAGTACGACGGCGGGAGAGGAGGGGGATAGAAAATGTAAACATTTTGCATGTATATATTTTGAATTCCGCACCGACAGCGAACTCGTTTTATTTCGTTTTCTGCAGACGAAAATCTGAAGTTCGAACTTGTGGTGTCGGCGGGAACCTTAAAAGACAATAAACAAGAGGGAGGAGGGAACATGAAAGTGGATTCCTTGGAGTATGACTCACCACATAAATTTCTAATTAAGCAAAGAATGATGTTCTACGGTTTTGATAAATAAAATAAGGTTTGATCTCTGCTTATTTAAAAATTTTACAATTTTATAAAAATAAAACATCAGTAGGAAAATATTTTTTGCAATCACATAAGACCAAAAAAGTCTATTATGTATAAGTACGACGAAATTAAGATTTCCAAGCTCGGAACGGTGGGGAAAGAGAAAAAACAAAAATGCAATTTCGCTAGACTTTGCTAAAAAGTGACCGTGCAGGCGTGACGATCGATGATATATTTTTTAATCTCCACTTTTACTGCTTTAATCGCCACGTGGCGACCGCTGATTTTCACCTATATCGGGCGTGCCAGTGATTCTATATAAAAAATACATTTAACCCTTATAAAAGAGAACTTTATTGATGGTCATACAAGCATGATTTTGATTTAGTTTATGCAATTAAAGAGGAATTTCATTGTCGGAAATAAAATTCTTCCGTATAGAAAATATTTTTCCATTTCATTTCTCGTCAAAGGGTTTACAGATTTTATTTCACCAAACTAATAGTTAAGGCAAACTATTCAGATTTCTATAAATGTTCGAAAATGTTAACTGACATTTGGAAAAGCGTCTGTAATGATGTTGTTATGTGGATCATTTTCAGTTCAGAACTCAAGTTACAGGGCGTTTTATGTCACATTGTCCACTTCATTTTACAAGTATTTTTCTTTGTAGTTTATGCGAAGTGTATTTTCAATGGTTCGTTTTTAGCCTACTTTCCCGTAAAAGTAAAAAAAAATAAGCATGAAAGAAGGCTTAATGTATCCTGAAAATATCGTTAGAAATCAAGAACAGTCAAAAATAAGTGAAGTAATTAAATAAAGATTGAAAAATAAAATATTTGCAAGTAGGGTTTTGAGATGGGGAAAAAGGGTGTCGGTCGGTCTGTCTGTCTGTCCCTTCTAATAACTTTTGAACGAATTGTCCGATTCGAAAGATCTCTGCAAGAGCATCTCATTTCCATAGTTTACTTTTTTATTTGAACCATTTTTCGTTCAACTTTGAATAGTTCAAAAAAATTTAACATTAGCGCCAATGGGCAAAAATGAAGCAAATTATGCAAACTCTAGGCATAAGATTCGAGTTCCTACGAGCAAGCTTATTGGAAGAAGCTCTCGGCGTGAAATATTGGTTTGAACACTTTTTGTTCAATGTTGAAAAGTTCAAAAAAAATTACCATAGCGCCTTCGGAGAAATTTCAATACTTCATAACTCCTGATCTAACGGGCCGATTTGCTTGGAACAAACTTTATCGGAAAGCTCCTATAACGTTCAACATGTACAGATAGAAAGTTTATCTAGAACTAACGAGCCTATTTTCCTATGGAATTTTTTGATCGGGATTTTCAAGAATATTTTCGAATTAATGAATGATTAAATGAGTAAGTGAAAGAATGAATGAACAAATGGTGAATAAATGTTTAAAAAATGAATGAGTGAAAAAATAAGTAAATGAGTGAATAAATACATGAGTGAGTGAATGAATGTCTGAATAAATGGATGAATGAATGAGTGAATAAATATGTATTAATCGTTGAAAAAGGTATATTTGAAGCAGTATTGGAGTCGATTACAAAGAAACGTAATCGATTACGATTACGATTACAAAGGGAGAAATTGAGAGATTATGATTACGATTACGATTGTAATCCTTTGCTAAAAAGTAATTACGATTACGGAAGCGATTACAGTCGTTGAAAAATGTAATCGATTACGATTATGACATCCAATTACGATTTTGATTACGATTAGATTAGCATAAAATTATCCGATATTATGCATACAACTCATTTTTGCAATAGTGTCACAAATCAAAAAGTAATGATTGTTAATTAAATTTTTGATTTATTAAGAGATAACTGAAATGATGATGAATGCAATTAGTATGAAATAATTTCAACATCACAGTTCTTGAATTATGACGTCGTTGCAGAAATGAGAAATTTGTAATATATATATATATAAAATCAGGAAAGGCACATTCCGAACTTTTAAAATTCATGTGAGGGATAACTACATTGATCGTATTTTGTATATAAAAAAAGACGATGCACTAAATGTATATAATGCATAAGTGATTTACCTGGTTCATTGTTATTTTGTGTGCATACAATCAAAATTTTAGCTGGCCGCAATTTCTAAAAATGTAGTATATTTCTCCATTGTATTTATTTTCTAATTTAAATTGTGCAAATATTTCACATAACACCAATTAATTTACTGTAAATAATAATTTTGTATGATTCTGTATGAAATCACTTATAAGAGGTGTATGGATTGCACGAGATAACAAAATATTCAGATAGTGTAAGAGATAAATAATCCTTTGAAAATAAATGCTGCATTTTAGAATAATTTCAAAAAATTTGAACATGAACATTCAAATAACTCTTAAAAAATTAGTCATCGTTAAAATGTAATATGAAGAATAATTATAATATGAATAGAAATAAAATTTCACGTTAAATTAAAGCACAAATGAGCATTAAAACGCAGACATATGTTTCGGGATCGCTTGGAATCCCTTTTTCAATGCGGGATTCCAAGCGATCCCGAAACATATGTCTGCGTTTTAATGCTCATTTGTGCTTTAATTTAACGTGAAATTTTATTTCTATTACTTTGCACAAAGTTTAATCATTACTATAATATGAATGACTATAATATTTTAATATGATTTCTTGTGGGAAATTTTTTTTCCATGTAACTGTTTTAATAAAAAAATAAAGGGCAAGTAATTTTACAATACAAATTTAACGTACAAGATTAAACTGAAATACAAAATTCAGTTGAGGTAATTCTAAGAAGGAAAAGATAATTAACTGTTTAAAGTAATTCCTAAATATGAATTCATGCAAGTAAAAAACAATTATGAGAATGTCTGAACATAATCTCTTTTTCTTGTACATGCCTATTAATTAAAAAGAATATTAGCATTAAAATATAAATAAATTTAAGATTTAAATGTATGTATTTTTTTAAATATTCGAAGAACATATTTAAAAAAACAATAATAATCACACGTTTCCAGGATTAAGATTTCATACATAAGCATAGAGCATCATGTAACACCTACTCCTAAATTGCTGAAGTGTAAATGTGATATTCTTTGGAAAAATTCTTCACTTCCGCCGTTAAAGAAAGGAGAAAAACGCCAAAAGGCATTTCGTGACATTCTCTTTCCACTAGATTTTCGGGGGGCAGTCTGCTTCGAATATTGAAAGCGAAAATGGGGCGTCCATTTCATGCCGGCTCCAGACTCTCGCCTATTGCTCAACCGTTTGCATATGTTTTGAAGGGGTAATTTGTGCTTCCCCTTTCTTATCTACCCCGAAATCTTTTTGACTTGCGGACAGATTACCGCTCTTTTAACCGAAACCGGACGACGCGAGGAGACCCCCTTGAGAGCCCCAAGGCGATGCGAGTGACATATCCAGAAGTCCTGTATCTAGACCCTTTTTTCTCGGGCTCTCCAGCAGCCATTCCCCGGGGAAAGTGGAGCCGCAATTAAAAATTCTGAGAAACCGCAACAAGCAGGACAAGAAGCGTTTCTGGCAGACTATATGGTCCTGCCATCAAGGGTCTGCGACCGCCACACAGAACCTTTTATATTATGATCGCCCGTAGGTTACAAACCACTTAGGATAGGATAGGTCGCCTCAGTACACAGCTTGAATCCTTTTTCTTGTAATCTTATCTCTTCTATTCAATGGTAGAACTAAAAATTTCAGCTTTCAGCAGGTCAAGATTACACGATTATAGGACCAGCAGATTACGGATTTTTTCCTTAAGATTACGATTAAAATTACGGGAGAAAAGGGATTACGGGATTACACAATTTCGATTATGATTATAAGAAGATGCCACTGTCAGATTACGATTATGATTACGATTTTGTCAAAATGTAATCGATTACAGCCGATTACGATTACGTAATCGCGATTACTCCAAGCCTGATTTGAAGCAATTAAGAACTAAAGCTAAACGAGAAAGAGAGAGAGAAAGATAACTAGATCGAATATATTACATAGTGCTTCCCCCCCCCCCCCCCCTTAAATTTCTTCAGATGTACTTTATATGCATTACAAATATTAGAGCCACAACGTTAACAGACGCTATGGTTTAGCATAAATTAATTTCCCAAATGATTTCCCAATGTATTTCATACATTTTATTTCATTCTAGATGCATGAAAGAATAATTTCAATCCGAAATACAGGAATTAAACTGCTCTGTTCGTCGCCTGCAAATCTTAGTAAAATTAAAAATATAAATGCATTATTTAATAATTTCAATGCTGTTTCGCTGTAACATTTTAATAAACACAATCAAACCATTGCATTAATATTTGTTTGCGCGTTTTCTTTTTTCCTTGAATTTCTACAACAATTACAGCTGCAGATTATCATTAATTAATGTTAAGAAAACTGCCCTAAAAAGTAAGAGAATATGATAAAATGCGAACAAATAGACTTTAAAAATTAAGAAGCGTTTATTTATTTCCTTTTTTACAGTTAACTGTGTGCAATGCATTTCTTTAATCATTGCCGCATCATTCGTTATTCCCTACGGTCATTTGTTTTTGAATTTGCTCCGCATTTCTCTTCGTAGACGAGATATTTTAAGATTAATTTTATTTGCTTTTGCATATTTCAGTTACTTCTTGTTAATTTTTAATTAATTTTTATAATCTTTGCGCTCAATAATAAGTAGCGCTCATTCAATAACTATTTCTTGAGCACAATTTAAGCATAAATATTTAACAACTCATTTTCGATAAAGGATCGTAAATAATTAAAAGTCTATTTTGCATTAATAAAACTCTTATAAATAAAATGTATTCATTAAGTAAGCATAAAACAGACTGTTGTACTAATAAGAGCTCTTAATCGCAGTAAAAGATTTTATGATATGGTAACATTTATCAAAGAATTTATTATTCAAGGTCTTGAGGCAGTTTTTAATTTCCTCAAATTAAATATGGAAATGTTCATCGTTTTGTCCATTAAAGCCCTCAAAACTTTAAGGCTTAAAACTCAAAGTGTACTGAACTGATGGTATTGAAAAAAGGATAAAAGTTTGCACTAATATGAGAGTAAAAAATATCAATTTTATAAAATTGATTTGCATTTTCCGGAAATATATGTAACTATTAATACTCTCTCTATCTGTTTCTCTCTTTTCACCTTGCAAAAATCGAATTTAGTCATTACTTAATACTGTGAACATTAGTTTTTTTTTGGCAGAAATAATTTGTTAACTTCGCCAAGTTTAAAACCTTTATCCATTATACTTTTAAGCCTCATATGAGTTGGAGGAAGAAAAGTCAAATGTTTGATTTTTCTTCCGCCAAATCTTTTCAAAATATTGTTCGTTAAAACGACCGAAATTTAAAAATTCTAAAAGATGATCACAAAAGGAGTTATCGGCAGATTTTATTCGTGATCAAATTTAAAATGAGAAAGAGATTAGGTCAAATTTCAAGTTTAGTGCAGGGAAAGCAACCCACAGTGGATCAGTACCTAAATCGGATTGACCGTAATTTCTCCAAAATCATTTCAGTACTTGCATTTATATTTCGTCAGCACACACAACTAATGTTATATTTCTGTTTGAGAGACAGGTTTAGAAAACGTGTTGCGAACGAGACAAAACTAAGTTAAAGAAAATATGTTCTGATTTTTTATTTTTAGATTACTTATGAAGTATTTGTTTTTTATTTATTAATTATTTTCCCCGAACTTTCGACGTAGATTCGAACATTTTTTTTAGAAGTCTTTATTATTCATACTTTCATACTACCTACTCTTCACATCTGCACTATTGCACAATACCCGATACAATTTTTACTATTGTGATTCAAAGAAGAGGAAGGGTCAAGAACAAAACAAAAAAGAAAATGCAATCCATCAAATGAATGTCAAAGCAGAATAATACTAATCTTAAGGTGTCATTTAATCCATTTCCAAAAATTATATATATGATAATAAGACGTCGAGTACAATGTCAAATAAAATTAAATATATTGTAATATAAAGTGACATAATAAGTGCGGGGACGTGTATTGTCGCTTCGAATAACCGTTTCGAAAGTTTGTTGAGTTGCATTAGCGTTTTGAACTCTCGATTAAGTTAAAAATGAGTGTTTACATTTTTAATTTATTCAATAGTAAGAGGGTGGTGTGAAAATTAAAATTTATATTTTCTTAATAGGAGAACGATTGCGGAACGATAAAATTTATGTATAATATGTTACAAATACAGTAACTTAAATAACTAAATGACTGGTCAATCAGTCATATTGAGGAGAGATTATCGCTAATTGAAATATTTAAAGAAAACAAACTGTTGTCAAACAGAAAAACTAAAATGCCTAAAGCGTTCAAGGAAGAATTCGAAAACTTTATTGAATAACTGTCAAATTTCGACCACTTTTCTCGAAGCCTTAGGCCTGCCGAAGCGTGAAGCTGGTGACATTTCGACCACTGGGTGGCCTCTAATATATATACAATATATAAGTTATTATATAAATATATATATATATATATATATATATACACGAAACGAATTAAGTCGTATAATACAAATTACGTCTTATTGTTCCCTAATGAAAAAATGCAAGGATAAACTACAATTTCCCTGATTGTGATGACATGAATAGCTTCTTGATTTCTTGATCTACTTCATTACTTCGGTCATGATACTACTAGTATAATAACCGAAAACACGAAAGCTAGAATGTCATTCATATATATATATATATATATGAATATATATATTATACATATTCATGCTTGAAAAACTCACGATAAGGTAATCACAATAATGATAATTGTAATTAATCCTTGCCTTTTCATTAATGAACAATAAGGCGTACTTTTTATATTAATAAAATGCTTTTATTAATATATGGCTTTTCACTTTGCCTGGCATAGTGGTCAAAGAGGGGCAAGGTAAATGTAAAGTCTCAAAGGAAAAAAAATTCTACCTTTGTAATTAAACTTCAGTTTAAATTACTTATGAAAAATAAAACTTTTTTAGCTTAAACATCACGCATTCATTGCACATTTTAAGCAGCTTCATTCCTTCGTTCCGATGTATTATGTTTTAGCGGTTTTAGCAGCTGTACAACTATATCAGATTCAGGAGCGTCAATTATATCTTAATTGACATGAAGAAGTTTCTTTCTATATTTAACTTAAAATTTAAAACCTATTTTATATACTTGTATAATTTCTCTTATTTAATGAATAGCCTTAGTTTCCCTATCTAAACAACTTCCGTTTCAAATATTTGACTAAAAATTTAAAATCTACATTATAGACTTCTATAGTTCTTCCTATTTAAGGAGCTGTTTAATTTTCTTCCTAAAGCAACTCAACTAAGACAAAGTCTCCCCCTTTTACATCACTATATTAATACTTTATTTAAATTTCATTGGCATTATCTAGGATATCAATCGCAATATCAAGAATATCATAATTGGCATTTCTACTAGATAGAAAACTGTTTTATATTACCTCAAAAGAACTTTTCTTTAAATGTATTTTTTGTTTAAATTTTTTCATCAAAAAGAAAAAAATATAATGTGCTAGTTAAAATATGTAACAGATTTTGAGTCCGATTCTAACTAAATTATATGGAGAGTAAAATTGACAAATAAGAATGGTATTCCATTACACCATAATACTTGAAGTTCCTCTCGTTTTCTTCTCTCAATATATATATAGAGAGAGAGAAAGAGAGAGAGCGAAAACTTGCTTCACAGGATTTTGAAGTGAATTAAATTCTTGTAGTTGAAGATAGGGATGGTAAAGAACATATTTTGTAGAAAATATTTTATTATTGCAATATTTGAGACAAATCTTGCAATGACTTACAACGAGATTAAAATCAAAATATTTCATTTCGAAACTAATTTCAAAACCGAACTTATCTCCAGTTTGTTGTTTCTTTACATTTTACCCATCTTTAGGCATCAAAGACAATTTCACAAGAAATTAATTAATTTTTAAGTAAATATTTAATTTTCTGCAATCAATAATACTTATAATATAAACTCACTGACAGTAAATATTAAGTGCGTCAATACCTGCGAGTTATGCAAATTGGTAATTAAATTTGTTAATTAAAAGTCCAAAGAATCCTTTACAAACTTCAGTCACAACTAAATTCGAGATATTTACATTATTTCTCTTCTAGACTTTTACAACAAACTTTTAAAATTTTGCCGCTTACCAAAGTCGGTCTGCGTGTTCACCCAAGCGCACGAGCTAAGTTACAACACTCAGGACTAAATGGGAATTTCAGAGCTGAAACAGCAACCAAATTGTTTCAGCCAGTGACTCTTTTGAATATCCACAAGGCATCTGAAATAAACACATTGTTTATTTATTACAGTTCTACAATTTTGTCTGGACCTTATTCACAGGATGTCAACCTAGCCGTCCTTTTGCATAAACTCTTCAATTCGTCTCGGGAAAACGAAAAGAAGCTCGAAATTAAACTTAGTGAAGCACATGTTTAAATGGAGGCCCATTAATTGCAATCCAGAGCTCTTCCGCTTCATCACCACAAAGAAGCGGCTATCCCATGTTCCACATTTTCGCAGCCACCATCAATTTTCGGTTTTGCTCTTTCGTTCCTTCCTTCGCTCTTTTGTGTTCCATAGATAATGATCTCTAGCGCAAACGCTGCTAAAAGCGCCGAGAGAGATTCCCGTTCTAATACTGATTGAATACTCGGCTCTTGTTGCGATAAACTCCATTATCGAGGCTAAAAGAGAAAGAACCGGCCTGTCTTGCAGTCTCCTGAGGAGGCTGATTTCCCAGAGCTATTGGGCAATTATGAAATGAAGCTATTCGCGATTATCGAGGAGTGAACTTTTAAAGTACGGAAATTGTAACATATGTCTTCAATTAAATGTTACAAAATTATGAATGACACAATGGAAATGTTGAAATTGTTGCATTTTTGTCACTTTCATTTTTAATAGGCGGAATTAAGTAACATGTTTTTTGGTAAAGGGACGTACAAATAGTTACGCATAATTTCAATCAAGTATTTTTACCTCCGTGTGAATGATAGAAATTGAAGATATTGAAATTTATTGCCACATCTTTTTTTTTATTTCTTACTAGGTAGATTAATGATGAATTTGATAAAACAAGAATAGAAACCCATGCAGGCAGAAAGAAGTTGGACTTACGGATGGGTTTGGAACCGAAATGACTTAAAGGGGAATCGCAACAGGCCTCCGGCAATCTTCGTCTCCCATGTTATCTCTACGGAGCGGGTTTTCCACATCTTCTGAGTTTATTTTTTGGAGTATCCTCATGCGGTTTTTTGCATATGAAGCACCGAGGAAAGCTCTTTATCTTTGTCTTCCGAATTTTGAAGTAAGGAATAAAACTTTTTCAGAAATGATAAAAATACTTGCGTTGCTAACTGTATAACGCTCACAAATACGTCTTAATCAAAATATTCAAAAAAAAAAAATGAAAGTAATAGACGAAATTTACACTGTTTAGCGTCTGAATCCACAAGCAGATGTTCATTCCGTCCGATATTTCATCTGGAATCTTTAAAACAAAAACAGTAGGTTTATTGCAAAAAATTGGGAATTTATTCACTGCTTTGCAGTGCCCTCTGGAAAACAGCGATTTTTGACAAAAAAAAAGGGAAGAGTTTCAGAATGAGGCATCAATCAACTGTCATCCTTTAGGCAAAAGTGATTAGCGGTTGATTTATTAGAGTTTACTGTTTGAGCAGGAGTTTCCCATGGGTTTTCAGGCAATGGACAAGACGTCTTTATTTTGCTTCCTTCTTTGCCTTTTGAGCGAAAGGATCTAGACTTGAAATAAATGTTGAGGAAGCGTTTTCCGTAACATATTTTAACCCACAGTCTTTTAATGTCTTAGTTATTGGAATTTTTTCTATGTAATGGCAGAGCCAAGATATAAAAGTAGAAGCTTTAAAATTTTACTTTGCTTAAATAAAATAGGTTTTTAAGCATTTAGAAAGAGCCCTACAAAAGTATAAAAAAGTATTTTCCGCATTTTTGATATAATATGAGAAATATAAATACAATAAATGAGTAAAATAACGGGCGGAAGAAAACGCGATTTAAAGTTCCTATAAATTTAAAATTAACCATACTTTTTAAATGCTTTGTATAAAACATTTTTAACAACAATAATTTTCAAAAAGAGAAATGATGTGTGTGTGTGTGTTTTAAGAGGATACGACATTTTTTAAGAGATACAACAATACTGTAATTTGACTAGTTGGTTGGAAAAACGAAATATTCGAAACCCGAATATTAATTACTACTAAAAATATTTACAAAAAAAGGGGGGGGGGAGAAAAAATTGTACCTGATTGATTTTATGTTACAAGCTCATTGATAATACACAAAGTTTAAAGAAACCTGTTATGACGCTTTTTATTTATGGGATTGTTTAACGTTCTAAATGGAATATTCATTTGTTATTCGCTTGACATTTTTAAGTAAGTTTTATTTATTCATATTCATTTTTATTTATTTGAAGCAAAGTAAGGCCGGGAACACACTTGGCGGTTTTTTCCGATCGGATTTTTTCGGTACATACAAATGGGTCGTCGTATCAGTAGTGGCGTAGCTGTAAAAAAGTCTATGATATTCATTATAACTTGATAATAAATACGAATCAATATACCTAACCCTACCTGAAAAAAATATATATGTATCTTCCAAAACCACGTTAAAAGCAAAACGCAAGGTAATTACATATTAATAATGGCCACAAATACAATAATTTCAAATGATGCATTTTTACCAAACAATTCAAAAATGCAATGAAAAATAAACCATTTTTATCTAAAGTTATTGGGGCTACAATTTTTCTGCTATTTTTCTGTAAATTTAGCTATTTTGATATTTTTTTTAGCATGCAAGTTTTAGGTCTTAGTAAAGGTGGTCATCCCAAAATGTCTTGGTAGTATACCGGTCGATCGCGATTAATTTATTGCCCACCCCTGCTAAAAAGCTAAAAGCCCTCTAAAAAGCTACGGAACAAATGATGTTACCCCTAAAAATCCAAAAATCCCCTGAAAACACCCCCACCGTAAAAATTTCAATGGCAGTGTTTGCCCCATGCTTCCCCCCCACCCTCCGAGCGATGGCGGTACCACCCTAAAAAGCTACGGAGCTCCTCAAAACGATGTCCGAGAACCTCCTGAAATTCCTCCCCCAGGAAAAATTTCAATGGCATAGTCACCTCCAGTCCCCCCCCCCCCACCCCCACCCCGATATTCATATTCATCACAAGATCTTCTCTAGCACACACGCTCTCAACGGCTTGTGGTCCCCTTGTATGTACCAAATCTTGTCGTGTCCTCGAGTTTATGCATATATGTATGCATGTATAAATTAACTTATTTATTTGTGTTTAAGCTAGTTTGTGTGGTCCCGGGTCCCGAGTCCCGAGTTCCCACTGGTGTGTGCACATAAAATAGAATAAAAAATATTCGAACGATAAAACGGTCTTACGGTCTAACTATAAAACTAATGATGATTGGGGGGGGGGGGGGAGAGAATTAAAAATTGCAAAACACTTGAATTCTAAGAATATGAGAGAATAATAATAACAAAATTAATAATAATAAAATACACAGAGGGAAGTAGATGAGAGGAAAGGAGTAGACAAGTTCTTCCAAAACGTGAAAAGCTTTATGAATATAAATTTAGGAAGAAAAAAAAGTAGGTACTCGTACTGTAGCGTACTTTTATAAAAGTACGCAACAGTTCATTCAAGTACACGTGAATGAAAACAAATACACGCAAGAAATTCTGGTATTACACTCAATGTAATCTCAACTTTATAAACTTTTATTTCTTGTTATGATTTAATTACTATTGATTTAATAACTACCTTAGTATTCAACTGATATGTTGTATGTATAATCGAGTATAGTAAACATACTCTTATTTCCAGGGAAAATACAAACTGTCATATGTAGACTTGTAATAGATTTGGTCAAAATAATATGCAATATTTTCTTTGCCATTGTGAGAAATATTTTATCAGTAGGAAATGTTTGTACCATGGTCTCCTTTCCGAGACTCGTGGGTCTCCGATTTTACTATTTTCTACTGCGGCCCCTCAGATTTGTTCTGTGGCCCCCAAGGTGGCCTTATGGCTCATGTTGTAAAACCCTGCTCCAGCATTTTCCAAGCACTACGATCTACTGTAGTAATGAAAAAAAAAATTTGAAAAGTATGGAGAGACTTGTGTTAGAATCAAAAAACATTTAATAGAATAATAGTTAGACGCCCTGCCCTATTCGCATTATGTGTCCATCAGTTTTTGGTGTCACCAAGGAAAGTCTAATATGCGTTTTTAAAATTTCAATTTCAAAATATTTCTGGGGGGATCTTCTTCCCCCAAAGCCCTTTCCGTCCCCTCACATTATCGAAAATCATCAAAATTGTAGTTTTAGAACTTCATATTAGAAAATTTTTAACTGTCTTTTAACGTCACCAGAGATTGCCTTATGTGAGTTTTATGACTTGAATTTCAAAACATTTCTGAAAAATAGCCTTGAATCCCACCTTGGTCTAACAGTATCAAGGGATGTCATTGCGAATTTCCGGGAAGGAGCCCTGAACTCTGCAATTTTTTTTTTTTTTTTTCGACATCACCAAAGAGAGACCAGCCTAGCCGTACCCCTAACGGCCTAACGGCATCAAAGATAGCATAAAATTGCGTTTTTCGAATTTAATTTTCTAAAATTTTCGGGGTAGATTCCCAGGACTCCCCTCTATTTATGCTATAATATTATACTTATGATCAAGTTCATATTGATAATTTGAATTCTCTTTTTTCCGCATATATAACGCAATTCTCCCGAATTGTTTGCTCATATTCTAACAATGAGCCCTTTCCACACCAGAAGCCGGACTCGCGTTCATATTACATATATACGTATATATATATATATATATATATATATATCAATATTAAAACGATGAATTATGTATAATAACTATATATGCGATATATAGGGGCCGTTTATAAATGATGTCACGCTTTTCCCCCATATATTTGACTCTCCCCCCCCCTTTGTCACAATATGTCACACTTCAGTGGACCCCATCCCCTCCCCTTGTCACACTTTGTCACAAGTTCACGAACCCTCCCCCCCCCCCCACCCTCGAAGCGTGACATCATTTACGAATGATCCCATACATGCATACGCTCATATATCATATACATATGTATACGTTTATAAAAACAATAAAGGGGCCACCAAACTGATAATCCCCCTTGATTTTTTACCTTTTGACGGCCAACGTTTAGAGCAGATATATCATAGCAATTTTTTTATTTAGTGTACTTGCTTCTTCCGTCTAATCTGAAATTAAGACTTTCGGATGGTTTTTCTATTCTTGTTGTTTCTTATAAACACATTTTTATGGTGTGTTACTCACACTACTATGAAAAATCACTTTCTATGCATGAACTCTGTCCATTAGTGTAAGGTCAAATTTGCACTTAGTGTCCCACACCAACAAGCGAATGCGAAAAGCAGAAGTAAAAAGGAAAGTTGAATGCTAAAAAAAAAAAAAAAAATCTTCTAAATAATTATGTATATAAAAGACATCCCTCCCCCCCCCCCTAAGTGCGATGGCGCACCTGCGTCTCAAAAAGAATCCCCCCCCCCCCTTCCTAAAAATGCCAAAGGCGCAATCGTTCAGTTGACACAGCATGTTGCAATTTCGTTCAGTTGAAATTTATTAAACTAAATTTCCAAACATTTAATGAATACGATTTTCGTTTGTTTGTAATTTAATAAATTAAATATCGCAATTTCTTTAGAAAAAAAACTTGCAGAAATTCATTGCAATAAAATTTGTTCAAGCACATCTGTTTAACGTATATGTTAATTGAATTATTAAAAATGCATATTCATTTTACCCCATGATGTACTACTGCGGGGTTTTTTTCCCTTGTTAAAGGTAATATGAACCGGTTGAGAATAATGTTCTACATCTACATTAAGGGGTGGGAGTGGAATTTTTAAGAATTTCAGACATTAATTTAAATTGAAGTTTATAATAAAGATAATTGAAAAACATTTAAAGCAACTAACATCGCTAACGAACAAGCAAACTAGGGGCCGCTACATTTCGCCTCTTAATATCAGAGGCCTCGTAATCAGAGGCGTAGCTAGGGGCAAGGAGGGACAGCTGTCCCCGGGCGCAGCGTCAAGGGGCGCCAATTTAATGTTAATTTATTTTATTTTTAAATGCGAAAAGAAAATTATTTGAACTGAAGAGGTGTGAATATGTTCGACAAAAAAGGGGGAGCACCGCAAATCATATCGGGAATGACCAATGTAGCCCAGGAGTGGGTGAGAAATCAGACGAATAATTTTGCGAAGCCAAAGTGTCTCATTTTTTTCCCTTATAAGTGAATTCGCTAATAAAAATGAAAATTAAAACATCTGCTTTTTAGATCTATTTATAATTTAGGAAGCATAAAAGTTTTTTTAATTCCCTTTAGGGGCGCCCCTAGGCCCCCAAGGGGGCGCAAAATCTGCAGTTGTCAGCGGGCGCTGAAAACTATAGCTACGCCTCTGCTTGTAATAAGAAACATATTTCCTTTGAAACATTTTAACAGAGAATCAAAACCAGATGTCACATTTTTGAAGATTCCCAAATGACCGGCTGCGAATCAATTGTACGCTAGTGGAGGGACATAATGAAGAACGCCCCAGAGGAAAGAAAGGTTGAAGGTTAGAATAGGGAAACAAGGGAGTGTGTGTGGGGAAAACCAAAACAGGGAATTTAAACCGAAACAGAAAATCCCCAAATTAGCTTTTGATTGCAGCGCCATCTAGATGTCAGAATTTGCTACATCCTGAGCTTTCAATTCCCTTAAATCCCCGTCCCTCAATGGAAAACTGTCACCTGGTTCATAATATTTAAAAGTTGAAATTTCAAAATACAATTCAATTCTTTTCATTAATTAAAAGTAACAAGAAAAAGTGAAATAAGTCTAATTTTTGGTATATAAATATTAATTTCATCACTTTTTCTGTCCCTATAGTTTAAATGTCATTTTCAGCGTTTTAAGTAATATTTTTAAATAAAATAATATCCATAACATACTGGTGCTAGTAATAGTTACGAAATGTAAATATTAATATTAGCAAAAATAAGTGGCTGAAGTACAAAAATGCACCATGAAAGACATTTGTTTCAAAAAGAAAAATGTCATTAAAAATATATTTGTGTTGCAAAAAGTCATTGAACTTTATAGATAAATTTGAGCGCTTTGCCACCAACTGAGAAAAATTTGTTTTGCGATTATGTTACAACATTTTTTTCATTTGATGGGATAAAAAAAGAAGACATACCTTTGAAGCCTTTCTTATTCTAATGAACTTTTATTATAGAAGCTTTACTACCTAGCGTTATTTCTTTTTCGTTAACTCTAATTTAAAATCTTTTTCGACTGCTGAAAAATAGGTGTATTAAGATCAAATCAGGAAGTCAATTTAACTGCATACCACCATCAAAGCTTTTATAAAGAGAAAGAGGGGGCACCTACCTACTTAATCTGGAAGTTTAGGTCAGCCGTTCAAACTTCATCAAAAACTTATTCAAGTTAAGAAATAACCTGTAATACCGAAATTTAGTAATTGCCACATGGTGGAAATTATTCAATTTCGCCAAAAAGTGCAGATGGGGCTTCGTCAGTATAATGATTTTAGTAGACCTGTTTTCTTGATTTCTTTCTTCTTCTTCTTTTTTTTTTTTTTTTTTTTGACTACCACCTTCTTTGACTTCTTGAGGGATGTTTATTTAAGTGTATGGAATAAAAAAATAATTTTAACTTTTTTCTTTTTTCTTTTAAGCAAAAATTTGGAGTCTGCTTTCGGATTGCCAGATTTTTTTTTCTACTTATTTTCTTTTTATTTATTATTATTATTATTATTGTTTTATTAAGAATGGAAGCGAAAGAAAAACTTCAAGTCGAAACGATTCTTACTCGAGTATTTTTCTAAAATTTAAAATTAAACAGGCGTACAAGTATATACATTAAAATAAAAAACATAAATTTCAGGAAATTTGCTTTTATTTCAATTTTCCTAAACATGATTTCAAATATTAAAAAAGTAAATAAATAAGTAAAAAATAGTCATTAAATGCTTCAGACTACAGCCTGTTCTACTTAGACATTTTGACAGACCCAAAGCTATGCAAAATACATTCCAAATTGTTCCTTAAAGTAAAACAATTTCAATTTCATCGCTAATTCTTAACAGAAACGCAGTTTACGAGAAGCGACTCAACTGTTTCTCAGTGCTAAGCAAAAATTCTGACGAAATAAAACATCCGTATCTTTCAAAAATTTCCTCCAATCTAAAAGGTTTTCATTTTAAGGACGGGAATAATAATAATAATAAAAAAGTTCCGTATTATTACAACGTGCCCAGAAATGAATAGAGATATATGTCTTCCTAATTGTATAAAACCTAATTTTTAAAAAAAATTCTATATAGACATTGTATTAGCCAATGATATTTATTTCTTCTTTCTTTTTGCGCTATAATGTATCTTTTTCTTACATAAAAAAATTCCTTATCCGCCATATACAATTATCGGATTGCACTGCAATCAAAGAATATTCTCTTTGGGAGATGTGAGCGTAGTTCCTGATCATCTGTGATCTTTGGGGGCTTCCTCCGGGGATCAGAAAGAGGGCGTAACAGTTGAGATCAAAAGATTGGTTCTCTAAGTTATCCATGTGTGTGTTCAAAACTTGACGGTGTCGATTTCTCTGTACAAAGCAGCCATTGTGAAATGTTAGCTAAATTGTACGCGTGCATAAAGGAAATAATAGTGTATTTTCAGGGTGGTAAAACATACTAATTCAGAAGCGCCATTTTTTTTCTGAGCACAACACTCAGAACATATACATTTTTCTGCGACAATTTAAATGTTTTTATATGAACATTGTTAGTTTAAAAATCGTTTCTAAGACTATTTTCAAATTTGCGCTCAATATTGAAAGATCAGGGAAGTCTCAAAACTTTCGTTTATGCTGCAATATTAACAATATTACTATCAAAATTACATACTATACCATATTATCTCTCCACTAAAAAAACCCGATAAGACTAAACATTTAAAATAAGACTAATAACTTAATTACCCAATAAGACTAATTAAATTATTGTCTAACGTATTTAAACAGTTATGCTAGTTTCTCAAAGTAATTTCGTTTTCTTCTTTATAGTTTTGGACATAATAGTTCATTTTTCGGACTTCACGCACAAGCTGTAATTGCATACTTTTGCTCCGATAAATGAAGGGAAAACTGCTTGAACGTGTTTCAGAATTACAACAGCTCTATTTTCAAGCATTGAAGAATGGTATGTCCGAAACATGACTATGCAATTTGCATTGCAAATTTGTCCTTTGAATTTGTTATTGACTATGCGCAAAAGTTACTTATAAGTTTATTTTTCCCTCACAGAATCGTACTCTAATTAATGTTATTTATATAATTTTGTTCAGCTGGGACTCATAATAAAAATGTAAGTGCTGCACTCAGGAAACAAATCCATCAGCATAATTTGTGGCAATTTTTTAGCGCAAATAAGCAAATATTTTACGTTTTGTCCAATCCTTTTTTACAGCGCTTAGCATTAAGTACAATTGAAGTAGATATTCCGGTTTTGTGTACAGAATATTTCTGAAATGCACTAAGAGTCGAGGACGTCTATGATTTTTCAAGATCCGGAAACGGTCTTAACTAATGCATTTTAATTCTATTCAAAATTCATGAGTTGACCTGAAATTTTTAGACTAATAAGCTGCTTTTATTGTTTTTCAACGAGTGAGCAAACGTTTCCGATAGACATTACGAAAATTAATATACGTTCAAAAAAACTTTTATGATTATCTTGAAATTAACTTGATTTATTTTTGACGTACATGTTTTTTGAACAAGCATCAGATAATATTTCATATTTTTTACAGATCTTTAAGTAAAGAGACCATGTACGGAGGATTTTCTAAGAAAGAGACATATTACATCAAATCATTTAATCCAAAGCATGAAATTGAAGCAAAAACGTTGATTGGACTGTTTGTAACAAGTATGCAGTTTCTACATAAGAATATCCGCGCTTAAGCCAGGATGCTTTAAATAAAAACCACAGGAAATGCGAAAAACATCTCAAAAGGACTCTTCATTTTATTAGAGAACTATTTACAAACAACTCTTCCGCTTTCTACGAGTTGACATAGTTCCCAAGATTTTAACTTGTACGTTTAACAAACGCCTTATGGAATTTTGATCATTTAAGCGGAACGACGCTCATAATATTTCAACACAAATGGCGGCACAGTTTGAGGAAGGAGGGAGCTGTCTACAACGCATCAATGACTTGTGGTTCACCTTCCCCCCTCACCAAGATCTTAAACAGCCGACACAAAGGTACCCTTGTAGAGCCTAATTAAAAAAGTAGATTCTTCCAGCATCTGGCATGACCTTCTTTTTTTCTATTTTTTTTCGACTTCCAATAAGTATATTAAAGAAGTGTCAAGTTTCCGGCGCGGTATTTCTTCTATGAGTTCTCTTAAACGGAATCTTCTCGTGGCGAATCAATTTGCAAGGATTTAGAGCTTATTAAGTCGGGAGATAAGGCAGATATGCTTCAAACTCTTCTCGCAATGTTTTAATGGTTTGATCGTATTACATGTTATTATCACTCTCTCTTGATCGCTCTAGTATCTTGATGGCGGTAATGAAAGCAGCCTTATTTGCAGTTAATTTCTGCATCAATTTTGATCTCATTAAATGAAAATTAAAAAGCTTGTTTGTTTGTTCAGTTAAAATGTATGATGATTCATGTCTTCAGTGAAGTTAAATCTTGCGAGAAGATGACGCTAAATTAGAAAGTTTAGTGATTGGTTCATATTTTTGGGATATAATAAATATGCATGAAAAGTGAAACATCTTGCGTCTATATTGATTTCGAAATGTGATGGTTGTATTTTTGCAGGTGATAATGATTCATTAATGGTGCCCATTATGAAATCAATGTAATCTAAATTGAATAAGCAATGGCAAGAAATAAGATAAAAACAACGTAATTAAGCACAAAAGTACAGTAAAAATGTGGACACGTTCTTGGAAATTACAAGGAATTCCTTTTTTAATGTAAGGAAGAAATGAGCGAAAGAAGCGAAGACACAGTAAAAGTCCAGCTAAATAGATAAGTCCTCCCTCACTTGATCCCGTGAGGGATTTATTCCCTCTGGCGAGCTGCTGACTTTTGCTGTGTCTGCTTCCCTTATTGCTCACTTCTTTCTTGCATTGAGAAAGGAGTGCCTTGTGAACCCGAAACACGTGTCTGCTCTTTTTTTTATTATTGAAATTGTGTGCTTAACTCCGTTGCTCTTTATCTTATTTCATTTGTAGCACAAAAGGTAAATTTTTTGCTTACGTAAGCAAGAGCATATCCAATTCAAAGGGAAGTTTTGTCTACCTTCATCGAATATTATCCTTTTAAATGAAATACATACCGAAATTCCTATTATAGCTATTCTTTTGTCCTGCCTTTCCCTACATTAAAATTAAACTTTCGGTTTTAAATTCGGAATCTTAGATAATTATAAAAAACGATTACAGTCCCCCCGCCAGACGGGAAACATAGTCCTAAGGAATACATTTTCTCCGCTCCCTAGCCTCTCTAAGCAGGTACTCAAGAGTGACTTGCAGAGTGTTGAACTTTTGCATTAGTCCTCTGGCTGCGAAACATGTTTTTCCTTCACTTATACATAAAGCATTTTAAAGAAAATTGGTAGCGAAAAAATAAATAAAATAAATAAATAAAAGGAGAAATAAAAGGAAGAATAAATAAATAAGTAATCGACTTAATTTGATATTGTTTCATGTTCTCATAACTCAAAATAGTAATTTTGACGCCAAAAAATAAGTAAATAAATGAAAGGAGAAATAAATAAATAATTGAAAAAATAAATAAATAAGTAATCTACTTAATTTGATATTGTTTCGTATTCTCATAACCCAAAATAATAATTATGAAGCCAAAAAAAAGTTGAAAATCCTACTCAAAAAGTAATGCTAGATGAAGAATGAAACTCGATGAATAAATGAATCCCAGGGTTCACACTGGGGAAAAATACAAGGTGGGATTTTCCTCCTTGACCAAAATTTTAAGTGGGATTTATTAAGTTTAAGCCAAAAAAAAATTTTTTTTGAGTGGGATTTCAAAAAATATTGCGGGAATCGCGCGATCGCGCGGCCTAGCGCGAACCCTGAATTCCAATAGGAATTGACGAAGATCAGTTTTTAATGCCAACTACTAAAAGAGGCATCTCTCTTTTATTTCGATGCATTTGTATAAAAACGTAGAAGAGACCCAATGATGGCCTCAACTTATGAATATCGCATGTGCAGCTCTATCAGATTCCAGCAAAGAAGTGGATATGCAAGCCTTTCCAAAAGCGGAAAAAATAAATTTCAAGTAAAGTTTAGAACAGGCGAAGCTTAAATGCGCCATCAAGCAATGGTAAACCACATTCAGTTTGCGAGGTACTCCGCACATAATTTACTGTTACAGTTAACCCTTTCTAAAAAGCGAACCAAATAAATACTCGTTAATCAACTGTATTAAACAGCAAATATACATCACATTAATACCTCCTTCAGCGTGTATTTGACCCGCATGCTTTTTGCAATATTAACTGTAAGTACGAATGTATTAAAAATATGGCTTTTTATTGAGATCAGGTTAAAAAAAAAAAAAACGTTGCTCTTTTGGAATTTAAGAAGAAATACGTTTTATTTCTATTAGATGATTCGTTTTAGCAATACACAAAATATCGCTTCAATTTCAAACAACGTTACTGTCAAATGTACAGGTCTTTATTTAATCTAGTCTAATGTTACGAACGTTTTAATGTCAATCATTTGGATTTTAGATTAAAGACACGTACCATTAAACATCGTAAACATTCATTCACTAAGAAATAAAAGAGTTTACTTTGCGCTGCAACATTCAATATGAAAATTAATGTCAAAGAACAAAACGGAAATATAAATTGCTTAGGGATATTCTCCTATCTTATTACCGCGTTTTCTCGAATATTAAAAATAATTTAAAAAACAACTACCATCGCGGTCCCCTTAAGGATATCCAAGGACTACTACTTAAATCATATAGTACTGTAGCATCCATTTTTATTACTAAAATCAGGAAATGCAGCCTTCATTCGTAACACTTTAGCTTTGGGACAATAATTTAAAGGAACATTTAAACCAATATTGAAGGAGGTTGATCAGAAAATTGTTGATTAATAAAGATCATCAACAATTATCATTGATGGTCTCATAATTTTTCCTTTCAATTTTTTTCTTCTGCACCATACAAGACCATCATATAATTTTTCTTTCAAATTTTCTAATAAAGTGCCCTCCGTCGCCAGTTAATGATGCTCTTAATATTTGTCACACGCATCAGAATATAGGCCTCCCCCAATGCACCTTCTGATTCTACCCCAGTATCGTACACCAAAGCGGAAAAGTATTTCTCATCAGCAGCAGGGGTTCATGTCGCTCGTTAACCCCCTGCGCTACCCCACAGGAGCAGGTTAATTTTCTATAAAATCAACCGCGGACTCGAGCTCTATAGTATCTCGAAGCCGTTTTAACGGAAACGCGACCTTTTCAAGCAAAAACAATCTCTACATCCTAATGGGGACTTTTACTGAGCAAATATATCTGATTTGACAAGTTCACCCCTCTTCGTACATCCCGTCTTCAAGTGGGATGGAATCAAATGTAACTGTCGAGTCTCAAGTATCTTCAAACAGGGACCTTATGCCCCTTCTTCCTCCATAAATCCATCTAGGATGGACTACCAGCCCTCCTCCCAACCTTCGCACCCAGCTGCGGACAAACCTCCGTCAACTAAGATGTCACTAAAGACACATGTGCTTCGTGGGAACGAATCAACCTCTTAACCATCATTTCGACGCTTTCTTGCAAAAACTGCTTCTGGGAGGAGTCGAGAACATCCAGTCAAGGGTACAAACTAATTAGTCTAGTCAATTTTGGACTTTATGACCTCCGTTACAGCTAGAAATTGCTTCTGGAAGCTCGCCGCTTCCTGAAGCAGGCTTGAAGTTGTCACGACGAGTACAACAATTTGGAAGCGGCCTTGGCTTGTTAAGCTCCCATTATTGGGCATGGGAACTGGAAACGAAAATTTGTCAGCCATGTCACATTACTGTCATAGATATTTATTAAGGTGGTAAATGTCGGCAGAATGTCTGTCGCCTGGAGATGAAAAAGAAGAAATTATATTAATATTTCGTTGAAGATGTATATTTTAAAAACAAGCAGATAAATTAACTTAGCGGTAGGCAAAGCGGTGAAAAAAGCCTATTCAAATACAAAACTACTTTATGCAAGAAAGATTTTTTTTTCTTAAATAAAAGAAAAATCACATTTGGAGAAATGTCGAGCTTTTTTTCTTTTGTTTCATGTATTTACATGAAACACAGCCATTCTGTATTATATTGAGAGTACTTTAGAAGTAACTTCATGTGTTTCAAAAAAATTTAATTTTCAATCGTATTCGTTGCTATTATACATTGTTACCAAAATATTATTCAATAATATTAGTGTTTTGCCAACTTCTCCGTAAAAATTAGTAAGTTAGTTTTTTAAAGAATGAATGCAAGTCTTAAATATAAAAATAAAGCAAAAAAAAAAAGTAATAACTTAACTTTACCTTAACATTGAAAGTAGTCTCTTGAGATCGGGAAGGATGTGCTAGGTGTTCTGCCTATTAGCCCACTTCTAGTAATTTTGGAATTAATTATCTGATAAGACGAAATGTTTCTTACTGGAAAGATCTTCTGCATGATATCCCGTCTCCATACTTCATTTTTTATCTAAACCTTTTTTCATTAGCTTTTTAAAGTTCAATAATGATAATGATAACAATAACTATAATAATAATAACAATAATAATAATAGTAACAATAATATAAGACTTTAACCGAGATATTTAATCCGCCATACGACATGATTAAAATTGGCAGTTTTGATTCAGGCACATTTTATTACAAATAACTTTTATCGTTAAACGTGTGGGAAGAAGGTTTTATGGTATTATCATATTAGGGCTATTTTTAAAGCTAAAAATATTTAACAATAACAACTAATAGCTAAATCCAAGGCTTTTCAATTCAAATTGCAATACCATTAAAAGTAAAATTCTTATACTAAATAAATATTCTAAAGTTACAGAAAGTTTCAATATTTTCTTAGTTTCTTGTTTCGTAAAGAAGGAAACATTTTGGTCTTAAAAGAGGAGGAAAGAAAAAAAGTAAAGCAGACTTAGCTTTGACAAGGGGCTGTTTCCAAAACCAAGAGGTTTTCAACGCAAAATCGACTATCTCAGGAGATTATTGTTTTTAAATATTTGTAGAATTTTGCGGAATAATTTATGGACTTATCTCATAATTCAATTCCGTCCCTTATTTATTTCGCATGCTTTAAAAGTAATGCAAATAAAGGTATGAAATTAGCACATAAAAAAAAATTCAGTAAGACATACTTATTTCTGAATTTGCACATTTTAACTCTTTTTATGGAAAACTACTGAACTTCAAGTGCGATGTTTACTAGCTTCACCGTCTTTGTTCATATTTAAGAGTTATATATGGACATGGGAGTCAGGGGTGCTAGCGTAACAATACATAATATTTAAATTTATTATTTTTGATTAAATCAAAAAGAACTAATTTAACCCCTTAAAGTACGAGTTTTTTTTCTGAAAAACTAGTATAGTGTAAGTTATTCTTTGCAATTTCAGGTTGTGGGAGGTGACTTAGGGAGCGAGGGATAGGGTAAAAGTTACATAAGAAAAACGTATTATGCAAACAAAGTGTAAACGGATCTCAGACGGGTATTAGAAATAAAATAACGCACGGTCATGGGCAAACTTTACGGTAACTTTGGTCCGTATCAGACACGTTCAAATGCGTTAAGGGGTTAAACAATATTCTTTAATACTAAGTTTTAACATTTAAAATATAATACCGACATTCTAAAATAAAAAACATAATACCGACATTCTAAAATAAAAACATTCTAAAAAACATAAATGCTAGTCACATGTAAACTAAAAACATTTATTAAATATTTCCTAAATTCAAAATTTACTCTTTTCAGCACTAATGTTTTATCATTTATTTTTCTGATTTTACACGTTATCTTCGCTATTTAAATTTAAAATTTACGTAATTTAAATGATTTGCACTGTTTGAAAAATTAATAAGAACAAATGAAGATAAAAGCAGATTATGAAAAATTTCATGTTTCTAGGTCTTATTGTTATCCCACTAGGAACACGTGACAAGGTGCCAACCCTTGAGTTTCTCAGAAGTTCTCATCAGTTTCGATTTGGGACGAATAAAGTACTCGAACCTTGAAACATTTAAGAACTGCTAAACGGATAAAAATGTGTGTGAAAAAGTACCAAAATATTCAAAAGTAAAGGAAAAATATGCGTTAAAACGAAGAAAAGAATAAAAAGACCAAAAATATAATAAGAATAATAATAACAAAGAAAAGCAGGAAAAAGTAGAAACGACCCTGACAGTAGTAGACTTCTAGCATAGTCCCTCTCTTCCATCCTTTTGCCATTACGTTTTTTCCCCCAATTAATATTCTCGTAGAATCTTTTACTATGTTGGTCAAAAAATACACGCATGTTATTCCGAGAGAAAGTTAAAATGGCAAACGCTAAGAGGGGATTTCTTGGAGCAGCTTGCAACCCACTACCCTAATTGAAGAAATTAAGATATATACATAGGCTTGCCATACGTCCCGGTTTGACCGGGACAGTCCCAGTATTTTGCTCTTGTCCCGGTGTCCCACCCAGATTTATAAATGTCCCGGAAACGGCTGCAAGGTGTAAAAAGTAATGAATTTATGTTTTTAAGAATCTTTTATGAAGACAATTAAGAATCTTAAAGATAACGAGGGAGTCCACTGCAAGAGCATTGATTGTATGTAAAATAAACTTTGGACTTTCTTGCTCTGAATTTAGGAAAAAGTCAAGCTTAACAAAGACATCTTGAAAAAGGTACATTCAAGTCAAAAATATGAGTGGTTTGAAAGCAAAAAATGACATTGTTAACTTATTAATTGCTTTTTTAGCTTGACAAAAATGTTTTTTTGAAATGGTTTTTGTGGTTAGATGAAAAGTTGTAGTTCAAAAAAAAAAAAAAAAGACTTAGTAATTAATTGTTCAATTAAACAATTTTATGAACTATTTTAAATTTTATTTTATTAACACTTCTTTCTAGATGGTAGACCAGAAAAAATTCTCATTAAAAGGGAGGGTAGAGTAACAACGTAGGGTTCCAGATTCCAAACTCCCGTTCATTGCGAGGCTTAAAAAAGGCTTAAAACTTACCATTTTGCTTTAAATTTTTAAAAAATTTCACCAGACCCCCCCCCCCCCCGGTACGCCCATTCCGTATTAATGTATCCCGGTTTCACTAACCAAAAATATGGCAAGCCTATCTATACAGTATCTGCAAAATTTCCAAGTTCTCGTTTCTCTGAAAAGTTGCAAGATATCTCCTGAAATACCTCAAAAAATGTTGTGGGAAGCATTCAATTAGTTTTTGAAAGTAATATCTTGAAATAGTAGTTGTTTTCAGTAGCGTATCCATAAACCTTTTTCAGGTGGTGATAATCCTTGGGACCTAACGAGCTGTTTATTAATGGCTGTTGTTTCCTTCAGGTATCGGAATTTCGGAAAGGGTAATATCTCGATATCCTCCCCCTGAATATGCCCATGGTTGTTTTATTTGAGGAGACCGATAACAACACCTTCCTTTTATTCCATCCTCATTAGTACTTGGAAACTATTCTTTTAAATATGCAAATTCTTAACTGTTTTTGTTAGTCTATTCTATTATTTTAAAGTATACAAACGAAAAAAATCATAAAAGAAAGCTTAATGCATCGTAAAAATATCGCTAAAAAGAAAATAAAACTAATGAATGAATAAATACATCGTTAAATAAATATTGAAAAATTAAAAAATTGAAAGTAGGACTTTGAGATGGGGAAAAGTATATCCCCCTTTCCACTCCCCAAAAACTTTTGAAATAATTGTTGGATTCGAAAAATTTATTTTTTGTTCGAAAGATCTTGGTGAGTTCATCTAATTTCTGTATATTTTTTTATTTGACACTTTTCTGTCTTGTGAATTTTACATGATTTGATTAGCTGTAAAATCAGGGATTTTTGGTATAACAAGACAAAAATGCTGCGCTGAAGTTTTATTTGCATCTCTAATTTTTCATCTCTCTCGTCATATTGCAAAACAAGAAAATTGAAAGTAGGGTTTTGGTGAACAGTATGTCTGTTCCGCTTTCCCCTCCCCAGTAACTTTTGAAGGTTTTGTTATTGTTGGATTCGAAAAAGCTATTTTTTGTTCGAAAAGCTCGGTGAGTACCTGGACTCCTCCAGAGTAGTACTTGGAAAAGCACCTGGACTTCTCCAGAGTAGTACCTGGAAGAGCACCTGAACTCCTCCGGAGTAGTACCTGGAAGAGCACTTAGACTCCTCCAGATGTTTTAGAATCTGTCAAAGTAATAGTTCTCCGTTCTCCGCTCATTATTTTCAATATTTTCATCTGTCATTCACAACAAAACCACGAGGTCTATCGATCATATCGTTCTATATTGGTGTTTCTAGTACTCGGTACCACTGCCGTAGATAAGAGGGGTGTTTTGGGGATAAAGTTACCCCTGGATTGATGAAGATTGTCTAGAATTTAACCAATTTTTCTTGTAAAACCATGAAATTAGCTCATTTCTCCCGAAGAAATCCCCTGAAATCCGGATCTAGCTACGCTACTGCTCGGTACCGGTCAAAATTGTAAAATATAAAGTCAGCAGGCGTTCCATGTAAGTTTGAAAATGAAACCGTAAGAGTTATCTTTCGGCACTCCGTCCTAGCTACCGCTTTCGTTTCTCGTCACTTCTAAAAAACGAAATATAGCCGGTGACAACTCATCCTTAATTCTTTTCCCTTGTGCCCTTTCCAAAGCGAAGTTCGAGACACGTAATAAATAGAAACATCGGCACTAGATTGCGTATCAACAGCAGGTGCAGTGCGGAAAGCTTGTCGTGGGAGTTTCTGAGAGTGGAAAAAGGGGATTTCGATGGGTGGGGTTTAGATAGGCACCCTCCCGTTTCCGCAATCACAAGGAGCTCATTCACAAAAATCTAAGCTCCAAAATCAAACATATGCAACGTCATTAGACTTAAGTTCTTAATGACAAAGCTCATCAGTTCGAATTGGGGCTGCTCATTTGTACGCATGTGGCATTTCGCGCGCTCGCCACATTATCTCTCTAAACGGGAAGTATTTACTTCAATAACGTCTAATGAAGACATTAGAGTGAAAAGGGAAAGCTTTGTTTCCATTCCCAAGTACTTATACCTTGGAGGATTGAGTTTTCCATTTGCTTTCTCGGGCATGCTTTTCTATTTATTTCCGCTGTACGAGCCCTGAAGTGTTCTTTCCTGGGTTATGTTCCGATAAGGACGTCGAATTTTCTAACATTGTGCGCCTTTTTTCTCTTTTTTCAAGTTATTTTTGAAGTTTATATTTCATGGTTTTTAGGGAATACCGTGTAATCCCGAATAACATTCGTAATTCCCCCCCTCCTCAAAAAAAAAAAAAAAAAAAAAAAAAAAAAAAAAAAAAAAAAAATGAAAGTAAATGAAAGGGAAAAAAATAATAACATAAAATAGAAAATAAAAATCAAAATAAATAAATAAAATAAAATCTATAAATTGGGGTGTAGCTTTAAATTGCGGATTTAATATTGTGTTTCCATATTGTTCCGACTACACATCGGCTTGACCACAGACCACAACGCTTTTTACTTGATTTTCACCTCATCCCGAACTCTCAACGCATCTTTATATTCAGATATTTATTGTAGGTAGTCCCCCACCCCTCTTTCTTATGCTTTTTTTAATTTTTATATTTATTTTATGATTATTACTATGATTATTATTATGATTATTTTTATTTTGAGTTGTGTATGTATTTGTATTAGTCACTCGGAAATCAGTATTATTTTAAGAGATTTTTTTCTTTCCCCCAAAATTGTACCTCAAAAAATTAGAGTACGTGTGATATTCGGGAACAGATGGTGTTCGGGATTACACGGCAAGTTAGGAGGAACGTCCACGAGGAAAACTATTAGAACACCTTCGCATTTCATCATTCGTTATAGTTTGAACTCAAGCATTGTGAGAGTGTATTTACTTTATGGCTTAAATAATAATCACTATAGATCCCAGGGTTCCCATACATCACATATCCCGACATAACATTTTACTGGACGTAGAGTTCACATCAGCTTTTAGGGTTTTCGTACCGGGTGTTATGAAGGAGGCAGTCCCATGTTATGCAGTAGTTAAAACCGCTGTCTTTCACCCAGACCACCCGGGCTCTATTCCCGGCATGGGAGGGAATAAGCTACGACTTGTAATGTGCAGTGCGGTAACGCATAGTAATCCTAAGACTTCACACGTTAAACTTTAACATGTTTTTCAGAAAACAAAGTGCTTGATAATTAAAGTGCTAAATAACTTTAAGAACAATTTTATTAAAAGAATAAAGCGTGCCGTAACGAACCTATTATTGCAATTTTATTACATCAGCTAATAAAATAATTTTAATTTTTGATAAAGTGTCCAATTATTTATACCGTCATACTCTTTTTTTCTTTCTAACTTGGTTTCAGTATAGTACACCCTGCCAATGTCGCTTAAAATAATTCTGCAAATCGGATCGGCTGAAAGTCTTGTACGTTGTTTTTGTGCAATAAGAATTTAAGGGAGGAAAAGCTTGTTTCACAGGCTAAAAGTGCGTTCGAAATGTGCATTACAGTCTGCTGATTTAAAATGATTCAAAGTTAAGCTATGAATAAACAACGTACAATGATTTTCGATCGCACAGAACTGTTATCGATAGTTAAGATTTAAGATCTATCTCCGAAAAAAATATGCTTGAAAATAAAAGTGATATATAATTTTAGGAATAATTTTATTAAAAGAATAAAGCATACCGTAACGAACCTATGATATTCATTTCTTTGAATCCGCTAATAAAACATTTAAGTTTCTAATACTTATTTATTTTCTGCTTCTTTTCCGAAGCTATTTTCTTCATGATACAGCCTATCAATGTCGACCAAATTCATCCTCCAAATCAGTTAGTAGAAAGTCTGTTTGTTGTTTTCTACGAATAATGATCTACGGGGTAAAAAAGTTGCTCTACAGGCTAATATTTCGATGGTTCATGGTGTCAAAGCGTACTTCCAATGTGGTATTTAACCAGTTAATCAAGTACTTCAATTTTTGTTAAAGTGACAAAAATTAATTTATTTATTAAATTATTTATATTTATTTCTTTCGTTCATTGCCAGATATTCCTTTCACTTTGTCACCATTTTGTTGTTTGCTCTGGTTTTGTTTCGTGTTGTGCACTAAATGAAAGAGTAACGCAAATTTTTATTGTAAGATTTTTTCTTTTTTATCCGTATAAGTATTAAGTTTTTTTTTTTCTGTTACTGTATTGTTTAATTTATGAGCATCTGTCTATTACCAAATCACACTATCTTTGGAATTAGAAACATTGAAAGAATTTCATTACTTAAAGTGTTTTTTTTAACAATTTAAAACTATTTAACATTAATCTACGAGTGCAAATCAAATATTTCTATCTAAAAAAAAAGCAATTGCGCTAGAAATAAAATTTTAACAACCAAAAGTTCAACAGAATTGTAGATAGTCTAAATATTTTTACTTCATGAATACAGAATAAATTTTTGAGCTTGAGAAAAAAAAATCTTCATAGATTTTAACATTGAATGGCTAAATTGCTAGCATGAACCTGTGCAATTCTTTGTTTTCCAGAACTACGAATTTCGTGAGAAAGAAAAAGGTCTGCTAACGAATTCATTTTGACAAAAATGATTATTGAGATTAAAAAATTCAGTTTATTTCAATAAGTAAGTTTCTTATATTTTACGATGTTTTACACAGAAAAAAATGCTTTGATTTGAAATAAGTCTTTTACACATGAAAAAGGTCACTTGAAATAATTTCGCGTCAATAACACAAGTTGAAAACACAATATAGTAAACTAGTAGGCTCGTTTAGCTTTGCATGAACCTGTCATAACTTTACTACACTTTTGGTAGAAGTTAGAACTCTTTCACCCTTTATGTGTTATTGAATAATTGAGGTACTCTGTAAAATATTTGTACATGTAAAAATTGTGTTTATGACACAAATTGGAATATAAAGTTTTAAATGTTGTAGTGTATATTTTACTAATTTTAAAATCCCAAGTCAATTTCATGTGAATAAAAGTGTACATGCATATTTTCATTTTAAATACATATTTTTGGATCATATATAATTTATTACACATATTTTGGCATAATTCAATATTTCTCTCATTTCTGTGTATTTTTTTACGTTTTTTATACGATTGCATGATGTATTTAATAAGGAATTTGTAATTCTAATGAATATTGCGAGTATTTTCAATCTCAGATAACTCTAATCTTTTTTTCTCTTCAAACTATTTTAATAATAATAATAATAATCATTATTTTTTTAATTATAAAAAATACATAAAACATTGAAAGAAAAACTTACAGCAATTAATTTTAAGCATGATATACTAAAAATTACTCTGCTAACAACGCTTATCATTCTCTAGTTAAAAAAATTGCAAGATCATTTCGAGTTAGACATTAGTTTCAGATTTTGGCATACGTTAGTGAATTTTCAGCAATCATTTTTAAGAATAAAAGCGCGTCAAAATAAAACAATTTAATATATCGAGACACATTCTAATTAGGTGATTAACGTGATGCTTTTTACAAGCAGTTGACTGAAAATGAAGCAGTGAAGCGTCATGATAAATGAGCGACTTTTAATTTACAAAACAACTATTTAGGAGAATACTCTCTCCATTTCTCATCCATTTTACGAACAAATATTTTATGCTCATCAGGGGATTCCCAAACAAAATCTTCTAAATTGGTGAATAACAACCTATATGTATGACACATTTTTAGGCAAAGAAAGTAGAATTTTCTATTTCTTGTTTGCATTTTTATTGTGAGACGTTTTGGCTTCGCTGTAAAACCAAAAGTGTCATTAAATATTCTCTCCATTAACTTGCAATATAATACAGATGAACCTCGATTTGACGAATTGATTGAGTATCCGTTCGTTAAATCGAAGCAATTCGTTAAATCCAATATCAATTTTTGTAAAGAGTATGGTATAGAAATATCAATGCAAAATACCCTTAGATATACAGATATGAAAAAAATAATGATTATTGTTTACTACGATCTTAAAAATTATAAGTTATAAGTTATTAAAGCAACTTTGAAATGATCTAAATTCTTTAATGCTACTTGCTTTTAAAACTTAAAGCAAGTAGCCACTCTAGAACCCAACTTATCTGTGTTCTTTGTGATATTTCTACATTGAAAAGGGGGAAAGACTGTTTTTTGAATCAACCAGAAATGAGAACAATAATTGTATTACACACTTGGATTAGGGTGCGAAATATTCAAAATTTTGTGTGCGAAAAATTCAAAGTTTTAATCTTAAGGGAGATTTTTTATCCAGTGATTGTTGTTCGAAAAATCAAAGCTAAAAATTCGTTAAATTAGAGCATTTTCAAACTTTTTGTCGGAACGGAAAAAAATGTTCTTTAAATCGGAGAATTCGTTAAATCAAAGTACGTTAAATCGAAGTTCGACTGTATTTTCATTACCTGATCCTGATTCAATCATTACCTGATTATCCACAGTTTTCATAATTAATAATATTGTTGTTATAATTATTACTTGGCAGCCAAACCAGTTAAAATCAAATTGTTTTATTAAATTTGACATTTAATAAAACAATTGTCAAACAGTCAAGTCCTAACATACTGCAGATATAGATCATTTGACAGATCAAAGTTTATATATATATATATATTTATTTTATTTTTCAAAGCCTCCCAGGAAAAAAAAAATTGTTTTCACCTCTGACTGATCAACAACTTCACAAAACTTTTAATCCCGATTCCTGTGGCGTAAGATGGTGAAAATAAAAGATGTTTACGGTTTCTAATCAGTTCCTTTTCTTTCTTGATTTCATTAATTTTACGAACTATAAAAACTGTCGACTAATTAGTTGATAAGTGAGAAAACAATAGCCGCCAGTGCAGTGATGTGCGCATGTGCAACGATCAAGTCGTCATTAGTGGGAACAAATTGCCTCATTAGTTGCTCGGAAAGCCACCAGGCTTCCTTATCTAATAACAAGCAAGCGTATAACAGCTGGCACAGGAGCGTCGCAATTGCCAAACTGCGTAAAATACAGTCTCTTGAGTAAACAACCGTTATTTTTCAGTTGACGGCAAAAATAGATTAATGCTGACGCCTGGCGTCTTATTCTGCTTTGGATGAAACTGTCATTTCAATTTAACTTCATTTTTTTAACGAGCGGACTATATTTTTTCTTTAGAGAAATGTTTTTCCGACGTCGTATTATTTACAGCTCATATTATTTACAGTTAATGGGTACACCGGGAATTAAATAGAATTTCCAAGCAAATGAATTATACGGTTTGCAGATAGTTAAATATAAAAAATATTTTTTTAAACTTGACTTTTTTACAAATAAATTGATTTAGTGCAGGAAATTTTTCAGGCTTTTAGTTTTGAAAAAAATAGTTGTATGATTGAATATTACTTGCTATTTACATTATGGTAGTATTTCTTTAAGATGTTTATCGAAATATATAATAACTGGATAGCGTTACATTAACTTAAAAATGAAACATAAACATGTCTGCATTACAAAAATAATAAAAAGCATTCTTCGTAAAGATGAAATCACCGCATGGACTCCGTAAGCAATGAAAACTTTTGACAAAGAGTGAATAAAAAGAAAAGTAAGCAAAATTACGAGGAAAAAATGAATGAGTTCAAAATTAATTAAAAATAATCGAAAAACCCAAATTAAATGTAAAAAGTAAATTTTTAACCAGGTAATTAGGGGGAGGGGTGCGGAATTTTTTTTCTGTCGTTCTAATGATGTATCTGTCAGTCTTCTCTCCTCCAATAACCTTGAGGAAATTGTTTGGATTCGGACAGAACATGTTTTGCTCGAAATATCTTTGCAGACACCTCACCTCCAAGTTTCATTTCGGAATTTGATTTTTTAAAAAAATTATCTTATTTATTAATTTATTTATTTTAATTAATGAATTTATTTCTTAGAGCTGCTCTGTACACGATTAACTATAACTAAATCTATAGGGAAAGTCTAATCTGAAAAGTAATGCATTGAAGTTTGTAGGGAAAGTTTAACCTAAAAAATAGCACACTGAAGTTTATAGGGAAAGAGAGAGAGAGAGTTGAGTCTAAAAAATAGTTCAGTACATTGGAGGAGATAAATGTCGGCAGAAGTTCTGTCGCCTGGAGATGAAAAAGAAGATATTATATTATTTCGTTAAAAATGTATATTTTAAAAAACGAGCAGATAAATTAACTTCGTGGTAGACAAAACGTACAAAAGAGTCTATTAAAATATAAAACTACTTTGTGCAAGCAAGTTTTTTTCCCTGAAGTAAATAAATTGTATAAAAAAACATTAGAGCTGTTACATTTAACTTATAATTTTTTGTGCCATATTACAATGGCTTCAATTTTTTGTAAGGTTGTGGAACAATTAATTTCTCTTGAAATTTTAAATGTTATTCTTGACGTTTTTTTCTTCTTCCTGTAGCAGCAATAAAACAATCTTTTGAGTGAGTGGTAAAGCAGTAAACGGATTTTAAGAGGGAAAGTCATGACCATGATGATCACATTGACATTTCAGACCAGAACTGAACTATTTAAGATGAAAGCTAAAACAACTGGTTGTTTTGTTTTGTACGTAAAGTATATATTTTTCATCGTATCAAAATTCTTTTCGTTGTTTAATTGTTACGTTCTGACCATTTAAAAAAAAATCCGACAGAAGAAGTTTGTGAACTACAACGTTCAAATTAATATGTCTAGGCTTAAACATGATCGTCTAAGAATCCCCCCCCCCCTCTCCCCCGTGCTCTGAAATTTATCACTTTCGTTTCAGGGCATGATAAGTTGATTCTTCGAGTTGAAAGCAATTTTAAAGCAAATTTAATTCTTTTTAAATATGAACTATTATAAGAGCTCGATGAAGTCTCAAAATAACGACAATAACATAAACATTTTCACTTTTAAGTCGGTCTTATTTGTCTGACATTTAAGGTTTTATGTTGCAGATTCTCCATTTTTCTACAACAGTAGTTTTTTTTCTTTGTATACATGGTGCTAATCACATTTTAAAAGGAATTTAACTTGTTTCAGTTGAACAAAATTATTGGATACATTTGTATTTTTATGCCCTTCTAATCAAGAGGAGTGGCGCAAAAAGGGGGAAGGGGGGGATATAATAACCCTCATATAGCAATAAAACTATTAGATGCACGTACATATGCGTATAGTTATGTATGTATGTATGTGCATGTAGGTATGCGTTATAAGTGAAAATCCTTCCCTTGAAAATGTATCCCCCTCCCTCCATGAAAAATATATCGCTACGCCACTGACGAATTGTAAGAAAAGAAGAAATGTCGTTTAAGAGCTTTAATAAAGGATTTTTATTCAACGTATATTCATAAAACGAAATCTTCATATTTTATTTTTTGTGGATGTGTTAAAAATGCAAGGCCTAGCTTAAATGTTATCAGGACGGTTGGCAATATTAAATTAATGAAATATTAACACAAGTATCAATTAAATACTCTCAGTAATACTTTTTTCCTCTTCCGGTCGTGCTCTGTCAGCAGTGTAATTAACAGGAGGTAGCTCTACAGGCGTTATCAGGCTGATAGCTTTCAAAGTTTATCTAACTTCAAATCTCTTCCAAGAGAGGAAGCAAGGATTTATTGCCCAAAAAACAACTCCTTTGCTGCGTGTATCTCCCAAATAAACCCTCGACACTTTCGAAGACAGTTGGTTCATCCCTCTTTTCATCGGTACAGTCGTTGGTGGTGACCGCTGGCCTTTGGCCACGCGCAGCAGTACTTCAACCATCCTTGCTGATGGAAAAGCGTCAAGCATTTCCGGGGGTGATTTAGTGGAGTCGGAAGGGACCAGGGGATGGTTCCCCTCTCCCGTAGGGAGTACTTCATCTTTCCAGCAAGTATATACGCTGCCTCATCTGTCCGTGATTAGGATTCAATTGAGCGTAGAATGGTTAATTTATATGGCTCAAATTCAAGCTATGTAGTTTTAAATGGCTCGTAATGGATGCGAGGAGGAATTGCAAATGATTGGGATAACTCGCTTGATAACATGAGGATTTAAGCGTAACAAACAGGGCATGATGATTCATTTACGCCTCGAAAACTTAAAAAAATATTGTTAAGTCTCAGGATTCCACTTTCAGCCGCTAATGAATGATCACTGAATACAAAGATCGCTAGTCGCTATGTAACGCTCGGCTTCAAAATTATATGTTATTATATGTTCCATAGTAATCTTCTCTCTCGAATCGAGTTTTCTTCATTCTTACATATGCCTAACTTTAAAGTAAAGTTTTAAACTGAAGTTGCTACAAAAAGCTAGTGATATTAAAAATAAGTTAAGATGCTGATTAATAAGTTGCGAGTAAAATAGTTAGTTAACATTAATTTTCACTTCTGTAATCAGCAACAAACATAGGTTGATCCGCAATTACTGATCTTACCCTATTTAATTTTCAAAACACGAATTTTTTAAACTACATACATATTTATGTGATTGTAAAAAATAAATATGCAACAAAATCATGATGCATTTAATGCCTTCGACAGCGACAATCAAATTTTGCTTCCTCGTTGGAGCTTTCAAGTATGTAATATAGAAAGCATAGAAGCTTTGGATTTCTGATTACTGTGAGTCATTCATACATCATAATATGTCAAAATGAATTTCAAAATTATGGTACATAATCAAAGGACTCAGTTTCCATGCTTAATTCTTTCTTGATTAATGTGCTTCTATAAGAATCTGAAATGTTTTGAAGTCTCCTAGATTTGAATTTGATCACCGTCTGGAAAATTGCTTACAAATGTCCGCTGCATCAAACTTTTTTATTTTTTGCAATAAACCATGCCTTATGTCTTGATCTTGGAAGTAGCTTTGCGTATCATCAGAATCATGAGTGTTCAACTTTCAAAATCCATTCATCTTGATCCAACTTTCCAGAAATTTCAAATGTCTTTATGTAACAGATTCAAGTTTCACATACAGGAAGACTTTTTATATTTCCGATATCCAGCCCTAAAATCCATTTGATACTAGGCCAACCCTTCTTTCTTGGACATAGTATTTGATGGGTGGAGGCGCGAAAATCGATGACAGCTCGAGGCAGATAACTAGAGTTGTTCTCCAGATTTGGAACGAAACGATTCGGAACGACACTTTTCGTCTCCCTCGACCTCCCCTTTTCCTCGAAGACACTTTTCCCGCTGCAAAATAGTTTCTGGCGCTAGTCCTTCTGTTTCCGAAATGGCTTCGTAACACGAGAAAGGGTTTTAGGTTAAAACCGCGAGTTGCTCTTTAACGGGTAGTTTCCGCCAGTTTAGACGAAAAACAGTCTGACTCTTCGGTACTAAACCGAGTTTATGGGGTATTTTGGGGATATCAACAGCTATCGCACTGAAAATAAATTTTTGAATTTTTTATCTTGACAAGAGAGGAGAAATTGTAAGTAAGCAGCGGTATTTTAGCGCTTTAAGGGTAGAGATGAATAATTTTTGTACTTGCCAACAGTGAAATTCTTGAAAAAGGTTAAAATGTTTATTTGATGATCATTTGTTAAATGAAATTTAATTTCCACAGTCGTCTAAAATTAATTTACCGTAGAAGAACTTGAAACGAAAAAATTGTTATTTTTTTTTAATTTAAAGAAAAAAAGATTTTAAAAATATCATAAAAAGATAGATAAAATAATAAAGATCTTAAACAGATAAATTTTTTTAAATTAAAAATTTAAAGTTTATTTATTGTCAAAATTTCGATTTCACTGCAAAAGAAAGGAATTTGTTGCATGCAGAAGGTCTTGTAAAGGCATTTCATTTGCATTGTCGTTACATCTGAGAAAAAATGTTGAAATAAGAATTGACTAATATCATATGAATCTGTCATACTGTTTCGTAATACCTAGTTTTCCGCGTAACTCTAAATGAAAAAGAAATATGTAAAGAGTTTACATTTAATTATTTGTTTTAGTTATTATTGTTATTATTTTTTGTTTGGGTTGGATCAACATCATTGAATTTTCCTATGTATATTTTAGTAGTGCATCACATTAATCGGAAGATTTCTTGCAACCTATGAAGCAGTGGAATATTAAAATACTGTTAATATCATGCAGCAATTAATAATGATATTAGCTTTTAAGAAAGTAAATGTATGTTAAGAGGATCTTAGTTTTTAGATCTTTAGCATCCCTCGATATTTCCTGAACATCACGTTAAATATACTTGAGTATTTTCATAAGTTGCATGGTTGGTTATGTTACTTCTAAAAATTTTGTTTTTGAGAATCAGTATGATGTTTATGATATTTATTTATTCTTGTACTTGTTTATTTTGCTATTAATGATCTTTCTGCTTAACATATTTAACAAAAAGGAAAAACAATATATTAAGAGAATAATTAAAGAAAAACAACAGATGATAACAACAAATAAAACAATTGTTATTTAAAGCATCTTTCCTCATCGATTGTTTTTTTTTTTTTTTTGAAGAATACTTTGATCGTACGCTTCGCTGGCGTTTGTAAAAAAAAAACGGTGCTTGTAAATTTATGAAATTTAAGTTTAGCTACATGAGTTTTAGTCAGCTTCAAATTGAAAGGCATCATTCGGAACTTAGATCTCAAATTTAGTTTATAGCTGAATTTCCGAAAGCAATAATATTTTTTTTCCCTTTACTCTAAGTAAAAATTACGGAACCAGGAACGAATCTGTTTTTTTAAAAGAGGAAAAAATTGTAGAAAAATAATTAGATAAAATCGTGTTTATTTTACGGGAAGGTGATTTATTCATGATGTATTATTTAGAATTATGCTTATCACTATCTGTTTTATCCTAAATCGTTTTCAGAAAAGTTTTACTCATAAACATGAACTGTAAGTGAAATGTTTAAACCTTCGCGTCATTAGCGACTGTTACGTTTGTTGATTTAATCCAGTTCTTTTGCGGCACTGAAAATCCTTTCACGTTTAGCAAAGAGAAGAATCTGTGACAGGGGAATGTCGCTTTCATTTTGGTGGCTCTATATATTTAGCTTCCCTATTTAGATCTCTTAAGTTCAAAACATAAGCTGTCGTACTAAATTGAGCTACCTGAATCAGTTTAGTAACTCATATTGAATAGATATAATGCGATTTCCATATGAATGCTTCTTTTTTTTCTTTTATTTTTTGCTGCTGTTTCATTTCTTTTATTTATTTATCTTTTTTAAACAGATGAAGTTAAGCAGCTTTTTGAATATGTATTGAATAGGCTGTGTTAAAGTTCCTCATGAATTGCAGCTAAAATTTTACAAATAGTGTGACTCGTCGCATTAACATTTTGGAACAATTTGAATCTACTTCGCATTAATTAGTTTAAACAGCCAGTACTCAGTTACTTACCTATAATAATAATAATAATCATTTTTCAAGAAAGAAGAGAAGCTGGAAGGTCTATAGTAATGTTTAAATTTGAGAGCCGTGGGTGTTTGTTTTATTCATTTATTTATTTTTTTCAAATAAATGATGTTAAGCGGTTCTTTGAATTTGTATTGCACAGGCCATGTTGAACTCTTCATGAATTGTTGCAAAAATTAAACAAAATTTTTCAAACAGTGTGATTTGTTGCATAATATTGGAAAATGTTGAGTCTAATTCTCAATAAATATTTTAAACGGCATCAGTCAGTTTTGTATTTATTTATTTTTTGGAACTAAAAACTGTTGAGTTTAAAAGAAAAACATTTTTCTCCCGCATTATTCGATTTAACCTTTCCCTAAGCTTTAGAGGCCAGAAATTAGTCACAAAATGCGAGTCCGTCCAGCTTGAACAATCAAGTTGTTGGAAATATGAAGATCTAGGCTTCTAACCAAACGAACATTTCATAAAAAGTCGACATTTGTATTACAGACATGGGTGATTATACAACAAAATGTGGAGAAGCATTTGCATGAAAGAGACAAAAATCAGGAATGTATGTAGGAAAAAATGAAAAAGAATGAAAAAAAAAAAAACGAAAAAAAAAAGAAAGAATAATTGTCTGAATATCCTATTGACAATGAATTGCTTGAATATTAGTAAAAGAGAAGCATTTAGTAAGTATTTCTTGTTATCTAGAAAACCTGCCAAATGTGGTAAAAATATTGCGTATATGCCGTCATAATATTGCCTATAGCGCACGAAAAGTGATCCAAGTGATTGTTAATAAATGCTCAGAAATAAGTTACGGATTTATAATCCAAAATTACCCATAAATATTTATATTTATCATTTATTACGTTGACATATTTTTTTGTCTCGAAGCTAATGCCTTATTCTTAGTTTTCTGAAATAATTACCATTAAGCTTTATTGCAGTCAAAACCGTAGTTATTGTTCACGTTAAGTTTACTATATTCGGTGCCTTAAAATATATCATTATCTACAATATAGTTTTATATAGCGCTCCTCGATTTAAAAACTCTATAGATTTGTTTGTATTGTCCGTTGCATTAAAGGTTAGGATACATTATCTGCAGCAGGAATTCCATTGCATTCAAAGAAAGATTTCATTACATACAATAGAGTTTGATATGGGGTTCCTTGATTTAAAAATCCTTTTGATTTGGTAAGATTGTTATTGCTTTACTTTATTTCATTGTCTGCAATTTTCTTTCATTTATTAATCCTTTCGACTTGCTTGGGATAATGAATAATCCATATTACCGTAAAAGTAGGACAGGTGCTTTGCAAGCAAATCAATTATAACAATGATCGAGGCAGTGTTTTGCTTCAGAGTACTATCAATTTTGACGAACAAAATAGGTTTTGATACATCTATTAATAACTTTCTTTTTCAGAATGTGATACAAAAATAGAGTTTGTTTCCAAAGCAACAATCTGGTTGAAACAACGGCGATTTTACCTCACTGAAAAGAAAGAGCACAGGAGACAGATATATATATGAAAAGTCGTTTTGGGATAACACCAAAAATGTGAACGTCCTCGAGTGCAGTCCCGATGGAACAGTACAAGGGATGGGGAAAAAGAAAACTTTTCCGTTCTCTCGCCGACCATTATCTCAGTTATTCCATCCCTATCGAGATAGAGTCAAAAATTCCGCATGCCTCAAATATTCCTTTTCGCAGTCGTTAAGATGACAGATCTTTTTCTACGGGACTGCAGTCAAATGCGTTTCACGTATTCCAGGAATGACTTATTGCGGTGCTTGGTTCGCGATGTGGGGCGCGTTAGACTGTAACTGACTGATTGTGCTCGGTATGTCAGGCATTCCGGCAAAGGGGGAGTTCGGGTGAAATGTGGTCTGCAAAAAAGGGATTAGATCTATCCGGGTAGCACCGTTAGGCGTAATTAAGCTGCATTGCATTTGAAAGGACAGTTATTTGAGGCACAAGATTTTTTTTTTTTTGGTTAGTTATAATATTGTTAATGCTTTATTTATTATTGTTATTATTGTTATTAGCCTAATTTTATAGTGGAGCATGGATCAGAAGCATGGAGCAACGAGTTTTGGCTAAATAAGGGACAGAGCAGGAGCATAAATATCTGTTGCGCTCCACTGCTCCGGTGTTTTCTTTTTGAAATCCGACGAAGCTTTGCAACATTTCTTGGCTCCATAGCTGTATGAATAAGGGCTATACAACACGCACACAAGTTTTATTTATTTTTATTTGTTACTTATGATTAGCTATACTTTTACTAAGACGTTTTGGAAAAAATTTTAGTTCTAAAAAAGTGCCTCGACTCGAAAATGTTTGGAAACCACTACACTAAAAAATAATAAAATGATTTCTCAAAAGTTTGTTCTATCATCAGAACTAACACCAGAAGCCTACATTAAGTGATATTTGTGCCATTGTTCTTTCTGAACCTCCATTAGCCATAGGTAGATGTCTGTCTTGATGTACCCCATCAACATGCCCCACTATGCTTCAAAGAAGTTTTTTAAAATTAATAGTCAAAAGTTGCGCTAAATTTCTTAACAGAAAAAAGAACATTACATATCTGCAATGAATTACGCTTAAGCTTTAAATTAATGCATTTGATCGTTGGTCATATTGATAATTAGGAAACAATTTATAGCTGAAATCCAAAAAAGGAAATTCAACCGATATTTCCAACAGTGATAACACAAAGAAAAACGGCTGAATCTACTGTACGAAATGGAACTTGACGGTGACTCGTTTCCACAATTTTGGTATAGAGGTTAAATAAATTAGGCAATGCTTTTCTAAAATTTGAGTATTTGAATTATAGGAAAAATGCCATTGTCACGCCGTATCACGTGTTCTATTCCTGTTTCCACTATTGAGGACACTGACAGAAAGTAAACTCAGACAGATTTCCCAAACTCATAAACCTACTTTTCACTTTTTAAAAACTATTTACTGCATTAAAATATTAATAATTTAAAACATTAGCTGCTTAGCTATAAATATGAAACAAAAAATAGCGAATTAAAACCAAAAATAAAGCATGATTAAAAGGAAGTGAAAAAGCGGAGGGCCATTCTGAGGCTGAAGCTGAATGAGGCTTGTTCTTTTTGATTTTGTGGTTTGCATGCGCTTTTAAGCACTCACAAAGAGGCTCACTGCCAAACCTCGAAACCCCTCGAAAGGCCTTTGAGCCCTTTTTTAGTTTGGTTTCATTCCTGTTTTTATTTACGTCTTTTTCATATCTATATTCAGTTAAACGAGGATTGATTTACAACCACAAAAGGAAGATGGTAAAATATCTTTAAATATTAATAACATAAGAAGATAAAGCACTAATAAATGAGCAGGTATAAGTGAAAAAAATGCTTGTAATAAAACTTAAATAACATAAGTTATGCAATTGAATTTTTATTTTAAAACCAATTACTATTTCATTAAAAAACATTTAAATACCATTCAAGACAACGATGGAGCTCCACGAAACCTCACTGATCACGTAAAACAATTCTACAATTAAAAAAAAAATCAAACATAATGAGAACTGTTCTTTTTTTTTACTAAATGGAAAAACAAACTCGTCCCACTCCTGTTAACTTTTCATTTTAATTATTTACAATCTTACTTCTGAATCAGCTTTCAAAATATAATCGCAGCTATACGAATGAAAGGGAACGAAATTTTCTCTTTCGCTTTTGTGGTTTGCATGTACTTTTGATCACTGTCTTAAATTCAAAACGACTAGTTGCTTTTAAGAAATATTTTATTGGTTTTATGTTGTTTTATTTATTTATTCATTCATTTATTATTATTATTTTTTCATATCTGTATTCTGTAAAACTAGGGTTAGTCACGAATGACAGAGAATTATCTTTAGACTTTTATACCAATTGACGAAGCACTAGTAAAACAACAAATGTAAGTAAACATAGAATATAATGCATTTCAATGCTATCTTGATACTGGAAGCAACAGCCAAAAAATTCCATCGTTTAGATTTTAATTCCACGCATTGTGTATAGTGGAGAAATATTGAAAGCAGCGCGCAACAGCAGAATTAGAGAAATTGAATCTGTGTCCCTGTTTCTCCTGGTCTGAAGAAAACTTAACTAATAATATAGCAAACATAACGCAAAGTCCATAAATGTTTCTTATAATTTTTAAAATATGATTACCCTTCTTGATTTAAAAACCTTAAAATACCGTTTAAGAGAATATTGAAATAGGAATGATTGGTCTATGATTCTGTACTGAAAATTTTACAATTAGCGCAATCTTACACAAATTGTCCTTTTTTTGTGTATAAGAAAAAAATTGTCGAGCTTTAACCCCCTTTTAAAAAGTTGAAATTTTACTTCTAATACAGCTTTCATAGTCTAATTAATTACCTCCATATAAAACGCTTGCCAAAAAATATTTAAAAAAAAACATCGTTTTCAAACATTTTTAACTTAAAAATAATTATTGAAGACAGGTTCACAGTAAAAACTAGTTTCTTATTTTTCCTTCATTATTCCTCTGTTGTTCCCTCATACATGTTTAATTAACAATGATGTGTTTTTTTCAACCCAACCATTGGATAATCACGCAAACTTCCATTATGTTGGAGCAGTAAAAGAACAAAATAGAAATATGTTAAGTGTTATCTTAGGTATTGGATCTTATTTCAAAACTGTCCTCTCGAAATTTCCTGAACATCACTTCAAATATAAGTACTTTTATGAGTGAATGGTATAATGATGTCCTTTTTAAGCATCAATGCTTTTTATTTAACTCAGCACTTATTTATTTTGCTATAAAACATTTGTCTGTTTAACATAATATAACTTTTTCAAACTCAAATTTTACCAGTAGCGGTCAATGGTTCGCCCTGGAAAACATATTCTCACGGCATCAAAGGTCAGTTTAACCCTCGATTTATTAGTCTTAGCAAGAAAATTTAATGTCAATAAACATTACTACAAACCATAAACTGCTTCTTGCAAAGGAAAAAATCTAAAGTTGAATAGGGTTACTCAAAAATGCAGCAAATACAGTAAACACCCATAAACAAAATAATTTTGCAATGAGAAACTGCACATAATGATAAAACACTTTTAAATACGGAATTTTTTGGCTTTGCGCTACCAACACAAATAAATTCTTAAAACCGGCAGTCTTACGGGAAAATAAACTTTTACACTTCAGGGTCACTAAGAGAATCTTCTAAGAATATTCAATTTCTTAACGTAAACGGTCAAGAAAAGAAAAAGATTCGATGAACGAAAATATTGTATGTATAAATACGAAACTTAGCAAAAGTACGAGCAACTTGATATTGTGAAAACCATTAGAAGTCACGATAAACACGATGACTGGGACACATTTATTTAAAAGTGATGACACAAATTCATTAAAAAGTTCACAGTCTCAAACCCCAGGGGAGTTAGAAGGCGAAGTTGAGCAGGAAGATGGCCTGATATTGTTGAAAGAGACATAAAAATCATTCATGAAGGAGGCTGATGAAAGAAACGTCTTGGGTAAGAGCAGATGGTGAAAACTGATAGGGACAGTTTTGGATGCAACAGTAGACCCGCACCGAGCATACTTGGCACCGTCGGGCAATTGCCTTTTTGATGTTGCAAAAAACCAGGTTTTTTTTCCCCCAAAACTTCAACCCAATGTTTTTTCGGGTTTTATTGTTTTTTTGGAGGGGGGGGGGGGGCTATTGTTTTTTTCTGGTTTTATTGTTTTTTTTTGGGGGAGGGAGGGGTATTGCTTTTTTCTGGGATTTATTAGCGGTTTCTTTCGGGGGGGGGGGGGAGGGTATTGTGGTTCTTTTTTAGGGAGCCTTTTGATTTGGAGGCCCGGCGCCTCTTTGCTCGACGTTGCACATGTGAACAGCGCGGGCCTGAGGACTCTTAAGCAGAAAAAAAAGTGGGAAGCAAATAAATCGAAAGTGGAGCTTACTGTTGACCAGGCGCTTCAGAGATGTACAAAATCCGCGTCGCTGATTTAGTGCTTTATTTTAGAATCTTGGTGGTTGCGGTAGTACGTTAAGTACCAAATTTTTATTTATGTTTTCTTTACAGGAGAAGTAGTGCAGAAAAGGTAAAATTTTTCTATAATACGTGTTACAAATGCATTAAATTAAAAAACGTGACCCAGTGGCATATCAGTCGCACTGCGGAGAGATTATCACTAATTGAAATATTTAAACAAAGCAAACTGTTGTCAAAGAGCAAAACAAAATATGTCTAAAAGCTGTTTAAACGTCCGAGGCTTAACTTCAAAACTTTATTGAATTACGGTCAAATTTCGACACTGAGAGAACACAAGTCTATGGAATAAAGCAATAACTAAATTCAATGTTTAAATCAACTACCATTCTAGTATATATTAATGATAGGCTGCTAATATAAAAGTTTCGTTCAAAAGGAAAGAAAAAAAAAAAGAGAGATAAATAATACAAGGGTTACTTCATGTCAAATCCACCAAGGCCACGCTCCGTGATGTCTTAGATATTTTTGTAAAAATATTATAGATACATAGCTATGAGATAAACTCAAACTAGTTTTTCAGATTTTTAAAATAAAAATTCAGCTCTAGAAATTTGTGAAAATTTTGGTTTTTGCTCATTTTTAGCTTTTGCGTTTTGGGTATCAGTTTATAAAATACTTTGTAGTTTGCTTATTTTTCAGTCAATTAAGGTGATATTGGTTTCAAATTAAAGCTAATAATTTTCTGTTTCCAAATATTCTGTAAAAATAGTGTTATCCGAAATTGGGTGCTGCCACTCATTATGCAAAGTGGTTTTCATGTGTTCTTTTAAATGGGATATTCAATAAGTTATATCTCAAATGCTAAAAATTCCAGATGATTCATCCCCCCCCCCCTAAAATGATCAAACCATGTACATGTTATGCTGAAAAAATTGGGAGGGTGTTTTTCGTTTTTACAAAATGAAAAATTAATTTATTTTTCTCAAATTTGACTTAAAAATCGAGCTTTCTATAAGTTTATAGGCCCTTTGGAATTTAAAATAACTCATAAATGTGTGATGATAGTTAAAAATGTGTGACTGAACAAATAATAAGAAATGCTATTGGATGAATCATAATTGGGAATACATTGAATTTTTAAGAGAATTGTGCAGTAACCTTTCTGATGCCATAAAATAAAAATGTTTCTACTGAATAGAACCCATATATATGTATAAATATATATATATATATATATATATATATATATATATATATATATAGTATAAATATATATATATATATATATATATATATATTAGGGTGTCCCTTATATTTCAAAGTATTCATTTTATAACGCATAGGTCTTAGTTTTGTTCATTTGCTTCTAAAACACTCAGAAATAAATTTTTACCTTCATTGGACGTCAATAACCCGTGCCGAGTTGCATCGAATCATGTTCATACATGTTCGTACTGTGCTACCGCCAGGAGAAAAACCTCAGACGAAGAATTCATTGCGAGTTGGCGCCAAGAAAATAGGCGACAGTTGCGTTTCGCTTTGTACTCGCAGCGGCCGTCTACTCGCTGTTTGTCATTTGTTCTTAGTTACTGCTGTGGTTAATACGTATGTGTTACACTTAAAAAATGACTGTGGAGTTAAGAAGTAATAAAAAAAATATTTTCTTAGTTGGTGATGTAAATTTTCAAATAACAGGCGCAAAGTTGCCGTCTAACCGCCAAGTTCTAGCTGTACTTTTTTTTAACATTCGCGAAGTTAAATTGACGGTTAGTGAAAGCGCAAATCTTGCCATTCGAGAATGCGTTATATTTTGGGAAAAGGCTAGAATCCCTACGAGAGCTACACCTAACTGCGTAAAGAAACTTGTAAATCTTTATAATGCTTGGAGGATGTTGCAAAAAAATTCAAAAAAAATTGAAGATGTTTTCAAGCAGCGTGAGGAGGAATTTAAAAGTAGTTTAGATAATTTATTTGATATTGCACACGCTGATGCTTTAGAGCGCATAAAAATAGAAGAAGATAAAATATTTTTACAAAAACAAAGAGAACCAGGGCGTCCCGGATGTTTAGCGGGTGTAGACAAAAAGTTAACGGAAAAAGAAGAAAGGGCAAGACAGAAAAAATTAAAAGAAGAGAAAAAAAGGCATGAGCAAATGTGTTTTGAAAGTGTATCCTCATTTCTTGCTACACAAGATGTTTTACAAGGGCAAGGACATCACGATGAATCTACTAGCTCTGATGAAAGCCTTGAGGAACCCATACCATCCACTTCTCAAACGGTATGTTCTGCAACTATTACGAAAAGAGGAAGGAGAGACTTTATCTCGCCTAAGTTAGTTGCAGCTTTAGATAGATGCCAATTAAGCATAAGGGATTCTGTCTATATACTCCAGGCTGTAGTAGAAGCGCTAGATCTTAGCTGTGAAGATTTCCCGATAAACAAATCTTCCATTCAACGCATTCGTACTAAGACTAGAAAAGATAGAGCGGAATCTATAAAATCAGATTTCCATAATAATATGCCCGAAATGGTGACTATTCATTGGGATGGAAAATTATTACCTGGACTGGACGTGAGAAGTTTTAAAGAAGAACGCCTGCCTATTCTAATTTCATTTGGAGGAAAGGAACAACTTCTAGCTGTGCCCAAATTAGAGAGCTCTTCCGGCCAGAATCAAGCTGAAGCTGTGTTAAACGCACTTTATGACTGGAACCTGGATGACAAAGTACAAATAATGTGCTGTGACACAACTGCGTCTAATACAGGGCGAGTGAAAGGAGCTTGCATTCTTTTGGAACAAAAATTGGACAGGGAATTACTACTCTTTGCTTGCCGCCATCACGTTTATGAACTGGTTTTAAAATGTGTGTTTGAAACAAAAATCCAGCAAGTCACAACTAGCCCTGATATCCCAATGTTCAAAAAGTTTAGGGACAACTGGAAAAATATTAATCCTGCTGCTATTGAAACATGCACCGATATTGTCAAACAACATTTTAGTGATGTAACAATTGAAGAATTGTTGACATTTTATAATCAAGAGCTGCAAAAAACCATCGTACGTGACGATTATCGAGAACTGGTTGAGCTATCTATTACTTTCTTAGGAGGAGATAAAGAGAAAAAAATTAAAATCAGACCTCCTGGAGCGATGCATCAAGCAAGATGGATGGCTAGAGCTATTTACTCTTTAAAAATTTGTTTGTTGCAATCCCAGTTAAAAATCAGCGCCAAGGATAAACGAGCTCTTCAAGACGTTTGTTTATTCATTGCGGTTGTATATGTGAAACCATGGCTTGGATGTAGTGTGCTGGTAAAGGCACCAAATCAAGATTTGTGCTTTTTAAAAAAGCTTAAAGAATATGAAACTGTTGACAAATTCATCTCCAAAGCAGCCCTGAGCAAGTTTAGTCAACACCTTTGGTACTTGTCAGAAGAAATAACCGTTTTGTCGCTCTTTGATGATGAAGTTAGTGAACAAACCAAGGAAAACATTGTAGTGAACTTACAAAGAGAGAGTTTTTATGATTCTGGGAAGAGATACATTCCATCAAAAGAAGACATGTCTGATTATTTGTATGGTAAGTTTAAATTCAATATTTAATTTAATATTCATTTATTGTACTGTTATTCCGTTTTTTCTAAACTAAATTATACTGCCTCATCCATTGTTACAGCTAAATCATTAAGTGATTTTGTGTCTTTGAAGAGCACAAATTTATTTTCTCGATTGAAAATCGATAATAACTTCCTCCAGCAACCCGTCGCTGCGTGGGCCGATGATGTTGCCTATTTAGAAGCGAAAAGAAAAGTTCTTTCTTTGAGAGCAGTTAATGATACAGCTGAAAGAGCTGTAAAACTTATGCAAGATTTTCATGGTTTGATCACTGCTAATGAAGAACAAAAGCAATTTGTGTGCAAGAGCATAAAAATCTGTACCCAGACTGTAAAAAAGAAACCCTCAAAAGGAAATATCCTGCTAATCAGTGATTGTATCTTCTTTTAATAAATCTGTATACATAAAAATGAATATGTGTCTGTCTGTACTCGATAGATTTAAAAACCATACATTTACATCCAACAGCGGTGAAAATTCGGGAAACTATTAGGCATATCCCCGGGAAGGTTTTTGTAATTTTTTTTAAAAATCAGTGTTTGGGTTCTAGGTGCTCCCGAACAAATATCCCAAAAACATCAAAAAAACATTTAATTTGTAATATTTGTTTAAGGTGTAACGATATTTATTAAATATTTCAATTGATTTAGTTACGTAACGGAAAGGGTGAGAAACAGAATTTTTCAAATCTTCAAAGCTCAGTCGGCACGGGTTAATATTGATGTAGGAAGATGAAATTTTGTATTTGAGTAAGTCTGGATAGTTTAAAAAGAAATTGGGGGTATGCGTTTCGAAAAAAAAAAAAAAAAATTTTTTCATCCATATAAGGGACACCCTAATATATATATATATGTATAAATATATATATATATATATATATATATATATATGTATATATAATTGTTTAAATATGCCCAGGTCAGAATAGGAAAATACAATGAAGAAATATTTTTTTAAAGAAACTTGACGGTACATATTCCCACCTCTCTAGATAGATTTCTGGGAAGAATGTTCTGAATGTTTGAATGTGAAACATTATTTCTGAATATTTTTATAACTTACTCATATATGACTCTTTGTTGTTATTTAAACTTATTAAAACAGTAATTGATGACTTGTTATTTGTTCATTTTTTTAACTTTGATGCATTAAAGAAAAAAGAGAAAAGAAAAAAACGACCAAATCCCACATTAAATCAAGTAAAATGAAGTCAAGAAAATTTTAAATGATTAAAGAATAGATATTTAATCCTAAGAGTGAACAAAATGTTTATTTAAAAAAAAAATTATGGCGAATTTCTTTTAACATATGATGATCGACAAAGGGTGAACAGCGATGTGGTCTAGCCGATGTGTAGTTAAATTAATAGTCTGGTAGCCATACGTCATTTTGAAATTTCCAGGAGTGTTGACGCATGGCATACATTTCGTATGTATTGATACATATATCTATATTTATATCTATATATATATATGTGTGTGTGTGTGTGTGTGAGCAATTTTACATGTACCAGTGGCGTTCCGAGCTTGAAGGTCACCCAGCCTGGTAATTTGTGGTGTTACCATCTTCCAACACACGCACACACGAAAAAAAAAGAAAAGAAAGAAAATAAAAGGAAAAAATAAATCATCAAATGTCGTTGTTTCAAGCAGTTCAGGCTACTGATAACCTTCTTCTCTAAAGTTCAAAATTTACACAAGTGCTAAAAATTGTCATAAATGAAAGTGTAATATTGCATTCTTTTCAACTTTTTAGTGCTTGTATTTTCTTTGTAAAATTTAAAAAACTCCGATGACCTTGATTTAACGGTATTCTGTATTTTAAAAATCTTTTATACTACAGCTATTCGCATTATATATCAGGAGAAATCATTTCGATTTCATTTTATAGCGGCGCAGGAGAAAGAAAAAGCTTTTTCTTCACCACAGACGTCTTTAAGTTATTTGAAAAATACTTTGGACCCAGTAAAATGTTTATTGGTAAGTAAGTTTTTTATCAAAGAGGAAATGGTGCTTAAATGAAAGTAAAACTGCTCGTATTACAGCCCATTTTAGTTTGTTTCCGTAATCATCACCATTTTGAGGAGGCGGGTTCATTTATTTCGAGGGGATGTTGAGTTTAGGGGAGTTTCCCTCGTACATGTTGCGGCAAATTAGATATTTTTAATAGCAATCACAGTCAAAGTTAAGAAAACTACAGAGTTAAGAAAGTAGGCTTTTAAGGATTAGATTTTGATATCCAGTTTTGGGATTTTAGCCACCCACATGCAACATGGGAATAAATGAAACAAACTATGTAAATCTTTGTCATGACATGAATTAAGCTAAAACGAAACTTTAACGTTTTTCTCCTCAAAACTAAGTTGAAAAGTGTCGAAAATGAAGAACAGGTCACACGACGCCATTCTGGAGTGCAGAGAAGAAAAAAAACGCAATAAAAAATCACACACCACTTTTCGCAGAAAGTCGAGCTCAGTAAGCATAGATCAACATGACACGACCTCTACTAAGCGCTGTATTTAGCTGCCATTCTCAATGGCGAACGCTCAAAATCTCCAGTTACGACTGACTTATCGTTAATCCGGGGTTTATATAGACGTATATATTTCGAGCATTTTGTTTTAGGTATAGCAGGCGAATGAAACTTGAAACGCAGAACGAGCCTCTCTATTTTGGCAAATATAAACGCTGGGGAACGTTAAAAAAACTTTTTACGGCAAATTTCCCTATTAATCTTTTGTTCGTTGTATTTTAAACCCATGGGGGACATTATGGATTGGTGTGGCTGCCTATTCTTTCAAATTTTAAAAAATGTAGATTTTTTCCCCTCTTTTTCTACGTAGCGGATACAGAGAAATTGGATGTTTCTTATGTAAATGTTTAACAAATAATAAAGCCTACTTTCTTACTTATCTCTTATCAGAAACAAATCCGTACATTTCTTTCTGGTGAAACTTATCTCTATTTCAATGACTGTTAAAAAAAATTTGAAAAACATTTATTAGTTTTTGAAAGTACTATCAGCTATTAATTCTTAAACGGAATTATTTTATGCCATTATGTTCAATGCAGAGTCACGCTTCAGTGCTAGAAAATTAGATTTATTAATGAAAGTAAAATGAATATTTTTGTTTATTGTTAAATTGATGCGTAAAAAATTAATTTTCTGTATAAATTAAGTTGGAGGTTTCATTTCTTATTTTTAACAGAAGTTAATTCGTAGATATGTTTCTGGTACAACAAGCTCTGAGTTTGATTGCTCGTTAAACCAAATTATTAGCTTTTTTACCTTTTTAGCCTAGTTTCCCGTAAAAGTAAAAAAAAAATAATAATAAAGCATGAAAGAAGGCTTAATGTATCGTGAAAATATCGTTAAAAATCAAGAAAAGTCAAAAATAAGTGAAGTAATTAAATAAAGATTAAAAAAAAAAAAATTTGAAAGTAGGGTATTGAGATGGGGAAAAAGTGTGTCTGTCGGTCTGTCGGTCTGTCCCCCCCTAATAACTTTTGAACGAATTGTCCGATTGGAAAAATTCTTTTTGCATTCGAGAGATCTGGCGAGGACATCTCATTTTTATATTTTACTTTTTGATTTGAACAATTTTTTGTTCAATTTTGAACAGTTCAAAAAATTTTAACATTAGCGCCTATGGACAAAATTGAAGCAAATTCTGTAAACTCTGGGCACAAGAGCCAAGTTCCTATTGAAAGCTTATTGAGAGGAGTTCTCGGCGTGAAATATTGATTTGAACAGTTCAAAAAATTAACACATAGCTTACGGGGAAATTTCAACCCTATATAAATCCTGATCTAACGGACCGATTTGCTTGGAACAAACTTTATCGGAAAGCTCTTATAACGTAGAACATGTAGAAATAGAAAGTTTATCCAGAACTTACGAGCCTATTTTGCTATGAAATTTTTTGATCGGGATTTTCAAGGATATTTCTCAGTGACTCAATGAGTGAAATAATGAATGAATGAATAAATGAAAGAGTGAAAGAATAAATCAATGAATAAATGAATGAGGAAAAGTATGAATGAATAAATTATTGAATAAATGAAAATATAAATAAATGAGTGAATAAATACATGAATGCGTAAATGAATGAATAAACACTTGAATGAGGTAACGAATGAATGAATAAATGCATGGCTGAATAAATGAAAGAATGAATGAGTGAGTGAATGAATATGTATTATCCGTTGAAAAAGGTATATTTTCAATAATTAGAACTAAAGATAAATAAGAAAGAGAGAGAAAGAGATAGCTAGATTATAAATTTGAATTTGGTGTATACGGGAAAGTAGGCTCGTATAGTTCTAGACGGAACTTCTTGTTTTATTATCAGCTTTAACAGCTTTAATAAAAAAATTTTTAGGTTATACCAGGTCGTCATTTTGTTTACTGTAGTTATAGTTTCAATCTGAAAAATTAGATTCACTAATATATCAAATGTGAATGTTTTCTGTTTTATTGTTGAAAGGGGCATCCGGTATAAAATCTACGAAAGTAGATGCCGAAATTCTACTGCCGAAGTTTTCTCTCACTAGAAGCAAATTCGCAGACTTGTTTATATGGTAAAAAATAATAATAATAATAATAATAATAATAAATTACCACCAGATTGCATTGAGGATATGTATCGGCGCTAACATCAGAAAACATCACTTGCGTTTTTATATAAAATTGAAACAAATATTAATAAATTTCTGTAACATTGTTGCAACCATTTAAAACGAAATTTAAATATTTGTTGCCAATCTGTGTGCTTCAAATGATTTAACAAAGTTTACTGATTTTTCTTTTAAAACATAAAAACAAACTTCTTTTCAATGCTTAGCATGTTAGACGCAATACGCTTGTAATGATTCTAGTATTAAAACCCGAAGTGAAGCGTTCCGAAATGGAATTTCAGTGAACCGTAACTGAAAAGAATTTCAGTCAACTGATGCAATGGAATTGCTAATAGGAGTCCATTTCTCTTTGCATTAAATCAACCTGCAGTAAGACAGATTTAAAATGAGCTAAAAATCTTCCCATGCAAGAATTCTATTGAGGAAATGTAGAACTTGTTTCTCGTTAGAGAGTTAGACATATTTCAACCATGACAAAGTGTAACCTAAATCGGAGTATCGGAGATAACCTATATTGGTAGAATTATGCAAGTAAAAATTAAAATTTATGTGTAAATAGCACTTATTTTGAAAAATACTAAAAAAAAAGAAAAATAACTGAACAATCAAACTACGAAACAATTTTAACAAGAAGTTCCGTCAAGAACTATACGAGCCTACTTTCCCGTACACACCAACTTCAAATTTATAATCTAACTGTCTATCTCTCTTTCTCATTTAGCTTTGGTTCTTAATTACTTCAAATGTGCCTTTTTCAAAGGTAAATACATATTCATTCACTCACTCATTAATTTCTTCATTCATTCATTTATTCATTCATGTATTTATTCACTCATTTATTTATTTTTTCATTTATTCCTTCATTCATTTACTCATTCATGTATTAAATCATTCATTTATTTATTCACTGTCTTATTTATTTTTTAATGTATTCACTCATTTATTCGTTCATCCTTTCACTCATTTATTTATTCATTCATGCATTCGGAAATTTCCTTAAAAATCCAAATCAAAAAGTTTCGTGGGAAAATAAGCTCGTTTATTTCTGGATGAACTTCCTACCTGTAAATGTACTACGTCGTAAGAGCTTTTCGATAAAATTTGTGACAAACAAATCCGTCTGTTAGCTCAATGTTTTTGTAGTATTGAAATTTTGCCGTAGGCACTAACGTTAAATATTTTTGAACTGTTCAAAATTGAACAAAATTTTTTCAAATCAAAAAATATTTTACGTCGAAAGCTCCTTCTCATAAGCTTGTTAAGAAACAACTTGGATTTTATGTTCATGACTTATAAAATTGGCTTCATATTTCCCCAATACCACTGAAGTTAAAATTTTTTGAACTGTTCAAAATTGGACAAAAGATTGTTCAAGTAAAAAAATAAAATATTTAAATGAGATGTCCTCGCCGAGATCTTTCGAATAAAAAGAAAAAAATGAATCGAACAATTCCCTCAAAAGTTATTAGGGGGGGGGGGGGCAGACAGACAGATATACACACATGTTACCATCTCGAAACCCTGATTTCAATTTTTTGATTTTTCAATCTTTATTTAATTACTTCCCTTATTTTTGACTTCTCTTTATTTTTAACGATATTTTTACGATACATTAAGCCTTCTTTCATACTTTATTTATTCATTTGTTTTTTACTTTTACTAGAAAGTAAGCTAAAAAGGGGGGAGAATAAGACGGTATAACAGGTATTCGTTAAAGTTAAAGTCTCTTTCAAAAGAAAGAAGGAGGGGGGAGGACATTTTGTCACTTCAATGTTCCAATCTCAGGTTAAAAATTTGAACTTGGCTTCAGAGTTTTTTTTAAAAATGTTTTTGTAGTTATGCAGTGTGCAGTTAAGGGATTCCTATAATATTGAAATCGTGTCAGAGATAAATGTAGTAAAAATTGCATAGTAATAACAGTTTGCATTAATGCTGTGCGAATAGCTGTTGTATGCGGCTCCGACTTCGCATTAAATAACCAAAGTGCTTATGCTTTCGCTATTATCCCATTCAACCTATTACTTTCATGTCTTCTTTTTTTTTTTAAGTTTCTCGCTTTTATACGTAAGGCATTATTAACAGTCGTATTTGCTTAAAGTATTATGCTCGATTTTCGGTTTTGCTAAGAACAAGAGCGTGAAAACAATGAATTTTCTCTGTGCTCCTGGATATTTACCTTATATCGGCCTGCTTATGTGAAGAATGAGTTCTCGGTGAGAAATTATAGAGCATCATTGTAACTTCAATGTAATTTTGTATAACCAATTCAGGGCTCCAATTAAATTATCAATCCAAAAATATTATACGATCCTGTTTCTCTCCTTTTTATATATATCTTAGCTTCGGATAGGACTTCCGTACTTTGAATGTAACTATGCTTTCGGCAGCCTTTTATTTAGCAAAGTAAACTACACAAGGACCATACATTGCATTATTTCTTCAAATATTTCTTACGTTAAATTCGTCTTGTGATGAACAAAGTCTTTAAGCAGAAGAATTTACCTGTTCTAAAATATGGCTTTGAATTCGAGCGCATTAGGTTGGGAATGTCTGAGGCTTCTGAAATTGACTTGCTGCGGCTCAGAGACAGAACAAAGTCTCTTTGTTGAACGGAGTACATCACATTCAACTTCCAACTCAGGAGCTCAACGCCAACATTAATTAACTTGTACAGGGAGCATCCTTCATGGAATATTAGAGAGCAAACTGTCCAGAACGACCGAAAGTCCTCGTGGCTCATGAGCCACGTTGCAGAGCACAGTAGATCTTTGTGTGGCCTACCTTTAGCGGCAAGACGCCTTGCCAAGATGGTTCCTGCCCTGACAGAGACTTCCCTCAACGTCTCGACATTCCTGACGAAATGGTGCCGTGTTCTTGCCAAAGTCCGGCAATTACACGTCGATTAGCGGTTCGCTCTTACTTGCCGAGGCTGACAGTAGAGCTGATTCACAATTTTTTGAAACCCCCTTTTTTTGCGGCTTTTTTTATGTGCCGTCAGGCAAAGACCGAATTGCAGCGAACCGTGGTTGCGAAAAGGAGTGAGGTCGAAAGATCTTGAGGTCTAGACCTTTTGGTGATTACTTTTACTCGCTCTATGCACCTTAGCAAAATAGAACTTTCGACGGTTTTCAAGACGGACAGGTTGGAAGTTTATGTCGCTTTAAAATGAATTATGTTTTGCCCATATGATCCTAATACCGTAATTCTTCTCATGCTTTTTTCTTTTAAATGTCTGACATTTTGGTGCATTGGTTAATCTTTAAATCGGAACAAAATTTTGTCGCTTAATAACTGCAATAACTGGCTTAGTAATAAAGTATATAAATAAGCACGTCCCTCCCACCTGTATTTTCCGGGACTACACTTGTTATAAACAGTTCGGCCTACTGCTAGTTTCAGTTTCCAATATTTTAGTAGTAAAAACTTTTCGATATTTTGCATATGATGCAGATAATCGATAAAATTACATAACTGATCAATTTTCTTAACAAAATACGTACAGTTTAATTAAAAACGTTAAAGAAAAAGCAATAAAAAAATAATCTTAATTTTTTTGTATTTCAAATTTTCTCAAAAAATCCGCCATTTTAAGTTGCAATAGATCTTTTTGTGACTCGTAAAACAGTAAATTCTCAAGATTTTGCACTTGCATAAATACAGTGGTCCCTATTCTCGCTCTACTCTCTGCATATTTCTAGAGAACTTCAAGAGAAGCAGTTGCTTCTTATATGCTTGGGACCAGCATCTTTAATGTTTTTTCCTCAGCAGCACTTTCATGCTTTTCTTCCACATCTTGTGCACACTCTTCGTCGAAAACATCATTGTAAACCGTGTTTTCATCAAATTTATGAAGTCCGAGTGCTCGCATTCTGCTTCTTCAACTTCTTCAATAATCACCTACTCGATGTGGTATGTTTAGTTTCTCACATACGTCATTATTTCAAGCACTGGAGAGCAATCTATAGCTTCAAGCACCGTCAATCTTGAATGCAAAATGTTTCTTATTGATTTTCAAACAAAACGTTTTCTACCGGACTTTTCGAGTCTACTTTTACATAATTGCAACAGAAGGGTAAAGAATTTTTCACTTTGTTACTTGTAGGATAAGGTTTTCCCGCTCTTTTAGCTATCAAATTTTAAGAGTCATCCTTGAAAAAACTTCAAGCTAAGGGAAGTAAACAACGAGATATGGAGAATAATTAACGTGGAATTGAAGTAAATGAGTCGGGATCTGATAAGAACTTTGAGTTATAGTAATATTCGAGTTGTATGACCTCGGGTTATCCAGAATTACATACTATATATATATATATACTATATATGTATATATATATACTGAGAGCCAGAAGAACATGTTCAGGCGTGCGTCTATAAAAATGGAATTATACCACAAATTAGCTTTACATAATGCAGTCAATGGCACTTATATAAGACAACAGGTAACTGCTAAAGATATAAAGATGTTACATAGGTTTCTGCTGCTACAGTAGCAATTTATCAATATTCATGTGTCTTTCAATGTGAAGTCATAGTTAGCGCAGGAGAGATGGGACATAGCGTATCTTAGTTAGCGGTACAATTTGTATTTTCGAATATGGGCATTTCAAGAGATCTGATAACTGATAAATATCTGTTATCAGATAAAACATCAAATCTGCGACGGCGATGCGGGTAGGAAAAATACCTTGCGGTACGATTTACGAGAATCCTTGAATAACACATATCTGACACTTCCTGAAATTCCTGCTCATTTTAATGCTGGATCGACAAACGTTATCGTGAGAACTGTTCAACGAAACCTAACTGATATGAGGTTTCGGAGACGACAGGCAACTCTTGTATCCAAGGGTAATGACTACATGACGCAATCCTATCTATCTCCATTAATATCCAAATAGCCAAAAATCCCCATTCAAGTGTTGATGACTGTAAACATGTTGCTGGTTTGATGAGGCTCACTTCCAGCTATATAAGTTGAGCAAACTTGCACGAGTATAGAGATAACCTGATGAATTCATTGACTTTGCGTGTTAAGAGGAGACAGCTCAAGCTGTAGGAGGCTCCATGATGGTTATATGGTGTATGACATTTGGTGCAATTTGACCCCGTTGATGGTCCGTCTAGAGAAGTCTGACAAGTTACGTGTTCGCAAGCAGCCTTTCGACGAATTTGGACAATTCTAGCAGAAAAATGCAACAACCCCTCGCACATCATAAACTGCTACCGAGTTGCTTCAGGCTCCCTCTCATGATTTTATGCGTTACCGGAACCCATCTATATCCTTCGCTATCAAAATTTTTGATCATACTTTGAATACCTTCCATCTTGCTACTGAGAACAGCTTTCAGCCAACTCACATGCCTATGATTTTGTGAACGTTTCTGAAGAATTCATGGTTTGAATTGCCTCCAAGATACCTTCATACTTAATAAGTAAGTGTTTTAAAAGGCTTTTGAAGAATAAATGGGGACAAAGTAAATGTACCCATTACGTTTGGACTCCCTTCCCTATCTTCAGTTTTTTTTCTGAAAAACCATGTCTACGAGATGAAAAACTTCGTTTTTAGATGGGTATCGTACTTCAGATAGTATACCTTCTTTATCGAACAAAAAAGAGCTGTTTTCGGTGATTTTGCTGCAAAGGTCTATCTTATTTATCTACGTATTTAGTTTTATCTATACGCCCTATAATATAATACGGAACAGTTTGCGGCTCATGTCGCACAAGAAAATTGCAGAAAATAAATAAGAAGAAATCATATAAATGCAGAACATAAATTGATTTAAGGACGTATAGACTTTTACAGTGAAAACAAAATTTCTGCCATTATTTTTTATTTTTTGTCTTTTATTTTAAATGTTATTTTTACGAGAAAGAAGGTTAAATTTTCTTTTAAAAAGTATGCAGAAAGATTACGCAAGACAAATTAATTAGTCGATTAAAAATGAGTACTAAAGAACTAAAAAATTGTCTATTGAGATGCGGCAAAGTGTTTATTACCTGTAGCTGTGACGGTTTAGTTTTTCACGCTTGAAAAAGTTTACCATTAGTGGACCCAGCGGAGAAAATTGTTACAACAATGATTTTTTATTTTATTATTTTTTTTTTCCGTTTTTTTTCCAACTTTTTTTGTTTTGTTTTTTAGATAAAAGTTGAACTACGTACTTTAAACTTGAAATTTGTGACGACTTCCAGAAATTTTGAATCTCTGAAATAACGTACAAAAACAATTTAAAAAACCAAATTTGCAAATAGTAAAATTATTTTTCATTATTGATTTTTTAAAATTATCATTTTGAACTGGTCTTTTGTAACAATTTGAAATGAGACGACTTTCATTAGTATACATATTTAATGTCAAAAGAATGTTTGATTTGCAATAAAGACAATATAATTGTCATATATATATTATTACGTTGAAAGACTTGAAATGAAAAAAATATTTTTCGTTTCCGAATAGAAAGATTTACCTCAAAAAATTTATTTCTTTAAATTTTTAACTGTAGTAATGGTGTGCAGAAGAAAAGAAATGTTGTGATGTTTTGTGTTTTTTTAAACTTCTGTACATTAATTTCTTTTTACTCTTGCGACAACAGTCAATCATAACAATTTTCGTCCTAAGAGTTACTGTAGATGTCGCAGAATACAAAATAATTCTGAGTGGCATGGTTCACTCTTGGTGCAAATAGTAATAGCTTATGTAAATTGGTATGCTTTTTATTGAAAAAGGAACTAACTTCAACTTTGACCTCCCAAAACTTAAGGGATTTTTTTTTTTTTTTTTTGCAAAAAAAAAACACGTTTCTAATAATTTAACATGAAGAACAAACATATCCTGAAAATTTAAGCCGAATTAAAATTGTCAACTTCTGAGCCTGCCCGACTCTTAAAAAAGCTGGCTCTTAGATCAGAATTTAGAAAGGATATTAAATACTAAATAGGGTAATTTCTCAGAATTGTAAAATGTTTATATAAAAATCAACTTTTTTTAATGAAGGAAATATCCATACAACCTGCAAATTGAAAAACTGATGGAGCTGTTATCTCTGGAATTTCGAGTTTCATCTTCAAAAATATAGTTCGGATAGTTTGATTTGTCAATGAATTATATATATATAGATAGATAGTTAGATATACGTTTGGTCCGAATATGTACGGGGTTGATGAGCAGGGTAGTGGAAGATACGGAGCAGTTGTCAGCTATGTGTCAATGAATGCTCACCTAAGTCCCTTCTTCATGTTACGTATTGATACTTAAGATGCCGTAGATACTTTAGCCTTTGTCATCTAAATCTGAAATTCACTAGCTTAAAACATGACTTGGCATTAGACCAGAATTAGAGAACTTCACACAAAGAACTGTATTGAGTTCGCTGCCAAAAAAGTGGCAAAGAGCGAACACTGTTTTCTGAGGATTATCAGGAGTTCTTTCTTTACTGACACAATAGCTATTTCACTTTTAAGAGGTCTCAAAACAACTTAAGACGAATTTGTTAATTTCTCATCAAATAATCTATGCTCCCTTGAACTACTGTGACTCAGTACAACAGTTATCTTTGTTTTCTTGATAATAGTCCCAAATGATGAATCTCCAACAAGAGTACGCCAAAACATCATTGGAAACAATGAATTCAGAGGCGCTTAAATGCTTTGATTTTTTTTAATGTTTGTGAAAATGAAATATTTTGCATTGTTGCATGAAAGCTGATATTCATAGTCTTGTTAAAGGCTGGTGATATATTAGCTGCAAAGCAACTATCAGATTTCTATAGAAAGTAACGTGTTAGTGTTTCGAAAAGTACAAGTCTGTTTTAGGTTGATGCTGTATATTTAAAACGAAGTAACGCAACGGTGTTTTTGGCAACATTACATGTTATTTCTGTGCTCCCTTGTATATATTATGCAGGCTTGTGCGAAAAACTTCGCGTTGTGCCCAAATTTCCCGTCCCTTGACGTGACTTGCAAATGTGATGAAAAGAAATAATGATTTTTCGTTTGTCAACAAAGCGTAATCTAGCTCCGATGTGATTTGTGCAACTTCAGCAAGTTTCGAATTAAAGAGGGTGATTATAAATGCATTTTTTTTCTTCAAACAGCATGTTTGATTTAAATAAATTGAGTGAATTCTAAGTAATTAAGATTTTTATAAATTGAGTGAATTCCACGTAATTACGTATGCACTGTTTGGAATCGTAAATATAAGCCGTCAATGTCATTATAAGCAGCTATTATCCGCAGCGATTTGAAGTCCTTGTTTAGCTATTTGCAAATTATAAGATTTGTTACTTTTGATACCCAATTAAGTCCAGGCACTTTCTAATCTTAAAAATTTAAACTTAGTGTTAAACTTCAAATGTTAAAACATTACGTAGTTAAAAATATAGTTTATACACCTCGTTTTCCATGCTTCATTCTAGTTATATATCAGTGGCTTGGTTCTGATAGGGCCAAAGTCAAAATCCTCAGTTGCGGTAAAAATCATTCAAAGATATTAAACAATTTAAAAGTGTTAAAGTTTTAAACAAAGGCTTTTTGGTTGTTATTTGATATTCAACCATTCTAGAACTAAAAGAGCAGATCAAATATAATATTTTGCTATTATTATTTAATATTTTGCTATTAGCAACTAAAAACATCAAAAATTGACGTAGGCTCTTTGAGAAGCAAGCCATTGATACATTTTTATTATTAGTATAACGCTTCCAAACATGTATCTTAGTCAAATATCTTATGACTTATATCCTGATCAAAGATATTCATATCGTAAATGTACTTATTTCTGATAATCTTGATGCATAATATTGGATATTTTGCATAGTAACCTGCACCGGGTTTGTTTTCCTGAACATTTCAACTTACAATCTTTTTATTATATACTATTTAAAATATTATCTTTTTATTGTTTTATAAATGTTATTATATATTTATAATTTCTTGTAACTTTTTCATATAATCTGTTTATTTTATTGGACTACTTTTTGTTTATTTGCTTATATGTTTTCCAGAGCAATCTCAGATAAAGTCGATATCTTCATATGGCTAGTTGCCGTAAGTTTACCATTAACTACATCAAAACGTAAATGCGGAAAACATACCCCCTACATACAAAATAAAAATTAAAAAACAAATTTTACCTAATGGCTTGAGTTATTTTTTTAATTAAAGCAATTTTAATTCAAAAAATACTTTGATGCACCATTTATGTGTTAAAATGTCTTTTTAAAGAGTTAAATCCAATTGCTATTCGGCCCTCAACCGAGAACTCTGCTAGCGTTATGAAAAAACTTGAATCACGGAGCTCTTTGCAGCAATATATCATAATCTACATGAATAAAATTCTGCCTTATTCTTGTGTAACCGTATGAAGAGTCCCGCAGGGGACCAGTCGGTAGAAGCTCGGTTCCCGCAGAACATCGAAAGTGAAGCAACATTGAGGTCAGTGCTTGGGAGGAGGACAACCTCTCGCTGCTGGTTGCTGCGGTCCGTGTATGCTAAAGGGAGCTGGTGCACGTTAAATAGGTCGTGGTTCCAATGTACTCCAAGTGAAGCGATACCTCTAGGGGTGCCGATCCCAGGTGACGGTCTCACATCTGGGAGCTGGTTCAAAAAATTAAGAGACCTTTCAAAGGGGTGAAAATCGGACTCCTGCCTACAAGGGCCCCGTTAGACTCAGGAGCAGCGTACCCATTCTTCTTCGCCTCGAGCGAGGACACGACAACAACAACAACAACAACCGTATGAAGACATTCAATGAATCGTATGAAAATTTCAGTTCAGCTGAAACGTAAAGAAACGTCTTTTTTCGTTTCTATTGCTCGTGTTTTATCATTTCTCTGTGGTACTTCTCCTTAATTGGTATCTCTACTGTTTTCTTTCCTTTACGTTTTTATCACTCGTGTTTCATCATTTCTCTGTTTGTCGGCTCTTATACTCAAAATTGTAAATCCACAATTTGCTGTTGACACTGTGCATCATTGCATAGGTAAACTATTCATGTAGGGTTCTTTTTTTAAGAGAGAGCGGGAAGGAGAGGAGTAAAATTAGGGTTCTATGGAGAATATCTGTGCAGATTATTATACATAAAATTTGAAGCTTGTTTTCATGCCTATTGCAATTCTATAAATATGTGCAATGCCAGAATAGTTAGTACACTACCTAAACTACACATTTTAAAGCTTAGAGTATACAGCATTCGCTGTGAATCTGCGACGCTAAACTGGCTTTAATTAGATTTGGGATATCCACTGATCGTCCATTTGAGAATTATTAACAAAGATTGCGGGTTAAAAAAAAGTGTCTTTAATTGCGAGTGATTAAATGTGAGGAGTTTGGGTAAAAAGATGATTCCGCGGGGCAAGACGGGGAAGAAGTAAGCGTGGCTTAATTTTGATCTGCAAAAAGAAACGGAGGAGGTTTTGATCCCCGAGGTATTGGGTTGCTTCGCTAATCTATATATAATAAGTGTGGAGTGGCCGTGGATCTCCTCGAATTAGGGAGTTAACCTGTTATGCAGAAAGGCAAACGAAGAAAGGCATCTACGCCAATCATTCGCCGCCCCCGTCGCCAAGGCAACGCGAAGTGGTTCCGTGCGCAGTGATGCGGACCTGAGTGTATAAAGGGAGAGAAAGAGCGGATAAGCAGTCGTTCACTGCATCACGAGAGAAGGCTCGAATAATCACGGTGATGAATAGACATTTGGAACAAATTGGCTATTGTATCGAGCGCCGGGGCTCACGCGCGCAACCTGACGCAAGGGGGGGGGGGGGAGTCATCGTCGGGGGGAGGGCTAAATGATTGGCTTTCCCGCATGGCAGAGCGGACGCTAGCGGTGAGTGGGAGCCCTTTTATTCTGGCCGACGCGATGCCTCCATAACCCTAGTAATTTAACGCAATTTGTCACCAAAGCCTCGGCGCAAAGGCGCGGACCGTCGGTCTCTTTAATTGGCTCCCAGAGCGCGGTAATTTGAAAATAAAATGGCCTCGTGAAACGAGCCTTGTAATGGGCTTAAAACTGAGCATTAGCAGTCGCTCAAAGAGCGCAAAAGGAGTTTTGAAGGGGGCTCCCTCTATTTCGCTCCGACTCTTAAAGGGGGGAAAATCACGAGGAAAACCTCCTCGAAAGCCACTCGATCTGTCGCTACGCTCAACTGAAAATTTTAATTTCCCCCAAGTAAAAGCACGGGACTTAAAGATGATGCGAGCTTTATGGAGAAAATTGAGAAGCGAAAAAAGGCTTTGCCGAACGTTTCCTAAACCTTCCATTAGAGCTGCCAACCGCCAGCGTCTTTGGCCGCATATTGAGGACATTACAGATATCTCGGCCCCATTAAAAGCTCCACTAAAGACTAGGGGTTAATTATTTAACCTAACGCAAACATTTATTAAAGAACGCTTATCCCTGTGTCGCGCCGAATTTTAAATGAGTTTTCTCATTACCATAAAACGATGATTCCTTCATTTGGGATACTTGCCTCTGCACACGAGGATCCATTTGTGCTAGAAATGTGTCATTAGTAACCTTTTAGTGTGCCATTGTTGTTCGATACGAAGGAAGTTTTAAACGATAATTACCACTTATCCAGAATACTCAATGAGAAGCTGTGCATCATTCAGCAAATATCGAGCTGTTCATATAAGTAGAGTGAATGGTATTTGATGATGATAATGCAAAAATTTTATCTCGTATTAATCCTCATATTTTCAAATTGATCGCCTAAATTCAACATTTCGTTCAAAATTCATAGAAATATGGTTGATGAGCATCTTGAATCTGTAAACTTTAATCCTCGAGGATGAAATTTTTATGTTCTGACAACTCAGTTACTTAACACTTTCTTTCAGACAATGACGAAGTGAACGGCAGTAGCCTTAAGGAATGACCTGATGACGAGGAAATTAGTGTATATGTGGATCGAGACCCTTGGGTTCTACTAAATATTGCCACTGTCTTTCGTTCAGATGACCTGAGTTCTATCCCCGGCACGGGAAGAGCCTATCACTTATACCGTGCTGTGTGGTCACTCACACTATTCCTAAGGCTTCATGTTAAAAGATAGAAAGTTTTCGAGAAAACTGCAAAAAATCAACAATGTGTCAAACAACGGCATTCTATAAAATGCCGTGCATGAGCCGGCGGTATCCCATAGAATGCTTAGTTTTGTATCGAATATTGTAGATTTATTTCACTGTAGCCTGCACGACACTGCAAGCACATCACCAAGAAGGAATGATAATAATAATATGCAAATGCAGATTGAGGGGAAAGTCACACTCGGGGATTTCGCCGAGTTGCGTAAATGATTCGAAAGCAGTCTTGCATATGTCTATCCTCTCTCTTATTAGGAGAATCCACACGCTGTTTGAGGTTTCACCAACACGTGTTCCTACTTTTATCGTCACCCACGGTATTCATACAAAAGCCGTAGTCGCCATACAACCTGATCACGTAGTGCTGTCACTCATTGCGAAAGTACGTGGTATGGGAATAAACACTTATAGTTCGCTAATTTGTATCTCTCTCTCTCTCATTTTTCTTTTGACGAATGAATGACGTATGAAGTAACATTTTATCCCCATATTGAACTAATTGTTTGGGTAACAACTGTTTGAGCTGATTTTATATCATACGTAATCATTAGTTCTAATGAACAAGTGTTTTTTTTTTTCTTACAATGCTTCTTCGTATACGTCGCCATCTGTTTATTTTGATTTTTTATTTCCTCGTTCAAAAATCGAGACAGATAGTAAATTGATTTTAGGAAAATTTATCCAAAAAATGTATTATTTATTAAGTTATTTGTTAGTTTTAAAAACATATTCATTTTGATTCGTTTAAGCAAGACCCCAAGTAAATGGAGCTAGACAGGCGTTCAGTAAACCATTTTTAATGAAATTTATTTGAAAAGTATTTGCTACTCTATGTATCAAAACCTACTAATCTGATTTTTTTATGCTCCCACGAATTTAAACATACAGGTTTTAGCGCAAAATCTATTAAATTTATTCCAGAAAAAGAAGTTTGTTCTTGTGTGTATCTTCTCTCGTGTTTTTCTCGGTCTACTTTCCCATCAAACAGAATTTCAGGAAAAAAAGGTTTCCAATCTTTTTAAAATTCACTCCAACCTTAATTCTGTAGAATTCGAAATCTGTTTACATGGATTTTTTCACAACCTCACAAAATTCGAGATATACAGGTTGGACATGGTAACTAGTTCGCTTGCAGTCTTATTGCTAGCCGCAAAAAGCACTGGATCTTTCAATCACACAAAATAAATGAGACGGAATAGCGTTTAAATTCTGTAAGCCTCGAAATTTGTTTACCTGGATTTTTTCACAACCTCACAAAATTCGAAACATGCAGGTTAGACGGTAGCTAGTTCGCTTGTAGTCTTATGCAGGCCGCAAAAAGCACTGGTTTTTTTAATCACGCAGAATAAATGAGACGGAGTTGCGTTTAAGTTCTGTAGACCTCGAAATTTGTTTACCTGGATTTTCCACAACCTCACAAAATTTGAGATATATAGGTTAGACGGTAACTAGTTGGCTTGTAGTCTTATGCAGGCCGCAAAAAGCACTGGATCTTTCAATCAGACGGAGTAAATAAAGCTGAGTAGCGTTTATTAAGGGTAATTTTCTTCCTGGGCTATCTCATTCTGTCGATTTTTGTGCATACAAGAACTTCTTTCTCCAAAGTAAGCGTTCTCTTTCGCGAGCCCACCCTTTCTAGATCGATTTGCGAGCCTTTAGCTCGCAAATATTAATTGCAGGGCACGATTTCCAGCGGACGTGTTTGTCACACTAACGAGCTCAAGAATGCGCAAAAATTCCGAATACTTATGGAGTACTTACTCCGGATGAGAATTCCCGAGCTTTTTTGGGTAGGAAAATTTTTCTCCGTTAATGACGATACTCTTTCTACGTTAATTAACGGAAGTGTTCTTTTATTGGGTCTTAGTTACTTGGATCGTGTGTGCGTGTGTGGTTGAACTTTTGCAGCTCTTGCTCGGATGGAGCACATTTGCAGATGTGTTGTGGTTTGAACGGCGTTAATTGGTTTCCGAAAGCGGTTTCCTATTCTGCTAATGAAGTAATCTTTTTTGGATATTACTCGCATTTTCTCCTCTAATTGTATGCATTGGACTCAGTTATGTGGCTTAATTGAGAGCTAACGTAATGCGACGTATATTTTCAAAATTAAGGCTGATTTATGGATACGATAGTTAATTGCAATTCATGTTGTGCTCTATGTTTTCGTAGTATTTCTATTTTTATACAACATTCATTTTTAATCTATTTTTCCTAAGAAACAAAGTACAAGGAGCTAATAAAATAAAATAAATAATAAAGAAGAAGGAATACGAAAGAAAATAACTAAGACAAATAAATTAAATAAATTAAATCTCCGTTAAGTTATCATTAAATATTTAAATAAAATGAGCAACTTGACAAAACTAATTAAAATAATTTCGTCTTGAAGAAGTATCAAGTTTCTTTATTTCTTTTTTTTTTTTTCAGATGAATTGACATCTTCCCCGATTTGAAACGCATCTGAAAATAGAAAAAAAATGTGTATCATTTGGCCTGTCTGTCCATCTGTTTGTATTTGTCATAATAACTGCTGATGGCATTTTTTTATTCTTATAGAAAATTTTTGAATGACAATTTTATTAGTTTTGTTATGTTTTCGACAGGATGCGTCACTACCATTTTTTCCCAAACTTTATTAATGTATTCATCTGTTTTTTGTTTTTTGAACTGTTTCAAAAGCATTTACATGGGGCTATATCTTGATTTTTTTTTCTACACAGAGCAAACAAATATAAATATTTTAAACAAACTTTATCAGAAATAGTTTTTGATGTAAAATTTCTTCATGAGATAGTTTTTATGTTACATATTAAAGCCAGTTTCGAACAGCTGAAAATATTTAGCGTAAAAGTTATTAGGCATGACTTCAGAAATAGTTTTATTTGGAAGAACTGAAACGATAAAAATAATGCGACAGAGTTTCAAGAGCCCTGAATTTTATCTTAATTTTCTGCTTCATCAAATAGGAAAAAATGATGAGCAAAAACAAAAATACATACTTCATGTGCGGAAAATGCCAGCACAATTTTTACACTTTTTGCTTTCCTCTTCTTCTCCAATTAAAAATTTGCTTCACGTGCACAAACGTTACATTCGAATGTTTTTTTCTTACATGTTGTCATGATGGAAATAAAACTGTCAAAGAGCAAATGAGGAAAACATTTGTGAACTTTACTTATTTATTTACTTATTTTAAATCGTTCGTTGTGATGTGGAAGTAGCAATATTGGGAGGTTATAGTCGAGCACATGGTTCTCACATGTTGTCATAATGGAAATAAAACTGTCAAAGAGCAAATGGGTAAAACATCTGTGAACTTTATTTATGTCTTTATTTATTTTAAACTCGTTCGTTGTGACGGGGAAGTAGCAATATTGGGAGGTCGTTATAAAGAGCGTAGCTTGCATTTTAAATAAGTTCCGTTGTTTATATATATTGAATAGTAGCTCTATTGCGAATACACGTAGAAATTTTAATATTGAGCATTTTTTAAAAATGTTAATCAAGGAATTTAAGTTTTGGAGACGGTATATTGCGTATGAAAATTGGCGGAAGATTAAAAAAGATTTTGGAGGTGCAAATATTTTCAAAATAAACCGTGCGATTTTATGAATTTGAAGATGAATATTTTCATGAAAAAGATAGTTGAAGTCCAAAACGTTTTATAAAATATTGAACTGGTTGCACGTTTGTCAAACGTTTTAACATAGTTCGTTCAAAAATCATTCGAGCTGAGGAATCAATCCTTAACAAAAAGTTTTTTTTAATAATGCGTAAAAGTAAATTAAATTTTATCTTCACGCAAAAAATTTTCTTAAAAACAAGAAAATTATATTTAAAAATAGTCTTTTAAATTAGTAAATTTGAAATAAAACTTTAGTACAATTAAACATTCAAACAAATTATACTTCTGTTTTTTTTCTATAAAAACTTTCAACACTTACTGGCGTGTTTCTTATGATCTGCTCATGGAATTTTTCTAAAGATCAGTAAATAATAGGAGCTAAGTTGCCTTTGACTAAAAGTGTATTACCAATGATTGATCTCATGTACCAATAATGTCTAAAAATATTTTTGTTTCAGTTTATCTCATCGACTTCAACACCGTTTAGCAACACCAAAATTGGCTGTATGGTATTTTTTTTCCTTCTTACTAAAATACTACTAATAAAATGCAGCGCTTTTCCCGATAATTATCAGCGTGTCACTTTTTGAATTCCCCATCCTAGTCGCTTATGCAATTGCTGCTTATCTTTAGCAGTTGTCAAGTTGCAAGATGTTTGCGTTGGATCAAATCTCTACAGGGTATGAGGCACGTCCATTTCAACTTCTTTTGGCAAGAAACAGCTCTTTAAACTGATGACTCAGTTGAAGTCTTTCTCTGGTCTACCAACGTGGTGGGTCCTACTTCCGGCGAAAAAATGTTTATCTGTTGGTACAAATCGGACTTCCAGTTACTGCATTGAGACAAGAAGACATCTGAGACCATTTGTAAGCTGAACATACACCACACATGACCGAACCGCAAAGTCAGCATATCAAGATATTATTCTCTGTTCTGCAAGGGTTCATTTCTTAAGTACGCTTCTTTCCGAATGTCACTGAAAAAAGTAAAAACAGTACTATCTAGTTAATTATCATCATGTGGTGTAAAAGTCGTATAGCTTGTGAACTTTTTTGCTCGTATGACATTTTTCATTTAGATAATGTTTTTGCAGTTGTGAATAATATTTTACAGCCTTTTACTAAGAAGCTTCTGGGTGGCATCTGCTTTAAGTCGTATTCCACCCCCTCCTTTCCTAATGATACATAAAGTAGCCACTGACAATGTACAATGAATACGTTCTTTATGTTTTGTATACAAAATAGTTTTTGTTGAAGAGCTGCTTTAAATTTTTTCTTTGTAATTCAGACTTACATAAATTAAACAGCGAAAATTTTAAATGGCCTAACATATAGTTATACTATGTCTCAAAACATGCAATAATAAACCTTTCACTTAATTTTCAAATCAAATACTAATTATGCATCCGGAAAAAATATGAGTAAATCTTTTTCCAGTTCATTCTCTGAAATAAAAAAGTAAATCTAAAAAGAATGATCTTTTTCCAGATAGAATAAAATGCTCCGTACGTTGTTTATTTGATGATGGAGGGATGTGGCCCAAACATTCTTTTCAAATAAGTTCTACGAAAACCATGAAAACTTTTTTTTTTGGACAAAATTCAGTAAGTGACCGTTTGTAAAATGGGATTTGGTATATCACATATCAATACTAACAAGAAAATTAGCAAATGTCGATACACGTAACCGGACAGAGCCAAAACAAAAAAGCGAACGAAACACGTAGGGGAACACGGGGCGGAACTGGATATTAAATTTAAATCTAAATTTACAGGGTCATACAAAATTATTTAAAACACTAGTCAAGTTACAATAGATTGTTTATTATATTTACTACAATATTTTACAAGAAATAATTAAAATTTATCAGGAAAAGCATTTCAAATATTTATACAAAAAAAAGTTTAATTTTCCGTTCAGTCCTGGGTAGCGGGGCAGAACGGGATATGCCAATTCTAACTGTAACACGATGAAAATGTTTATTAAATCTGTAATTTAAGACTGTTCACAAAGTTCACATATTAATGCTGCCTCATCATCATCGCTGTCCACACCAGCACATGAAGCCTTCATTTGATCTGGAATAAAAATCTCTGCAATACAAACATTCATCGCCTTCTACTACTTTTCATTTTCAGTTTCCCTATCCCCATTCAGGTTTCTTTATCAGACGGGGGTTTCTATTGCAGACGCGGCAGAACGGGATACTATCCCGTTCTGCCTAGTCCCGTTTCGCCCCAGGACCACGTGTACAATAAATAATTTTTTTCGTGTCTCTACTTCGATTAAATTTAGCAAACAATATCATAAAACAGCAACTGCCAACAAGCATTTTAAGTGTGCACGAGTATTACAATTTTATACGTAAGAGTACTTTCCTTACCTTTACCGGAATTTTAAAAATTATAATTTTAACGAAAAAAACTCTGCACTTCACTAGTTTTCACTGAACAACAAATAATAACTGAACAATAATGGCCACATGTTTTACTTCACTGTAGTCGACGTTGTTACACTGCTTTCAGTTAGGTTTCACTAACTTTAATCACTAAAACAGCCGTTTCCCCTTCTCCCTCGCTATCTCGTTCCACCCAGGATTCTCCTATATTAAATTTTATTGCTGTTTGGCTGTTTAACGTTGATTTTTTTATTTATTATTTCTGCACATATTTGAACTTTTTGTTTCTCAGGCATACATTTATTACAACTAAATTTCCTTTTTAAATTGCTGGTAAGTGGGAATTTGAATTGACATTGCTCGTATTCGGATCAATTGGGCTAATTGCAAACACAATTTCAAAGTTTTAATTTTAGATTCTTCCCTACCTCTTGAATGAACTGAGAGAAAAAATTCTAAGCATTGTAGACAATACTATACTTCTTGTGAGCAAATGCGTACAAAAATTTTGACAATTTGTTTAGCGGTTGAATTCGATGCTTACATTTACCCCAGAGACACTGGGGTAATTTTAAACAGGGATTTATTTCCCCATCACGCATGATGCAAATAAAAAACCAGGACATACAGTCTGCTTGGAAGCTTAAGAAGTTCTGCAGCAATTGTCCTCAATCTGCGGCCTACGGGTCTGAGTTATTTTTGAGTCCGCTGAGATGATTTAATGAGAAATATGTTACACAAATCAAGTTATGCAAAATATACAAAAAAGTATAATTTACGTCAAAATATAATATTTATTGCCTACTTACAAGATTGGAAATACGGTAAACTTAAGTGTTTACAATTACCCCGAATACAAAATGAAAGGGGTAATTGTAAACACCTTACCTGCAGATGAAAAGTAACAGGGAGGATGAAATTCATAACTAAATGATTTGAGCAACATTCGACAAATAAAAATGGTTGAAACCGTTTACTTCACGTATGTAGATGAGCTGGAGAGGAAAATGTAAAATCACTGTTGTTAATCCCTTAACGCATTTGCCCGTGTCTGACACGGGAGAAAGCTACCGGCAAATTTGCACATGCCCGTGTCTCACACGGGCGATTTTGTATCTCGCGTTATTTTATTTCTAATGCCCGTCTGAGATCCGTTTGAACTTTGTTTGTGTAATATTTTTTTTACATAACTTTTACCCTACACCTTGCTTTCTAGTCATCCCCTACAACTGAAATTGCCAAAAATTATACCTATACATTCATTTTCGGTAAAAAAAACTCGATCATTTTTTACCAGTTTTTCCGAAAAAACTCGGGCTTCAAAGGGTTAAACAAACTTTTATCTTCGTGTCATTTTCAAACAATAGTGACGCCTGCACGGTTGTTTGGAAACAAACGAAACTCTTTCAATGTCTTCCTACGTTGCCAAGTCATCACTCATTAGCTGTTAAATTTTCAAAACTGCCACAAGTGTCGTTATGAAGTTTGTTTACATTTAACCTACAATTATCTCAACTGACTCAAAATGAAGTTTACTCTATTAACGAATTATTATTATTATTATTAATTTATTTGTTACAAACTAATTATGGCTGTACTGTGAACTTTGTTACTCTATCCTAATTTCTATGCAGAAGCAGATTCAAATGTGTTATTGAAACATGAAATATTTTGTTGCATGCATTCAAGCTTGTGTCGGACAAAATTGAGTTACTTAATTAAGTACTGAATCAATGTCGTCAGCAGCGTTCTAATTAAAGGAATCTTTTTACGACACTCACTTCTATCCTCTTCTTCCGGCAAAGTTACTCCTTTAAATTCCAGGCGATTCAAATCCCATTTTCAACAATTGCAATTGTGAAATAAATCTGAAAAGTGAGAACAATTGCAAGTTCTACGTAAGTTAATTTAAACGGACGGTGATAAAACTACAGCATGCAAAATCAAAGAAATGTAAATGTTTCTGTATCAAATCAGAAGAGAAATGACATCGAAGTGGAAATATTAAGAAAAACTGTTTAATTACAATAATTTACTGTTGCCTTTATCACACATATAAGGTAAATGCTCCAGTATTGGGCCACCTTAAGGTTCATAAACCTCAGTTATCATCTAAACTTTATAGAGGTCAAAATTCTTATCAAAATAAACATTTGAAATATCAAATTACTTACAATATATTTTTTTCTAATGAAAAACTGAGGTCACTCTCCTGTGCACCTAAAAGTGGACATAGCAAACTTTAGATGTACCATAGCGAGCACATCAAAAGTGGGCCACCCATATTTGTCAAATATAGGGTCAGTTGGGGTAATTGTAAACGCTTTTTCAATGTTTTAACTTTTGATCCTTCCCTACCTCTTGAATAAATTCAGAGATAAAATTGTGAGCATTGTAGCCACTACTGCACTTCTTTTGAGTAAATATGTACAAAAATTTTGACTTTATTACTATTTGTTAGCGAATGAGCTCGTGTTTACAATTACCCCAGTGTGTTTACAATTACCCCAGAGATCTGGGGTAATTGTAAACAGTGATTTCTTTTCGAATAAGGTTGATGCAAATTGGTAAATTGTTTCATACACAGTCTGCTTGAAGGCTTAAGAAGTTCCGGAGCAATGGCTCTCAATCTGCGGCCAACAGGCCGCCTGTGGTCCGCTGAGTTATGTTATGAGTCGGCTGAGATCATTTCACGAGAAATATCTTGCGAAAAATCAAGTAATGCGACAAATTTATGTAAAATTTGTCCCGCAGTGGATCAGTCAGTTAAGCTTAGATCCCACAGAACACCGAAAGTGAAGCACAACTGGCCGTGGTCAACGCTTGGGAGGGTGACCACCAACCACGGCTGGTTATTCTGAGACCGAGTGCGCTAAAGGGAGCTGTGCACGTAAAATACATCGTCGCTTCAAATGTAAACCAAGTTAGAAATATATTTCCGCTGAGGGACCAACCTAGGTGACGATATTTCATCTGGGAGCTGGTTCAAAATCATTAAGCCCCTCTGAGCCAAGTGTACTTCATTCTAGCGGAGCTCATTAATAATCAGTAGGAGTTTTCTTAATTCATGGTCTTCTTGCAAGGGGGGGGCCTGGATTTTCAAGTGGCATCAGCAACAACAACAACAGTTATGTAAAATAGACACGAAAGTGTAATTTACATCAAAATATAGTACTTATTGTCCCCCCAGAATATTAGAAATTTGATAAATTTAAGTGTTTACAATTACCCCAGAGTACGAAATATATGGGGTAATTGTAAACACCTGACATGCACATGAAAAATAACAGGGAGGATGAAATTCATAACTAAATGGTTTTAGCAACATTCCATATGACAAATAAAAATGGTTGAAACCTCTTACATTGCTTTTGCAGATGAGCTGGAGACGAAAATGTAAGATCACAAAATTTTGTTAAACAACTTTTTTCACTGTGTCATTTTCAAACAATGGTGACGCCTCCACAAATGTTTCGAAACTTACAAAACTCTTTCAGTGTCTTCCCTATGGTGCCAATTCATCACACACCAGCAGTTAAGTTTTAAAAACCACCACATGTGTAGTTATGAAGCTTGTTTACAATTACCCCATGTTTACAATTACCCCAACTGACCCTACTAAAAATGAAAAAGGAAATCATCAGATATAGTACAGACAACAATACATCAACAATGTGCAGCGTAAAAATACGCAAAAAATAGCTATGGATAAAATCTTTTCTTTATAGTGTTTAGTTACATGATATGTGCATTTTCATCTAGCAGGCAAGTTTTTAATAAAAATTGCCAGCAAAATTTGCATTAAAAATTGTTAATTGGTCATTTTGCATTTTAAGCTCTGGTTGGGTGGGGAATTATGGACATTAAACTTTGACATGTGGTGTTGAATGAATCCGTTTTCTACAACTGCCTTGTTATTTTTATTATTTTCCGAAGTAGTAGGCCTCCTATGTCCACTAATATAGAGCATTTAGAAAAAAAAAATATTCCAGAGGTGGGCCACCCTTAATTACACATAAATTATCAATATTTTTTAATTTAAAAATAGTAAAGTGCGAACTATTTTTCAGTGCGCAGCCATTCAGTGCGAACCCATTCTTAGAGTTTATTAAACTTAATGATGTTCATTTGATATCAGATGCAGCTGTAGAGACAAAACAAAAACAAAACACAACAAAAATTAATGCGACGATTCTGTTTAATTTAGCTATGTTTGTTGGATATCAAGGGCACTTTAGAGGCTAAAATATGAATAAATAAATAAAAAATATTAAAATAAAAATTATAAGTAAAGAAAGAAAGCAAAAAAGAACGAAAGAAAGAATAAAGAAAATAATAAAAAAACAAAATAAAGAAGATAATAAAGGAAAAAGGAAAAGAATATGATGATGTAAAATGGCATCACTAGGACTGAAGGGATTAATAATACATTTAGAATACAGAACCAATATACAGAACAGAAACAATATATATACAGAATATCGTATATATATAGTTTCTTGTAATCTGGTGTATATACAGAAACAATATCTACACCAATTTGTGTCACGAACAAATATAACAGCAAATGGCTAAAAACTAATTGAATGAAGACTTTTAGAAAAAACAATCGAAATAGGCTTTAAATGTTAAACCAATCAGAAGCAAAATTTCTAGTTCTTAACTAAAGCAGAAACGAAGATTGTACTTTTTGTTTTTATCTGATAATGCTTCGGATCTCTTATCTCATTGAAACGTATGTATTTTGCAATTCAATAATCGTTGCATTTTTTTTTCATTAGTTATTCAACGTATTTCATACGTTGAATAACTAATTAAAGGTGGAGAAACTTTCGTGTGGAAATCAAATACAAAGCAAAACCAACGCGAGTAATACAAAATAAATAAATAAATAAGTAAAAATAAAACTGCTTTCAAGCAAATTTTCGTGTCATAAATTGTTATTTAACAATCATCTGTCAAATGATTGTTGAAGAAATACGATGATTTCAAATTATTTCAAAAATATAATTTGAGAAACATTAGGTTTTTTCGTAATTTTTGGGTTATTAGATATTAATAAACAATTTGCATCTCTTTCTCTCCCTCTCCTTCTCTCTCTTGAGAATTTCTTTAATATTTAGTAAAACTTATTAAATTTTTAAGCATACGAAACTTAATTTACTAATTAACACTTTTAAAAATATCACTGATTTGATGGTATAATAGGGTTTGCTTCGCAATGCTTGTAGTTCTTTTAAAATCACAAAAAAGATCCCATTACCATGACAACCATTATTTGGTTTGTAGAATCTACAGTGGAATGCATATCTTAGTTTTAGTGGTACTGTAAAGTCTAAGCTTAGCACAGTTTCATTTCACAAAGTCAAAAGATAAAAGTAAATAAATAAATAATTTTTAAAAAATAATAATAAAACCGATAGTTGAAAAATGAACAGAAATTTAATCAAAAAAAAAAAAAATCATTATAAGATAGCGAGGGAAAATGAATAAAACACATTTTGTGGTCACCAACACAGTTGCTGATTTCAATCACTGCTGTTTAATTGGCAATTATTCCGGAATTCACCAAAATTTTCACGGAAGTCTTGCTACCAGAGCGTCATAATCCTTGTCATCGCGACAAAAACTTTTTCTTAGCACATCGCTCGTTCTTCAAAAAATTCTTCGAGCGCTATAATAACCCAAAGATTTTTTTTTCTTTCCTTAACCAAATCCATTGCTTAGTTATCTTCTCTTTTAAAAACGTTATTGTCTGTCACTGACTGCATTTTGTAAGCTAATTTTAAAATGTCACCAGAGAGAAGAATCATTCCTCAAGACGTGGTGCACAGTCTTAATTAGAGCATAAAGGAGACTGAAATTATATTTAAAGAATGATAAAATGTGGTTGAAACAGTTCTCTATCTGGATATGTGATTAAATTTCGGCGACTCTTGTTCTTAATTCTTTTACTTTGTATATAGTAATGCTCTTAATGCTAATGGTGAAATACTTAAAACTGATCTGTGATGCCGAAATAAAGAAACACTGCAGATGTATCCTGAAAAAACAAAATTGCATCAAAACTTTCTTAATCCCTTTTAAAAGTGTATATCATCTCAAAAGTGATTTTTTTTCGAGAAAGGAATGAAATGCATGTGATAAATCTTAATTTCTTTTCTTCATAAGCATTGCGTAATTATTTTGTCAGTAAAATCAGTTGAATTTAATTTTCAGTAATTAAAACACAAATTTGTTGGCATTAGGATGTCTTCAGATATTCTCCAGTATAGCCAATTTACTTGTGTAAAGCGGTAGGGTATGATAAAATTACAACTTCCTTTAACTGTCTTGAAAAGTTATCATAAAGATTTTCAGTCACTGCAAGATCCCCCCCCCCCCTCAAATTCTGTAAACTTCGTACATTTAGATCCATCAGTTTAAAAGGCTCTTTTGTAAGCTTAATTTTTCTCAGTTCAACATAAAATTCGCGAAGTTATTACTCTTTTTTTTTTGAAAATGGTAAAGTCGCTAGTTGTGAATCAGTTACTAAGTGTGGATCAAAGCATCCGTGCTCCTGATTTTTCAAGTTAGCAGAAATTCGCCCTTGTAGTATGTTTGCCATGCATGAATTATTGCTATTCCATCATTAGGGATGACAGGAGCCATTCTAGGTGATTTTAGAGCGTTTATAATGACTGTTCCCACAAATTTGGTATTGAAATTAGAAAAGGTAAATTTAAAATTTTAATTATTTCTGTGTGTAACTCAGAGCTTTAAAATTCATTGTAAAACAAACAAAAACATATTTTGTGTTAAAAAATATATGACTTGATTTAGTGCATTATCTACAGTAAAATATTGTTACTGCGAATACCGTCACAACGAAACTTCCATTATAACGAAATAAATATTCAGTCCCGTTTTAAACGTCAATAGGATAAAGTACAATCCGTTATAACGAACATCCCACTACAACCAAAAATTTCTCCGCTAATTTGGAATTCTTTATAACTAGATTTCACTGTCGTGCTTTTCGGGCGAGTCGTTTGCACCCATGACGAAACTCCAGTTATAAGTTACAGCGTGCATTAAGTTTAAACACACGCTTATGATTTAAATCATTTTTGATCGGAAAATATGAGTGTATAAGATGTTTAAAGTGCAAATAAATTTCAAGCATTTCATCTGACTTAATGAAACACATTTTGACTACACCCTGGATACTTATTTAACCTCCAGAGAAAGTCTGCCTCGTGAAGCTCCACTCAATTTTTTTCGAATGTGATTTTTAAAAATTAATTAAAAATCAATAATTGGTTTTCTGAATTTGGCGTTGGTGAATTTTAGAGTTTTGTAACTGTCTGTTATACATTTAACTGTCAATATAGTTTTAATAGGTTGAAACTTGCAAAAATGTCATTCCAAATTATTGTACAAGAACAGAAGCCATTTTCAAAAGTAGGTTTCACTTGCTACCTATCTACCCCCTTCCCCAAATAAATAAATAAACCGGTAAAACATAACAGGTTTAAAAGACATCTTATTAGCACGTCCATATGGTTTTCCTGTGCTCAAAATCAAGCACAGAAATGACAAATCATTCTTTTGCACCACAAGCCCACAGAAATATATTATCGGCATTTAATCCACTGTTGGAACCATAATAACCGGATAAAAAAATGATTCGACAGTATCAGAAAAACATGGCCTTCTTTTGTCTCATTGTCATCCTCAGCTGTATACCTTTAAAAAACACTCCCGACATTGTGGGCCAGCAGACTCCCTACATCTAATCTGACGTCGCTGAGTGAATAGCACTGGGTGCCACGCTTGGGTGCGCTGAGGGTGTCGGGGGACATCATTTGGACAGTGACCGCAGCAGGGAAGGTGACAAATGGTGGCGATTATCGTAAACGGCGCTTTCCCCTGGGACGCCAGCCACCCGAGTTCGTAATTGGCCAGATGCCCCCCACAATTACTTGTAATGAAGGTTTGACTCTGATTTACCCGACAATTTCGGATGGCCCTGATTTCGCACTCATTCTTCCTGCCTCTCCAACAAGTGAATCGTGGGTCCGATTGCTGGCCTCGGATTCCGAGAGTTTGCGCGGCTTTTATCACTCCCACACTCTATTCGATCGGATGGAAAACTGATGCTTATTGTTAAAAATGTTTTTGAAAAATGGCTCATTCCTTTTTGGAGTGGCAGCTTTCTACCGAGGGATGGTTGAACCAATTATGGCTTATTAGTAACACTAGATATTGCTCGAAAAGCATTTTTTATAGTTCCTTTCAGCTTATAAACTGTATAATACGAAATATATGGCCTTCTGAAATATAATATGAAGTCAAACGTCAGGACGGTTATCTTTATCATAAAAATCTGCCATTACACTTTTTATAAATTAGTTGATTATTACTCAATTTTACTAAATTATTATGTTTCACTAACTTATTCGATTTTACAAAATTATTATGTTTTACTAAATTATTCGATTTTATTAAATTATTATGTTTTATTAAATTACTAGATTTTACTAAATTGTTAAGTTTTGTTCAATTTTTTGCTCAATTATGCTAAATTCTTAAGTCATTACTTAATTCTATTAAATTATATTATTATTAAGGCGTCCAAAATTATTTTTCAAACGTAAACGATATGGCAAAAACTGTCAGCTTCACTCAAGCTAAACATAGTGCTATAAATTTGCTGACCGCCTATTAATTGACGTTATTTAACCTTAAAAATTACTTTTTATATATTAAACTGTAGGGACACATGGTGGGCTATGTTTGAGTCAATATCTGTCTTGCTCTGTTTTCCTCCAATTTTTTCATAGAAATATATTATGGGGTTCCTTCCTGAAATTAAAAAGTGGCTGCTTTCTTGTATATAAGCTTTTAATCCGTTTTCCCTGACCATCAGCTCTATTACATAAGATCATGATGTAAAGTGTAGTTGAATGTGAAATTTAGAGGTGATGAGCTCAAGGAGTTATATTAGTTTTAGAGTGCTTAGTTCTCAATAATTTTACATTTGATTTATTTTCTGAAAGATTAAAGATTTTTGGAGAATTAGTGAAGATGCTCTGCAATTTGCAGATGATAAATAATGAAATTTACGGGGAATATCAATTTTTGAATCCTGAGGACGTATGGAAGTCTATGATGTAGCTTAAGGTAGAGCCGGTAGAGTTGCCGCATAATTGAAGAACTTCATAAAAAAGAATGAAAACGTTTTTTTTTTTTTTTTGCCAAACTTTTGGTGAATATTATAGACTAAATTCCTTCCGTATGCATTTCCATCATTATTTCCTTGTTAAAAACGCTAGTAGGAATAAAACTTAGACAGCTATTTTTCGCTTCTCTCCTTATAGGGCGGGTGAGATAGCGCACATGGGTGGTTACCACGCATGGGAGATGGTTTTCGATAATAAGTAAATTATATTAATAATAACTGAAAGTAAATTGTCAGAATAGCTGAAAAAGGTTTGCTTAAAAATTATCTTGCAGTACTGACATTGCAATGAAAATCACTGAAACAGTGATGAAAATTCAAGCCCTTACATTTGGAAAGCAAACAATAAAAACGAAATTGTATCATACATTTTCAGAGAAAAAACTTATGATCTCAAGTAGACACTGCTCTTTTGTGGCTGAACAACTACCTGAAATCGCGGTACACTCACACCTCCCCTTTCCCCCCGAAAAACAAAATTCCGTCTCTCCGATCACGCAATATCACCAGGTTTTACCTTATACAACAAACAACATAAGCTTATATCATATGAAGATTTGCTTTTAGTTACGTGAACACAATTTTTTACAGACGAATTTATGAATGTCTGCAGACATAAAATAAATTCGAAAAACTTCTGTTGATAAATAATATGTAATTTTTAATAAAGGACTCACAACCAAACATGTATGACATACAGCTTTATCGATAGTTTTATTAAAACATAAGATTTTCCTACACTAGAGAGGCATTTTATTAGAAAGTTTGTTAGAAACTCTCAGGATTATCAAGAGAAAGTAGGAAATTAGAGTTTAATGCCAACTTTAGGAAATACTCGGGTGAACTTCGCACTCTGACAGAAAGGTTAAAAGTAATTTTGAAGCAGCTGTTTAGATTACTCATTTGTGTTTTGTTACTGCATTATTTTGATGCATTAATGCCTAATAATAATAAAAACAGTAGAATTTTTACAACGTCTAGGTTGGTTGTGCACAGAATTTATGGGGAATCGAGGACAGGGTCTGTAGAGAATGTCTGATTTTTCTATTAAGCAAAGTCTGTAGAGCTACTACAGAATGTGTAAAATCGTTTCAAACTAGAATTTATGTAGCTGAAAGCTGAAATCTTCAGGGTTTGTCTTGAAGAATTTACGCAGATTGTTTAACTATAAAATGTATACTCAAATAAGATAAATTATACCATGTATAACACAATGTCTGCGAGTTTTTTTTCGATGGAGTTAATATATATACACTTCATATTATTCTTTTATTTATGTTTTAACTTATTTTATTTCATTACTTAGTAACTGATTTCGGTCCACCTTTCTGAGGGCCCAATTAATACAGTCGGAGCCCAAGGCACAACATTATTTTGGGGCCCCCTATGGTACAAAAAATAAAAATAATATGTATAATGTATAAAGTTAAATAAGCTTGGAGATTATTCTATTAATACTAGGTTCATACACAATTCCATTTTGTAAAGAATTATCTTTTAAGAGATATTTTCAGAAATCCTTCTTACTATTTGGGGGCCCCTAAAATTTAGGGGCCCAAGGCCGCGGCCTAGTTGGCTTTTGTGGTAATCAGGCACTGACCTTACCTTTTGTCTTGTAAATTATTATTTAATTATTATTCAGTTATGCTCAACCTCTCAACCTCAGGAACCTCATCCTCAATGCATTGAAAACAACAAGAAATCCTTGATTGCTGATAATACATTGTATTGAATGCGCTGACTTAGGACACGAAGTCAGAAATACCAATTATCAGAAAGTATTGCTGCTCAGAAAGTAACTAAAAGTTGTCATTACGTTAGAGTAAATAAATGTATAAAATTAGGCAATTACTAAATTAATCAACTATGGAGCCTTTAAACAAATAATTCACTTTTCTGCCAACAACTAAGTGATTAAATTCTGCATTTATTCTGCCCTAGCTCGTTCCACACACTAGAAAAGCTATCTTTTTCTCGGTAGCTGGCATTACGAAAGAGACTTTTCGATTACTTCGTTTATCGCGTATTTGTTTAACTTCAGAGACAAATAGCAAACAGTAAATAATTATCGCCTACCACAAAAGGACAGAACTTTCTTTGAAACAGGTTGCAATTAAAATAAAGTTCTCCTTCATTAATAGAGTATTTGCTTACATAACAGCTATCAGTAGATAGCGCTCTATATAAACATATCACTTTTGACTGCTCTGTTATGAAAGTAAAAATTTAAGTTAAAATAATCAAAGACAGACATATTAGAGTAACCAGAGGAAAAAGAAATTTCGAAATGGATGCGAGTAAAATACGCGAAGGGAGAAAAAGATACTTTTTTTTGGATTCCCCCCTCTTCCTTTAATGAAAAGATTCTAGAGCTCCTGCTCATTTACCAGTGCTTGTCAGTTGAATGTGTGAGCCTTGACAAATGGGCGCTTGTAATCCGAAGCTCCCTTTCTAGAGAGATGGAGCAACTTGATAAGGTAAGGGGGAGGGGTACCGCTTTGGCCAATTGGGGCGCTTCATTTTTCTAGGCGTTGGAATGGAATGGAGGCGTAAGATGGCGTTCTTAGCAACGGAAATTATCGGCATTTTTTTCCCCTCTCCGAGGTACTCTTTTCCTCGCTCCTAATGTTTGGTCTTTACCACCTCCCAACCAGACCACACCCAATAGATACTCCCGAGCGAGTGAAACGTTTTAGTAAATCAACCATTTTTGATGGGAAGATTCATCGAAGCAAATACACTGTACAAATCTGTTGTTGTTTTTGCTTGAATTGGATAGCTACTGGCCAAGATTTTTATACTTTCTCTTGATCTCGGGCAAATATCGGTGTTAGGCAACTTATGGTACTACGTGATTGTATTTCTCAAATGTTTGTGAACTTTTGAGGGTTGAACTTTACACTGTTAGTATTTTGGGAGAATTAGAGCATATTTTTTCTCACAGGCTAAGGAGCAAGAGAAATGTAAGAAAATGAGTCATTTTTGATTTGAAGATTCATTGGAGCAGATGCACAAATTATGTGATTATGCTTGCATGATATTGTTAGCTCCCTGGCCTTAGACTTTCCACTATCTCTTTTTTCCTTATAAGAGTATCAGTTTTATGTGATCGATTTTTATTTATTATTTTTTTAATAACAATGTTTGACAACTTTTCATGACAAACTTTGCATTTTTCTCCTCCAACCTCCTTCCCCGTTAGCACTAGGCTGTAGGGATGCCCTCTCCTGGGCACGAAGTAGTGGGGTTCACTGATTTTACATTCACGTATCCTGAAGTGTACGTGGTGGTTCTTCAGCGGGTCGGGTATCGAACACGCGACCTTCCGCTTATAAGTCCGACATCCTAATCACTAGGCTACCACGGCCCACAAACTTTGTACTATCTGCATTTGCAGAATGCTGAACCTACTTTTCTCTGAACTTACTTTTCTCATAACGTAATCTCGACGTAATCTCGGGAGAACTATGTTTAGGTAAATGGACTGCGTTTGATGGAACGACATATCGAAACACGGAACAGACGTATCGGCGCAAATCGATCGTCCGACGCTTTTACACTGTTTTCTGATATTAAAATTTGGTGTTATTATGGTGCGATTTTTTTCAAATATCTGTTAACTTTTGGTAAGTTCAGTCAGACTACTGTTAACATTACAGGAGAAAAATAACGAAATTTTTCATGATACGCAGCAAAATACAGAGCTTTTGAAAAGCTTTAATAAATAAAGTTAAAGAAAGTTATAGGCAATTATTCAGTTAATTGAGATAAAATACAAACACAATTTTTGGAAAATTTCAAGATTTAACATGCTTTGATAGAGTAATAACGTAGCTTATAGCAAATGCTCACAAATTTTGAAGTCGAAAAAACAGAAGCGTAAACAAATATTTTCAAATGCTTCATATTCAAGTAGCCGTCAAGTGCGCGAACCTTGTGCCAACAACTTTACTTTTGTGCCCCAGCATCTATTTAGACACTTTAGGGGGCATCCACAAATGATGTTATGCTTCGAGGAGGGAGGGGGTCAAGAAATTGTGACATTTTGCGATAAGAGAAGGGGAGGGGTAGAAAGATGTGTGACATCACCAGATTTGGTTAAAATAAAAACATTTAAAATCAGAAGATTTAACATTTTTATGTATTTTTTATTTTTAATTCCTATTTTGTAGTTTCATTGATTTCATTTTATATGGAACACATCGAAGTTCACTTGCTTGTGTAATATAGCGCGGCAAATGATAAAGGGGTACAGGGGGTATGTTGAAGTGTGACATTTTGTGACAAGGGGGAGGGGTCAAATATATTGAAAAAAACGTGTGACATCATTTATAAATGACCCCATAGCTATGTGAGGGTGTAAATAAGTTTCGAAAAAGTTTTACTCTGCAGCATGCAGGAAGTGAGGTGTGTTGTTTTTAAGCACATAACCAATTTTTGATAACAAAAAATCTGAAATTGATGTGGTGTGGTACTTGCACGGTCGTGAGTCTTGTGTTCAAAAATTATTTTAAACTTGTTTTAAGTTTAATATTGTATTTCTATGATATAGAAGGTAAATATCCCGAACCGGGGATTGTCTAAGTGTAATTGTCAGAATTATCTAAAAATGAGCAGGTGTTACAACTTTGTGCCACCAATTTTAACAATGAAACTATTAGTTCAATAGTTTAACATTTTAAAGGCATTATGTTCAAAAGTTGAAAAAAATACATATACCATTCAAACTTGATGAGTTGTTACTATTTCTTATTGAAATTTAAATGAAAAGGTTGATAATTAAATGATTTTGTTCCACCAAAAACTTGAGAGAAAAATACGAGTAAAATTTTTTTAATAAAAATACTTGTCATTCATGAATAATTGAGTGTGATAAGACTGCTCCGGGCCAAGCGCAACACGTGTTTTGAACAAGAAAAGGATGAAGTTGGGACGCACTCATGTACACTACATTGTGTCACTCGACCCACCCCCTACCTTTACTAGCTGGATATTTTTCAGCCACGGTATTAAATTTCTAAGATGTGTACTTATACTGAGTAAAATTTTCATCTACTTATCTCAATAAATATGGGACATGTCCTTAGAAATACTCAAAACATGGACATAAAGTTTGCACATTTGACGTAATGTGCGATGATTTCAAGTACATAACGGGCCGTTCCTTTTATTGTATATTGTTTCTTACAATTAATACTTTCTGGGATACTTAACTTACAGCATCGAAATTACTAATCATTCTTTAAGTCTAAAATTATTTCAACTGCTTTATTTGCATTCAGATTTGAAGTACAGAATTAAATTAGTTTTCTAAATTATGGTGGTTTTCCTTGTAAAAAAGTGAATTTAATGAATAAGTAAGTGAAATGTTTGATTAAGTTCCTCGTCTCAATAGTTTTAATCACAGTTTTGGCATTAAAAAAAAAAATTAAATAAAAGTTATAACATCATTCTAGCAAAGAGTCGAACTTACAAAGTTTAAAATAAAGTTCCACGCTCATTATAGTAAAATGAGAAACTCAAAAAGTTAAAAATAAAGCTTTAATATTATTTCAAGAAAGAGTCAAATTTCCCTGAAAATATGTAACATTGGAGCCAGAGTCAGTAATATACTTATTCTATAGTATATGTATATTTTTCCTATAATAAATTCATAGAGGGCACACTATATTGACAAAGGAATCATTCTATACTATTTTGTAAGAACTCTGAACTACTAAGATCCTTATATCAAACTCAAAGTTTGAGATCTTTAGCGATTACTAATTTAAGCGTAAGCAAATATTACACTTATCTTGTACTTTTAATTATCAAGTCAAAGTAGATACACTTGAAATGAAGAGTTTAAAAGATAACTTCGGATAAATGTATGAAGGGAAAAAAAACCCTTATTTAGTTATAATTACATTTTTAAGTAACCAGTGCTTGTAAATGTCAAAATATTAACAATATCTATATTCCTAGACATTGGACCTTCTAATTTAAGCTGAGTTTACCTTTTTATGGACGAATTTGTTAGATTTAAAAATGACATTGGAAAAGATAACAGCATCAAATTTTTGACACATTGGGGGGAAAGTAAAAAATATTTTTTGAGAGTTAGATTGGCTTCAGATCAAAGGAAACAGCAACAAATTTTTTGTCGACCAGATTCCTGCCTTCAATATGCCATCTTTGACTCAGTGCACATTCAAAAAACTTGCGCAATGGAAATTTTGTTGCTATTGCTTCTTTTGTGCCTTCAGTAATAGAATTAAAAAATATATATATTTCGATGGCTTAGCTATAGGCTGCTGTTTCATTTTAAACCAAGAAGATATTTAATAATCAATACTTCTACTCATGCTATTCATGGGTATAAAGATATTTAATTGAGAAAAAAATTGAGAAATGAGGGTATTTTTCTCATGGAATAAAATATTAATCTTAATTATGTGAGCACTTTTTTTATCTCATTTATAATGGAAATATTCTCAAAATTTAATAATGTTTTCCAATTTTGAAAAATCGAAGGTATTCAATGTACAATTTTTTGTGCAAATAAGAACAAGTGAAATAAAAATTACAAAAAAAAAAGAAAAAAAGGTGTAAATAATTTTGCACTTAATTTTACTAAAACGCTGAACAGGAGAAACGGTATATCTTTATATCTTTATTTTATGTTTCATGGGTGCCCACAGGACTTTTCCGAGGGGAGATTGGGGGACAAAGTGTGTAACAATTACTTAAACTCATTAACTCTCACCTTTTAAAGTTGTTTGTCAAGCTAATTCGTTTTTTAATTAAATTACCACTCATTACTTGATATGATTTTATCTTTATTTCACTATTTTTCAAATTATTTTCCACTTTCGAAAATTTTCTCTTCGCAGAAAAAGTGTTGCAGAATTTCCAGAGGAAGGAAGATTTTAAAAAAGCCCTCCTCCCCTTCTTTTCTATACCCATGTTCTGATTTGAAACATTTTGATAGATTAATACTTGTCAAAAAGCTAATCCTGTAGTTTTTTAAATGCATACTTCATAAATAGCATTCTTCGAAATTAAATGCAATTTCTGTTTTTGCTTTTAAATCTCAAAAAGCTAATCCTGCAGTTTTTTAAATGCATACTTCATATGTAGCGTTCTTCGAAATTAAGTGCAATTTCTGTTTTCGCTTTTAAATATTTGGTGTTTACAAAAAGAGATAAGATAGATTAATAGTGTAAATAAATGTATGAGTTACAAACATGTCATTAAATAGTAAAAATGATCACTAAAACAAATATTTAATAAAATTGCGAATAACTTCTTTAATACTCGCTTTTTGTACAAAACACTTCGATGATTTCTTTACACAATGATTTTACATCTCATATATTTGATATTTTGCGTATAACTTCGTGTTTTTCAAACACACAACATGTATCCACAAAAAGAAACCATCGCAGTTACAGTCTGTATAAGCTCGTAGTCACAGAATTATTTTACAGTAATTTCACCATATATGATTTCACTACACATTTTCAAGTGAAACGCCAGTTTTGCATTACAGTTTCGTTCTAATATCGAAACGTCTCTTTCATCTGTGTGATGAGATTGTACTAAAATAGAAAATAATCGTAAGGAACTACGCTTCAATATCTTATGTTTTGTAATGCTCAAATACCATCAAAGTATTTTAAAGCGAACACGATTCATGGTTGTCATCAGTTTTGAATGATTGCCAAGAGAAAGTCTTTGTATGTGAAGTTCGTGGTAACGGGTTTTGATATCTCTGGTTTGTTTTCTTTTAGAAGAGAAAATCAGTTTAATGTAATTCGGGCTTTTACATGTCGAGCGTAATAGCTGCTGGATTAGAAAATATATTCTAATTAATCATTTAAAGTTTTGTAGGAAGATAACTGGTACAAGGTCAAAATATATGCACTCAATTTTGTTTATAGTAAATATATCAATAAATATATGAATAATAATAATATAATGAACATTATTTTGACTTTTGATGACATATAAACAAAATAAAATTATGGACTATCAACATATTTTAAGCCAAATTTGTACAATAAATGAATGTTATTTTTGTGCTTTTGAAAGTATTTGAAGGAAAGAGCGAAATAAGGAAAAACTATTCACCTAATTGAACTCCTAGTGAAATGCAGTAACAATGCATTTAATTATTCGTATCTTATATATATTATAAAATTCAAAATTCATTTGAAATGATTTTGAAGGAAAGAAAGCAGCACTTAACCACCATATATATATATATATATATATATATATATATATATATATTAATATTTTATCTTTAGTTTGAAATTATAAATTGAAATTCTTCGTTGATTACTTACAAAAATAAATGAAAAATAGAGTATTTTTTAAAAGTATATATAAATATAAATAAATAAATATATTTTTTATTTTGCTTGTAAAACTTACATTATTATTTTTTTTTTTTAATTTTTTTTTTATTTTTTTTGTAGACTGAAGAAACTCCGTAATAATAATTAGACAAATGACATAAAGTTTTTGTCATTATTCCCCTAAATTTATAGTTTAAGAAATTATTTCTATGAATGGATATATGGGGGGGGGGGGGGCGTATAAGGTTCTAGCCCTATTTATCGATTTTAAATTTTCGTTTTGTATAGCTTTTCTGTTTATTTGACAACATTTTTTTCCTGCTTTATTCATTTTAATTTAATTTTTAGGAGAGCTTTAATAAAGTGCCGTGAACGCATGTATGTGTATATATATTATATACATATACACACAAGTGTGTGGATAGAGAGAGAGAGAGGAAGTGCAGGTATTATGGAGTAGTGATACAATACGGAATACAGGGCTCTTCTGTTAAAGGTTGAGTTTTAGTAGATGTATCATAAGCTTCTTCTAAAAAACAAAAATCGTCACAACTAGTTTAAAGTTTGTGTCAGTTTTGAATTTAAATTTTAAATTTATTGTACATGTTGAGCAAAATGTACAAATACATATTATGTACCATAATCCCCGAAGTTATGCTGTCTGTGTCTATGCTGCATTCACATTAAGTGATTTAAGTTTTAAACTTGACAAAATTTATAAATTTATAAAATGTAGAATTAAAAAATATATTTTTTAAATACTTAGTAAGATAATTTGTCTTTAGTTTTTTAATTACCTTTGAAATTTAGGGAAGTTAATAGTTGTCTGTTAATAATTAACCAAGCCTGGCATCATATCCTCGGAAAAAGATAAATAGTTATTTTTTTCATTGGAATAAAAAAAGAAAAGAACTGTCTGAAGTAATCTAAATAGTGTGATATGGTGACAGAAATTTTATGAGTTGATAGTGCATCTTTGTTATTTGTCTGAAACGGAATAACCTCAAAGAAAAGATCTGAATGTATTGGAGAAAGTCCTTCAATTGATTGAATTGAACCGGTATAGGGAAGTATATTGATAGAAACTCCGGAGCGCCCTCTTATTTGATATCTACATAATTCATTTCAAAAATACTGCGCTGCCTAGGTCGCCTGTAAACCTACGACCTGGCTGTGCGTGTGTCTTTTGAATGCGGAAAAGTCTTTCTTTTCGAGGTTACGAATGTCCGAGATGGGTTAGGTATGGATGTAGGGCTGAATGTCCGAAGTGCTGTGAAGGAGCTATCACCGGGTATGGTAGAGCGCTAGTTGCCGGAAGGTAAGGCAGTTGATTGCCGAACAACAAGCCGGCCGCGTAAGAAGGGGAAGCAGCGTATGAGTTGGGCAAGCTGGAGCCTTGAGTTGGAGCCAGAGTTGGACTGTTAGCATCCATACCAGGATTTTGTTTCTTCCATTTTGTGCGCCTGTTTTGGAACCATATTTTCACTTGAGTCTCCGTGAGTCGAAGACTTAGTGCTAGGTTTAAGCGCTCACACACTGAAAGGTAACGAGTAGTCTTGAATTTGTTTTCCAAAGCGACAAGCTGCTCGTAGGTGAATGCTGTCCGTGCACGACGTGGTTTACCAGCTTTGTTGTCCGAAGAAGAGGACTTTTTCTTCTTGTAGGAGGACGAGGAACTGCCAATGCCTTTGGTTGAGTCTTTATCCGTCGATTCATCGTCAGTCGCAGAGGATCGTATTCCATTTGAGGATCTCGGTAAATGTCCACCACGACTCGCAGAACTTTCCCGATTGTCACCGTTGTCCATTTCGGCAACCTCAATGACATCAGGTAGAGGAGACATTGAATCTTCTAGATAAAAAAAAAAACGAATAATTAAAATGATATCGCTTACAATTGATCGACATAAAGGTCACTGTAATAAACGAATTGGAAATCACTGTTACTTTGGGTGTAAATTAAATGAATAAGAATCAAACTAAAAAGAAAATTTTCGAGACATAGTTTTTCTTTACCATGTTAAAATATAAATTCTGATATTTGATTACAGTTAAACTTTTATTGAAATTAAAAATTAAAATGTAAAAATTTATTCGCATCAACTACAAACCGCACACACAATTTTTAACGAGATAATTTTCATGTTCTCGAAAGTATTTCGATTGAAAATTATTTGAAATTCAATTTAAAATAGATTGAATTTCAAATATTTTTCAATATAGTTATTTGTACATAAACATTTTAATAAAAGCTGAGAACGTGACTGACAAAACTGAATACTTAATACTAAAATAAATAAGTAAATAAATAATAAATAGAAATAAAAAAAGGGAAAGGAGAGAATGAAACGAAAGAAAAAAAAAGTTTGACTAAAAATTGAAATCTAACTTAGAAGGTTGCTCGACGTTGTGCATTAATTAATTTTGTATAAAATGGACCACACTTTTACTTACTCTATTAATCCTAAGAAACTTTAATATTTGGTACGTTTGAGAAATTCTTCGCAAAGGTAACTTTTACATAAACTATTTAAGTTGCAAGTCTAACTCAGTAAAATCAATTAAATCATTAATTTGAAACGAACGAAAATAGTTTTTTGGAGTTCACATAAAATAAATGGTGCCTTCCAAGAGTTCAACGCGTTTAATATACGCGTTGAATTTTAGCTATATACTTTTGACGTTCCTCAAAATAAGCAACGAGCTATGCTAGCAATTGCACAATAGCTTCGAAAACATACATACGCAGAAAAATGACATGCATGAATCGTTATTTAAACGATTCTCAAAATTGACCCCCTTATTTAATCAACTCTTCTTTTATAATAACCGGCTGCATCGAAAACTATATTGTTGTTTAGAAAAATTAATAGTTGATCTCACATATCAAATAATAAACTCACGTTAGCCAAAAATTTTAATACAATTTTGAAAGTAACATTTTTTTTTTTAATTTTTAACCAGGACTAAGCTGACTGTTATTTTTCGGTTACAGGCATATTTTATAGAAAAAGATTATGAGTAACTATGTCTGTCCTTTTCAAGTCACTGAAATTATTGGGATAATGACTAGAAACAAATTTGAAATTTCACTCAAAATCATCGCCACGAATGCCTCATACTGACCCCTAAACGTTTTGCATAACGCATATAAATTCCGCAGGACTTTGTATACAATGTATATGCGTGGTGTATCTAATTTTTTTTATTACTTTGTACAATAAACCTGACATACGATAAATTAGTTTATGTTTATTTTGCTGTATTTATTAGGTTTAGATTTAATGTTGATCATTCCGGCTTTGAATGTAAATAAGCATTATTTAACACTTTGCCATAATTGCTGAAGTACTATTTCAAATAGAAAATATAATTTCCTTCATACTTCAAAAATATATGAAAACGTAATTTAAAATAGATCTAGAAAAGGAATTATAATTTATTATATTGAACTCACGAATAAGTAAAAAGCTAAATAAATTAATTGATACAGTAAAATAAACAATATAATAAAGTAAATTACATGTTATGGTCTTTAGAAAAGGAAATCTTGGCTATGACTAAATATAATTTGAGTTGTATAAAATTTAAACTTTCAATTTAGATTGTCTAAGATATCCTTAGTAAAGAAATATTTCTTCTGCCTCTCCCTATTTTAGATACCAGTACTTCAAGTTTCATTGCTGATGCTTAAAAATTAATAGCTATCTTTTGCAGATACTGAACTTGAACAAACTTATAAACAATAAGTTATGAGTTTTCAAAATAATGACGAGTCTGTATACACTGTTTAAAATGAAAAATACATCTACTTATTTATTTATTTTTTAAAAGTAATTTTGACAAGCGTCGTTCTCAATTTTAAGTACCGATGCCTACTTAGAAATTATAGCTACAAAGGGCAAGTATTATTTAATTTTCACAACAAAATGTATAGATCAACTTTACGTTCATAATTAATACATGGCTTTTTTAAAACTATTACTTCTTAAGAACAATAATATTTGCATCAAAATTAAGGAAATATTTACTCTGCGAGACGTCAGAACGACTCAAGAGTTTGAATAGTCTTAGATTCTATTCTATCATTATTGTAGCAGACTAATAATGACAGACTTTTCGAGTGATATAAATGTTTTACTTTAAGTAAACATTACTACTTGTTTCACTCTTGGGGAGTAATTTTTTCAAACTTATATTATTTCATAGTTAAGAAGGAAACAAAAGGAGTAATGACTAATTTGAAACTGAAAAGAGTATGTACTTATTTCGAAGTTAGAAGTTCTTAAATGGGTAGAATTTATGCTATCTTATAAAATATCTAATAGTAACAGCTACGTGGCTCTATTGCTACGCACTGAAGAGGCACTCACAAATCCAAAATTGACTTTCGCAATTTTTGTGGCAAACTGGTGTCGTTCTACGTAGCTTTTTTCTTTGTCAACCGACATTGGGAGAAAAAGTATACACATTTATAAATTGAATACTTCAAAAAAGTACTTTGTCCACCATGTAAAACTTACCTCATTTTCCTTAAGTATTGATTTTTAGTTATGTAAGTTACTGATGAGAGAAAAATGTAGGCATGGAAAAGTATAATACAAAATTAAAAATATTAATTGAATTTTATCTTAGTTAAGAATGATGAAATGTGAAGTTAATATTATAATATAATTAAGAAAAAAGAAAGATGAAAGAAAACGGGGAGTAGGACAAATTTTCTGAAGGTTGGGCTCACAAAATTGCATCAACATTGAAGGAAATAATCGATGTAATGAATATAGCGCTTAATTTACCCTCCCCCCCCCCACAAAAAAAAAAAAAAAAACCCACAAAATGCATTTATCTAAAACAATTTGTTAAATTTTCAAATCTGATGATTTTTCAGTAGAATTAATTCAATGAATTAATTCATTTTTATAATTGTTTTATTTTATGTTAACTTAATTACAAAATTTGTAACATGTAAACATCTCTCCCTGCATCGTTATGCAGAGTTAAGAAATTCAAATCTGCTCGCTAAAAGGAAAGATACCTAGTAATCATGCTGGGACAAGAAACTTGATTGTTAATACTTTTGATTATCTGCTTTTTTTTTCATTTCAAGCATAGCTAAAAAGTTAATGTAATGCTTTTATTTATGCCGAGTTCTGCTTTGTCCCAAGCTTCGGTCAAACAACAAGAGCAGCAGTCTAATGTCCCCCATTTAAAAAGATGCAAGCAGATGACTTCATAGACGGTCAGAAAGATCTAAACAGCTTTCAATAGAACGATTCTAAATTATGCTCGAACTGCTGTTTTGAAAGAAACTGATCCTTACCCATCGCAATGGCAAGTAATGTTTTTTAAATATTTTTTTGGCGAAAAAAAATCCCCTTTCTACTGAAAAGATTAGAGCAAAAAACATACTTCCTTTAATCATACGCTTAAAAAACTGAGGAAAATTCTAGTAAAAAATGAGTAGCAATTTTTATATGAGGTTATCGGTTTCAGACATGATAATCAGCATAATTATGCCGTACTGGATTTAAGTGAGCAATTTAACACCATCAACAATTTCGTAGGTTGGAAATATGTATGTTTCAAAGCTAGTGCTGTGATCTTACAGTATATGACGCTAGAAAATTAATGCAGATAATTTAGCTATCATGCCTCTCAGAAAAAAAAAGGAAAGTAAAGGCAGGAAAAAAGGAAAAAAAAAAAAAGAAATAGTATTCATAAGAGTACACTCTTTTGGGGCCGTTCTTCTCTCTCAAGTAAAACACATTGCTCTATAGAAATAATTCAGGCGAGAAATATTAGTAAAACTTTACTTCTAATGGTACCTATTTACTTACCAATTTCTTGATCAGCAATATTTTCAAATTATTTCATTTTATGTTTTCCAAGATGGATAGCTTTTTAGTCTCTATTTAAATGAATCTAACTTTTTGAGATTCATGCATAGTTTTCATCCGCGTTTCTTTCTTTTTTTTTTTTTTGGCTGCTACCCAGCAATCACAATCATTTTATTTTATATTTTTTTAAAGAAAAACAACACCAGTTATAAAGTATCATCTTTTAAAAGCAATAATTCACTTTAAAAAATATTTTTGGCACAAATCCTTTGAACTTACTTAGTTGTAACCGTTTTGGAAAGTTATCTTGAACAAGAAAATTTATTGTTTCATCACCTGAATTTTAGGCAAGGCAATTCCGGAAGTCTACGTTTTTTCCTCGCTCGCTAAAAGCTATAAATTTACCCAAATTTTACTTTTTACAGTGCATGCACATCATGTATGCTGTTTCTAATAAAATTTCTATTTCAGAAGTTCGTATCTTTAAAGAAATTTCTTTTATGGTTCGTAAAATGGGTTTACAATGTGATCTATCTCACCCAGAGTAGCGCGTTCTTCGTATTTGAAGGTGAAGGAAGTTCATTATTAAAAAAAGTTGTGGAAAAGCTGAAGGATGTTTTTGAAGGCATTGGTAAATAAACTTTAAAATTTCGATTAAAGATGATGTATAAGATGTCGCACGGCACAACCAGTAAGATTACCAACATTGTATGGTTCAAATTCAGCAATTAAACTTGCATAATTAAGAGGAAAAACACGACTTGACGAAATTATACACTTCTAACAGAAACAGGGGAGAAATGGGCGCAATAAATAATGCAATTGCAGCACATGCATTAAATTTATAAATTATTATTATCGTGAATTAAAATGATCTTACTTTGAATCACTAAATTGCTTAGTGTTGAGCTCAGATTAACTTTATTTAGCCTCTTATTATATATGGCTACATAGTTTTAAAAGAGGAAAAAACTTATCACTGTAAAATAAAGTGCGTTTCTCTTTAATCCCACGTTTAAAAAATATGTATTGTAATTTATATATATATATATATATATATATATATATATTTATAGTGCATTTCAGTAACTTATACTCTACACAGTGAGTGTAAAACAGTAGCCCTGTAGCTTATTTATGCGAGCAATACATTTGCTTTCGTTTTAAGTCTAAACTTAAGGCGTCCGTATAGGTTTCAAAAAATGAAAAATTACATTTTTTATGTATTTATTTAATTATTTAATTATTTGTTTGTTTATCTAAAATATGCAAAAAATCTTCAGCTAGCAGAAGACATCAAAATTGCAAAAAAGTTCCCACTAATAAAAAAGGTATAACACTTTTTCGCTCAATTCTTCAATGGATAAATATGCTCTTTTAAAACTTTGGGTGCATTTTTCGCAGAATGTTGGTTTTTTTTTTTTCGATTTTGCATACTACCATTGAAACAGTAATAGTTCCATTTTAAATTTTCATTTTATTTGTTCATTTTCATCTTGTTTCATGTTATAAAATCTACATAAATTGCTGGATGTTTTGATCCTCATTCCTAAGTGATTGGTAAGTAAAAACATTCTCACACAATTTTAAAGGCTAATTAATTAACAAATGTTAAATAATTAATCGAAATTAAAGTAATTTTATTTTCTCATTCAAACATTTTAACAAAATAATGCACTTTTCAATGTGGAAAGGTCTAATTTTTATATTGAAAATTGAAAAAAAAAAAAACATTGTTCCAACCTATTAGTATGCCTTAAGGAAGGCCTTAAAAAACCCTTGAATGCAGTTACGTGCTTCTATTTTTCTAATTAAAGTGGTTTTCAAAATGATGAAAGTCTTTTCCACTTGATTGGCACCTATACTCTTTTCATCAAAACCTTTAATAGCCATTTCAATTTACCCTCAGTCTATGCCAGCGAGTCCGTTTCTATAATATATGTAGTTAGAAATTTTTTTTTGAAAACAGTAAAATACAATTTTAAAGTACGTTCCTTTTACATTTAAATTTATAAAAAGCTAAATTTAAGTGCTCAAAAACCTAAATTTAAAATTCGAGATTGTATGATCCCACTCTCCGAGTATCTGGGTAAAAAGTAAAACCCAACTCTGATTCTACACTGTAAACATTGACGTCATTTATAGTTTTATAGAAGCTTTAATGTCCCTCGAGATTACAAGATCCAAACTAAATAGATCCCACATAAACCAAAACTTTTAATTGTACGCTGTGAAAAGTCTGAATAAATTTTATACCAATGTATGGGTGAACATTTTCTGGATGGGGGCATCAGAGCTTCAGTAACCTAAGTTCAAGTTCATGCTGCTTTCCCAATAATTGGGACGCAAATTCGAAAATACTACTCAAAATATATTATATTATAAACACATATTATTTTATTCAAATTTATAGCATTGTTCAATAATGCCATTAAAATGTTATAAATATCTAGACATGGTGGAACGCTCAGCGTTAGAACCCGACAACACTGAAGATAATTTGGCAACACGTTATGCTCAGGAAGAAGAAGATGAGAGAGAGAGAGAAAGAAACCGCTACAAACTTTTCACCGATAAAAAATACTTGCGCTCCATTTCTTCCGGATATGACTTATTTCGCCAGGTAATGGTTAGAAAAATTTGTTTAATTTTAGTTTTAAAGGGAATAAGGGAAATATCCGTAAAATCAAATTTTTTATCCACTAAGGACGACAAGGCAGAAATAGGCAATGATAAGTAAATTAATAAATTATCTCACTTAAAATAATTATGTTATAAATTATTAATTAATCTGTTGCAAGAAAGAAGTCCATATAAACTCTTCAAGAGCGTTAGAAGTTTCATAGAGCTACAATCTCAGTCAGTTAGCTTGACGCGTTTTGATTAGCCTGAATTAATTCTACTAGTCCAGCTCTCTTTGGTGGCCTAGTCTGCTTACACTAAGAAAATAGGACAAATAACAACAATAGTATTTATATATACAAACAATTGTTAATGGCCAATCCGTACGGCCATCGATACATTTATAGTAATTTCTGTTTTTAACAATTCTTGCTGAAAATGTGCTCAATTTTTGTTTAGTACGTGAAAAAGGCTAAAGCGATAAATATGCTTAGAACAACGCACGTCTAATGCAAACAAATTGACTGAGTATATGATAATACGCAATTTTGTTACCCATTAAAAATGTAGAATAGATGTTTGTGTGAGAGCCAACTTTCAGGAAGCTGTTTGAAGTTTAGATGATCTGATGAATTAGGAGTTAAATGGAAAAGTTTCACATTTGCACACTCCAGGAACGAAAAAGAAAAAAAAGCGAAGTGATCCTGATTACTAAGTTATCATGCGCTACAGGAAAACACAAAACGTGGCATCGATTAAAAACAGAATTAGAATACAGTATTTTTGACAACCGAAATGAATCCAGCGCGCTTAAAATAGTCTACAGATTCCAAATATGAGCATTTTCTTACCATTAGAAAAAAGATATTACCAAATGGTCCATCATTATTTTTAACATGCTAATTTACAGTTCAGTTTAATGAATGGGGGAGAAAAAATAAATAAGTTCTTCAATTGAACTTAACGAAAATTATAGAATTTTGAATGTTATTAAAAGTATTATAGCAGAAGTACATTTCTAACGAAAAAACTACTTCAAAAGAGTTAATTTTACCTAAAGTTTTCATAATGACACAGAGAAAAACTTTGTATTCCACTGAGAATCCGTCTTTAAATTAAACTTGGTTATAGAAAAGACTATCGTTTAAGAAGGAGACTTTGTTTCTTCCGAAGAAAGCAAGAAAAAATATCGCCTACCTTATTTCAACTAAGTAGATTTGATGAGAAGTATAGAGTTGTTAACTAAAGCAAATTTATTCTTCAGTTTCAGAAGTAGTTGGAAATTTTGAACGTGAATTAAAGACAATGCGGAATTTTTGTTCGGACATTTAATTGAACTAGAGATCGTCTAGCGGTCGAAATTCGACCCTAATTCATTAAAATTTTCAAGTTCAACCTCGAACGCTTAAACAGCTTTTAGACATTTGAGTTTTTCTGTTTGACAACAGCTTGTTTTATTTAAAGATATCATTAGCGATAATCTCAACTCAGTGCGACTGACTGACCACTGAGTTAGTTGCATTTCTAACACGTATTATACATACATTTTATCTTTCTGCTCTTCTCCTGAAAGAAAATATAATAGAAATAAAAATTTTCATGCTAGCCTATTATTATTGCTTGAATTAGAAATTAAAGCACCCATTTTAAATTTAATCATGAGTTTAAATTTACGAAACGTTGATTCGAAATGAAATAGCGCGTCACCGAACTTATTACTATCTCAATTTATATTATATTAGACATTGTTAGCTTCAAATTGTATTTTATTTTGTTTGACATTGTACTGGACAAACAATCTGACTGACTTATCATATATATACTAAATAGATTTATTGACACCTTAAGATAAGTATTATTTTGCTTTGACATTCTTTTAATCTTTAACATTTTCTCTTTTATTTTGTTCTTGACATTTCTTCTTATTTGAATTATAAATAGAAAAAATGTATTGAGTATGGAACAAATATTGTAGATTGTATAGTAGATTTAAAGAGTAGTATGAAAGTATGACGAATAAAGATTTCTACAAAATGGCTTCGAATCTGCGTCGAGAGTTGGGGGGGGGGGGGGGATTAACTATATCCATCTTTTTTTTGTTTATTGATAACGCTAAAACTCATCAATAGCTACTGATTTTTTAAAAAAAGTAAGAAAATTGTATGACAAGCAAAAAAGAAAATGATACTTAAATGCTTTGACTTAGCCTATTTATCCTTTAACTGCTGTGACAAGTATTTTGGCTAACTACTGTGAGCGGTCTCACACACCGCTTGGGAAAAAATGTTTTAAAATAGTTAATTTTATGCATTAAATATAATTAAAGTATAATTCTTTATGAAGTTTTAACTCGTTTAAATCAATTTAAAAAAAAAACATTAATATTTTAGTTTTAGAAATTTTGTGTCAAATAAAAAAAAAACGATTTTGTATTTTTAGGAGTGACAATTACGATTTGAAAATGTTGCGCTGTCTCTCAGACAGCACGCAGCTGCTGAAGGTTCGCTATATATTTATGAAGTTATGGAAGATGCACTACAGTTAATTAAGTAATGGATGTGGTAAAAATTAGTTAGATAAATATTTCGCAAAAATCAGAAAAAAAATCACCTCTTTTACTTTATTGTATAAGTACAATTATATTTGCGCAATATTATTTATTGCATAAGGATTAGAAAAAAATCCACTTGTTTTACTTTATGCAACAAATAACGAAACTTAAAAAACTTATTTGAATTTATGTAACTATTTCATTTTGAAAGCAATTATTTGGTTAAAGTTTAAGCTTGTAAAATAATAACGATAATAGTAATAATAATAATAATAACAGTATCGTAACAGTTTTTAGGTTTAATTTGCATTATCCGATGCCTTACATTAGTTTGTGCATTTTTGAACGAATTTCTAAAAATCAGTATGAAGAAGGAGGACACTTTTGGTCTTATACATTTTAGGACGAACGTGCATGAAAACAGAAAATTTTCATTCATCAGTTTTAGGCAGATAAAGCAGTTTTAGGCAGCAGTTTCTGAATATTAGCGAACAGCTGTCTACATGAATAAAGTATGAAAAATGAACAAGATGTATGATGTCTAAAATTTAAATGTCTGTTGAAATTTATTGGCAATATAAGCTAGTAAAGTTTTAGTTTGCAAATTTTCCTCTTCAATAGTTTTTAGTTAGTCAAATATTTGCATGTTTTATATTCGTGCCTGTTTCCAAAAGGGAATTCTTTAATAAGAACCCATCATTGTGTTGATAGTTGTTTACCGACGCTAAGTTACTGCTACGCAGCGAACATTGGTAAATTTGGGGGCCAAAGTAAATACTGTGGTCGTTAGGAGGAAGAAAAGTAAAAATAGTCTATCGTGGAAGAGAACTTAAGAAATAAATCCGCCTACTCTATCCCAGTAAGTAGGGAACCCATGGCTGACGGATAATCGTCAACTTAGGTAATTTTATTTTCTCCAGATTTGTCCTTCTATAATCTACCGAAACCGTGGGAAAGACGCCAGAACAAACGAGCTCGAAGTCAGAGAAAATAAAATGAAGGCTATAGAAAAAATAAGGAAGGGAGAAATGGTTTGTTTTTGCAGTCATTCTCCTTCAGCAGGAAACATCGATTCGAAAACCCAGTGTTAAATGCTAACGATGATCAAAATTGCTCGAATCCCTTTTTTTCCAAATCGTTTTAAATCTTTATCAAGCAGTTTCATCAATCCTTAGCGGAAGTAGACATCTATATAAAGGTGCCCCCCAGGGAATGGGGAAATAAATCGAGACAGCAAGGTGAAGAGTAAAGCAGCAAACTTTAGATTACATTTCCGGCCGAAAGATAAGAAAATACTCCTTCTAGGGTAACGATTTTATTCTTTTTCTAAAAACCGAACGCCGTGGTTGGCGATCTCTTGTGGTCCGACCACGGAGACTTTTCAATCAATGCGGATGTCCAAGCAGAACGAAGGAAACGGAACAGAATAGAGAACTCACCCACACACGAGAACTAACAACAATTTGGCAGAAAGAAACTTAGAAGGGATATATCGGTGTTAATACATGTATTTTAGACGTCATTTAATTTCATTAAACTAAAAAAAAATTGTCCTGAAAAAAAAGATTTTTAGACTCAGTGAAATGATTGATTTCGTTTTTACTGTTTTGCATCTTGTGAATAAGATGGTAATAAGATTTTGGCACATTGAAAACAAAATGGCAGATTTTTATGATTAATTCTTCTTATTTGCCATCATTATTCTTATTGCCTTATTCTTCCTCTTTTCCATTAGTTTCTACGAAAGAATCGAACCCTGGCAGTTTTACATACGTCCTCTGTTTTTACGAAATAACAAGGTAATATTTTTGCTGATTCTGTTTCCTTTCCCATCCTGTTCAAAGAAAATAAAAGCGCAAATTGTTTTGATTTTCATATAGGTTTCTCGATTATTATATTTTTTCTTAGAGCAGGTGATGTATTAGACCAGCGTGCACCAAAGTAAAATGGAAACTGATCTGATTTTTAGTTTCAATTTGCCTGGTTTTGGCCTCATGCAATTTACCAATAACATACGACTCTCAGGAAGGTTGTTGTACGTAACTCTTCTTTTTTCCCGAATTTTCTCACTTTTCATTTAAAAAACTGCTCATGAAAATAAAGTTTTTTTGCGCACAAATTTCATGGCAACTTAAATGCTGTGATTCCCCCCCCCCCCACCCCCCCCCCCCAAAAAAAAAACTATCATTTTTTTTCTTTTCTTATTTTTTGGCATTTAATTTTACTCATGAACTATTTTACTTGCTTAATGTTACAGACATGAAAATTAACATTAAAAGTTAAGAAGAAAAAAAATCTTTAGTAATATCAATAATTGTGCCAGTTGAATATTAAAATGTTTAATAGCTTTTGCCAGAAAAAGTTGCCAGATCCTTGTAGTAGAAGTTTTCTAGTAGATTTTATTTCTTACATTTAAATTTAAATAAAAATTGAAATTACATCTAGAACATAAACCTGAATAGTATTTCTATTACTGGTAAAAAAAATTACAATTGAAAAAAATTACAATCCTTAAATATTACCTTATCTTAGATTGTTCCAGCAATAGATTTTTCATTCTCAACAAATAGAAATAAAGCAAATGTTTCAAAATAAATAAATGAGTAAATAAAATAAAAATAAACTAATTAATAAATAAATAGAATAAAAGTATATAAATAAATAAATAAAAGAAAATAAAGGAAAGAAGGAAAATAAAACTGCTTTCTATAATCTGATTATTTTTTTATGTCATCACGTCTAAGATTTTTTTTTTTTGATGACTAGACTTAACTCAATATATCAGGAGTTTCTGAATTTCACTTATCATTTGCATGAACGTATGAATGAATTAGAAATGGAACATAGAGCCCAAAATTCTGAGAAATCTTATTTGGAAGAATGTTTATACTCCCAAAAGTTACTAAATCTTTATTGAGATTTCCTCCCGTCTCCTTTGAATCAAGTTTTTATTTCGCAACAAAGTACGAACGATTCCAGACAATTTTTTTCCAGTTTACGATTCCAGACAATTTCGATGATTTTAGAAACTTTACCGCGTTGGAAAAATGCAAAATTGGGAGAAAATTGCTTCCTGAAAATTATTCATTATATATTTCGAGTTCAGGCTTAGATGTTCATAATCAAAGCTAGATAAATTGAAACCGAGACATTTCTGAAGTGCAAAAATCTGCTGTTTCCGATGAGTAAGACAATATCTTAAGAAATAATCAAATTCATTTTTTTGGAAGAAAGTTAATATGCTTTCCCGAATGTGGAAATGTGATACTCGATTACTTCTAAATAAAATTGCTTAGAAGCAGCAGCTTCCAATCTTGAGTTTTATGAATCAGATCATATTTTAATTATTATTGGAATGTGAAGGTACAATTACACTAGCGGGGGATAACACACTGAGTTTTTGTGTGATTTGTTCGCAAATAAAATTACATTAATGTTATATCATAAAAGCAACCGAAAAGCGTTGTACTACAATATTAAAAGTAAGAAAGTACAGCGTGTAAAAAGTACAAATATATCGAAGATAAAAATCTGCAAACAATTATTTTGAGGCTGACCCATGAGCCCCTTCATCAGTGCAAGTATGAAAAAGAAAAGGTCGACAATATCAAAGCGGAAAGTGAACAAATAAACCTGAGCAGGACAAACATAAATACATAGGCAGTCAGCCGAACGCGCTATGTCAAACCTAACAACTGTTTGCAAGGTTTTTAAAATCTTTTACATGTTTGTATTTTTTACGCGTAGTAATTTGTTACTTTTAACATCAATATTAATTAAATCTCAAAAAACAATGTGAAATACTTTTAATATTTAGAAGAATATCATTACTGATGTATTTAATTTTCAGTAAAATAAGTTAAGACATAAAGTAAATGTTTACATTGGCACCAAATCTGCTGAATAAATCCAGCATTTCAAATTCAAAATAAAAATTGTATATATATATATATATATATATATATATATATATGTTTTGGCGTTAAAATAAACCTTTCTTTTCATTGATACAAAATGGAGCTACCCATTCGCATGACAATCGCTCAGTATTATGAATTTTTCTAGCATAAATTTCCTTTTCCTGCCCTGAAGAAGAAGTAACTTCGACAAGCGTGTATGCGGAATTTCACTAAAAAAAATTGGATTGATTTATCAAATTTTCGTTCAACATTGTTCAAATTCATTCAACTGCTGACAACATTTTCTCCAAAATATGTTATCTCCGATTATTATTCTAATTTTTTAGTCAAAGCACACTATGTGAGCTCCTCAGATCAGTTTCTTTTGAGAAATATTTATTTTTTCTATAGCGTATACAGATTTTGGAAAGTTAATTTAGAGTGATATAGATCATAGCGCTTTTCTTTAAGTAAATCTTTGTCGACATTCATTGTTATTTCAGCTCACAGTGGAAATAATGAAAATATTCCATTAAAAAGAAATATTGGTATAAAAGTAGTGATGAAAAATATCCTATAATGATAGCTATAAAATAGTTATAATTTAATAAAAGTAACAATTTAATAATTTTTGTTTTTGTATAAGATTAAAAAAAAAAAAACATTTCAAAAATTTCAACGTTCCTAATATACTTAAAAAGGACAAGGACTTCAAAATATTGACACAGTAAAACTTTTCTATAGCGGGCACCTGCGGGACAAAAATATTTTTCCACAATAGAGAAGTGTTCGCAAAAGGTTTTTATTACTATTATTATTATTATTATTATTATTATTATTTATGCTCAATGCTTTGCTGATAAAATTAAAAACTGTCCGCCTAAGAGGGGTGACGGTTAGAAGGAGTTTTACTGTATTTTCACTCTCTCACTTTTTAATTAAATATTTCAGTAATGCATAACAAAAAGGAAACTATTAAGGTGTTTTCATTATTACGAATTGGTAGAAAATGCTGTACAATTTTTAGTTATTTTCTTTGCACACAGAAAAATACTGTGACGCATATTTTAAAAAGACATTGTTATTTTGTTTTGATGTTTCTGTACTTTTTAAGATTGAATTTAAAAAAAATGTTGTAGTTGTTATTTATCTGTACTATAACAACAACAATTTTATTACATATTGAATAAAATTGTTGCACAATTTCATTATTACGAAACGAAGAAATCACATAATACGTTGAACACGAGAACGTACTTTCTTCGTTTAAAAGCATATAATAAAGGGACTATTTTGTCAATTAAATGATTTGATTTAGATCAATTCTTAAGAAACGAAAATGACACAAACTAACCGGAAGACATTTAGTGCGATATTGCGTCATGAACGTAAAACTTTCAGACATTTATTTCAGTTTATTATATAACATGCTGAGATAATTTTAGATATATACTCTTTGGATACATTTTATTTCAAACGCTTTACTGCAGACTGATATTTCGTATATGTGTAATACAAGTACTTCTGCAATACAAACAAGAAAGCATTGATGCGAAGTTTCAAAATTAACGCTATGCTTAATTTTACTGCCAAATAAATGCAATGACAAGTTTATTTACCCGAAAGCCGAATATAGAGAGGTTTCGCAATATTTTTAATTTAGCTGAATTAAAATGTATTTTAATTTAGTCAATAAGTAAAGAGTGGAAAGCGGCTATATGTATCGATATATTTAAACAATTTCAGTTATCTTTATATTTCTTCGAGTGGTGTGAAATGCAAAGCATTTTCCCATTAATATTTAAAAAAAAATCCCCTGCCAGTAAATTCTCACCTGTTAATCGTTACACCTTTTAAAATAAAAATATAACAACTTTTAAAATATTTTTCTAATTAAGCAGCTAGGTTGGTTGAGTAAAACTAGAAACGACAATGAGATCTCGCAGCTAAAATTTTTTTTGACGATATTTTTTTTTTTTTTTTTTGTTAAATGAAAGTTTAGCTTACTTTCAATGGTTTTGCATCACAACCAACTCATGAAATTTCAAAATTATTAATTTTACAGGATATTTCTTTGCTGTAAAACAACGCAATGTAAGTTTTCGAAAATTAATAAATGTTAACATTAAAAAAACTACAAACCCCCAGTAAAGCCTACTCAAAATATTAAGAAAATTCCTCTTTTTAAAGATTTAGCACACCTGATTTTTTATAGAACTGAAAAAAACTACCTCGAAGTACATTTTCGGTTCATGTACCGTTACATGTTAAATGGACGAGATAACTCGTCCATTTAACATGTAACGCTGGTACTGCCCAACCGCGTAATGGCTAAAATTATCCTGTAAGATTAAAGGTTTTAACATGGGGCACCAGAACAGGACTTCAACATTTGAAGGGCACAACTCCGTAGCTAAATTTTTTCAAAAAAAATCAGCGATTTCATGTTGCACTATATATTAATATAACATATAGCATAACTTATTTTTAAATGTTAATCTCTTTCGTTTGTCACAAAGTCACTCCAGGTTTATTATAACATTAAACCTCTTCCTGTACTCGCACTCTATTTCAATGTGAAAAGTGTCGTGTATTTCCGGGATAACTTATTATGAAATGTCAATATCCTAATTAGTAAATTTATCAATTTATGATGTAATTAATCTAGGGCTAATAAATATACTTTGCTTAAACAAATATTGGTCCAAAGATATAAAGCCGAACTCCAACCTAGTGTATTTCCAGGTACTCGCTCTAGCTGGAAGGTTGGATAACAGATACACATACTTGCACAAAAATTTGATATTTATGTTTTCTTGCAACCAGGCAAAAATTGACAACACATTACAATGTATAATATATGCATCACTCGTACTTATATTATTACTACTTATAATATAATATATATGTGACAATAAATATGATAATGCAAAAATATCAAAAAAATTGTATCCCCTTACTATTATATAGTATTCGCGAGGGATAGGGGCTGGGGCAACAAAACAAGTTCGTGCCTAAAGTCCTCATAAATCATAGTCATAACCCGAAGTTTAAACTGGCAGCTCTATTGGTTGCTCAAAATCAGTGAAAATACGGCTCTGTAAACAAAATTGTTTTGAGGTTAAAACTTTCACAGAATGATTAAAAACTTTTAAGAACCGACGTTATTTATGTTTTTTAAAGTTTTGTGCTACCAGCCAAGCTGTTGATTTAAAACCGTTAATAGTTTCGATAGATTTTTACAGATATTAAATTAATTAAATTTGATCCGCATACTTTACGTTAACGAAATCAAAAGCACAAGCATTCATATTATCATAACATAATTTTAAAGAAAAAGTAATCAAAGTTAAGAGAAATATATTGTCTGGACGCAAAAAACAAGGATTACCTAGGAATTTTACTAATATCAAGCGAGCATTCTTGATTTCGAATTCACAAAAGGGGAAAAGTCATGTGTTTCTTATAGGAAGAAAGAAAATCATATTACTTATGAAATTAAAAAAATGAAATGCCTTGATATGACAACGCTTGAAGAAATTCATAGTTTGAGTGAAATATATATATATATGTATATTAAAAATGAGCTTACGAGCAAGAACGCTTGCTTAATGCAAAAAGTAAATATTTTGCTGACTCTAGTTGTAAAGCACAAAATAAATCAGTAAATTGGAACTCACCTTTGAAACGGTAAAGATTTCATGATAGCAATGAATATATTAAAAAATAAATAAATAAATGCATAAATAGCTTACTTTTGGTGATGATGCATTCAAAAACTTTTTTTTTTTGAGGGGGGGGGGGGAGATATTAATGATTAATATTCATGAGGGACTAAACTCGTTTTAGTATAATTTTACAATTAAAACGATCTCCTTTCAGTCATTCCCATGTTTTTCTACGCATAATAAAAAATATTGTCTTTTAATGTAAAATAATAATAATAATAATAATAATAATAGATCTTTGACTTAAATTAAGGTTCAATTTAAGCAGTGAACTGTATGAAAACGTTTTGCCAATGTTAACGTTAGTGAAAGAGAGAGAGAGAAAGAAATGAGTGATGTTTCATAGTGTTTGGTTAAGGGAAATAAAATGTGTAATGTAACATTTATTTCGGAAATGCTCCCATGTTTTTCTGAATTTCACTTTAAAAAGAAATAAAGGCAAAAGAGGAGAAAATAAATAAATGAACTAATTAATTAAATAGAAAGTATAATAAATCCTATCACAGAATAAATAAGAATAGTGTTACTAAAAGTAAAATGTTTTGTTTGTTTGCATACAAAAAACTGACGTAAAACTAAACTCACCTTATTCTCATAAACACTTACCTATAATCCTGTATTTTCCATCGTTTTATTTCAAACTATTGCAATAAAAATTGGAAAAGTTGTTTTACTTTTGCAAAATTGAGCAATACTTTCTTCACATGATCGTATGCAATTTTTCAAACACTAAATGCATTATAGAACCATCTTTTCACCGACTGCAGATTTTGTGAATGTAAATATTTGCCATCAATTTATTGACGCCTGTTTCAAAGTTGGAGAGAGCCCCTTCTTTAAGGCGGAGAAATGTTTAAAAAAAAATAAAAATAAAAAAGGGGATAAGTTTCTGAAATTATTACGGGCACGCTGGTATTTTTTTTTAAACCAAATAATACCAAATCTATTCCCAGCTCTTGCATTCATAACCCTCTGAAGGAGCGCCTCCTAACACGTGACTACAATATTTATTGAAAACTTATAGTTAAAATAACTCTTCTTCCCGAAATTTCAAACATTATAAATATGTTATAAAAATTTACGTTGAGATAAAATCATTATTCTATTGAATAAAAGTTTCTACTTGACATGCACAGCAGATGAGCAAACACAAACTTTTTCTGCTGGTGGGGGTTCGTAAACAATCCGTATGTGTACATATTGGAGAGGAAGACTTGAGGCCATGGGGATCCGAGGATCAGCCAAAAAAATCCCCAAATCCCCATCTTATTGCGCTTGTGATGTACAGAGAGTTTTACAAGCCAATTTGTGTAGTGCGTAATTTTTCTGAATTAACTTTCTCTTTTAACATTTTATTTGTAGTTTTACCTATGATGCAGCATTAATACTTATAAGCATGAAATGAGATAATGTAAAAAGGTTGTACTAAAAAAATAAAAAGAAAATAAAAGAAAAGTTAAAAAATGTATTTATGCGATAATTATTTTTTTAAAGTTATTTTTAAAATAATTATCGGGTATTTATCACCCCAAATGAAATTTTAAAATAATAGAATTCATTTTGTCCTTAAAAAATCTTGATTTAAAAGTGCAAATAATCTAAGCTCATTTCAAATATGAATAAAAACTAAATAAATATCAGAGTGTTTCAAAAGTTTTGCTTGACGTTTACCTTCTTAATATCAAAATGGAAAGTACGAAGCATAATCCAATTTCATGATCCAACAGTTTAACAGAAAGAAAAACACATATGCATATACACTTTCATAGTCACTACGAATGCATACATGAATCTTACCTTTGGTAAATACATCGCTATATGTTTCTCTATGCACAATCTTACCTTAGTAAATAATATACACCACATACGTTCTGCATACAACAATTTTAACTTAGTAATTAGTAATTTATTGGATAAGTTTGTAACTGAGTTGTAGTTGTACATACCGATAAAGTAGCTGAAGGACTTTGCTAGAATGCCCTCCTTTCAACTTATGCAATACGCGAGTTAGCCTAACGACTAAATAATTAAATTCAGAATTGTGATGCTGAACTATAAATGCTAAGCCACATTGAATAAAATGTTGTAGGGGAAATATATGATGTACCAGTAAAACCTTTCATAAAGAGCCAATTGATAAAATTCCGACGCTTTTTAACACATTGCTTTTGACAAGCTACTCAGGGCTATACGTTTTGTACCGTAACAAAATAAAAGGAATTGAACTTGATTTTGAGCCGAATGAATTTGAACGAGAGGTCAAATCGAGTCAAATCGAGAGGCATTAATTAGTTGTGAAATAAAGGAAATAATTTTAATCAAGTTGATAGTATTCCTTAGGAGTTAGTTTCCTATTATGTACAGTGAACTTGAGTTTTTGTTGAACTCAGGTTTTGTTGTTGTTTTGTCTAGTCCTACTTGAGAATTAATTAAACTTTAGCATCAATTCATAGGGCCTACTTCAATAAATTTTGCATTCTAGTGGTAAACTCGGAGCGTAGCTGAATATAACTTTACTTTTTTAAAGTTCGTTCTTCTGCATTGTTGAAATGTTTGAAAAACTTTGAACCAATTTCACGTCAATTGCTTGTCCCTTCAAAAGCTTTTCGTAAAAATATACATTATCTAATTTGAGTAAGCATCAAAATTTGTTTCATATCACTGAATTTCCTTGAGATTTGGCTTTACCATTCACTGAGCCAGAAAATAAGTTGTCATGTTATTCATGATTTGTTAAAACCTTTCACAGTATGACTGATTCTGTACTACGCTTTCCAAACTTCTCTAATTAAATAAATTCGAAAATATTGCAGCAAACTTTAGTTTCATAAAGTTCATCATAACATAAGAATACTCTGCTCTAACATTTACGCTAATAATCTACAATTTTCTTTCAATTTATTTTCCTTAAGTGTATTGCAGTGAAAGTATGTAGTATTAAATCACGAAAAGATGCAATTTTTGTATTTAAATTTACTCAGCTACAAATTTCCCTTCAGCTCGCCTCCTTTAGCATTTATATTTTAAGAATAATAGTGAAGAAATAAAAATGAAATAATCAAGTATGTGCAAAAGATGTCAAATTACTTTCACATCTCAGTGCTAGCAGACGTCGAGCTATTAAATAAATAATTTTCCTCCTATAACAACTTTCCAGAAATAACTTTGATTTTAAATAATACTTTAACGGAGAATTAAGGCACATTATCGAATCTTGAAACCTGCTTGAAAATTTTTGAAGCGTTTTAAATGGTATTAAATGCCGAGCAAATAACATTAGCTTAGACAATTAGACTATCTATTGACGACGGGGAGCAGACGCTCATAATTATAATCATGAGGCGACTAATTAATTTCGAACAGATTATGCAAATGAGGATCGGGCTCTACAACCGTCACCTCTGGTTGCTTGGGCATTTCATTTAACGGTTATCTTAAACCCTATCATCGGAGAGAAAGACCTACTTAAACCGTTTTCGTGCATTGAATATTCAAAAGAAAAAAAAAGAGAACAAACACGGTTTTTGATTAAATATTTGTATAGTACTTAATTCATTTGCTAAAAAAATTATTTAACAGATTATTTCAAAACTATTCGCAACATGTTTTGTGTGACAATATAATTAATGCAATTTTTGAAAAGATATACAGAATATGGTATTTTCAGAAACAGGGCTTTTTACCATTTTGTTTTCAAAGGCTTCAAAAATCCAATCTATATACTAGGACCAAGCAACGAAAGATGATGGCCTTTCTATAAATTCTTCCTCAATTCTCAAAGGTTCATTTCGCTATAAGTTTAGTTGCAAAACTTGTGCAATTACCTTGTTTTCCTAGATCATAATTAAAACATTATATTGAATGATTGGAAATACCAGTTCATAAGATTAATTAAATACATAAAATGAATAGGAAATTCAATAGATAATAAGAACCATTAGTTTTTATGGATGTAGATCCGACTAGATTCACATTTGAACAAGAATCAAAATATAATTCAGCAAAGAGTGAAAGAATTAACATCTTTCGTAACTCCTTCGAACAATGAAAAAAGCAAAAGTAATCAGAATGCATGGAATTGGATAAAGCTTCGTACCTTACGTAAAGACAGGAACAAGGTTGTTGATGAAAAAGTAATTAGAAATAATATCGCTTATAAATGCTGCAATGAAAATATTTTAAGTAGTAATTTAAAAGCACATGAAACTTGATAGTAACATACACAATACAAAACTTTATTTATCCATTTTTTTATAAGTTTTCTCTTTATTGTCTATTGAACTAGTAACTGGTAATCCATTAAGTAATTATTAAATATTTGTAAAGTTTTGTTTTATTTCTTTGTATATTTGATGCAAAAAATAAGTAAACAAAGTTATGAAAAAATGAAAGAAAATGAGTCAAGCATTTTTTTTGCCAGTAAATTAAATTATTGTACTAGAATTTAACTACTTTTTTGTATTTATTTCTACATTTGGAACCAACCATACAGATTTAATATAACTACCCGTGAGAAAGCGTCATAAGTATTAGTTTTGTGTGTTATGTTCAACATGTAGCATGAAACGTCGTATAGCTATAGTTTGTGTGGTTTGGGTCAGAAATTAATTACTTTGCCAATTCTTCAATAGAACTTTTTTTGTACCTTTGAAATTTGAATGAGTTCGATTTTTATTGCAAATGCACACTAGAATTGCAAATGCCTTTACGTAAAACTGAACTGAAGGAATTGAAGACGAAAACTAGTAGCAAAATAGGAATCAGTTAGTTGTTAGTGAGAGCCAAAAGTTTGGTGAAAAATGTAGTTTTTCAGACTGTTTTGTTTACTTCAAATCCAAATTACGATTAAGAGGACATTTAGAGTTCTAAAATAAATGTTTAGTCAGCGTTTTTAAACTATACTTTTAATGCATCAATGAATACTTTTTTCCCCTTAACCTTAAAAAAATGCCATTTTTCAAATTATTATTAATTTGAATTTCTAATTTTCGTTTTCATAACTATTTGTTTTTCTTTTAAATTTATTTAAGTAGTTTTAATACGGTTAGCATCAATTGTCACATCCTGAACATACGTGTTGTAAAATTTTAGAATCACTTAATGAAAGCTTAAATTGCATTTGATATATTTTTTTAACAATTGACCATAATTTTGTTTCTGAAGAAAGATAAATTAATCTCAATTGTGAAATAGCTTAAGACTATTTTTGAATAATATAGTTTCCAGCAGTTTTATACAAAATCTAAATAGTTATTACCCGAAAGAAAATCCTATTTTTTTTGTTTGATAGCATTTAAGCGTTGAATGTTTAAAATTTTGCAGTCTTTTAATTGAAACAAATGACTAATAATTACAAACAATGACGGGAATTAAAAATCAACTATTAAAAAATGAAGACTAAGTTGAATAAGCATAAAACACTAGCTAATATAAAATTCCAAAGTTTTTCAAATAATCAGTTATTCCTATTAAGTATGACTGTCCTGTTATGATAAAAATAATTGTTTCGAAAACAACTGATTGAACTTTATTCAAACTTGAAAGGGGAAAACTAGCAAAACACTATAAGACCTAACACAATTATAGGGAACCTATTTACAATTCATCCAGTAGGCAAGAGAATGTTCCGAAATCGCGTAAATACGAATAATTTCATTTTTTTCTCTCTCCATATTTTCAGTTTAGACATCTAAAACTGTATGATTTAAAAATAGTATTAGATTTCAAAGAATTTTGAACTCGGTAAAACTGAAATGGAATGCATATATTCTTTCCTTTTATTTGCTTGTGCACCTAATAAACTTTGTAGCTCGCTATATATTAAAGCAATAGTTCATTATTGTGTTTATTTTTTACTGATGTGGTGAGATTCTTTGTAGCTCTGTTCGTACGTATCTATTAGTCACAGAAGCTAGCAGTACGGATTTATTAACAGCTCACAATTATTTATACTCCAAAAGTTCATGGTTAATGTCAAAAATTATAGCATGACAAGTGCACATTGAAGAAAATCTTATCTTTAGTCCTTAAAAAGTGCAACGACTGATTTCCTTTCTTAATAAAACTACGATTACTATTTAAAAAATAAATAAATAACTAAAAACGTAACACAACTATTTCTTTTGCGCTTATCATTTCAAACCAGAAAATAAAATGTTAAATTTCCATTTCGTTTAAACAAATTTCACAAGCTGTAAGTGTCAGTCATATTGAAATTGACAATGGAAATAAACATCGTTTACATTTTGTGACATATATGAATTTAAAGTGTTTTTTTTTTTTCCTAATCACTGACGTTTCAACATTACTAAGTATAAATTACTTTATTTAACAAATGAAATGTTTTATCATAAAAAAAATGATTGTTAAAGTTGTAAAATACTTAAAAAGTAAAGATAACTTTAAACCCGCCAGGATGAAATAGTCTCGCTAGAGAAAGCAAATTTCCCCGTCACATGAGACAGCGTTTTAAATACCGAAACAAATCTGAAACCCAGCAATAAAAATAAGGCTCTAAACTGTAAAAACGGGTGCACCTTATGTCGAATCTAGTAAATTTTAAAGAAATTTAAAGCTGTATTTTTCTTTTTGAAAATATTATTCTTCGTAATGTAAACATCGCGCGCGTATTGATATTTCAATCATATCATAATGAATTTTAGTAATAGGATTAAACAATTCTGCTAGTTGGCAATAAAAAACGCAAGCTCCTCAATGTTTTTTTTTCTTTTTCTTTTTTTGAATGTGAATTTTATCTACGTCTCTGTTATACTGCAGAAACTCATTCTTGAAATTCCTAACGTCACTCATATGTCTTTTTTAAATATATATTTTTGCTACTCTGAATACATGCAATTTTATAAAACATAACCCAGTATCTATTCATCCATATTGATATTACAATAATTATCTTATAAAATTTTCAACATTTCTTAATAGCTGTAGACACTTTAGCGAAGGCCTAAAAAATGATGTTTTATGCTTAATTTAATAAAGGCATAGTGCTCCACTTAATTAAGGGGCTTTAAATGCGCTTTAACATTCCACTACAAAAATATATATTTTGAACATTTTAAGAAAAAGGTGATTTTGAATAACGAAAATAAGTTGATTTGGATTATAAAACTGAAGTATGATAATTTGCAGTTCCCATTAAAAGAAGTCGATGAGAACATGGTAATAGTTTAATTAGTTTGAGGGATGATCTGAACTTCACTGTCACTACTTTGAAAAATGAGGATGTTGAAAAACGCTGCAGTGACACGTTGTCTATTCATCATCGATTTCATGATTGCTATTTTTCTAGTTTTCTCCTACTCAATGGAATGCGGGTAACCTCCAACTGAAGCCCTCTGGGAAGGCAGTTTTCCCCAATGGGCACTAAAAAAGAATCACCAAATAAAATTCTTTCGGCACATTTGATTGGTAATCCTAGGGCTACATGCTAAAAGGTGGAGGGAAGAAAAGAATAACTCGTTGATGATCTTGGGGCATTTAACACAAAACAAACAAGAATAGAGTGTCCAGTTGTTTTGATGTTGTACTTAATTTATCAATTAAATATTCAAACGACAACTGAGGTGTCAAAGAAACGAGGAAAGTTTCCCGAAACAGGAAGAATTTTTCTCTAGAAATATTATATTTCTCACAGTTATGTTGAAAAATGTACAAACAAACTATCTATTCAACTCATTTAACTTCTGCCTGATTTTTTCCGAAATGTTTTTTAAAGTTCGATAAAGAAATTTTCCGATAACATTGTTGTACGAGCAAATCGGAAAATGAGCAAATGCAGTCGTTATTAAATTCAGTTAATTTAACTTCTGTTTTGTGCATCAGTAATTGTTATTGGAAATGTATCGACATACTGCGAAAATATCGAATTTTAAGGAATGGGTAGGTAGTTTTAACTATGTCAAAGTATTATTTTAAAATGTCTTGCACCTTGCACACAAATTTTCCTATTAAATTGAAATTTTTTACAAAAACATTTTGAATTCTATATGAAAAATATTTTCTCGAAAGTTTTCTTTCTCAAAACCGCTAAATTTTCAAAAAGGCCAGTTAGAGATTGTATAAGCAAACATAAAACTCATCATATTTCAAATTCATTTGAATATCTTTTAAATCGACTATTTTCAAGAGCTTTAGAGAGCTTCAACATAAGCGTTTCTTTAGCATTTAAGTTAGTCTTTCCCTCCTACATCCAGTTCTTGATTAGCTACATTACATTATATTAAATAAATGAGCACTAAAATTAAAAACAACTTTTTAAAAGATGTTATTTTACGTTGAATCACAAGCATACAGTAACACACGCATAAACAATTTAAAGCCAGTATTTCGAATGAAACTTTTCAAAGTTCTTAAACGAGTACAATTAATATGAAAAAAATCTTACCACGCAATGAGTCTTGGTCATTTTCAGATTCACTCCCAGAAAGAGTTCCTTGCTGCCAAGGATGCCACGTGCTCTGGTGGAGTCGACTGGGTCTAGTGCCAGTGAACTTGGTCGGATCAAGGATATCGTCCACGGAAAACGGGGTGTGGGACATAGGTGTTTGTGCTTGTAACGCTGGCAACATCCCACCCTTCCCTTTCCCCAAAGCATCGAAATCCCCGAAGCTCACTTCTGAATTGGATGGAGAACCACCATCCATGACCAGTTGGTCAGTACCAGTTGAAGTTTTTTTCACTTATAAGAGCTCTCTACTCAAGGAAACTCTTCTTGCTAAGGAAGATCCATTAACTTTGACTAGCAAAGATTGGATAACTGAATATTTTCCTTCTAGAAACTAGGATGTCGTTTATTGAAATTAGTGACAATTTTATTCTCTCAGAAGACTAGATCCTCTCTTTTCGTTGCATCAACTCCATGTGGACTAAACGTGTGACAGCCCTACAAACACAGAGGAAAAGAAACTTGGCAACGCCTCCTCTTTTCCATTGGCCTAGATCTCAAATCCCCTCCCTTTTGAGTGACAGCTATGACGTCAATTTGGGCGGAGCTAACGGAACTCGCTGGCGGACTGCAAATCCTATCTGTTGAGCTGGTAATCATCGAGGTTTTGCGGCTGGAAGCTGTAGGAAAAGACTCAGACCGGTCAAGGCGTTCATTTGGTCTATTTTATCGGGCGTTTGAGACTCACTAGAAAATTGGTAGGTGACGGTAAGGAGGGAGAGGGATGGTTTAGACAGCGTCTTTCATCAGTCGTCTCACCTTCCATTGGGCAATCATCCTCATCTGGCTCTATGTTTGATCGGAAAATAGCGATCCCGCCAGCCATCTGCTGCTTTGTTAGCTCTCCCATTCAGAGAAGCGAGCATTTTTTTCCCATCTCTATTTAAAAGGAGAAGAGGGGGATAAAACCTTCCGAAATTAATTAGCTTCATAAAAGAGTCGTAGGGGTTGAATTGCAGAGAGGACCAGCTTAAGAGTTTTTGGTCGCGTGTTTAGGTTAGAGGGCAATATGGAGCTGATGGATTAAACGTTTGGGTGAATGAAAAGAGGCCTTTTATGTTCTGCTTGTTAGTAGCTTTAGGGAGAATTAAGTTTTGTGTACCCTACTCTTATCCAATCGACAGATAATTTGAGAAATTAACGATGGGAAATAAAGCAATATTTTAATGACGAGAAAAAGTGCACAAACCTGAGTTTCAGCTTGAAAGATAAGTTCAGTAGCTTAAAAGTAAATTGCTCTAGAAAAATTTAATCTAATTGTTCTAATTTGATTCCCGCTGATTTTAACGGTACAGTCAAAAATAATTGATTTTTTTTTCTATTTGGCAGATCAGAAGTGTGAAAGTAGTTGTGCTAAGGAGGAAGTGCACTTTTGGAGGTGCCCTAAAGTTTTTTAATAGCGAAATACTATTTTTTCTTATTTGTGAGTTTTTTTTTTTTTTGTTATTTTTCGATTATGTATTACCCTTTTAATTCTATTGATAAGAAAAGTACAGTAAAAGATCTTGTAAATGAGCTCTGAAATACGGAATAAGGTATAAATTAATATTATTTCAGAAAGCAGAGGGGGGAGAATCAAAATGTCTTTTCAGTACAAAGTTTTACGTATGACTTTTTACAATGCATGTAAAATATTTTAGAAAGTCTGTGTAACGTTTGTGCATGGTAGTTTATAACTGTATATTACTTTACGAGGTTCTATATATAAGTACCTTTAGGCAGTTTAGCATAAGATCCTGATGAGAACTCAAAACGTGATTCAAAATCTTAGCAGTAACATAATTTCAATAAAATCACATGAGACATTACATCCTTTAACGCTGCTTCTCTTAAACAATGGACCCTAATAAAATAACAAAGAGAAATGTTGAGGCACACCGAAAGTTTATTTGAGTACATGAATTTCAGGAAGTATTAATTGCAATCCCTTCATTACTCTTCATTTAATATAGAACATTTTCCATATAGATACTGATCATAAAATCATAATACTGTCCAAATTTAGCTATAAGTAATATTTGTACGTTGGAAAAAGACACCAAGCGCATCATAATACCGATGTCCCCAATTTAATCACTAAACTTATTTCAGACTCAACATATGCTGAAAAGTATTTAACAACATGCGTGGCACGTGTGTGCTGAGAAGCAAAACAATAACACTGTTAATACTCCATTAAACAAGAGTACGTCGTAAGGAAAATGTAATATTGTTTTACCCTTTTTTCACTCAACTAATGATGGTATTTATTCGAAATTATTATGGTTTAATATGTGGTTTTAAAATGTGTCTCGTCAAAAACCTTATTATTATTGTTATTATTATTGCATTATTTTTTGGAAACCCCCCCCCCCCCCGTAAAAAACTTTAAAACAAATTCTTCTAATGCGTTTAATTTTTTCAAAGAAAATCATATTTATGAGAAAATATTAATTTTCGGGTTTTTATTTCATTTTTAATGTCTGTTGGAGTCATGAATAAATAAAGTTTTTCACTGCTTAAGCTTAGAAAATTTCAGAGATGTGTTCAAAAAAGGTTACCTTATGTGCGACAAATGCAATTAAGATAAAAAGTATTGTAGTTAAGAATAAAAATTGCAAAACTAAATACTCTCACTATTTCGGTAGGAGAGATTGCGCAGACCATTTTTCAACACATTCGTTTCTACAAAGGTTAGTGAGAAAACGTTTACTTAAAAAGTATCTTGCAAGACTCCCATCACCACGACAATATCAGTAACAGTAATGAAAATTCAAGCCCTTACATTGGGAAAACAAGCTATAAAAACGACTCTATATCATAGACGTGCAGAAGAATGAACGTATGAATTCAAGTAGACACTATGTTGTTGTTGCTGTACAGCTAACCTGGAGTCTCGGTGCGTTCACACTTCCTCTTCCCTCCTAAACTTCAAGTGCACCATCTATTCGACTGCACCATCCCTCCAGGTGTTTTCTAATAATGTCAATAATAGTAATAATAAATTTGTTGAGTCTAATCCTTTAATTTATCCGATGAAATTTGCAAATAAATCTTTTGATTTCTTCAATGTACGAAAAAAAAGAAAGAAAGAAAAACGTATATTTTATGTATTAGAGATGTAAAAGAAAATTTAATAAGAATATTCTCCTAAATATTACGAAATTTAGACTTGAATAAATAATTCTAAAACAGGTAAAAATGCTTTAAAAATATTTTATTTTAAAGAATACTCCTTAATAATAATTAACGAATAAGCTTTAATTAATTAAAATAAGCAAATGTATTACATTAGTAAAAAAACTGTCTTATGTTTTCTTGCAAGCTGACGTAGGTTTTTTTCAAACAATTTAAACTGAATCATTTCCACTCTTTGTTAATTGGCCATTAAAACCATTCAAAATTTTCAAAGAACAAGTTTTAGTGTCCGAAATTGTTCTGAACAAGGTTCAGTGCTTGAAAATACTTTTTAAGTCGAAACACAGAGATACCAATTTGTAAGAGAAATGAAAATTCTTGTTTTAAATCTATGAGGACGATGTTTCAAATGAAAAGGGATTAGATTATCAACAGAAAGAAGTTCGAAATTGGCCATTTGTACTAACTACATAAAGACGAAAAAATGAGGCATAGTTCCAAAGAAATGTGCCTGATCCATATACAGAATCAAGGCTGTCTCCTGAAAAGGGTGAAAATTGTATTTCCAATTGTGAACATCCTCAGAACCTATAGTACATATTTTATTAAAGCTAAAATAAAATTTAAAAAAAACGAATGAGAGAGTTTCCTTTTTAATCGCTTCTCTTTAAAAGTTTTTTAATCACAGCTTTTTTTTTTTTTTTTCATTTTCAATATCAGCTACTCAGCTCGAAACATTTCTCTTACAAACACAGTTTAGAGAAAATTCGCCTCATGAAAATTAACATCATTAGGTGAGTAAAGTCAGTGAGTCCCAAGATAAAAAGCTAAAATAGTAATTTCCATTTAAATTTTAAAGGAAGCAAAAACAATAGTTGAAATAAGCTACTTATTTTAACTATTGTTTTTTCAAAAAGAAGTCAAAAGTGTTATTGCTCAGTCATGTTGACTTGAAATACTAGTAGTAAGGACGGAAACAAAAGAAGAACATTTTTGTGCACGATATTAACTACGCTTAAAGTTAATATCACATTCAAAGGCAAGAATTAACTGTTTCATTAAAATCAAACTTGTGCGTTTAAATATTTTATTTAATTTTTTTTTAAATGGAACAGAATTGAATGCATTCTGCTTCAAAACTTTTATGTATTTCTTCCTTTCTTCTTTTTTTTTATTTCCTGATTTATTGTCTCTAAGGGGGACCAAAGGGTTGTGTAAGAATGAAATAGGATAACCACGAGTATAAATCACTCTTTTCAAAAACTATAGACGGAATTTCAAAGCCGTAGTCACGAAATTGTCGCAAAAGCCATCAGATAACTTAGTTGCCTTTTTCCTTGACACAAACGTTTTTAAGATTTACACCTTTACGGAAGCACTTGTAACTTAACGAGTATTCATTCAGAGACAATGTTTTGCAAAAAGAAATTTCGATCGAAAAGAATTCAGCGTTTGTCGACTTTTAAAAGGTCATTTTACGCTGCTTTCTTTTGAGTACGTCATGAATTCAGCAGACTTTTAACATTATATTTCTATTGTGAAGAACTTTTACTCATGTGGCATTAAAAGCCACGAAAAAATATAAATTATCTTCAATTGTAAAACCAATTGAAAAAAAAAAAAAAAAAAAAAATGACATGGACGCAATTAATAAATCTGAGAGTCTTAATCTCTTCTCAGTAAGGATGACAAGTTTAGTTGAACAGGCTTTTGCTACGTGTTGAAAGTGCATGTCATATGTACGTATATTTCCAATCTAAAGTAACGGTATAAAATGTACAAAAATTTCAACCCAGGTAGTACCATAACTTATGATTAATTCACTCCTACTAAAGTATGGGGAACCGTTGAATTAAATTTCTAGGGTATTGCTGAATACTAGTTAGCAATTTTCCTGGAATAAGCTAAAAAATTTGTAGTTTCCTAGTAAATTGAGATTTGAGAAGCATTTCGTGGGAAACTGGCTCAACGTACTTCAGATTCTTTTACAATGTATAAGAGCATACTTTTCAGTTCAACATAATGCATTAATTCAAATAATAATAATAATAATTAATAAATAAATAAATAATATAAACTGGCTAATCATTCCTAAAGTGTGTTTAGTAAACGAAACAGTAAAATTCATAAAAGCTGTAAAAATTGCAAAATATATGCTTGAAGATCAATATCGTAATAAAAATGATACTTAAAAATTGCGTAAATCGCATCAAATAAATGTCGTAGTGTACAGCGCCTATTAATTTTTGCGTGAAATAAGAGTGCTGCTTTCTTTGAAAAATATTATTTCTTCCTTAACGTTGGTTTACAGACGGCGAATACCGTATATGCATCCAAAAAATAACCGTCAACTTTTTGAATTTTGACGTTTAAGTTTCTATTGAAAAATACTTATTACGTAGTCAATTAATAACTACGAGTTATCAGTTATTGTTCATAAGCTTTTGTTTTAAATGAAATACGAAAAATAAATAATAATGTCATTGTCACTAGTTTGGTTTCTAGTATTTCACAACCAGTGGCATTTTTAATGCAGAACTTCCTTGCTGGCCGCCAGAAGTCCAGAACAATTGCTCTGTTTACCCTTCAGGTAATCAAGCCCAGCATGCGACTCCCGATGTGAGTATTTAAATTTGCATCTGTACCCTTCATTAGCTAAAAATCCCCTATTATTTAAAATCGCCACAAGCTGTTTCAGTTAGTTTCCAGATTACAGCCCTTAGAAGATATCGGCATTGCTTTAAGTTTTCCTTGACATAGTAAGAAACAAGCAGACACAAAAGCGTTTTATTAAATTTTAAGTAACTTTGCTATGAAACAATCAATAAGCTGTTTAGCTTAAATAATTATTTAGCATGTTTTAAACTCTATTATGAAACCAATTATCGCTGTGTTTGAGTTTTTAAATCAATATAGCTTGAAACTATGAGTAAAAAAACAAATACAAAAGCAACATTTTTTGAGTACAGTATAAAAAGCAAATGACTCTGAAAAGCAGTTCATTAAAAGTTGAAAAAACATTTTTCCTTTAAAGTACCTGGGAAAATGTTTAGCGTAATTACTATTTAACATTTTTTCGAAATCAGCTATGAGACAAATATCCATGTAGAGATTATTATATCCCAACTTGCGTTTTTAAGATGAAGGAAATGGGTGGAAATTGAATTAAAATATTAGCTTTAAGAAATAGAGAGAGTGAGAAATGGGCAGATTACATTTTTGTTTTTAAATTTCAATAATTTGTACACGCAAGATGAACACTTCAGAATATATTTTAGAAACCTGTTATTGTGATTTCAGCAATATAGATGGTTTTAAAAACATGAATGAATGAAGTTTTAGAGTGACGACGTCTCGTGTTACGTTAAACGGAATTTCCACGATGTATATTTTATTATAATTTGTATTAAAGATTGAGGAAAAAGAGAAAAAAAGCACTTGAATATTATGGAAAAGAAGACAAAATACAAATAGTTGTTTTTAAATTTCAATAACTTATAACTCGAAATCGAAATGTTAGAGAGATTAGAAACTTCATTGAAATCCTTGCGGTTTAGATCTTGTTTCAAAATGTGTAGACAAGTGTTGCGATGATAATTTCTCACGTTATACGTTTTGAAGGGTATACCAACCTGGATATTGTATCGCTATATGTATTAAAGACGTAAGAAATGGGGGGCGGAAATTTTAATTTAAGGGGCGCCAGCACCCAAAAATGTTGAAAAAAACCACAAATTTTTTTATTGGTTTAAGTAATAAAATAAATCTTTAAAAATGTTCCCTGAAAGTTTCAGAAAAATTGAAGCAATATTTATTGATTTATCATTGATTTTATTACGGTGTGAGGTGCCACCTTTTCATTCCGAAACAGTAACTGTACTGAATATAGGCCACATATTTATTTTTTAAAATAAAATGAGCAAGAAGAAGCACTTTCATCATGACTGAAACTGAAAAAAAAAAACCTTACTTGAAATTTTGATGAAGAAAGGATTTAAGTTTTTGCAAGCCGAAAACTTAAAATGCTGTTTTCTCTCACTTTGTTTACTGCGCATTTCATTTCAATTAAAATGCAAAGGATTTTTTTAAATTTGGAACTATAATGTGGATTTTTTTTTCTCACATGTTCCTGAAACTATACACAACAAATTTATGCTCTACTTTTATGATAACTTAAGTACTTAAAAAAATCTTTTTGTAGGTTTTTTGAATTTTTCGTTATTTTTTTCTGCGTTACTTCATTTTTTTTTTCCAAAAAGTATTTGACTTATAAAAAATTCAAAGTATAAAAGTTTTGCTTTATGAGTAATGAATCAACAAAAAATTTTTTGAGACTTTACGCCAATTTTTGAAAAAGAAGATAGATTTTTAAAAATTGCTAAATTTCGTTTTCAAAATTTAAATTTTCAAATTATATTAAATAAATCCAGTTTTTTTAATATTAAGTTTCTTATGAAGTAATATAACATGACATGAGACAAAAATTGCAAATAAAAACACCATAGAGAGAAAAAAATTTCCCATGGTACGCGCTCCCTTTAAGCATTATATTTATAAAAAAAGAGAGAGAAATATATATTGGGTCTCGAAATGTGAATAATTTAAAGACATAAATATAAAAGTTTAAAACAGATTATGATAACCGAATATTAAACTCCTTGTGTTATAGACATTGCTTTGAAAATGGACAGATAGAGTTAAGATACCTCGCCTTACTCTGAAAGGGTTTTTATGGTTTTCAACTATTCGACGCTCATAATAAAGTGGGAAGAATTATCCTTGGTTCGCATATTCATTTCCCGTTTTCTATAAGTTAATGTAGATCAAGTAATTTTGTCAAGTCGAAAAGTATCCATTGAAGTCCTTTGTGGATGCTGACAGTCTCAAACTTCCTAAAACTAATGGTTTTGTTAAATATTTTATCCGTTAATTTTTCCCTATCGATAATGTACCGTGAAGTTCTGGTCTGTTTCTAAACTTGGTCTTCTCTTTCATCTCATAGCTCCATTTCAAGTCAATGAAGAACTCTTGCAAACTCCGAAACACGTGCATGATATTACCATGAAAACTTGTGCCTCACTTCGTTGAGTTGAAGGGGTTCTTTGATTTGATAGTAATTATTATTTTTAGTAAGAAACGTAAAACGTTTCTTCTTATAGTAGTTGAACAAAAGTTTAAGGAAAAAGTTAAGGCAGTCGGGAGGCAAATTGTGCATACGTGCAATATTTTCGGACAACTTGCTTAGAAGCTTCAGAGAAACGGAAAATTTTCAAGGGATTTCGAAGCTGACACAAGTTGCAAAAAGAGCATGCGGAGAAAGAGAGGGGAAAAAAAGCCCCCCTCCCCCACATAAGAATTACCCAGATTTTGAGCGTTGGAAAAACAGATCTGTCTTCCGCACTCCGTAATGAACATTTCCATCAAACCATCCATGGCTGCACGCAAAGTTGGGGGCTAAGACTAAGAACTAATTGCATAGTTTGGAGGCAAAGCGTCCCTAACTTTAGAAATCCAACTGGATCGTTACACTAATGTCAGGCCGCAAATTACGCTGTCAAGATCACCTAAGTGAAACCGAATTCCACAATCTCTTGGCTTCCACTCCCTCTCCTCTCTCCGACTGTCACATTTAGGTATCCGTGACTCTTCTTTTCACCTCAAACTCCGCTCCCACATTGCGCGGAGTGACTCTGGTTGGCGGGAGGCCAGATGAGCTTGTGCAGTCATTTCAGCCCCCTCCTAGCCCAAGAAAAAAGGGAAAATGAAAAAAATGAAATTATTCGGAAGCGACGGAAATTCCCTTTTCCCCTATCCTGGCGTGTAAGTGTGCTTAAGAAATCACCCCTTATGGCAACTGGAACTTCCCGTAGATAATTGGTATTTCTTGGACATTTTATCACTGAAGATAGGATTGAATAAGAAAAAAAAAAATGGTAGAGTTGGTTGTAGCGAGGACTTTTGCTAAATGTAAGAAGGGTCTTCTACGAAAACTATCGAACAATAGAAATAATGAGAGAATTTTCTTACAGTTCACTTTCAAATTTCAAAATCACATTGTGAGATGAAGAAAAATTAAATCCAATTTTCAGAAAATAATAGCAACAAAGCTAAAAACTTCTTCCAAAAACCTATTTCATAAATGCAGACATACCTACCAATACGGATTGTCCGTAGTCACTATGGAAAATAACTAAGATTTTCTGTTTACTATGAAACGGCGGAAAACATCAAATTTTCTACGGAAAATTAAGTATTTTCCTTTTATTGTATCGAAGATCAGTCATCTTTTAAAAAGTAATAGTTTACAAGCCGATTTTTGAGCACTGAAGAAACAGAAGCCCGTATAAGAGTTATGTTAAATTTGTTTTATAAAATAAAAAATTGCAATTAAAATTATTGATTGTTACAAAAATAAATTACTGTGATTTATTTTGCATTTTCTATAAACTACAGATTTAACTAAAATTTTGCTGATTAGGGAAAAAATCCTGCTTCGTAAAGAAATATAGAAGTGAACTTATAACGTTAAAATAGTACATTATTATTTATCATCACATAAATTAGTATTATACAAACTGACAGCAGTTCATAATCCAAAAGAATTATAATCCTATTATTTTATTCTTTAACTCAATGATGTAAATGAAATGAAATGGCATAATAACTCTCTCACGAAAACTTTTAATGTTTTAAAGTTATACACACATATACGCATCTAAAACTTTTTTTAAACTTCTGGTTTATTTTTTAGCATCCCTCTTCAATTTTAAAGTCACTTAGGTAAAATAATGTGATTCGAGTTACTATTTAAAAAACTAAGAATTCATTTTATCAATTCTTCACGCTGGAATTACTGCAATATTTCATTTTACTCCTGTAAAATTTTCAAAATAAATTGAGTTTTGAAATCGATTTTATTTTTAGCTCCAATATTTGTTAATGAGTAAAAATGAAGAAGAAATTAATGTAAGAGTTGACATTTGCGACACTATATTCTACTTTATTCCTAACTTTCACAAGGAACCGTTTTTAAGCGATAGAAACCACGCACACGCAGTTTTATTAAAGAGGTTGAAAATACTCAAGTTCGTAAAAGACATTTTTAATTGTTTCGACTTCAAAAGAAATGCCGGTAACTAAAGAATTAGTAACATTATTTAATGCTCCTTTGCAAAAAAAGGGAAAGAAAGAAGAAATCTTGTTGAAAGAAAATGCTGTTAAAAGACGCTTATAACAGAAAAAGTCTTTAACTGTAGCTATTTTTTTTCGTTAGAGCGTTTGCATCAAAACTTGAGGTATCATTAAAAATAATTTTTTCTTTAAAAATCAAATGACTTTTTTTTTGAGAATGTCTTGTTGCATAGTTTTTCTTTTTGAGACAAAACTTTTACGTGTAAGTAAAAAAAAAAAGAAGAAGGAATAAAGAAAAGAGAATAAAATTGATTGGGGGGGGGGGGGGGCGGGGCTCCATGAACAGGGGTTCCCAAACTTTGGAGGGTTCATCTGCATAGAAGAAAAATTGTAAAAAGCAAAAACTACTGACTCTGACTCGCATTTCCATAAAATAAACGATAAAAGAAACTATAAAAATTGTTACCACTCAATAAAATAGCTATCTAAGCAATATTGTATGCTTTGAGCTTTTTCTACTGCGCCCTATGTATTAGTGTTTCAAAAATAATCAGTTCATTTCTTGCTCCATCAGTTCATTTGAAAAATAAGTTATTATACCTAATATTTTTGGACACATATAACTGATTATTGATGGAAAGAGAAGCTTATATGTTAAAAAAGGTATTTAATATTGTTTAAATAAAAATATTTTTTTTACTAAGTAAATTCCTTAAAAATATACAACTAACCAATATCCAATAGTAATAAGTAATATTGCTATAGCAGGAAACAAACGTATCAGCTCATACGAAACAGGCTTCATCAAATCACTTGAAATTTTAATTACAATAACCCTACTTAAGGTATAACTTGGGAAAAAAAACTGCAGAAGCCCCATATTCATGCAAAAATAGTCCAGAATTCATCTGAACTCCATCTAATGTGTAACAATGCTTGGGGGGGGGGGGGGGGGAGACAGCAGTTCACAAAATGAATGAAATTCAAATTTAAATGAAAAAATAAAAATAAAGTACTAGAGTAGTCGCGTGGGCTCCCTTGGAAGTTAAGCCCCAATACAATCTAGTATGAATTTTTATGATTTATTTTGTAGTAGATATGAAAAAATAGCCCTTGTCCCAATTTTCCCCTTCTCCCTTAATTATTTGGAAGTTTAAGTACTTAGATCATAATTGTTAGCAAATTTTAAAAGCAATAGAAATCAATTCTGTGTAAATGACTGAGCATTTCTTGCCATGGGAAAAAACTGACTTTGTGGTATCGATTGCGAGAGAACAAAAAAAGTTGATTTTTTCTAGATAAGATTATTAAAAATGATGTGTTTTAACATTTGGAATCTATATTGAAGACCATGCTGGAGTGAGGTGGACCAAAATCTTAAATCGACGAAAAGGTTTATTTGATAAAATCAAGTATTAAAGTTTTTTTAAGAGTAAAGTTTTGTAAGATAGATTTCTTGTACTTTTCGTGCGTCTCACAACACATTTTCCATAAGCTATGTATTGTTCCGTAGACTCACACCTTTTCATTTTGTTTATCTACCATAACCCAAACTCGGGCTTGCATTAAAACTGCAATTAGTTTATTTCCAGAATTAAATAATAAGAACAATAATTAATAAATTAAATACATAAGCACAATTTTTTAATGAGTTGACATTTTTTTCATGATGGCAAGATTATTTTCATAGAGACTAATAAATCGAAACTATCCAGAATAGTTCTTCAGAGAATTTTTTTGGAGTTTCATATCTTTTGGTTCAGTTTGTTATTTGTATATTTCATTACCATTTAAATCAGCAGTTACTGGTTGACTAGAACTACGCAAAGTTTCAAGAAAAATCCCTATCTTCCAGTCATTGGGGGAAAATGTCTTCCTCCTGGCAGTTTCCCCAATTTGTGACTGTTTATTTTCGTCCTTCAGTTGCCCTGCTAACATGTGTTTTCAGGGGTTACTATTTGTCACGTTCAGTGATTTATTGCGAGTAGAAAGTCGGGTCTCGCCTGTTAACAAATTGAAGACGAGTTAAAACTCCTTATGCCAAACTATAAGGAGCTTCTTTTACGAATTACACGTTTTTTTGCGTATCTGCGTGCTATGCTGCTCCCAGATATAATTTGTAAAGTGCGTCGGATGCGCATCCAACACCGTTAATAGACTGCGGTAATTAATATAATTGACAAACGCAAGCGTTGAAAGAAAGCCACAGTGCTTGGCGTCTAACTCTTTTGCAAATCTATCTCCGAAGTATTCTTAGAAGCCTGGCACAGTTCTTAAATTAATATAACCGTAGTGAAGAATTGGTCCTGATGCTTTTAAATCTGAGCGAAGGGGCATACGTTAAGTTTCCGGCAGCTCATCAATCTGAATGGTATGAGTAATTTACAATGAAAAATTGTAATTGGCAAGCTGGCCTAGTTGAGATTGATGTATTTTGTAAATAAAAGGTCTTTATTTTGTTAAATATATGTTTATCACACGAAACTTCAGGAATTGTGTCAGAAGTGAAAGGGACTCTTTCAGTGAAGGGGATGTATTATGGCGTCTTGCAAAGCTACAGCTAAGTCTTGGAGGTTTCTTATATTCATTTTTTCCTTTTGTTTATTTATTTTTCATCAACTGATTTTGCTTTATGCTATGAGAAACAAGATATGTATATATTTATGAGTTTTCAAGTTGAGTTGAACATCTTTTTTAAAGTATTTCAGTAAGCCAATAATTTCTCTATCAGATCATAATTTCTTTTTAAACTCATTTGTAGATTTTTCCGTTTGAAAGAAAGCAAAAGTTTAAATTAAAAGGCAAAAGTTAAGCAGGGCTTATTAGTATATCAGCTATTCGGGAATATATTATTATTTTTGTGTCACCTCTTTCAGTTTTTTGCGTAGATCACTAATATGCTTAGACGGAAATTGCAATTGGCAGCTGTTGTCAATGCCAAAATAAACTTTAAAACATAATTTTTTAAACTTACAATCTCTTTCAGATTGTGAGCAAGTTTTACAAAAAAGCCTTAATGGAAAATAATTCAGCAATAGCCGAGACACATTTTATAAATAATTATAGGGTTTAGTCTTAGGGTATTTTAGGTTTATTAAAAAACTTCCTGACAGTATCTGCCTCACATTTGCGTTACATTCACTACCTGATATTATTTGCATTTGAAAATAGTACAACCTTATGTGGGTAAATAATTCATGATTGAAAAAAATAATTTCCATAAATTCAAATAAGGACAATACTCCAATATGTGCGTAGTTTGTGATCCTTGATGCTATAAGTAATTTTTTTTCTCAGTTTATGCACGTGTTTTTATCATGAATTGTATTCTGTAATGTTTGGCAACGAACGATTTGAAAAGGTATTTTCAAGAAAATATAGCTTCATATTTACTCATTAGAAATTTTATACATTCAAATAATCGCTTATAACTCCTGTCTCATACACCCATTTTCTAGAACAAATTCAGCTCAATGTTTACAAATTTTGCCCTAACATGTGCTTTAAAGTACGTATAATCAAATTTGTATTCACGACGGGGTAAATGGTTAAAAGTTAAATATAATCCTAGGGGGGGGGGGAGAGGGTCGTGTTCATAACTATTTATATTTAATTATAAAGCCTTTGTGGACCATTTTGAATTTTGCTAAGCATGTTATTGCTAAATACTTTAGAACTGTTCACAAATTACAAATATACTAAAAATGAAAAAGAAATAAAAAATAATAATTGTAATAAAACGTCCGACGTTCACTGGTAAACTTTGTCTGTAGTAACGTCGTCCGTTCGAAACTGAACTATTAAAGATTAAATTTCTCTGTGTATCCTAGCTTTTATTTCTTTTTTTTTTAATTTTAATTGTTCACAACTGTGCAAAAATTTCTGAAATAAAGAAAAAATAAATAAAAAGAAGGAAGGAAAGCCATAACTCAGCTGTCCTAGCGAATCTTAAAATCTTTCGAAGAAAAATGCATTTGAATTGAATAATTCCTCAAACGATCCTGACTGACATACATTTCCTCTAAGCATTATTTTATTTTATTTTTTAATGTTTGTTGAATTACTTAATTCAATTTAGATTTAACTACTGCTGTTTTAGCGATGCTTCTGCTGTTATTTTAGAATAAATACATTTTTTTCATTTTATTTTCTTTCACACACACTCTCTCTCTTTTTCTATTTTATTTTATTTTATTAGTTTTTACGGAGGCGTTATGTAAAGTAGTATAACGCAAATAGCGATGAAAAGCAAAATTCGTTTTCGTTATTTAGGGAACTATTCGCGGGAAAAGAATTGCTTGTCAAGTCACGACGGGGAAGCGGTGTCTCAAGAGCATGTATTTATCGGCATGCTACTTGTTCAAAAAAAAAAAGGGGGGGGGGGGTGATGTTCAATATAAAACTACGTTTCATGGTTATTCAGCGACCATCCAATAAGAACAATTCAGTCCACCGAACTATCCGCTCATATCACGCCTGTACATGGAGTTTTCTCTTTCGGAATATCTTACCGCTGAGTAAACAACCTTACGCGCAATTCTCCGCAAAATCAAGACGAAACCGACTCTAAGATTAATAATTAAAAAATTAATATTTCCGTGATAAAACTGTAAAGAAATCAACACTTTTTACTATATTTCTGGAGGTACTATTTTAAGCTTGTAGGTTAATTTTGTTTTTGTTTTTGGAAACTGATGGAAGTTCTGAAGAAACGCATTCGTAACGACTATTAATTAACCATTGTTGACATTTAACAATTTATATATGTATATAAATGTCACTTTCTATTACATTTTCTTTTATGTTAACAATAAACTGAAAAAAATTTGCAGAAAAAGAAAAGAATACTCAAGATTAACACATATAAGGTGTGAAACGTTTATAAAGTTTTACAATAAACATTTTGATGCTAAAACTTTAGGTTGTATTTCAACTTTGAGCCTTGTTGCGGCACATAATAATCTTAAGATTTTTAAAGTTATTTATTAATTAGTACCCTAATATATATATATAATCTACTCGTTAAACAGTTAAATCATTACATGGGTAGATTACTTTCCATTAATTGGGTCCAAAAATTCTTTATATTCGTTAAGTTCTGAATGCTACGAATTTTCTTTAGTTGGTTCGGAAATGTTTAACAAACATTCGTTAAATAATAATTTATAAAAATTTTAAAATCTAAAATGCAGCTTTTTTTTACTATTAATTTCGTATCAAAATCCATTACTTAATTTTTTGAATAAATGAATTTCTTTGCTTCATAATTTGTAGAATGTATTGCTCTGAGTAGAATTTTTTTTCATTTCTCCCTCTTCCTGTCTCTCCCCCTCCCCCCTTTTACATACTATTAAGAGATTTTCTGCTTGAAGAAAAGTCAATATTGTAGAGAAAAAGAATATAATCTAATTCCATCTAAATGTCGAAAATCTTTTTTTTTTTTTTTTCATTTAGAATTCCACTTTTCAAAGTTCTGTTTTAATTCCAGATAAGCTAATTTACAATTCCATCCTAGAAAATTGAATTAAATTTAATGCACTTAGTCACTTTTTGCTTTAAAAGAAACATACATATATTCCACTGAAAAAAAAAGCCGTAAATAATTAGTCCAATCAACAATTGAAATATTTTGATTTTGGAATAAAACAATGTGGGCTTCTGTTATAAACATAGGAATATCTCCTAATCAAGACATCGCGCGGTTAAGAGTAGAAGAAAACGTTTAAAAAGAGCCGGTGGCGTTTTCTAAATAAATGGTTTAGTTCCTCTTGTATTTTTAATTTTCTGGAAGAGAAATTATTTAATAGGTACGCATAAGTTAAAGGAAAAAAAAAAAACAGGAAAAATAGCAGTATACTTCTTCACATTAAATAATCATTACCCATTTGAGAGCAGCCACAAAAATGTCTGCATTTTCAGCTGGCTAGGAAGCCGGAAAGCTGGTAAACCCACATAACCATCTCTATGGAACTTGGTTACCTAGAAATTACGGATCTGCCGCTTGAGGAAACCGAAAGTTAAGTGTTGTACTTTGCAGTGTTAATGCTTCATCTCACGGGTGACCTACTCACACGCTTATCCCAGAAGATGTATATGTACATTGGTTCTTCCGTCGGCAGTAATGTTATTTTGGTGCACGGAACATAAACATTAGAAAAGTGAACAACAGGTGCTGCGTTTCATTGAAAGATGAAAGGCGTTTTACCGTTGATGACTCAAGACAGTGGTTAAAAAAAAAAAAAAAACAACTTTTGAAAACATGAGCATATTTCCATGTATATTTTTAATTCCATCTAAAATAAACCTATAAATGTTGAAAAAGAAAAATGTCGTCCAAATAAACCGGACACCTCTTTGAGTTCTATATAACAGAAATTTCGTAAAACATTTCCAAGATCATCTGTATTATAACTTAGAATTTCTCTATAAGTAGATGCACGTGGACAACCTCTGTGTGACTCCCCCCCCCCCCAAAAAAAAAAGAACGGCATGTTTACGTTTTATATGCATCAAAAACATTTACATTGAATTTGGATAAAGTTCATAAAAATTTTATCACGGGTGATATTACTATCGACATGCTTTCATTTTACGTACATGTAATCCTGGGTATACGTAAAAACTGCTCAGCATTCAACGAAAGACTAACTTTTAGAAAATTAAAATACAAAAAAAAAAAAAAAAAACTCTTTAACTTATTGAAGGAATTAATAAACAGCGCTCAGAGCGGCGTGAGGCAAGCCAAAAAATACCCTTACCCTCTCCACGCTAAGCCCGTTTCCCCTTTTACTTTTCACTGCTACGTAATTATCGGCTTTTAACCCGGCAAATTTTCCGGCTGCCACGATTTCTAACAGATGAAAAGTTAGTGACAAAAGTATCCTAAAAAGGAAAATATCAGCGAATGCCAGCTAAAGTATTATATTATCTTCGCAACGCGCCTGAAGCTGAGGAGATAAATCCCGCCGTGCGTTGGGGCCCACAAGCTCCATTGTTTCACGGATAATAAGGAAGAGAGGCTTGCCTGCCAGTCTCATGGTTGGTTGGCAGCCGCCGCTTTGACGCTTCGCTGGATTTAATGGCGTAATTTTCCTTAGAACAACACACCCCCGGCGGCCGCCAAAGATCGAGGGCTTGGCGTTTATCTAAAGAGGGGACTTAAAAGCTTACTTGTTGACAGCTGCTGTTCGAAAATGTGCTCTCTAATGTTTCAGCTGCATCAAAATGATTGCGATCACTCGACCTGATGAATCGATCAGGAACTTTCAATTCCGATTCATGAAGAAGAATATCGTAAAAGGAACGAATTACGCCTTTCACGTAATCGAATATTAACCAGGTCCCGAAGAGTCGAAGTTCTTTAAATTATATAATCAAAGCCTCATTTTAACATAGGTAGAATGAATTAAACGGATTCCAATTAATGCGCTGCTTAAAAATATTACTACTTTTCCGTACCATGTCTTATTTATATATTTTGTTAATGAAACTGTCATAAGATATTTTAGTGAATCCTAGAATTCAATGAAAAACAACAATTCCTTTGGAATTTCCTCAAAGTTGTGTGATATCCAGTTGAGAGCTTTCTGGTTAGCTTTTGTGTTCAGTTTTCTGCTATCCGATATGCAAGAGCATACAGCTAATCTGGAAGACGGTCGATGTAAATAATCCAGCCCCTACAAGTACAAATAGGTCCAAGCCCCTACAAGTAAATAATCCAACCCCTACAAATTCTACCCTAGTTACATTACATCATGTAATTTGACTGAAAGAATCGTTACCAGGATAACAAATGTTTAAAAAATAACATTAAAAATTATAAGCAAAATAAAACCACTCAAAAAATATATTCCTACACCAAAGTGATGAATTTACCAATAGGCTATGAAGGAAGGGCCTTAGGGTTTAGGGTCATGAAGAACTTTAAGTAAAAACATACGAGTATTTTTAACAGTATATTTGTTTAAACGTTGTTGGTAGTAATAACACACACACACAGAAAAAACACGATAAAAGGCATTAGGAATATCATATGCCTTTCCATCTCTTACTAAATTTTTAAACGTTTGTTAAACTTTTTGTTCAAATAAACCAATTTTACAGCAAAGAAGTAGAAACTCAATGGTTATTCATAAAAACATTTTCACAGTCTCTTTTTTTTTTTTAATACAAATTAAGATACTACAAGGAATTTCTCGAGGTCGAAAATAGTGAGGAAACATTATTTTTCTCCTTTCTTAAAATTAATGTGAATAAACTTAGCCATATTTATGTACTATTTCGATATTTTGATTAAAAAAATAAGAATTTGTTATAATGTAAAGCCGAGAAACTAGTAACATGTGCGCAATTCTCCGACCACGTGATCTTTCCCGGCTTCACTTTACATAGCTTTTCAAGAGCTCACTAGTATTAATTCGAATACAGTGAATAATATATTATTTAATAATTTATTAATTATATTATATGTCAATAACTTCTAAATAATGCCATTCAATCGGAAACTTGGTCGCACGTGTTTACCCCCCCCCCCCCCCAGCCCTTTCTTATTACAATGCACAATGGGTCAGTTGGGGTAAATGGTAAACGAACTTCATGACTACACATGTGGTGGTTTGGAAAATTAAACTGCTGGTGAGTGATGACTTCGCAACATACGGAGGACATTCAAAAAGTTCCGTATGTTTTCAAACAACTGTGGAAGCGTTACCATTGCTTGAAAATTACGCGGTGAAAAAGGTTGTTTAATAAAATTTAGTGATCTTACATTTTCTTCTCCAGCTCATCTGCAAAAATGGTTTCAACCATTTTGATGTCATATGGGTTGTTGTTAAAAAACATTTCGTCATGAATTTCATCCTTTCTGTTAGTTTTCATGGGCAAGTTAGGTGTTTACAATTCCCCCATACATTTTGTATTCTGGAGCAATCGTAAACACTTCCAATCTTTTGGGAAGACAAATAATATTATATTTTTATATAAATCATACATTTGTGATTACTTTCCAAAAAAATATCGCATTAATTGATTTTTTGTTAAACATTTCTCATTAAATAGTCTCATCGGACTCAAAAATAACTCAGCGGCCCGTGGGCCGCAGTGTGAGAACCACTGCTCCAGAATTTTTTAAGCTTCCAAACAGACTGAGTAGGCCACGGCGTTCTATTTGCATCATCCTCACGGGAAAATAAATCCGTTTACATTTACACCAGTCTCTGGGGTAAATGTAAACACTAAGTTCATTCGCTAACAAATAGTCGTAATGTCAAAAGTTGTGTGCACATTTACTCACAAGGATTATATCATTGACTATGGTGGTCATAGTTTTTTCTCTTAATTCATTCAAGAAGTCGAAAATTTCTTAAATGTGCAACATTTTTAGTTCAATTTATCTGCAAGCAAGCAAGATGTGCAATTCTTTAACTAAATTTTTATGAACCTGTTACAGCAAAGTTTTAGCATTTATATCTGTATTTCTTGCCATCAAAACCTTAGAATTTAATTTGGAATTTAAAATTAAGTTATTGAAATAGATATTTTAAAAATCTGGGGTCATTTTTTATGATATTTATTTATCTATTACTCGTTGTACTTTTAAGCTCATAAAACATATAAAAAATAGTCTTTTCAATCATATATGCTTTATAATAATTCTGAATTGAAAGCATCAATAACAAAATTGATTCACGTCCAATTTATATCGTTATCGTGATATTTCAATATTTTATTGTAAAATATGAATTTAAATGAGGAACGAGGACTTAAATATAAGCATTCATGCCATGTGTTTGTTCTTTGTTAAAATTCCTGTTTGCAGAGCCTTTGTGCAAATTGCACGCAATGACAGACATTGATTGTAGCATTCGTGACGAATTTAGAACTTTCAAATGTAAAATTATATGAAATATAGAACTTTATGCAATCAATTCACTGGTTTATAACATTTTGGATTTTTTTTGCTGTAAAACGTTGGTGAAAAATAATAACATATCATTTTCTTCTACATAAACATTAGGGCTCGACCGATGGCATTTTTTGGCCGATGGGCCGATGCCGATTGTTCCAAGATCGGCCGATGGCCGATTGCCGATTATTCTCCTCTTCCATCGGCCGATGGCCGATGCCGATGGCCGATGGAAAAAAAAATCGCTTTAAACCATTAAAACGTATAAATGCTTGTCAAAAATGTCATTTTGAATCATTTACTATTTATTTTTATGTTTATAAAAGCATAAATGCATTATTCAAGCACCGTAAAACTGTTTGGGGGAAGTTTACATAATAATTAAACTGAAAGAATCACTCGCAATTCTAGTAAAGTAATTAAACTATTTGGAGGTTAAAAAAATTAAAAAATGCTATATCAGAGGATTTTTAATTATTTTTTCTTATCTTTGCCAAAAAAAAAAAAAAATACTCAACAGCTATTGGATTGCTCGGGTGTAATTCCCTTTCCTTCAACATTTTCTCTTTATAACACATGCACTGCAAATGCCAAGTGCCGCTGCCTTTATTTTCTTATTTTTTTCATGGAGAGGAATGCAGATGTTATGACACAGGCTAACAAATAATGTGGGTTTGTATTTTTAACGAAACTGTCAACCCCTGCCTCTCAGCTTTTTTTCATGATCCCCCCCCCCCCCATTTTTAAAAGAAAAGCGGAAACGATTACATGCATATTTTTCATTAAAAAAGTTATTTTAAGCTCTTTTTTGAAATAAAAATAAAATATTAAAACATTTCGCTCGCAGTATTATCCCTTGTATAGTATATCCCCTGATCATAACCAAGAAGTACTGAATATTGCTTTAAAAACATAGACGTGAGATTTTTTTTTTTCATTACAAATGAATGCTGGGTCTTAAGAACTAATCTTATTAGATTTTTTTTTCTTCTGAGTTGAAAATTACACTGAAATACTTGACATGTTCTTTATATTTTCATGAGCACAATGTAAGGTCACCAAAATAAACCAATATTTTGAGCACCAGCAGTTTTCTGTTGACAAATAACCTTCTGAAAACACGTGATCGTTTATAAAAATTAAGATGTATTTTGAAAAAATATATATATTTTTATATACGTTGACAATTTTTGAAATTAATGAAACTGAAGCATTTTTATTAAGGTATTGTTCCACCCTGTATCCCAAACTCGTTTTTAAAGAATTAAATTTTTGAAAATTGCAAGTCTAACTTGGACACATAAAATTTCGACCAATAAACATTTATACTGATAAATTGATTCATATTTTTTAACAATATGTTCTGTTTTGTACAAGAAATAATCTAAACTGAAAGCAGATGCAACGAGATTGTTGTACAATAGCAGAAAAACTGTCAACTGTCTAACACGTGACATCAAAGAAGCCAAAAAAATGCGCTAAAAAACGAGGATAAATTAAAATAATTATCGTATATAAAATGTTAAGATGTTTTTTTGAAAAAAAATATGCATTGATCAAGCTTTGAAAATAAAGAAATTTTAGAATTTTTATTAAGATGTTATTAAATCCTGTGGCGCGAACTCGCATTTTGAGAATTCAATTTTTAAAAATTGCAAGTCGAACTTGGACACATAAAATTTCGATCAATAAATATTTATACTGGAAATTTTTTTCCTATTTCTGACCAATCTTTTCTATGTTGTAAACTAAAAATGAAATAACACTAAAAGCAGATGCAGCAAGATTGCTGTTCAATTGGCGAAAAACTGTAACACGTGGGATCGAAAAAGCAAAAAAAAAAACAAAAAGTTTACAAAAGTAGAGAAAAAAGTTTACGCTGCTAAAAATTAAAATTATTATCGACTTTGATTCAGTTGACTTTTTATTGTTTACAATTTCGGAATAATAAGAAACATGACAAACTAAAAGCAGATTATATAATATTATTGCACAATGACATCTAATGCACTAAGTCATTATTAAAAGAAAAACAGACAAAAATGAGGCAACTAACCTGGTGCGAAAAACAAATAACACTCATAAGACGCCTCTGTAACTTTTACTTTAACATATTCTATTTCGCGAGCATTCTGCTCAGAGAACTACTTTAATAATGAAGGTTTTCGGGCAGCGATCGCTTAAACTAGTTTTCCGAATTTTTTATCAAATACTTTGTAGAATGACATTATTTTTGTGTTTTTTTTTTTTTCAACTTATGTGCTGCCTGTTATTGTATGGAAATAGAAATTGAGCTATGGAGAAAAAAAGAAAGTGAAAGACAGAATGTTTTCTGGAAAGTTGTCCCTGCGAAAAACATCGGCCTTGCATCGGCTTTTAGATGTTTTTTAAGGCCGATGGGCCGATGTTTTTCTAAAGTTAACATCTGCCGCCGATGCCGATGGCCGATGGCAACTTTGTGGAACAATCGGCGCCGATGCATCGGTCGAGCCTTAATAAACATAACAAGTAATTGAATAATTTACTGTCTGACATTATCATGAGAACTTTTATACAAAGCAATAACGCGTGTGTATTATCTAGAGCCTCTTTTCTTCCCTCCATTTTTCTATGCAGACTACAACAAACTTGTACAGAAAATTGAAAATATTTTGGCTATCAGATGATGCATTTTAAAGTGGAAGGTGAAGTAAATGTTGTGACAGGATGTCATTGGTATGCATCAGGGTGCTGGATAAAGGAAAAAATGTTGCTACATCCAGCTGCTTAACAGAAGAAAAAATATGTACAGTTTTATCTTTCCAAGAGCTACACGGCAAGAAAAACGTTCGCTTGATGGACATTGTTAATTCATCTGACGTTGTGCCACAAAATAACGCCACAACCAGAATTTTCTACCAATTGGCAGGGGAGGATCATAACAGTCCTTACGTGCATGTGTATTTCATATTAGGAATGGTAATATGGCTTAAGACCAAGCTTTCTGTTGGAGATTAACCTCTCCCTTCTGGTTGCACCCCTTTAAAAATAAGTAATTACTGATTCCCATTTCTTGTCTGAGAGAGTTGCAATTTTTAACAAAGTTTCAGACTGTCGGATTCTTTGAGAAAAATGGCCCCAAAACGTTATGAAAAACACTTACACAAGAAAAAATATATTTACCAAACAAAAAAACAAAAGCAAATGTCGTAAGTCAAATAATAAAACCAACTCTTATAGAGAACACAAGAAACGTACATAATCACATGCAAAAAGTGGATGGATTGATTCATAATATCATTTATGCAACTAATGTGAATATGAGATTGAAACAGAAAGATTGAAAGCACAAGAAACAGCAAAGTAATTGAGATAGAACTAACATTTTTTCCAGAAATGCAAGCTGTTTGCGGAAGGTATCTTTCTAACTATGGGCTAAAGTAAGCTTTCAAACAATGCACTAAATGCATATTTTTAAAGCATATACTCTTCATGATGCCAAATGGTTCAGAAATATTCATTATGTTTCGAACTAAATCGAAAATTCGTTAGAGTTTTGTTCTTAAAATGAAGTCGCATTTTAATGTTTTATTTCCTATTTATTACGGACTATTACTTTTTCTTAGAATGCAAATTTGAGTATTTCTTATGATAAACTGCACAAAAATGTTCAATAAGTTAAAATGAAGAAAAAAGAAAATAAGAGAAACGATTCACAATGGACATGAAATTGATAAAATAAGCACAAAAAAGAGTAAAGCTAATAAAATTAGCTTAAAAGAGATATGACATAGAAGAATAAAATGAGTAATGGCCTGAAAAATGAAAATTGCAGCAAAATTTATAAGCAACATTTTTTAAAATGTTTTATTTCTTTTTCTTTTTCGACATTCGACGCTTAGATCAAAAGATTTAAACTTAATAAAAGTGTTTTTAACTATAAAAATGAAAATCTCTTCGCGTTCGTAGGGAGAAGATATTCAGAACCGAAAATTAACTCGGAATCATTTTATCACGATTTATCCAGCATGCATTCATTTATTCATTCGTATCAAAAAGCAACTATTTATCATCACCTATTTTAATGTGCGTCGCGAACAAATAATCAAAAACTAAAACACATTTTGTGAATAGGAAAATCTAACTATTGTTCGCACTGTGCCAGCTTCATTGAGTTGGAAAGGGTGGCCGCCATAGATCTAATTGACCTACCCTTTAATATCCCCCCCTTTCCTTTGAAAATGACACATTTTGCTACTAATCGTAGCTGTAGATGCAGACCTGCCATACAGACTATTTAATTCCTGCATGCATTCATCATAGAGCAAAGCCGGCGGGACCGAGGAACTTGACATTGATTTTATCATTAGGCATGAATTAGGTGAATCTAGATGCCCACCCTCCCTCCGTACCATTGCCATTTGATGATGACTCGCTACATGTGAAACGCGTCCTATCCCCTTTGACTAGCAATGTAATTTGCTCAATTAAAGTCTATGAAGACCATTCGATTTGACAGGCCGGTCGTTTTCTGCAACTCATCGCTGATTGAATCGCTGCGAAGAACTATTTATTAAGTTCTCAAATGTGAATTAGCGATTGAGTTCGGAGCGGTGGGGGCATTACGGAGTTGCCTTCATAAGTGCTGCGATTGCAGGGTTGCAGACACGTCTGATTTCCCAATCTTCGTTATGTTAGTCTTCGGTGTCTGTCATAGACTGTATTTGCTCTCTGAGGAGGCGACTTACTTTTCCCAAAGTCAACGCGTAAACAACGTTCATGAATTATTACGGATTTGTACTCTAAATGATATTGGTATGCTTCGGCAATCAAAGAGTACTTGTTGAATTTGTGAAGCAATTTCAAGCTGCATGATTATAGGAAATTAAAACTTAATCATATCATGGACATATACTACGTCGATCATTAAGTCGTTTCATTGGATACGAAGAATAACCAATTCGTTCGTTATATTTTTAGGACTGACATTTTCAGAGAGGATAAGGGAATGCTCGTTATCTTGAAGACCACCGTGAACGACATCAAATAGGTTGAAGGAGATCTTAAAATCGCTTAGGGTAGATCGGGGCTAGTTCAGCCGCCTTAACTTCTGTGATTAAAAAAATAATGATAAAATAGTAATTGAACATTTGGAAAAAAATTACATAACGCTATTAATAAACCTTTAGGAAAAAGTTTTCATTTTAAAATTTGAAAATATTAATTTCAAGTATTAAGAAAGAAGCAAATATTGACAACTAGTGAGTTCTGCCAACTTGCGCCAATTACGGGGTGTTTAACGAAGCTAATTCTTTAACGATATTTATGTTAAAGGAGGGTGACGTGACAATATGCACATGGCTGGACATACAGCCTCATGATCCCTAATTTCTTCAAATATTGAGACTGGGTTAACGTGCCCTACAGCCAATCAACCCCGAACCTACGCGTATCGAAGACGAACTTATTAAATTCATTTTCAAGATGTAAAGATTTTAACAGTACGAATTAATTCACTGTTTAACATGCAATTATTAATAATACAAATTCTTTTGCTTCGTCTGTAAGATAAAACAGTAAAAAGACATAGATTTTCAATGCAAGAAAACAAATTATACAATGTAAGACACAACTAAATACCAAATTACCAAGAATCTCTTCTTCATTGCCAGGAAACAGGAAATGAAGCTATGCAACAGGAAAAGCAACTTTCTCGGGCAACACCACTTCAAGAAGGGGTACCAGCAGGTAAATCCGAAATGCGCCCATGCAATTTTCATCTCAAATTTGTGCCTTTTTGGATTATTTAATTGAATCTAAGAGATAGTTTTTCAGCAACACATTGCGCTGACTAAAAGCAAGAAACATCTCTAATACAAGGAAAAAACAAATAAATAAATAATAATATAGTAAAATAAATGAAATTGATGCTTTAGATTTACTTTGGAAAATTCACACCTCAAATATAACCCTAAGACGATAGTTTTTAGAATCTATTGCATGCTGAAAGCAGTGCCGCAACTAGAATTTTTCGCCGCCTGGGGCGCGGGGGGGGGGGGGGGGAGGTCCGTGCTTATTTTATTGCTAACTGCGTTTATACTGTACGTAGCATCTGAGGCTTTCACAGATTACCCCGAAAGGCACGGAACACAGCGCTCCACCTTCGAACCTTCTACAAACTCTCCGGCAGCATGACACCAGAACCGGCCATACGGTTGGACTGGAAAGCGTTGACTACTGCTTTACTGTCCCGGTGCCGCAGTCTCTTTACACAGAGAGCCTAATATCCGCTGGAAGCATATCGGAGATTTAGCGTTACTCAGGCCGCACCACTAGGAGGCCCCCACCATTACGGGGAAGGACCATATGGAGAGTTATAAAAGTCCTTACGTGTATATACTATTATATTAAGATCCGCAATATGGCTCAAAATCAAGGGTTAACGGTGTTAACCCCCAAAACCCTCTCTTGGGATACGCCGCTGGAGGAAAGTATTGCGAAGTGCAGTAAACTACGTCAGTTAAAAATCATTACATAGTAAAAGTGATCAGATCGAACTTCTACTGTATCTGTTTGAAAGAGTTATCATAAATGATTGTTTTCGTTCAAACTCCTTGTAACTTTTTTGCTGAACTAAAGATGAAAATACTTTGATGAGCTTTAGATAATATTTAAGAAATATGTTGCAAGAATTTTACGCATATTATATTTAAAAATTCTTACATTAACTTTTGTTACATAAACATTATTGTTACTACAACGGAAGATTTTATTATAGTTGATTTGGAAAATTACTTCAGCAAATTTATTCAAATAAGTGTGTTTAAGTTATTCCGAAAAGTAGATTCCAATTTCTATTAATGTAATGTAAATATTTGTTTACTCTTAATTATATGACTAGTCAACGGAATAAAAATTTCTGTTAATTAATTTTGAAATCATTCAAAAAGTAACTAAATTATTAACGCATTTCGCATATAATCAAGAATCAAAATAAAAATGACATGCAACTTGTTAGGAAGTTTATTTAATTAAAGCATTTGTAATAGAATTAATTACATAAACTGAAGGTTGAAATAACAAGCACAAACAGTAAGATAAAAGTTCCTGAGCGAATTCCTTTCACTTAAACCCTAATTAATCTTCAACAACGCACTTGAAGAAACTACACAATTGTTAAAATATTATTTTCCCCAAATTATATTGGTATTGATACAATGATGCAATCATTACAAATATTAATTTAACGAGAGATTGAAGTTTCTTTCATTAATTAAATATGTATGACCTTAAGCAAAATAACTATCGGACTTTTGATTTATTAAATGACAGAAATAGATTTTCATAGATTATTCTTATCAGCTTAGAAAGGTTTAGTGATATGAAAAGTTTTGTGCTGTAAAATGTATTTTATATACGGGTTTTAAGAGGTTAAGCCAAACAAAACAATATAATTTCGCACATTTCCCAGCAAAGTCCTTTTTCTTTCTCATGTATTCTAATCTTTTGTTTATTTTTTTCTGCTTTTTATTTACTATTCTTTGCAAAAAAAAAAAGTCACCACTATAATTGAATCGGGGAGTGAAAAAACAGTACTAGTCCAAAATCGGTCATTTTTAGATACCTGGCAAAAATTACACTAAACATTTAGAACAACACATTGCAATGAGAAAGAATACAACTGACAAGACCTCCCGGGTTATAAAACCTAGGTATTGCGTTAACAAACAAAAAAACAAATTTGAAAACGAAAGTTGTTTTTGTAAATATCTCACAACGTTTTCTGGACTAGTACTGTTTTACCACTCACCGATTCAATTAGAATCTTTAAAAAATATCGATTTTGTGTAAAAACATCTATTTCTTGAATTTTTAATTCTTTAGATAAGTTTTAAATGTAGCTTGGAAATTCAAAACTTCAATGTTTTTAAAAAGAAAACTCGTTTATACATGTCTTCTGCACCAAATTTTCTTTACGATTCAGCTTTTGACGCAACCAAATCCGCCTGCTTGATCATAACTTATAAAGCATTAAATTGTTCATTTAGATTCTGATGGTAATTTTTGAGCTGTTCAAAAATGTTGAAAACATTGCTCAAAACAGAAAATGAAACAAGGAAATAAAGGATCCTACCAAAGTTATTTTCCAACTCGAACCACTGACAGTCAAGTATTTTTTCTTTCTCAAAAGCTAACTTTAAAATAGTTATTCTTGTTTTATATTTAATTAATTAATTATTTTTAATAACAGAACGTTATAATTCAGAAAATTGAACGTCTTTTCCGATTTAATGTGTGCTTTTATATTTCCTTTTTACTTTGCTTCAGTTTTTTTCCATTTTTTTTCACGATTTTTTTTTTTATTTTTTTTTTAAGTAAGTTACTAAATCTGAAACTGCAAAAATGTTTCTTAAATTGAAGTAGTTTGTTTATAACAGTACTGCTTTAAGTATATATTTACTGAAAGAGTACTTATGTATTTACTAAGAGAGCAAATATTTTTCTGTACAAAGCATGTAACATATCCTAAAATTTTCATTGAAGTATGATACACTTTTACAAATTTTTGGTATCACTGGTCCCAACAACTGCATACAGAAATATACATTGTTGACCCATACTTTCCACAATATGAAAGTAAGAGCACACAATTTCACACAAAACCATACAACACGATTCCTTTCAGACGATGTTCACGGGAAATATTCACGTTGCTGCTAACTTATGAGCCATTTTTACCCTTAATAAACGCACACCAATTTCTTATACTTCTTCTTTTTTTAAAATTAGAATTATTATTTATATATTTATTTATTATTTCTATTCCTCTCAATCGCAATATATAACAACCTTTGTTACATGCATCCAGCAATTTATTGTTAAACATATAAAGTCTCCATTGAAATCAGTGCAGTCAGTCGATAAATATTTGGCTGAACACACTCATACAGACAAATAAATAAATAAATAAATAAAATAAAAGATAGGAAGTATTTCCTTAAATTGAAAATTCTCTTGTAAATGATAGCTCAGCTTTTTAAGTAATAAATAGTGCATCACAATTATTATTTTTTATATTGAATGAAGCTTATCAGTAGTGAAAGGTATCAGTATTTTTTTATTAATAATAAACACTTGCTTATTAATAATGGATATAAATCCACGTTCACTTATTGGTAATGCATTCTTATTAATGATAAGTTTCTTATTAACAATGAGTGTTTTACTTATTAATGATTTAAAAAGATAAGTCCCAAATGCGTAGTTGATTTCGCTACAGCTTATGAGGAAACGCTTTGAAAATCATTCTAACACTACAATGTGGCGTCAAGCAGAGCAGCATTTTGAAGCTTATTAAATGATGCACAATTCCTAAGTTCAATGCCGATATAGATCAACGACATAATTGTTGCTGAATCTGGTTAATCGTGCGCTATAATATAAACGTGTAGCCATAATCTATCTAAAAGTATAAATTGTGAAAATTAATCTTCTATAAGGTACTACGACTATCGGCATAATGAAAATTAATTATTCGAAAAGCATCTTAATTTACCAAAAAGATCAGTTATTAAAGCATAATCATTGTTTCAATAAGTATTTGAATATTCAAATGAGTTTCCTTTCTGTTTAATTAAGCATAGAATTGATTACATAATTAAGAATAAGCAAATGAAATTGGCTATGACAGTCATGTTTCTTTATAGCGAAATAATATTTCTTTTATTTTTTTTTTACTCCCTAAATATATTACTAATTGATTAGATTGCATCTCGTAGCAAATATACATATAAATAAATGCTGTGGTTCTTTAATTGCAGAGAAAAAATGAATAAATATCACGGAAAACAAGGTGGTAGAATTGATCAGCCTTGTTCAGAACTGAGAGCGGGGACCTGCAGGCGGAGTAAAAATTACAAAAACTTAACTCCGAAACGAATGGGTATAAATTAAATCTAAAAATGAGCAATTAGGCTCAAAACTAAGTGAAAAAATGGATCAAAGATTTGGAGTTAGTTTTTCATAAAGAGAGATTTATGATATTTGGCATTTATGCATATTAGCGTTCACCCAGTGGTCGAAATTCGACCGTAATTTATTAAATTTTGGAGCTCAGCCTCGAATGTTTAAACAACTTTTAGACATTTTAGTTTTTCCGTTTGACAACAATTGGTGTTGTTTAAATGTTTCATTTACCGATAATCTCTCCTCAGTGTGACTGATTGACGGCAGAGTTAGTTACTAAATTTAATGTAATTGTAACACATCTTATACATAAATGTTATCTTTCTGCACTCCTTCTCCTGTAAAGAAATTAAAAATAAAAATTTTCATGCCACCCTATTATTATTGAATAAATTAGATATCCAAGCTATCACTTTCAATTTAATCAAGAGCTGAAAACGCTAATGCAAATCAACAAACTTACCAAACGTTGATTCGAAGCAAAATAACGCGTCAAGGCACTTATTAGCTCACTTTCTACTATATTAAATATTGTTAGCTTCATATTGTATATGTATATTTGTTTTGCTTGTTTGACATTGTACTGGACGCATACACCCAGTAACGTTCAGTACAATGTCAAACAAACTTGAGAGTGGAGATATTTGATCATCGGGATACTTTTCTCCACCAGACCCCTACCTGTTAGCCGAGGTCTTAGGATTGCTTACGCACAGGGAGAGGTAGTGGGGTCTACGGATTTTACATGCACATATCCCCAAGTATACATGGTGGCCTTCAGTGGGTATCAAACGCGCGACCTTCCAGGTGGAAGTCCGACGTGCTAACCACTAGGCTACCACGGCCCTGATCATCGGGATACTTGAGCCACCCCTATTTTCTCTACAATAGGTAAATTTTTCTTTCTAACATTGGCAACACGTTAACATATTTACTAAGGCTTGACCGATGCATCGGCGCCGATTGTTCAACAAAGTTGCCATCGGCCATCGGCATCGGCGGCAGATGTTAACTTTAGAAAAACATCGGCCCATCGGCCTTAAAAAACATCTAAGAGCCGATGCAAGGCCGATGTTTTTCGCAGGGACAACTTTCCAGAAAACATTCTGTCTTTCACTTTCTTTCTTTCTCCATAGCTCAATTTCTATTTCCATACAATAACAGGCAGCACATAAGTTTTTAAAAAAAACACATACAAATAATGTCATTTTACAAAGTATTTGATAAAAAATTCGGAAAACTAGTTTAAGCGATCGCTGCCCGAAAACCTTCATTATTAAAATAGTTCTCTTTGAGCAGAATGCTCGCGAAATAGAATATGTTAAAGAAAAGAAAAGTCATAGAAGCGTCTTATGAGTGTTATTTGTTTTTCGCACTAGGCTAGTTGCCTCATTTTTGTCCGTTTTTCTTTTAATAATGACTTAGTGCATTAGATCATAGGCGTAACTAGGGTTGGTGAAAAGGGGGGGGGGGGAGGGTCACCCTAAAAATGTACAGACTAAACACCAATAAAAAGTGTAAAAGAGTTGAAAATTTACTAGCCATAAATACTTGTCTCTAAAGATATACAGTTCATCAGTTTTCCAATCGGCTCATCTACAAAAAAGATTTTACCAAAATGGGTGTTTGGACAGGAAGTCATAAATAAATACAAACTGCTCTTTAAATTTCTTGATGAGCATCCTTCCTGGCTTGAGGGTTTAACCCATTAGGACAATTGTTGGCTAGGGGTCCTTCATTTTCAGACCCCAGCACCTACAACACCGGCTTATCAGAAAACAAAACTCCATCACAGTAGAGAATATTTCAAACGAAACTTATTACTTGTGCGATTGTATTCCCAAATTGCTGCCTTTGGGTAAAAAAGACTTCAAGAATTAAAGAAAACCCTTTGGAGTGATTGAAAGGATCTCTGTTTGTCTGTGTGTGGTACGGTGATTGAAGCCACCTTTCGCTGTAAACCCCCCCCCCCCCCCAAGGTGATAAGGGGATTGATTATAACCAGATGAAAAGTCCTCTTTATTATGAGCTGCATACTTTGGTCATGATCTCAACCCTTCAGAGAAAGAGGAAATAAAATCATATGAATATGTCTTTAATTTTCTTAGGGAAAAAAAAATATGTGCTTTCCAAGGCCGCAGCCAGAAATTTTTTTGTGTGCCTAAATGTGCCTAAATAAGTAAATACCCAATTGGGGGGAGGGGGGTTGACCCCCCCCCTGGTTATACCTATGCATTAGATGTCATTGTGCAATAATATTATACCAGCTGTTTCTAGTTTGTCATGTTTCTTTTTTTCCCGAAATTGTAAACAATAAGAAGTCAACTCAATCAAAATCGGTACGATCATAATTTTAATTTTTACAAGCGTAAACTTTTTTCTCTTTGCGTTTTTTTTTTTTTTTTTGCTCCTTCGATTCCACCTGTTACAGTTTTTCTGTAATTGTGCAGCAATCTTGTTGCATCTGCTTTTAGTGTGCGGTTGCTCTCATTATTTCATTTTTAGTTTACAACATAGAAAAGATTGGTCAAAAATAAGAAAAAAAATTCTAGTATAAATATTTATTGATCGAACTTTTATGTGTCCAAGTTCGACTTGCAATTTTTAAAAATTGAATTCTCAAAGTGCGAGTTCGCGCGACAGGATTTAATAACATCTTAATAAAAATGCTAAAATTTCTTTATTTTCAAAGATTGATCAATGCATATTTTTTTTTTTTCAAGATACATCTTAACATTTTTTATACGATAATTATTTTAATTTTTCCCCTTATTTTTTTAAAAAATAAGAAAATAAAGGCAGTTGCACTTGGCATTTGCAGTGCAGGTGTTATAAAGAGAAAATGTTGAAGGAAAGGGAATTAGACCCGAGCTCATCCAATAGTTGTTCAGTATTTTTTTTTTTTGTTGCAAAGATAAGAAAAATGAATTGAAAATCCTCTGATATAGCATTTTTTATTTTTTTTAACCTTCTTTTAATTTTTTTAAAGTAATTAATAGTTTAATTACTTTACTAGAATCGCGAGTGATTCTTTCAGTTTTAATTATTATGTAAACTTCCCCCAAACAGTTTTACGATGCTTGAGTAATGCATTTGTGCTTTTATAAACATAAAAATAAATAGTAAGTGATTTAAATGACATTTTTGACAAGCACTCTACACGTTTTAATGGTTTAAAGCGACTTTTTTTTCCATCGGCCATCGGCCGATGGAAGAGGAGAATAATCGGCAATCGGCCATCGGCCGATCTCGGAACAATCGGCCAACAATCGGCATCGGCCCATCGGCCAAAAAATGCCATCGGTCGAGCCCTAATATTTACAGTTATACACACGTGCAAAAGAAGCTTGGTACCATTTTGAAATTGCAGTGATCAGTTGCTTTTTTCCTGTTTGAAGTAAATATTAAGATGAGTACACTTTTTATGCTTTTGGTAATCAAAGTTCTGTTTTAAGCTACAACAACGTAGATTCAATTGATAATTATAACTTCAGTTATGTTTTGAATCTAAAATAATTCAAAAAGCTGCATGCCTTATTTAGTAGAAGCCTGTTGTACAAAATGGTGGTAGTGGGGATACTTGTGCCACTGAGATTGGGAATACATGAGCGATGGCTCAGTCATCCTCACTAAAAATTAGATGCATTCATTTTGTTGTAGGTATTGTTTGCATTAGTTCTTATTAAAAAAATCTGCTATTCTTAAAGAGTGAAGGTTTAAAGAGTATAGCGGGCTTTAAAACGAAACTGTCCTCTAACGCTCTTTCTTGTTTACAATTTTTTTTAAATGATGCCTTAAAAGCGTGTGTGATATGAATGTTTTGTGTGTGTGATATGAATGTTTTCCGACTATAAAAATGATATTTATCTGTTAACCTACAGTTATTTTGTGTAAATTGTCCTATTTCTGGATCCTCAACTAGTCAAACCATTGTCTCTCGAGACATGGTAGGACCTCCTCCTGAAGTCTTGCCTCGCATTATGGAAAAGGGGAGGAAAAAGCAAAATTCACAATTTTGACCTGAACTCCAGAAAAACAAATAATTGATGAATAGCTACAAAAAACGCTGAAAATCAAGAAAAGCAACCAAGATTACAGCTCAGATTTACTTTCTAGAACCGAAGGTTAAAATAAAACCTTTTTCTGTGAAACCAAGAAAGTGCTTGAAAGACTGGCTTCATACATCTGGTTCAGATTTTGACTACTCGATTGAAAGCATAAGTTCCAAGAATATCATAAGTGAAAATACTGGCAGTGATGGTGGTAAGATCGACAATAAACTTGCTAACGATGATTGGTTGCTGATGGGAGACAAAACTGAAAATATTTGTTGGACAAGAATGTAATGTTTCAGAAGAATGATTGAACATGACATTTGCTTAAAGAATTGCAGATTCTAAATTAAACAGAAGATGTTGCTATCATCGATGAAACCCCAAGTTGAGATTATTCTTCGACCACCAATTGTCACCAAAAAAAGACCGTGTTACTGGTTTAGTTTTCATAACTGGTTTTGAAGGACTATCTGTATCCTTAGCACTATGTGAATAAAACAATGAAAAGAGAAATATTATTTTAATAAGTATTTTTAGTGATGAATCAAGTATCCCTTCACCGTGGCTCAAGTACCCCTCTAATGAGGATATGTAAATGTTTTGTGAAAGTCTGCGCGAAATAGCCCTCAATGTCTGAAGTAGCATAATTATTTAATAAATGACTTTTACGGAAGGAAGAAATATAATTATTATAATAAAGTATGTCTTTCCTGGGTTTATTTGAAAAAGTTCAACACTCTCACTCGTATGTATGTATATGTTCATTTAACACATTTCACACACATTTTAAAGAATTTTTATTCGTCAAATGCGGGTAATATCAATCCCAGCCTTTTACGAAAATTAATTAAAAGCACCAAAGGCTGCAATTTTTAAATTCCACTTTCTCAGCATCCGATAATGCATGGACTCTTTACAAAGCAATAAAGCTGTTCACGATCGATAAGTTCCTGATCGTTTTCTTTGCTCTACGAAACATTATATCAGAATCAATTAGGGCTTCTCGTGGAGGCATAGCGGTGTCAAGAGGAAACGGGATCTAACGATTTAAAAGGATGCAGCAGGACATAAACCTATTTCTTTCGGAATTATTTGAATCGGATTAAAAAGACTTTATTCGGGCAGTCAGAAGCTGTTGCAAGTAGGTAACTTCAGAATTTTTGAATGTTATTTTGAGGTTTCACATTCAGATATTCAAAAAGCTAGGAAAAATATTAGGAAAATACATTTTAATTGTTCAGATCCGATTCTATGATTTTCACGAATATAGGCATTAATTCAATTCAGGGAAACAAATAAAATGAGAGGTGCGTGAGTGAGTTTAATCTAAATTATTTAATGCTTCCAGAGAAGCTCTTAAAATATTTGTGGAAATGCATCACAAGCAGTGAATGTGCGGTGTGACTGCAGAGCAAAAATACTCAATCGATTATTATTCAAAAAAGAAGCAATTTTTTAATAATTTTGGAAAAATAATCAAACATGCATTCTGTTGCATAAAAAATCTTAATTGTATGCATTAATAGCCTTTTGAACTGCTTCGGTTAATTTTATTAATTTTTATTTGAAATGGGTTATTTTGTTCACTTTTCCCGGATTACATTTTAACTTTTTTTCTCAATTTTTACTCTAATATTTTGAAAACGTATCTCATATTTTGAATTTTCAGTCCAAGCATTCGTTTTCATTTAATTACTTTTTAGCCTTCTTTTCTGTAGAAGTTTTTGGGGGAAAAAATTTAAAAATTGAAAGAAAGCTTAATATTTCGTGAAAACATCTTTAAAAATTTTAAAAAAAGTCAAAAATAAGTTAAGTAATTGAATAAAGATTAAAAAGTGAAAAATTAGAAAGTAGGGTTCAAGTTCTGAACTATGAGGAAAATGTGTGTCTGTTGGTTGTTGGTCTGTCTGCAATAATAACTTTTGATGGAATTGTCCGTTTCGAAAGATTTTTTCAATTTTTTGCAGTCGAAAAGTTTCAGAGAGGACATTTCATTTCCATATCTTCCTTTTCGATTTAAACAACTTTTCTTTTAATTTGAGCAGTCACGTTAGCGTCTACGGGAAAATTTGAATATTATATAAATCCTGATCAAACAGACGGATTTGCTTTGAACAAACGTTATCGGAAGGAGCATATGGCATAGAACATTTACATGTACGAAGTTCACCCAGAACTAAACGAGACTACTTTCCCATCAAATGTTTTGATCTGGATTTTTAAGCATATTTCTGAATGAATGCACGAATAAATGAATGAGTGAAAGAAAGAATGAATGACTGAATGAAAAAAGAATGAATAAAAGAATGAGTGAAAGGCTGAATGAATGAACGTGTGAAAGACTGAATGAATGAAAGAGTGAAATAATGAATGAATAAGTATTAACCGGGGTTGAAAAAAGATATATTTGAAGTAATGAAGAACTAATGCTAAATGAGAAACACAGAGAGATAGCTAGATTAAAAATTTGATGTTCGTATATACGAGAAAGTAGGCTTGTATAGTTCTAGACGGAACTTCTTGTTAGACATAACGCCGTGCTGTTTAGAACAATGCATCAGTCTTTTTCTTACTAACTTTTCTTACTTCTTCACTAACACTAAATAATAAAAGAGATATGTTTAAATTTCATTTTTCAGGACATTTTATGGGCATTTACTCTGCATGTATGTGTGTATAGGAAAAGTACTTTTTGTCGTCTTCATTCCCTTGATTATTCATGATATTATTTAATTCTTCTCATAATTTCAAGTTATCACTTGACAATGCAGTATAAACAAGAAATGGTATTATTTATGCATTAAACATTATGTAAGTTTGTTATATTTTTTCCTTTATGACACTGCACTATTTAACTTATTTAAATACAGTGGAGGTCGGTTATTTCGAGATCGGTTGTAACGAAAACCTAGGTTTAACAAGAAAAATTTTAAAAACAAAAACAAACAAACATATTGGTTTAATGTTAAAAGTCTTTTGGAGAACCAGGTTATTACAAACATGACTCGGATTTAGGGCATTTTCTTCATAACGTCTTTAAAATTTTCTCTTCGGAAACAAGTTTTGTGAAATTCCATTGAAATTTTAAAGAAAAAAAGAAAAAAATGGAAAAAAATTTATTGAAATTTTACGAGAATTGGATAACAGCCCAAAAGTTGGAATTTGCAGAGGGCATAATTTAACTTCATTACAATTTCAACGCCGAAGAGCAAAAAGCAAAAATTTTCCGATTAACACTAACCAGCTTTTTCTCGAACAATAAATAATGAAAAATGAAAAGTAAGTAATTTTTAAACTATTTTTATTAACATCATTTTTATGCAATGAGATTTGAATTGAATGTAAACCCGGTTATTACAAGCAATCGGATTTAACGAGCAAAATATCTCAGTCCTTTCCCCCTCGTTGTAACTTACCTCGACTGTATGATGAAACTGAAAATAATAGTGTTAAGAAGACAATTTTTGATCATAATTATAGAGAGTATTAAAGTTAAAGCTATACCCTCTCTACCGAAAAAATGAGATCTTAATATAAGTCATGAAATGAGTTTCTATTGTGTAGAGATAATAAAATTACTTATTGCAAAATGATGTGCTGACCACTTGAAGGATTTATTGCAACTGTTTATAAATGTACACAAATATGCATTAAAGTTAAGAGATTTTTATAAATAGTAAGAAACATACGTTCTTGAGATAATACCTTTTTATTCACTTTATTTCCACAGCGTGTTGATAGGGTTGTCGTGAATTACTTACTGCCCATAATAATATCCAAACCGCTTTGTTTCTTGGTGTAATCTTGCGATTAACTTCAGAAATATCTAATTTAGCTGATTAAGTGAAGCGATAAAATCTGTCTTGTGACTGAGAAAAGGTATTTCTTCCAGCATCATTAGCTAATCTGGCATTCATTAAAAGATTTTAAAAGTGATTAAAATCTTAGCTAAGTATACTAAGTCACCACATGCTCCATAAAGCAGTATTCCTCTTAATAGCTTTTTCCTTTTTCCTAGCCCAATTTCTAATTAGGTCTTTTGAAAGCCGTAACCATTTCGTTATTCCTTTAATTGCGCACGCCGGCAGATTCCCGTTTAACAATTAACCCAACGGAGACCATATTCAGCGCTTAGATCCTGTACGCTTTAATCCGTTCCGCGGGCCCTAAACTCCATACCATCACCACAAACTGTGCGATTAGCGGTGCCAGCGGCAAATTGGAATAAGATGGAAGGAGACTGAGACATACTGAAGCGTGAAGTTAGGGGATTGACGGCCCTCCGGAATACGATGGCTCAATTGTTCGCTCCCATCAATGTTTGATCGACCAAAATCTTCGGCTCCGTTAAGATCTCCCTCGCAGAGTAAGTGAAGCAGTTTCATCATTAAAGTATCTGCAGCCGCTTTCGACAGCGATTATTTGCAAAACTTGATGGATTGTCTTTTGGAAGAAGTTTTCTTTTCGATATTCTTTCGCCTAAAAGAAGCTTTTAGGACTTCTATTCAAACACTTGTTGGGACAAAAAAGTAATTTCTCAACTTGAGGCTGGTCAAATCAAAACTTTACATATTCTAATTCAGTACAACATGTTGTCTGCGCTAAAAACATTTCTTTACCCATTGTATTTTCGAATTCTATATGCTATAGCGAAAAAACTCAATTAAAATTATTGTTTTTACAAATTACATCTCGTTACAGACAGTATTTTAGAAAGCAGCATGCCAGATGTTTTTATACTTTTACACTTTTCTTTTAAATCATGCTTACTGTTACCAACGAGTTACAAGTGAGACCCTAGACGTGCAGTAGGTAAGCGGCTGTCTCTTACCTATTGCAGGGAGTTATGAACTTCATATCCGTGTAAATACTATGTGCATTGATTTCTGCTTCACATACTAAGACACTTTTCTCCTCCAATCTCCTTACCTGTTAGCACAAGGCCTTAGGGATGCCCTGCATCCGGGGGCGAGGTTGTGGGGGAAGTGGGGTCCACGGATTTTACATGAACGTACCCCCAAGTGTACATGGTAGGTTTTCAACGGGTATCGAACACGCGACCTTCCAGGTGGAAGTCCGAAGTCCTAACCACTAGGCTGCCACGGCCTCACATACTAAGGGAATAAGGAACAACCAATCCAACCCATTTGGTATACATACTAAGACACTGGTATGTATACCAAATGTGTTGGATTGGTTATTCCTTATTCCCTAATCCTATTCATTTAGTACAAATACCGGTGTCATTTCGGCCGATGCCTGTTCTCTCACAACTTTTTTTGTTGTGTTTTGGGCACCTTTGCTTGTTTTCTCACTGGTAAAGAGGCTCCATTTTGGCCTCGAAATAGCTAGTGTTTGCTGTATTGTTTTAACAATTTGTACTTTATTGACCTTGACTTTTTCCTTGTACTCTTATTTTTGCGCGAAGCATTTTTGATATAATCATACTTCTTCCCACTCAAGCAGTTCCTATGTCATATACTTTCTGCGGCTTAAACATTGTTAATACATGATAATAGGTCCACAATATTTGTAAGATTCGTCAAACTTTAAGAGATCCTTTTATGGTGAATTTCCCCTACAGCAAAAACTCTGCTGAGCACTATTGGTGAGACATTTTCATTACTCTCGCATTCGACAATAATTAATGTGACGTACAGCAGACACTTTATACTCGTACATCAATATATACCCATTAAGACGACCTTGAAAGATACTTTCAACGTAGTGGTGTTAAAAGGATGCATTGTTCTTTCGTGTTAATTAATTTGAGTGGCTTTTGCATGACACTTACTTCCATATAGCCCAATTGCCACATATAAATAGAGCTTCTTTTTATTTTTTGCTGACTCACTTCCTTTGCAAGAAGAGTTTCCAGATTTTGAGATGAAATAAGTTTCATCCTACTTGCCTGATGCAGGAAATAATATAAACAGTCCTCCCATTGAATGTGTAACTGCACCCTTATTTGTACAACCAGTTCAGAAAAAGGACTTTAGTACTTTCTCCAAACAATCGTCTTTTGCTTTCTACCGGTGACGTTTATCAACATGTTCCATCTCAAAAAAAGAGAGATTCCTATCAAAGTTCGACTCTCAAGTCAATCACTTCAGAAATCCAAACTAATAATAGCACACTCCTCACGGTATGGTAGACCAGTCTAGTTACGCCCTAAGCCTCTTTTAATGGACGCCAAAAGATCCTATACCTTACACTAATCTTCCTAAAATAGGACCACCTCTACTCCCTCCCAGTGGATTGCAGAAAGGTGCTTTTGTAGCTGTCGTTCGGTAACTAAAAACCTTTGCTGAAATGTTTCCGAAATGGTTCCAAGTGAACGGAGTTGAGTTTTCACGAAGCGGAAAGACCAGCGGTAGCCAAAAAAATTGTGCGCAGATATTGATAACAAACAGGGAATCTTGGTTGGAGTTCTTAAAAATATCAATGCAACTTTTGTATGGGAGGGGAATTTTTCCTAAAACTTTTTTCATATGAATGTATTTTCATTGAATGTAATGCTCTTTCTATTCGATGTATACATATTTTTATCTCGTAGTAAAAAAAAAAAAAATCCGATTTTGAGAGCAATCTTTAAAAAAATATTTTCCTTTTAAATAAAGCTACTTGAAGGAACTGTTATTGATATGGGAGCAATACTAAGAAAATCAAGTTGAACGTCATAAAAATAGAATATTTTCGTCTGGTTTTTATGCCCTGAAAAAGGTACGTAATGATATTCTTTCAAACAAAAAAGCAATGTATGGATTTTACATTTCTTGTAGTTTTGTCTTTCTCAGCATTTTCTGACAAAATACAATACTTTGTGTTTTTTCTTGCAAAACACTTGTTTGAAGAGTAGAAATGTTTCACACATAAGAAATTGTATGCGATTGTTATGAACTTATTTTTTCCTTTCAGTATTTGGTTTTGTGACTTATACCTCCCCCTTTATTTAGAGTGAAGTTATGTTTTTTAGAAAAGCAACCGTAAGAATTTTAGATTTACTTGAAGTTTTCTAGTTTAAATTTCAACGTTATGAATCATTTTAGCTTCCATTATTGTCTGAATAAATTATCATGAACAATCTGCTGAAAGTCACAACAAGGGAAATTATTTTAATTAATTAATCAATTAATTAATTAATTTTAAACCAATGTGTTTCTGTCAGCATGTTGAAAGTGTAGTAAAAACTGCACTTTAGACAAAGAAGTAAAATAAGTAACGGAGGTAAAGACGCAACTTTTCTTTTGAAACTTTTGTGACTAAGTGTTGATTTCTGAACGTATACAGTTCAGTTTGAAATGGAATTAGAAACACCGTTAATTCCTAGGAAAGCTTTAACTCAAACGTTTTTTCATACTTCACTTTAAAAAAAGAATTACGCAACTGCTTTAGCACTCCATTTTTTTCTTTTTATACTTGCCTAATTTTTTCCCTGCAAGTTCAAAATACCAATTGGTGAAAGATAATGAACATAATATCAGAAAGCAAGAAATTCAAAAATTAGAGAGGAGAAAATGAAGCAAGCTGTTACGCAATCTTTTTAGTGTCGTTTTATGAATAGCAATATTGCTATGTTACTATTCACCTAAATCTTTTATAATGATTAACACAACTAAATATGAAAAATACCCCACCTTTCGTCTGTTTAAATAAAATGAAATAGCCTGTATAAAAATTATTTTTATTCAAGCGCAAGGATTTTATTTTTTCGTAAGTTAATCACTTCTGAAATGAATTGTAAAGTTCAATAAGTCATTTTAGTGAATAATCAAAATTATTTAAGAAATTATTAAGAAAAAGTGCAAAATCTAAATGTTCTTTCCAAAATTTTTCATTCTAGTTTTAAAAAACTTGAGTAAAAAATTTTGGGAAGAACAGTTAGTATTCATGCTTCTACAAAAGCTTAATATCAGACTTACAACCTAATTTTTGCCCTGAATTTAGGAACCTGTAATAGCAACGGTAATAACCCTGAAAAAAATATCTGCATTTTAGCTTTTTTTAAAACAAATAAACAAGTGAAAGTAACACGGTTGCAGTTTACAAAATGTCTAACTTCTGTTTTCCCTTTATGCTTGTTTATCGATTATACGCTGGTTTTCAATCAGTCATACCCGCTCGCTTAATTTTACTTATTTTTTTCTTTGTTGTTTATTCTTATGTTTAATTGCTTACTCTTTCCTTCCCTGCTTTTTATTTTTATGTATTTTACCATAGAACTTGAGTTTTCAAAATACTTCGAATTTGATAAGCTTAAATCTTACAATGCTCACCATATTTAATAATTCATCAATTTTTAAAAGTTAATTTCAATAATCAAAATCGCTTTATTCTTTTTTAAAAATAACTTACTAAACGAGCAACCTCCTCCCATCATACCTCCTCCCCCTCGCGACAGATTGTGGTTCATTAAAAACCGTACATGCGATTGGTTTCAGTCTATTTTATCTAATCTCAAAAGATACAAATTTATTTTAAGTTATTTATTATCCCTGCTCTTCTTTCCTTTATGCATATTTTAGCTCCGAAGATATGCAAGGGACTAGCATCAAGTTTTAATTAATCCCAAATCACTGTTATGAATACTAATCCGTTTCAAATAAGCTTAATTAATGCATGCTTAAAGTAAGTTTTGCTCATTAAAAGACGAATGATTACAAGTTAATGATAGCAAAACGATGATGAATAGTTTTTTTTATGAAAGTGAAACTGCTACGATGTCCATTAATTGTTTCATTTCATAAGTAGCTTTCATTTGCATATCTTTAACATCGCTTTTTTAAAAGATATAAAACCCTATGTTCCGCTTTAAAAGTCGAAAATATATGTGAAAATAAATCTTTTCTTTTCTTTTCTTTCTTTATTTTCCATTTTCTTTTTAAAGCAAGCAAGAAGATTGCTTATTTCTTTCGGTACAATGTGTCTTCTTTTCAATATGACGTTATATTGGTGACGATTTGGGAAATATTGCAAAGTTGACACCAAAAATATCTCAAGTTGTCGCTAAATTACGCGCAAAAAATGAGAGGCCAAATCCAGTTTCAAGTATTCTATATTAGCGATATTTACCGAGATTCCCAAAGAACCCAACACAAAGCCCATTCCTGCCGTCATAAAAAAAATTCCTTACACGTATCTCGGATTTATAAGGAATCTTTTTTCAATGTAGAAATGACATGAACTTCTGACTCTAAGAAAACTATCAGATACAGTCATGAAAACCTTTTATCGTAACTTCTGATTAGCGGGATTTGCTCAGAAATATTTCTTCATTAAAAGAACTAGACGAAAACCATGTGCTTTACTAACGTTGCTGTTGTTCATTTAATATGCACGTTTGAGTGTGTATATGTTTTAAAGTAGGAGATATGCAGAAATCAATCATTCAATCAGTAAATCATTTTATTCAATATAATTAACTCATAGCAGATAGACTCGCAGCTTTCTAGTAACGTATTACATGCAAAATAAATAATTTTAAAATACTATACGGTTTTTTTTTCTAACGTTTAAATTAATGTAATTCTTAGAGAATGTGTTGCAATGCTTTCAATACTATTTTAGTTTTCAGCATTGGAGATCAAATCTATTTTTTTTTTATCCTCTCTCTCTTATTCTTTTTATTTTTTCTCTCTCTCTCTTTTATTTTCTTCTTTCTCTTACCTATATTATGATTGTTTGAAGAGCTCCGAGTTGATAAGTAGCTAAAATTTTTCTATTTGCTTGTTAAAAAAGAAGACAATAAAAACTAATAAGCTTGATATTGCGTTTTAGGTGTTGCATAACATCTCCGTATATTTTTACTCATACACTAAGGAGAACAATTCCTAGTTTCATTACATATTAAAAGAACGGGACAATTGATGTGTCCCGCTAGAGAGGACATCATACCCTCAAACTTCACGCATGATGGTGTCCCCTTCAATCTCACTCCCATTTGCTCTCAAGCGCCGTAATCGGGCTGTTTGTGGTAGACTATAGTTACACGGGATGAATCAAAGGGATTAGGTGCTACGGGGTGCACTGCACACCCCTAGGGACATTGTCAACCCCCACGTTCTATGTTGTTCCGCGGGGGAAGTGGAAATTAATGTTGTTCTTCGACTGAAGCAGCCGAGCTCGGCTATTAGCCAGAGAGTTATCATCATTCGCTCTGCTTTATCAACTGGAAGCATCGCTTGGACCTTTGGTCCTGCGCTATGGGATGACAGGGATGCGACTAAGTGACGTCATCATGCGAGTCCGACTATGGGGTGGAAAGAAATCGACGTGAAAGTTCCAGCTGTTGTCAAATAGCCCGACGGGCAATGATACGGGATTGAGGTTTTGTATCTGGGGCATCAGGGGTCGTGTATTTTTAATTCACTCCAACCATTAATATAAAATGGTTTTTCACGCTTTAATCTATAGGGAGGTAGGGATGGGCTATAATGTCGTCTATTTAGTGGATGTAATCGACCTTTGTTAACGAAGAAAAATGTTGGCTCCCATAGATTTCTATTTAAAAGATGATCTCCCTTCTTCCGCAATTTACTGTCATACCTATTTTAGACGTCTACTCATTGGTATATGAGGTCTGCAGGACTTCCTTCACAAAAGAAAATATCACAATAACGCACATATTTATCTCTCTTGCTATCTATGTATGAGGTTCGGATGGGGCATAGTTGACCACTTTTGCATTTTTAATTTTTTTAACAAATGGAAAAATAACAAATTTGAAAAAAAAAACAAAAAAAACAAGCAATTTAAAAATCTTCGTTGTTACGTCCTATTTTTAAAACAATATGTGTAATACATTATAAGCAAAGTCACTCAGAAAGTGGACGACCGTACCACTGTGGTACAGTGAACCAACCTTAATTATTTTTATCAAATGAATAATGATTATTTTTTTTAATAATAAAATTACACTTTCTTGTGCTGCTTTAGTCTAAAGAACAAAATACAAACGTTCTCATGAAGTATATTGTACCAGAATTCAAAGGAAATGATAGTAAACAAGAAATCAATGAAACTAAGAAATTGTGTTAATTGAAAATAAGTTGAAATCAGCGACTGTTAAAAGTTGATAATGCTTTTTTATCATAAAATGCATTTATATAACAAAGTATTTTTAATTGTTCATCTCTGCATTCATTTATTCAGACAGCCATTTTGCTAACAGAAATATACCCCGTTTGTACTGTATTAAATGTTGTTTTAGTTTAGTGCCTAAATATTATTCCAATATGTGTTAAAGCTCACTATTTCCGTTATTTTTTGCCCATTTTTTTTACAGATTATTTTGTTCTTATTTAATGGTTTTTGTCTTCTATTTGGTTTGAGTCACTAAACAGCGAAGCACTATTCTGTTATCTGCTTAATGTGGAACCAGTAGTCCAATAATGCTGCCTACTTCTAAACTGATTCTTGAAGATAGCTAGAAGTCGTAAGGTACCTGTACCCAATATGGACACCTTAAGGAAAATTTATTTTTTTCACCACCGTGTACAAGTCATAGGACTCCAAAAATGTATGACCACTATCTCTGGACTATTGACTATCATTATTAATATTAGCGACCTTGTAATTATCCTAGTTTATTTTAAATGATAAAAAGAAAAAAAAATTACAAGTGTCCATATAAGGAACCACCTGTCCCTATTACGAACATGCATGTCCATATTAGGGACAAGTGGCTCTTATTGACCTACTACACAGGGTGTATGGAAGATACGCTCTTCCAAGGGATTTTAGGGGAGAGGAGAGAAAAAAATAGCTTAAAGTATTGCGGGGCAGGAGTGGGGCACAGTAAATATCTTCATAACATGCACTTTAGAAAGGAGGGGGGAATTTTCGGTTGTGGCTCTACGAAGAGCCATGCAAAGCACTTCAGTTACAACAAAATATTATGAAATAATATAGTTGATTTTGCTTAGCTTTATTGCAACTGTCTGCAGACTGAACATCTGCTATTACTCAGTCCTCACGCAATGGACAAATAAAAACTTCATCATGGGCGCTAAGTTCCACGCAGTCCTCATGGGCATATCTGCCGCATTTGATGCATGGCCGCATGTCTTCAAAAGCATCAATTAAAAATACATATAAGCATTCATTTATTATGAATTAGCAAAGCAAAATAACATTAAACAGATATTTTACAAATTTGAATCTGAAGATTCACTTGCTGTACTTAATCAACAAAGGAGAGCTGGTACTGCTTCTTATGAAGTATTGATGCTGTTGCAGACAATGTGGGCATGCATCAATTGCGGCAGAGATGTCCATGAGAACTGTGTGGGACTTAGCACAAAAGGTGAAGAAGTTTTTATTTGGACATAAGGTGTCCATATTGGGAATCGGGCGCAGTTTTACTAAATCTTGTAATAAATAAACAAAGAAAACATTTTTAAGCAATATATTCAATAGCAATAGAAAATATGTTTTATCGGCTTTCTAAAACACTCCACTTTTCAATAATTAAAGCAATTTTACCATCTCTAATACGAATTTAAACTTACCAGTAATTACTATCAGCACACCACGAAAAAACAAGTTCCCTTCAAAATGGCGATCAACGCGCTTTTTCACTTTCCTGGCTAAATTATCTTTTCAACTGCTTTTCTTCACGGACATGTAGTGCTACTTCTCGATCAAATTTGTTACTTTTAAAGATATTAGGGGTGTCCATATTGAGAGCACTGTCCATATTGGGTACAAGTACCTTATAAGGATAAATTATTGATCACAGGCATAATGGAATTTGCATTGAAATTGCAAACTTCTAATGTAACAAAAACATTAAAAATGCCTAAACAATCGACTTTTACACAATCAAAGTATTCGCACCTACTAAAGACTCCATGAGTAAAATATCAAAATATGTTTATGTATAACAACTTTATACCATTAACTTTAGGAATTGCTATGTGTCACTTTAAGAGATGGGACAAAATAGAGATATTAATCTCTTTTTGGTGCAATCTCTGTTTTGTGTTAAATTTTAAACACAAAAAATACTATTACTTGTATTTTTTGTACATTTCTTCAGAATATGGCTTACGTTTGAAAAGATCACTTACACAAGATAGTAATTTTAAATTTTAAATGAACGTAATTTATGAACGCTAAACCAATTTCTTCGAAATGAAACATATTCCTTTAAATGCTCAATTTTCATAAATATTTGAGACACCAGATTCTGTATCAAGCCATGTTTGGAAGCCTTTACCATGTGTGAATGAGTCGTCTTAACAGCCAGGTCTCAAAATTTCAATGGAAAATTCTATTTGCAGTTATAAAAAAAAATAAAGTAAATAAATAAAAATAATAAAAAACTCTCTTAGCTATATGGTCTGTTGTGATGATTGGGCCTAACTTCACTACTCAGTCTTTCTCTTTTATTTTACAACTGGTATTGCAATATTTGTCAGCCTTCTCATACCTCATTTAATCAGATCTTTGAATTGTAAGCATCAGTTAAAGAGATCATATATGAGGCTTTTCAGCGCTTTCAAAAGCTTAAAAGAAGCATTCATTCTTGTTAGTAACCATCCAATAACTTTGAATAGCGACCAAAAGGCAACTTTCCTCCCACCTCGTTGCATTAGAATCACCTAGTTGCTGTGAAGCCGCAAATCGGCGAAGACGAAACAAAATCCAATTACCATTAAACAGGGAAATAGAAAAACCCTGAAAACGTTCAGTGATCTGGGATGGTGTCATATTGTTCAGATTGGGTATCACCCCCCTGATACAATTATGAGAGGGGAACGTATTCAAATCTTGCGACGGAAGATTTTATCGGAAAGCGAAGAGGAGGAATAATTGGTCCCTTTGGCTTCCAATTTCCGCAATCATATGATACGAAATTGGAAAGTGAGTCCATTGCTTTTTCATTTTTCTTTCCTTTTTTGCGAGCTCATTGCCTTTCGTTTATTTCATTCTAAAGTACGAATTTTGAATTCATGGTCTTACGTTACTGAATATTGAAAATTATCTTGATATATGTGAAATAGGATATTTAATGTAAACTGCTTATGAAAAAGTTTCTTTTAAGGGGAACTTTTAATAGCAGAGACCGAGTTATGTATATTTGGCAATAGATTCTGATAATTTGTACTGCTGCTAAAAAGCTTAATCTTTTTGTGTATTAAATCTACAGAAAATGTTAGAATTAATGCTTCCAAGCTATCATTTCGCATAAAAATTATACTGTATTCGTGTGCAATATTAAAACAGACATTCTTACGATAAAATGTCAATAGTCCAAAGAATATGGGCTTGTTGAGAAGTATTCAAATAATAACTTCGGTTTAACTGTTTCCTCAAATTAGCAATATATTTTAGAAGTTCCGGTTTGGATTTGAAGGGTGTAATATTCCTCCGGCTTAATGATATCCTTGGCTTAACCATACATTCAATAGTCCATAGATAATCGTAAAATAGGGGTTAATTGACAAATATGTTGTAAATAAAAAATAAGAAAAGTAAAACTATGAAACCACTCATCCCCCCCCCCCCAAAAAAAATGGCATCGAAAATGATTTGGAGAAAATATATTGGTGCACGATACTTGAACATTAAAAATTAAAAATAAAAAAATAAAATTTTACAAAATAAAATTAAAATTAAAAATTTGTTGTTACTACTATTACGAAACACATTTCATAAAGTTTATGCGAATCAGTTTGGTTGTATACTAGTACATGTTCTTACGTCATACAAGTTAGGTATTTTTGTTGTGTTGCAATATCTAATATGCTTTATAGTCTTACAAATCAACCTCGTTTATAACGTCTCATCAGTTTTAACGTCATAAGAACTGTGGACCCTCCAATGTCGTTGTAACAAAGGTGATTGTATATATGTATTGGTGCTGTCGGTACAACTCATGTCTTGCAGTGCAGCTATGTTTAAGACGTCTTTGGTCAGCTGTCAAATACTGTTTTGTAAATCAACGTTGTTACTAGCAGAACGTCGTAAGTATACCAATTCAGTAAAAAAAGTGATTTCAGAAATTGAAAAAAGGAAAACTAATTTCCTTCATTCATAAACCTTAAGATACTAAAGAAAATGTAGCTAACTGGAAATTATAACACCAACGTGAAAAATGAATAATATTAACTTAGCGAGCTTATATATTAAACCTTTTACAGTAAAAATAAAGCGGCATTTTTAGCAATGAAAATACTGGGCATCAACTTTGATGAAAAAAAATTCACCTCTCTTAAGAAAAGATTTTATTACACGTTGAGTTTATTTAGTTTTAAATATTTAATTACGGTAAAAATGCATTGAATTAAACCTTGTCTTCCAGCCAAAAAAGAAGTATCATATCTGATAAACTGCATATTAGAGCTAAGTTGCAATTAGTCTTAATTATCATAACGAGCGAAAAACGTAGCTTTAAAGCGGTCACACAACAAGCAAAAATCTAAAGAAAAGGAAAATTTTAGCAGCTTTGAAGTAAAAATGTCCATTATTCTAATGGCAGTAAAGAGCGCTGTTACTACCCCCCCCCCCCTTCAGTCCCCCGCTTGCAGCTTGCTTCACATTTTCACCCCCACGGTAACGTTTCTACCGTGCAAAAACTAATCTGCCAGACGTACGGCTCTGTACAGGGTACACCAGGAGAAGAGCAACTAATTAAGACTAGAAACGGGAAAGATTAAAGAAAAGTAAACATTTTTCCGGGTAAAACGGGAGAGTTCATGTTCTTGAGGAGGGGGGGATAATTAGCGTTTGGTAGTGTCAACTGAAAAGCAAGAGAGGGAGGGGGTGGGAACCATAATTGAACATGCAGAAAGCATTCAGCGGTAGCTATTGCCGGGTGAAATTGCTTAAAACTCTTTTCTTTACATTGGAGAAACAATTAGGCGATTTGCAGAAAACTTTCATATGTTAAGTAAACATCTTTTATAGCACACTGCTCAAGTATGTTTTCGAACTTGCTACAGTTGCCCTCTGTTATTATTATCTAGACAAGTTCAATTTATTTAGATTAGCATGTAGAATTTCGATAATGAGACCTAGAAACGAATGATTCCAATTTGAAAACGTAATTATCCAAACTTTAATGCGCAAAAAGATCTGTTCTCCGTCCCTTTTCTTCCTTTTCCTTTATTTCTTTCTTTTTCTGATTTTTTTTTTTTTGAGAAATATATGTTGTTTAAATTTTTATTTTGTATTTCTTTATGCTTCTAGAAACTACAACGGGGAAAGGAGACTGGAACATGCACTTTATTAAAAACATCTATAGGAATATACCTTTGCTAATAAATGTTTATCTATAGTTTTTAATTAGAGATAGGAATTGTCTATGCCTGGTATCTTGATTTGAGTCTTCTAGACATATATTTTGATCTGCACCGACTAAATCAGATTCTTCACTATATAATTTACATTTACCCACTCTCTTTCCACTTTTTGCGAGGAATGTTAAATTTAATTTTTGCCCCTAGTTTGTACGAAAATTTAAAAAATAAAAAATAAAATAAATAATTTTGAGAGAAAATATTTACCTTAATCGGTATAGTAGAATGAAGAAGGCAATATTACTTTGACCCCCCTTCTCTCTGGAATTTGATAAACCAGCGTTTATGTAATGAGCTACGTTTTCTTGAACAGTATATGAAAATTAATACGTGTTTGTCATGCAGTTTGTTAATCTTTTAAAGTTAACAGAAAGAGGTGTTAAACCTTTATCCGAATCTCCGAAGCCAAGCAACCCAAAATCGATAATTTTATTTTTGCAAATACAACACTTTTCAACTAATTAATTACTAATCATACTCTTTAAAAGACTTGAAGGTTAAATCTAAATTATTTTTATATGCGAGTGTCTTCATCTTGAGGGAAAATTAGTTTGTTTTCAAAATAAGCAAAAGTAAAACCAAAACTCCCGCAGTATTTTGCAGTATTACTTTTAAAGTAAATGCTATTTTAACGTGTTCCAACAAACCTATTTGAGTTGTTTAGAAATATCTTTAGATTCTCAATCTTGATTTGGTGATATGCTTTTACCAGTTAATTGTTTGAAGATATTTTTATTCATTTGAATTATACAAAAAACCATGTATATAATTATTGGATAAAACTCTGGTGAACAGTTAATGATAAATAGTTTTGAGTTCTAAACCTCGAAAATCTCCACAGATCCTCCTGTTATATTTTTTTCTTTTGGAATCATTTCTACTGAACTGTGACATGGGCTTTCATTAAATCAAGCCCCAAGTAGTATAAAGGCTAGAACTCACCCTCAATGATGAATTGCTATTTTCTATATTCTTGAAATGTAGAGCAGGAATCTTATAAGGGAAACATTAGTTCACTAATACAAAAGCTATAATTGTGAGCAGCAATTATTTAAGTAAGCTTATTAAGTATTACGATTTGCTTATAAAACTTCCATAACCTTGTATAAAACTGAATTTTACACTTTACAAGTGTTCACTTAACGAGTCAACCACTATAACGTTCTGAAATAGCATCGGATTATTATAAATGGAAATTCACGTAAAATGTATTTAACTCGTTGGAAGATATGTTCCTGTGTAAAGATTTGAACTTCGCAGTATATTTTATGTGTTCAAATAGGGTAGTGTCAAATCAGATTTGCATAAGATATGTAAGTTACCTCAAAAGGAAAATAAAAAAAACTTCTTAACTGTAGAGAAAAGTGTTAACAGATACGCGTATTATATTTTAAATCCATGATATTTATTTCTCGTTAAGCATCCCTCCACCCCCCCCCCCCCCACCCCACTTCTGGTGGAAAATTTCTCGTGCTTTGTTTATAACTTTTTGAGCTTAAATGATTCTTGAACTTCATTTCTATAATTTCAGATACTTCGAATTTATCTCTTATTTACTAAGCATTTTCATAATTATTAGCTGTTTATTTCTTGTAAATTTCTAAAGTCATCACAATCTGGTTAAGCTATATGTTATTTCTGATAATCAAAGCATTATCAGTTTGTTTGATTTAACTTAATGATTAATCAATTTGGCACTATATAATCAAAAATATAATTAATAATTCATTCATATAGCTTTACTTTCTCAAAATTTGTACAGCCGCTTCTTTAACATTCTATGACACAAAGAAACATGATAGAAAGAGCTGAACCATATAAACATGCGTTTTGTAATGATAAATACAACGAAAAAGAAAGAGCAAGTGAAAGTATATTGTTGATTTTCTAGTAAACCAAATGAATGTAACCAAACGATATTGCAAGATCGTGAGGGGAAAAATATGCAGCACTAAATGGAACGGTTTTGTTTTCTTGAAGTAAACTACGAAATATTGCTAATTTTCGTATTTTTGGAATTCTTTCCAACATGTTGCTCGCATTCATTAGTGTAACAAAATATACCTCCTGCTAATAACTTTAATAAGTTGATATTTATCATGAAACAAAATTGGTCTTCATTCAAAAACTTCCTACAGTTAAATGGATTAATTATGCAGGAATTTCCGTCGCGTTTTAGCTAAACTTTTTGAGTTCTGTCACCAAAAACGTGCATTTTCAGCAGAGTATCGAAATTCTTCATTCCCGTTATGAGTAATTAGCGACTTTCATTGGTAATTCAGTGTTGCGTGAAAAATAAATTGAATTCATGAAATACGCAGAGAAGAGGGGAAAAAAAGAAGCCTTTCAGAATAGTTAAGTGGCTAAAAATCGCGGTGGTGTCCCAGCTTCGAGCAATAATAAGCCTTAATTACGAAATAGAGCTAGTAAAAAGCATCATTTTAGACTCGGGAATGACAATCTCAATTTACTCTTCTATCGTTGTGATGAAATAACCTAGTGCAGTTCCGTCGGTAGTAAAGAAAACAAGTCCCTGTACTCTACCTAGCGTTTAAGACAGCCATTAAACGGGCTAATTTGTCGAAGGTTTCTTTGGATGTGGATGCATCTTTGCCTTTATATACCGTTCGATATTCTGCTCTGCAATATGTTAATTGGTGTCTCAAGCGAACAAATATGAAACATTACGAAAATGCGAAACATATTAAGTTGCTAATTAAAGAAAAGCTGCCTTTTTTTTTACATGTCTGCGCATAATCTGAGCGCAAGCTCCTTGATTGCAACTCTTGAAAAGACGATTTTCACCATCCCTTAATTATTGTAATTTCTTCTCTAGAATCTTGTCATAAGGAAAACAAATTAGTCGCCGGTTTTTCCCAAGGCACCGGCCGAAATGATAAATTAGCATTCTGTCAGTACTGTCTCACCTAACAAGCTACTGCCTATGCCTTTCTTTTCATAATCCAATTAAAATGTCGCCAAACACGCATTTTGGTAAGATGAATAGTTTCTTCTTTAAGCCTTATGTAGAGGCAAAGTTTTTGAGGAATGGGATTAAAAAGTTGTTCGGCTGAAATTATCGTCTTTTGGAAATAATTAGCAATTTTTTTTGACAGCCCTTATGAGGTGATTACTGGAAAAGCGATAGTTGAACAATAAGCTCGTTTTCAATTCTTTTTGTCATCTTTTTTTTCTTCCTTCCTTTCCATTGTTGTGTTTTATTGAAACGTAAAACATTGTTAACAATTAATGATGCCACACAGAGACTAGTGTGGGTCACTTCTGTGGAAGTTGCATTCATAATCAATTATTAAATAATGTCTTGAAGCAACGTTCGCTCGCACGGAAATGGCGTTAAGAAAAATGAGCATTTTTATGTTTCCAGCAATGGTTAATTGAAATCAATCAGCATTTTTGAGCTCATGAGAAATGTATGCATTAATAACAACGCAACCGTAGTGTTATCTTAATTTCAGTGTTCTATATGCTATATGATATATGCAAACATTGACGTTTTATCCAATTACTTTAACTTAATAAAAGTAACAGTAGTTTTTTTTTAATTATTTTTCAATAAACCTGAGAAAAATGAAATTAAAATTACTTCTTTTTTTTCGCTTCTTGGTTAAAAGTGATATTTTTATCATTTAATGCTTCGACATTAATATCATCGCTTTTGTATGAATTGTACTATCACATTAAAAAAAATGTTTTTCCACTAAGCATACAATTGAAAAAGACTTGCTTTTGTGACTTTATTACAAAATTTTATGCTCGGAATAGCTACATCTATCTTAGCCATGATTTGTCAAAGCCCTTATCATGATTCTGCATTTAAAAACCACTATCACCAATATTTATTTATTTGTCTACGTGTTTTAATTTTACTGTAAATGAGAATGTAGTTGCCAATACTGCGATTGTTACGAAAATTATCGCTCATGAATGTAAATGTCAATGCTTTTTCTAGCGGTTTTAATTATTTTGCATTACTTTTTCATCTTGCCCTTTCACAAACAACTTCGAATTTCATAATTCATTTTAAATTGTTTTTTCTTCGATACTCGCATACAGTATATACAAATTTATGAACGAAATACAATTTACATTTCACTAAAATGTTGTCAACAATGTTATAATGTATGCGATAAGCGAATGTTATTTGATTGACGGAAGAATTGTAAACATTGGCTGTTCAAAGTTATATTTGTAATTGATTCATTGGATACTTTTATCTTCCGTTTTTGGACAGGACTTCAAAAGTTATGTTTAGAAGTAGTATCGATGCTTGAAAAATGATTTCATTTTTTACTTTTTAGAGCAATTTACAGTTACAGGACTGATAGTAGTTTCTTTTTAGCCTACTTTTCCCTAAAAATAAGAAATAATAATAATAATAAACCATGAAAGAAGGCTTAATCTATCGTAAAAATATCGTTAAAAATAAAGAAAAGTCAAAAAAAAAAAAAAAAGTGAAGTAATTAAATAAAGATTGAAAAATAAAAATTTGAAAGTAGGGCTTTGAGGGGGGGGGGATGTCGGTCTATCGGTCTGCCCCCCCCCCCCCCCGGAATAACTTTTGAACAAACTGTCCAATTAGAAATATTTTTTTTTATTTTTTATTTGCATTCGAAAGATCTCGGCGCAGATATCTCGTTTCCATGTTTTAGGGTCAGGTGGGGTAAAACGGTCACAAAATCCACGTTTTTCAATTTTCTTTGCCAATAAGTATAAGAATTTGTTCAAAATCTTCAGATTGTTTGCTTGTTATTTTACATTACATTATTAAAGAACAGATTGCAATAAATTTTGAGTAGAAAAAAGTTAAGTAAAATAATTTTAAGACACCTTCTTTCTGGGATGTAGGTATGACCCCATGGGGTGGGGTAAAGTGAGTAGTGCATGGGGTAAAGTGGTCATAATTGGAAAAAAATCAATATAAAAGTATTAATAACCATAACACTTCAAAATACTCCACAAAGGTTCATTTTAGAACGAAAACAACTTTATTTCCCTCAACTGAATTTATTTAGGTCCTCTATTATAGTCAAAAGTTAGCCTCGTCTTCGTAACGTCTCGTAAGGTACTTCAGACTCTTCAGCTGTTGCATATATGGTCTTAAAACGAAGTTATGTACCAAAACATGTTAGAATACATAATCGCAGGTGTTCTTGGGTTTTAATCCGTAAATATTAGATTTTATGTCTGCCATTTAACTCAATAGATATAATAAAACATAAATATGAAATTCAAAATTTTCCGTGAAAAAATTTAAAATAGCTTTTAATTGATGACTAAATTACTTAAATAACATATTAAGAAAACATTGCTAATAAGAGAGTTCTGGATAATTATAGCTTATTAAAAATCAATGGGAGAAAAATACATATTTTAACCTAGCTATTTCTATTTCTCTCTCTCTCTCTCTTTCATGTATTGTTCTTGTTCGAAGCACTGCTAGGTTCTGAACATTTACAGCTTAATAATACTTATAATAAGGCTGTTTATAAATGAATCAGTTATAAATGAATCATTGATACTTGAAAATTCTTTTATTAAAAGTGCTTCTAAAATTTTTTCAATACTAAACACATCATTGTAAGAAGACTATTATAGTAATTTCAATCTCTATTGCATTTGAGCTCAGTTGTGTTAGTTCCGGTTTACTAAAAAGTAAATTTAAAAGTTTTTTTTTTTAGATAACACAGTATTAGTGAAATTAAAGTATAACTAACATCTGCCTCGTGGCTTAATTTCTAACAAAAGAACTGCGAGCACTGTAGTCTTCAAAATTAATTTTCTTCCGTAAACAGTCTGAATTCCCTCTAATAGTTCAAAATTGAAAATAAATATGGAAACTGAGCTACTGTGCATTCCTATGCAAGTTAATCCCTGGTCTACCGCATAAATTAACCTAAAGTAATTTTAGAACATTGGTGCATGTTAAGCCTAATACTATGACCACTTTACCCCATCTTACTTAAACTACAGTAAAATAATATATAAACTAAATCTATTTTCACGGTTAGTGAGGATGTATTTTTGAGATCTGTGCACTGTAAAAAGAAATCAGGAACGTTACTTGGAAAGTGCTAGGCACCTCATGTGCCTAATTTTTACCAGTAACTTTCCTGGAATTAACCAGGAACCTTTCTGAATAACTGGGAAAACTTCCCACAGAAAGCCAGTAACTTTCCTGGAATTAACCAGGAACCTTTCTGAATAACTGGGATAACTTCCCACAGAAAGCCAGTAACTTTCCTTTAATTAACCAGGAACCTTTCTGATTAACTGGGAACACTTCCCACAGAAAGCCAGTAACATTCCTGGATTTAACCTGGAACCTATCTGAATTCTAAAATTTCCCACTAGAACCCAGTACCATTCCCAGAATCATTTTTGATGATATAACTAACAATTTTAATATCTTAATAGTTTTGATAAGTAATTTTTGTACATTTCATGAATTTCAAAAGTTAACTCATTGTTAACTTTTGAAATTCATGAAATTTACAATTACTTGGCAAAAGTTTTAAGATAATTTAATTTTCAGCTATATCATCAAAAATAATATTGATACCTCAGAAGCATCCCTCAAGTATATAAGTAGTTTCCAGATATAAGTATTGGATTTCTAGAAACTTTTCTGAATTCTTCAAAATACATTTGTGGTTTAAAGAGTCCAAGATACTTACCTTGCAATGAGTACATATCTGAAGCCTATTTATTACCTGTTTTAAGAATTTATTATTTACCTGTAAACATACTTAATTTTAACATCAAACTTGTCCATAATTTCTTTGTAAATATAGTAGGACTTAATTTTATTCTAATTGTTTGCAATATGAATAATTACCAATCATGTTAAAACATAAAATGTTATGACGTTTAGGTATTAAAAAAAATAAAAAAAGCTTGCAACAATTAAAAAGCGATTTATTAACAATTGTTTTTCACTTCTCTGCCATTTCCATGGTTATTAGTGTAAGTCGAGATAAAATTGAAATAATGAAAACATTGGTTTTGTGAATTGGTAGCTGCAAATAGCACATATCAAGTTTAGAATTTAAAATATTTTTTAAAAAATTGTGACCACTTTAAGTTCAATTTTATCCAATAGTATTTTGTTAAAAATAAAATTTTTAAGCTTTCAGGAAATTACCAATTAAATCAACTGAAGTGAGATTTAATTGTTGCCACATTTTGTACAACCATAGCTCAAGTCATAAAAGTTATAAATAAAATTACCCTTATATCCATAGTTTAATATAATGCACAAAAATTAAAAAATGAAGTTATCAAAATTATTATTTGTTAAGGTCAAGAATAATATCTTAGTATAAAGTGTTCTGCAAAAAAAAAAAAAAAAAAAAGGATAAACAACAAATTTAGACAAAAAATAAACAGCAAATACAAACATTTTTAAATGACATTTTTTAATCTCTAAGTTCACACAACACCTACATATAAGTAAACATAAAAATGGGATTTTTATATGAAACTACTTTACAAAATAATCATTAAAAAAAAAAGAGGCATATGTATAAAATGTGACAGGCCATCTTACAGTCTTGCATGGGTGATTCTCTGTACAAAAACCATTTTCTAAACTTAACATAAAATTTTTGGAAAAGGTATGCCTCTCCCCCCCCCCTAATAAAAAATATAAATTTTATAATTAGATGAACAACCACCCTTATGTAACAATATATAAGCTTGAAATAAATAAATAAAAATAAAATTAATGAAAGCATTGTAATATTAATTCTGAACTCATTTCCCCACTGAAACAGTACTGCTTGTTAAAGTTTTAAATACTTTGCTCATCCCAATGTAGAAAGAAAAGCACAGATATTATTCGCCATGATAGTTGAACATTGAAGCCAGCACTCGTTGTACAGCAGATCGCAGACCATAAGCTTGTCCCCAAGGAAAACTAATTTTAAAAGGGACTTTTATATCAAATTTTAAAACTGAAAATTATTAACAATATGACTGACAGGCATTGTTAACTGGTATTGGTAAAAGGATGGAGTCAAACCTCCCCAAGAATAATCTCATTCAAAAAATAATTTAAAAAATGAAAAGATGCAGAAAAACATTCGTCTTCAAGGGATGCTCAAAATACTAAATATGAGAACAAAATGCAATAAAAGAACTTGAAAATATTGCTACTGCTTTACATTTTAATATGTTTGAAAGTACATGTGTAGAGATTCATAGATTATTGTGAGTAATGAAACTATTTTAACTGCTTCAAACAAAAATCATGTACCAGATTTGTACCCTTAAACTAAAATTACAAAATAATAATGAAAAATATTACAGTTACATGAGCAATAAGTATATACTATGCAATTTTTAAAAAACATCAAGCAATTTGTAATAATTGTGTATCAAATGAGATTTAGTGTGCCATACTTCTAGTTAATCACAGTTAAATAATGTATATAGTTAGACTAAGATTGCTTTAGTTTTTTTTTTTTTTTTTTTTTTTTAGAAATTTAATTTAAATGTTTGGAAGTTTTTTGCTATGTATAATTTCTTTTTACAGATTCATTTTAATCAAATAATTATTTCGAAGGAAGATGCCAATATTAGTAAAGCATTTTAAAAATAGGTTTCATAAATATTTTACATTACAGCAGTAATTTTAGCTAAACATAAACATAATGCATACAACACTGGATTTTAGATCTAATGGAAATTGGAGAATTTGCAACAGCATCCCTCTCGCTATCCCCTTCTGGTGTAAGAAAATCTGAAACGGTTGGATTCACAGCTATAATTTCAGATTGTAACCCTGGTCAGTTTTAATTGCTATTAAAAGGGCTGCATTTTAACTTCAGTCCTCAAAGAGCAAGTGGCAAATGATTTTAACCAACAGGAAACATGATATACACACATGAGGCACTTTTCAAGAACAAAACATACTAAAATGCTATTGCTGCCAAAATTATAATATAATTCATATAATATATTTTGACAAAAGCTTCAGCTTTCAAATCAAAATGTCTTTAAGAAGTTTCATCAAAAGAACAAGCTTAGTGTGATCAGAGCATTTTGGAAAGCTTTATACATCATAGTTTAAGGGAAAATATACTAATAAACACAATAAAATCCTCAAAAATATAATTAGCATATCATTTTCAGCGAGGAGATAAGGCTGATAAAGAAAAGAAGATCTTCATCATCCACTTCTGTTCCGTCTTCCATGTAAACGGTTACAGATGATGCCATCACAGCTTTTAGTAAGCTCCATACCTGGAATAATCTTGCCATTTCTAAAAAAAAAATTTGTAACTTTTTAAATAATATGAAGGCATGAGCTTCACATCACAAACAAAATTGGTTGATGCATTGGCTGGTACAGCTGGTGACTATTCGCCAGTATAAAAGGTGGATTTCTGAATTGTTTACAGTATCTAGCAACTTATCTCTAGAAATGGTGTTTTCCCTCGAATCTGAAACACCAATACCTAATAGGATTTTTCTATTGTTGATTCAATGAGTTAGTTTTTTGCCCCAATCGAATAAAGTCTGAGAATTCTTTACAGCTTTTGCTTGCTGGAGGATTGTTTTTAGGGATGTACCAAGTACTCGGCCATTACTGGGTAGTTGTAAAAATTTCATAACTTTTTTAAATATTACTAATAGTAAATAAATTTATAACCTATTTGTACAATAATATGCAATTTTTGTATGTAATATGCAATAACTAAAAAAAACTGAAGTATATAAATTATTTTAACGTTACGCAGCTTATATATTAGTAAACTTCATATGCTAATTCGACTATTTATTCCATTTTCTATGTTTTGTTTGGTACTATCTTAAGCTGTACGAGTAGCGGCCAACATGTTTGATTTAACCAATTGCTGAAATATCACTTTATAATTAATTACAAAAAATTAAAAAATGAAAAGAAAATATATAAAAACATAAGTGCGAATATAGACTTTTTTCTTTGCGGGGGGGGGGGGGGTGATTATGAGGCCTTTTACATTATTGAATGAATTTTTACTACAGCCAATAATCATTTTTGATAAGCTGATTTTTAGAAAGAGTTATAATGTTTAAAGAATTCTATTTTGGAACTCTTACATTTATTTTCTGTCAATAGTTTATTTATTAGTTTATGTAGTTAAAATGTATGTTTTCATTTCAATATATTCAAAATTCTTCATGGGTACATCAATATTCTTTTTTATTCACAAATACTCGGGATTCGGTACTGGGTAGAGTACTCGATACTACTCAAGACATCCCTAAGTGTTTTTAATGAAGAAGGTGACTTTGAATGCTTTGATGATTTACAGCTAGACAAACAGATTGTATTTACTAACTACTGCTGAATATTTATTACTGTCCCAAAATTGTATGGAAAAGAAATAATAATTCGGAATTCTTATTCGCAGACCACACATTATTGTGTTGATCTAAATAGATGTCTCGCAAATGTTTAACCTATTAGAAAAATAATTAAGCCACAGCTCAATGCATTGCAAATTTTTTAAAAAGTATGCTTAATATGCAACATTTGTTTTATAAAATAGCATACAACACAAAAATGTGCATCATAAGATTTTTTTTGGTTATAATTAATCATCACAATCACAAAACAATCTTTCGCTAGTTTCTGAAACTTTTTTGTTTACATCACTATTCAGTGATACTTCGCTGATGAAAATCAGATGAAGCTGTTCTTCGTTATAAGCTAGCTAGCTGCAAATAAACTTCTCTAGAGCCGTATCAATTTCAAAGTGTTGTATAAACAAACAAAGCGAGTGTTTTCGCCCCCTAAAGAGTTGCTATTAATATAATTTTGTATGTAAAATTTAATTTTTAATCATTAAAAGCTAAAATAAAAAAAATTACATCAATTCCTTTATTTATTTCAAAGCTATAGCTTTTTATTTTCCGTATGTCCACTTTACCCCATTGACCACTTTACCCCACCTGACCCTACTTTTTGATTTGAACCATTTTTCGTTCAATTTTGAACAGTTCAAAAAATTTTAACAATAGCGTTTATGGGAAAAAATGAAGCAAATTATGTAAACTCTGATCACAAGATCCAAGCTGTTCTGAGCAAGCTTATTGGGTGAAGCTCTCTGCTTGAAATATTGATTTGAAAATTTTTGTTCATATTTGAACAGTTCGAAAAAATTAACATAGCGCCTAAGGGGAAATTTCAATCCTATATAAATCATGATCTAACAAACCGATTTGTTTGGAACAAACAGCCTATTTTCCTTTGGAAATTTTTGATCGGGATTTTTAAGGATATATTTTCGAATGAGTGAATGATTAAATGACTGAGTGAAGGAATGAATGCATAAATGAGTGAATAAATTATAAAATAAATACGGAAGTGAATAAATGATAAAATAAATAAATGAGTGAATGAATAAAAAAATAAATAAATGAGTGAATGAATAAAAAAATAAATAAATTAGTGAATAAATACATGAATGGGTAAATGAATGAATGAATAAATGAATGAATGAATGAATAAATGAATGACTGAATAAATGAAAAAAATGAATGAGTGAGTGAATGAATATGTATTAACCATTGAAAAAGGTATATTTGAAGCAATTAAAAACTAAAGCTAAATGAGAAAGAGAGAGAGAGAGAGCTATATTATAAATTTGAAGTTGGGTGTATACGGTAAAATAGGCTCGTATAGTTCTAGACGGAACTTCTTGATTTTACTGTAATCCTGATTTAAAGCCTTTTTTTTTCGTCTTTATTTTCTTTTGTGCTGATTATTGAATTACTTTTTGAGACACATCAGTAATGCACAGCGAGATAAATTTTGTTTTCGTCCCCCCCCTCCCCGCCCTTATTCCACAACCATCTTATAGGAATTCTCCACTAAATCTAAGCAGCAATCGTTCCCTACAAAGCTTATTTGTGTATCGAATTTCATTTGATTCCTTGCATTACGTTTTGAGTTAGAGCTCCCACAAGGTATTCACCTACATACAGGCACACACACAGACTGAATTAATTTTATATTTTTTTATAGAAGCCTTCATTCACAAATCTTATTATAATTATTATTAATATTCCTGTTTTTTGGCAATCAATTCTTTTAAATAATGAATTTTATATTTCATCATTCATTTAAAACGGAAATATCAAGAGAAGCATTTCTAATTTAAACGAAAAGTATTAGTTTTCCACCTATACGTTTTATTAAATAAATAGGTAAGGAATGTACGAGAATGAATTTTAAATACCCTTTATATATTAAAAAATAAACAAATAAATTTTGAAAATTCCTTAAAAGTGTTTGACTAATTAAAAGTTTGGGTTAGACAAAAAAAAAAAAAAGACATATAGAGTATGAATATTCTTAAAATCTGTTAAAAGTGTATGCAGTTCTCGATTTTTTTAACTGTATCGATTGAAAATAGCAGAAGTAAAATTGTTTGCTTCCTATTGGGTTAGGAGGAGTGGGGGGGGGGGGGGGGTGGATTAGAAATCCTAAAAATTACGTCAATCTCAGATTTAAGGAAATGACGTTTTAAGTAGTGTAATTGAAATTGTGAATTGTAATATGCTTTTCAAAAATAATGAGAATGTTGGTAACGAGCAAATTTTTTTTTCTGGCGATGATAGAGTTGTAGAAAAAGTAAATTGTTATACAATGTTGATCAAAGCTCGCTGTGGTTTCAGGCAATTTGGTTAGCAATTTTATTCATTTGTTTTGAAAGTTCGCTTATTAAACTAGCTGATCTTCACGCATTGTGAATACGAAAGGTTGCATGGGTTAATCTTCAAATCGTGAATTAATTTTACTTGTTGAGAAAATTCCAATGCTAAACAATAAAAGAAAAAGAAAGAAAAAAAATCAAACTTGTTTTCAAGTATAAAGTATCCCCCAGTACTAAGTGTTGAAACTAAGGAAAAGTTTTAATGAGAAATGCAACAAAAACATGAAATGAAAGCATCTCTACGCCAGCAAGTTGTACTCAATTAACTTTGATGATGCAGTTCTCTAAATTAATGATTTCCACATCTCATAACAGTTTAAAGTGAAACTGATTAACTTTAAAGAATCTGTACCATTTAAGCTTAGAGCAATATTCCGAGCGTCGAGGCTCCCTACCCAACTCTCATATTCATCAAGAAATGCTGTCTCACGATCGGAATCTCGTGAAATTCAGAAAATTTGTAGCGAATTTCATTTCGCTTTATCTATTACTCCCGCTCCCGCTGAAAACTTTTTCATTTCCAGGAAAAAGAGACAAGAGAAAAAGCCTCTAAGACACACGTCGAATTAAAACCGAGGGAGATATGCCACCGCATAAACGTGCTGGCATGTGCGTAAAACAAATACAAAACTCCCCAGCCTTAGGAGAAGAAACAAACCACAAAACATCAAAGAAAGAGATAATCATATGTGGAGAAGGCTGCAGCGTCGGGATAAAAAAATAATAAATAAATAAATCAAAGAAGACAAGGAAGCAGGCTTTAAGACCCTACCGAAAAAGCACGGATCAGACCGCTCCATTACTTTAGATAAAATTAACAAAGAAGCAAGTTGTACTTTGGGAAGAAGGAACCCAGGCAACTCTTCCGCTCTTTGGAAATTAATTTGCCTCGGACAAGCAGTTTCAAGTGAATAAATTATTCATTGAAAGCGCTCATCAAACTTTCATGGCGAAAACCTTCACAAAGAACGCACCGCTACTACATTTGAAGGGGAACTTCACTTCCCCGACGCAAAACTCGATGACAATTTCGGATCGCGCTATCTCTCTTTCTCTGTCTTCAGCCCTAGAAAAGCACCTCCGTGTAAATGGAGAGATACACGGGGACCCGGATCAGATTAATTGATTAGGTATACATCAAAACTGTATTTACTAAGGAAATTAAATTCCTCTCTTGATTGTGTCTTTGAGATTAAATCGTCGCATCGGAGTAGTGGAGAGGAGATGCAGGGGCGGCGTGCGCCCTTTTTGGCTGACTCTTCCGAGAGTAGGAAAGAGTTCCCCACTTTAATCTCCCCTTCAAACGCTTTAATCAAAATGAGAATTTCCTCTTTTTTGTAATTAATGCGGGTAAAAACACCCAGCGCTGAATAATTGACTGTTAATGAGCGCCGAGTGCCTAATCGAAGGTTAAAAGTGCCAAAGCCTGAAGGAAATTTGTTGCCACTCTTTGCTTAGAGCTGAGAATTCAACTCACTAAGATTTAATTAGTGGCTGAATCAATTAAAACAATTAGCATTCGATTTTTGCTCATTAACTCCTGTTTTCGGCGATGGCATTTATGGTTTCTTTCGAAAAGGTAAGCTTTTCCGGGATAGTTCAGTATATGCCTATTCTTTTCTTTTATACCGAAAATTATTTATTTTTTTATACATAAAAAATATTACTGCTAGAGTTGCATAATCTACTTATGCTTTTTAATTTATGTTATAAATGTGTCATTGATTTTCATTTCTTTATTTACTTTCCTATCCCAAACAACACATGCTAATTTCCTCTGAAAGAAATTTGTTCTGGCAGTGAAACTATGCAAAGTATTTGAATAAAATCTAATATTAATTTTATCCGAAACAAACATTTTAGTTTCAATGGAATTCAACTCACTAAGGTAAAATTAGCGGATGAATCAATTAAAAAAAATCATTTCATTTTTTTTCTTAATTACTTGTTTTGCCCAACGGTATTTAAACTTTCTTTTGTATTCCTGTGTTGCCCATCTTTTATCTATAGATTTTTCGTTATGAAACCAAAAGGTTTTTTAAAAAAAGGCAATAGAATCGATAGAATTTTATAATTCACTTAAGCTTTAAATTGATTTTAGAAATGTTTTATTTACTTTTTTTCCCGCATATTAAATAACACATGATTGATTTTTACTGAAATAAATTCATCAGAAAACTAAGACTGACATCGGGCCGCAGATCAAAAGCAGGTTCTTAAATAATGATGATTTAAAAGGGATGTACATCATTGAAAAATTATGAAAAGAAGCATATAAAAAATGTCATTAACATTCAGTGTCTTTGCAGAAACAATGAAAAAACGAATTGATCTAATCAACAAACTAAGATTACTTTCTCTTTTTACAGAGTTATGAGTATAGGGTTTTCAACTTTAATTCAGTAGTTGACTATCGTTCAAAAAATGACTTACAAATTTATTAGGCTTTCGTTCTGTTTTGGAAACAAGAAAAAAGCTATTTAAAGTAAAAAGCTACTCTGAATTAAAATATTAATGGACATGTAACATAATTTAGTCAAGATTTGAAACAATGGCAGCGAATCTAATTTCAAAATAACATTTTATCCTTAATTAATGTTCTAGTTTTAATGTCAAAGTATTACAATCGATAGCTTTAATATATAATAGTATGTACTAAAGCACTATAGTACAACAAAAGATAAAAAATAAATTTGTGGTAAAAAGTAGGTATCTCGCGCATGAAAAGACTCCGTTTTTTCGGTGTAGTCTTCCGATCTGGTGAATATTATCAATTGTAACCAGTTTAAACCATTAAGTTAAAATGGCTTATCAATATTCATTCGTCCACTTTTCATTGAACAGTAAATTATTCATATTACGTGAAAAGATATTCATATTGTACATAAAAAACATACAGATTATGTAGGAAAATATTCATATTCTACAAAAACAATATAAATATTATTTAGTTAAACATTCATATATGTATATATATATATATATGTATGTGTGTGTGTGTATTTAGAGTACTTTTTTACATAATATTTATAACGTTTCTGTATAATAAATATATGTTACTGTGAATGTCCGAAATCGGAAAATGTTCGCAATCACCGGTGAATGTCGACATTCACCAACTACAGAATGTCGACATTTTCCGATTTCGGACATTCACAGTAACATATATTTATTATACAGAAACGTTATGAATATTATGTAAAAAAGTACTCTTACTACACGAAAAAAAGTATTTATATTATTTAGAAGAGTATTCATACTGTCCAGAAAAACATTCATATTATTCAGAAAAATCGTTATTCATATTATTACCGCAACATTCGAGAAGAGTATTGGAATATGTTCGCTAATTTATCGTCAGATTTGCAAAAACTGTTGTAAAGCAACTTAATCATCGTCACTGCATAAAATTTATTGCTCACAGTGGAGCTCCTTAAATGCATAATAAATTTTCCATAAAACTGATGTTAAGTATGGTCATTAAAAAGCAATATTTAACCCAGAACAAATAACACAATTCCCATGTTCAAGCTCAGAAAAATAGCTCTTCATCGTTTGGTGTTGCTTTTAATGACTTCTCCCCCGGTTTCTCTATTAACGTTCCTGTGAAACATAACGTATTTGCAAATGTCATGGACAATAAAAAATTAAATTATTATTTAATTTGAACTGTACAACTGTTCTGATGACTTTTGAAGGGGAAGGGATCTAGGTCCATTAGCAATTTTAAGTACAGTTTTAAACATCAACTATTTATAAAGCAGATGATGAGCTCTTTAAATAGCTAATATTTTGCTGTAACAATACACACTTTTGATGCAATTTTATCATCAGCGCATCAAGTCATCTAAATTAAATCTGAATGAAGCTCAATTTCAACTGGCGGTCGTTCGGAGAAAAAGATGCGAAAGAACGATATGAAGACATTTGGATGCTTCCCAATTCATTTCAAGACGCTACATTTCCCCACGTACTCATTAAGTACGGATTTGCATTTTCGTTTGCCATGCTAGATGAAATGGGTGATTGTCTTTCGCAGAAAAGTGGCGTTAGCTTTGAAAAGGTTAAACTCGGTCTCAACTTCAATTTGTGACTGAAAAGAAAAAAAAAAGTTATTTTTTGGGAGTCACATGATTAATAACAGAAGGAAAAATTAAGTTCATTTCAACTTCGATTTCACGGTCTTTTTTTTTTTTTTTTTTTTTTTTGACGTTTGAGAATTTTGCTTTTTTCTTAAATACAGAAATTAACACAAATAAAAGACTTTAGTTAAAGCATTTTGGGAAAATTGAACCAGTTTCTCTTATGATACTTCACTTTTCATCAGAACTGGGCCCTGTTTTTCTAATTTTTAGCTCAAAATTTAGACGAGGAAAATAACTCGAAAATACAGTAAAACTTGGCTAAATTTTTAATTGCGTATTTTGGAGCTCATTTAAAATTTCGTAAATCCTATCATATCGAACAAAAATCTATTAATCGTAAATGTTAACCAACTTTGACACAAGATGGTTCGTGTTGTTTGCTTCAATCCCCTTTCATGCCCTAGATAAGTGCTATTTGCGTCAAATGTTTCAATGTGGTAATATGTAAAACGTGTTTTATAATCGAAAATCCTATTTTTAGGCATTTTTTTTTAACACTGTCCCTCATTTTTAAAACTGTAGTGTAGCCACACTTTATGCAAACCAGGCTGGTCTTGTAATGCGCCGTCTTTCAAACACATATACCATTTTGTAATAAAAACCAATCTAGAGCCGCTGACCTTCGAATGCCACCTACGAAGTGTTTTGGGGTTTTAGAAAGGAGATGCGAAATGCAAATAATGGTGCTGTCTACACGAAAAAAAGATGTACTCTATCACTGATTTTTTTTCCTAATAATAAAACTCAAATCCTGATTTCTTTTTCCATCTTTCAATTCCTCTAATAATGGGTAAAATTTATATTTTTTTATACGTAATTTTTTAAATAGGAAAACGCATTTCAAAGTATTTCTTTCTTTACCTGAAGTGATTAGAAAAAGTAGTTTGCTTTCAGAGAAGGACAACTCCCCCACCCCCGCCACCCCCAGTTACACTTCCGTTTCGATAGCAGATGTCCATGGTGCTGATAAAAATGGGGAAAAAATGCGTAAAAGAAACTGGACTTTGACGCAAAATACATTTGCACATTGCAACATTGAAACATTTGCCCTAAATAGCGGTAAATTTCGAGCCGAAGCAAAAGCCTGAGCTGTCTCACTCGGGAACTGGTAAACCGTTACCGTAAGACTTTCCTTTTAAGTATCCAATGAAAATTACTTGCATGTCCTTTTTCTGTATATTGAATCTACATTGAAAAAGAATGTTTGAAGGCTGGAAATGTGGATTTGTGAGTTTAGTAAATTGTTACTCATTAACCACTGAACCTTTTTGTTTTTTGTCGGCACATTTGACGTTAATTTAATTAATCTTCAATGTATTGTATTTAATATTTATTTGAAAAAGTATGGAAATTTGTGCTACAGAATTTGTTAGGTAGTTATTGTCTTGCGAGTAAGTTTTTATTGGTTTAAAATTCCCAATAAGGTTATTCTAAGGTCTTCTATTTACTAAAAAAAGTGTCTATTTGTCTGCTACAGCCATACGGCTGATTTTTATGGCATTTGGTGCAAAAATAACTCGGAAGTTCGGCAAATGGAGATTTTTCTAATGCTCGATTTTGTTATCTTTATTTAATTTAAAGCGAAATTCTCACATGCATTAGCTAATATGGAATCAAAGGAATTACAGCAGTTTTTTATTTTATTTATCAACTGAAAAGGCCTGTAAAAGCTACATTCGATCAAATTGATTTAGAATGCTTATAATAATCAGAATGCACGTTTTCTTGCTATAGTGTATTAGTTTAAATTTATTTTCCTAATTATGCTGTTCATAACATTCAAGAGAATTGTGACAATTTAAAATTTAAAATTCGACGTTTTCACTATAAACTGAAAATTATCATTATTATATAAAATAATATTTTAAAATTAAAAGACGATGAGGATTGTTTAAATTCAGTTAAGCATTGCTGAATTTCTTCATTAGAACTTTCCAAATTCATATTCAATTTTCTAAGACTTTTGTTTCACTTCCCCTTCTTCTTTTATTTATTTATTTATCTTTTATTATTTCCAAATTTCATATTCATAGTTATTATGCTGTTGTATTAAATCTTTGCAAGTAATAATTTCGAAAGCAAGTTCACTGAAATATTACGATACTACTTGCTTCAGGTGAACTCAATTGAACCAAGTTCATGTCTGTATTAACCGATACTGTGGCTAAAAGTTAATTAATGTCGTTAAGATAAATCACTGACATTTCTCTTAAGGTGCTTCTATACCAAATATAACAGCAATGTAAGGCGAAGACAAAATTATTTAGGGCATATCATTAGTTATACATAACTTAACCTCGTATTGACTGATTGGCATTTCTTATTGCGTCATTAAAATTGATTTTCCGTCAGGCGATCGTGATTTGTTGATGGCAGTATCCGAAAGGAACGTCATCGCTGTTAGGTTGATAACCATAGCAACAGTCTATTACGACGGATCAAAATGTCTTCGTCGCTTTTGGTGTGAAAGCACTCTTAGAAGCCACCTTGAACTGTTAAATGTTGCGGTATTTTAAATCTGATTCAATACTTTACCAATTGCACCACTCCAACTTAACAATTGATGCACCTGGCGAGTGAGCTTTACAAACATGAAGGTGTTATAAGCTTTACTCGATGGTAAAATTTAAAAAATATGTTTATACGTATTTTTTTAATCAAGCGGATCTGATAAGAGAGGTCCGGTATAAAATAGTTCGCTGCTTTCTTTTCTGTTCTCTTTTACTTTTTCTTCTTTTTTTTCTGTTCTTTTTTATAAATATACAGTAAAACCTGTAAAGTTGACCACCTTTGTAAGTTGGCCACCTGTCTAAGTTGCCCACTTTTGTTAGGAACAGAATTAGCCCTATATTATTTAATGTAGGAAAACTTTGTAACTTGACCACCTAAGTTGACCACCTGTCTATATTGACCACTTATGAAGGCCAAATTTGGGTGGGAGTATTATAAAATACTCTTAATAAGTTGACCGCCTAACTATTACTATAATTATTTTTTTATCTATTTTTGCAAAGATAAAAAAAAAACCTAAACAGCATCTCCAAAATATTTTTTATGCTATAATGTTAGACCAATATTTGTCTGGACGGATGAAACATGAATATAAAGTTTACCTAAACCTCTGTGTAAGTTAACCGTATGGGAAAACTGCTATGAGCATTCTTTTGTCTTTAAATAAGTTTCTTCATTTTCTTCTAACTAGTCTGGCCATTTTGATAAATTATGTATTTTTAGGGAATCTTTACCGTCAAATAAGTAACTTACATGATTAATAACATATTTATCTTTATTTTAACTAAGTACTTTAATTTTAAAGTTGAATAGGATACATTGTAAGCCATTTAGATAAAATTTATCTAAGGATATTTTAGATAGTTGTGAAAAAATAGTTAATTGCTAATTTTAAAGTAACGTTAATACATGAAGTTATATTTTAATTAGTTACAAATGAATAAACGCATAGTGCAAGAAATTACAAAAAAAGAAAAATCTCCACCCTCTATAAATTGACCACCTGTCTAAGTTGACCACTAATGTACTGCACCGCAAGTTTCACTGTATTTTGAAATGGCAGTAGATGCACGTTCTTAAAACAAAGAAATCAATATTAAAATCAAATGTGAAAATCGTGATGAGTTGGATTGAAATAAAAAATAAAAAACTGATATACTACTTATCTTTGCAATTCCAAACATTTCGCATCGTGAAAATTTAAAGGATTTTTTTCACAACTAAATGAATTCAACTTAGTATAGCGCTCTATCTTCTCCCAAGAATATATAATTTAAAACGATTAAAAGCAAAGCCAGCACTAAGGAGTTATGCGATTGGTGCGGTGTTTTCTGAATGAAACCCGAAATTATATCCAACGACTTAATGCGGCTGCGTACAATTCGTAAAAAGTCTCCATCATGAAAAATGTCACAAAACTTCAGTGTACTGTAGCCCTAGAATACTGCCAATGGGTAACTCCGTTCGATGCAGTCCGTTTTCGAAAGTAAAAATTTTCTGTAAATTACTTACGTATGTTTTTTTTTTAAATTTACTTACTTATATTTCTAATAATAATCATATTGTTATTATTATACTTTCTCTTTTATTATTGTTATTATTTATTTTTGTTATCATCAAAATTCTCAGGGTTTTTCCAATTATTACCTGTTTATATCTATGGCATCGACTTTTAAAATACTTGCTTTGAATAGTCACTTTCGCACTTAACAAAATGAGCTACTCTACTCAGACAAAAACCTGTTGCAATGAAATTTTGTCGTAATGTTATAAGCAGCGACACACACACACACAAAAAGAGCGCTGCTTTCAAAAATAGCGCGAACTGTTTGATACAGAAAATAAAAGGAGTAGCAGTAGAGTTTCCGAATGAAAAAAAAAGAGAGACGATCAATTTCTTTTTCATGTTAGTCATCATATCATCCGAAAAAAATTTATAGATCTCTTTGATCTTCCCTTCAAGATACAAAAGACAGAAGAGAGAAGTGCAATGAAAAGAAAATGAAAGTATTGTGCTCAATTCTTTTACGGAGGCTTCTCATTTTGTACACAGTACAGTAAGCATTGGAGTTCATTCTATTTATATATATATATATATATTTTTTTTTTCATTCGTAATTTCAATATATGGTCACTTTTTTTGGAAAGTGCAATGAGCTTAGTCAGAACCACTTTACCATAAATATTTTTAATTTACCACCACATCAAATTTACATATATTTTCCTGTATAGACATTTTCTACAGCATAATAAATATCTAGACAAAATATAACTACTCGGAATAAATTCTATGACCAGACTTTAGAAACTTTCGCAGAATGCTCTTAAACAGTGGTCGCCCAGCCTTTGAAAGCCACTGAGAAACGTTCCATTTTCAAATTCGGAGTTGATTTTTCCAACTACACATGGAACACATATTATAACACAAGTCTTGTTAGAAAATGTGCATTAGCTTAAATAAGCTTATTGTGTCAAAAAACATCAGAAGACCTGTGAAAATTTACGAAACAGGGTCAGGTGTGGTAAAGTGAGGGTATCATACAGCACATAAAAGATATAGCTTTGAAATAAATAAAATAATTGGTGTACATTTTTATTTTAGCGTTTAATAATCAAGAATTAAATGTTATGTTCACAGTTATTTTAATGCCAACTCTTTAGGTGATGAAAACAGTCAATTTGCTGTTTTATACAACGCTTTTGAAATTGAAACAGCTCTTTTAACTTCTCTCTGAGATTTTGTTTTAAAGAATTTACAGCAAATTGACGATGCAGAAAACTTTACACAGGTCTCAAAAATATTTCCTCACTAACAGGGAACTTAGATTTAGTCTATATATTATTTTACAGTAGTTTAAGTAAGATGAGGTAGTGGTCACAGTATTAGGCTTAACATGCACCGCTGCAATAAAATTAGTTAAGACTAATTTATGAGATAGACTAGGACTTAACTTGCATAGGAACTCACGGGAGCTTAGTTTCTATGTTTCTTTTCAATTTCATGCAAATTTTTAACTATTGGAGGGAAATCAGGATATTTACGCATGAAAAAAAGGTTTTGTTGACAATAGGGCTTTGCACTTCTTTTGTTAGAAATTGGAAGCCAAAAGGCAGATGTCAGTTAAATATTTATTTCCTAATAATGTATTATTTCTTAAAAATAACTTTTGAGTTTTCTTTATAGTAATCAGGATTAAACACAACTTATCTCAAATACAATAGAGATTGAAATGAATATAAGAGTCTCCTTAGAATAGTGCGTTTAGTATTGACGAATTTTTAGAAGCTCTTGAATGAAACAATTTTCTATTATCCCGGTGGAATAATTCCTTTCTAAACATACTTATTATAAATGTTATTAAACTGTAAACGTTTAGAACTAGCAGTATTTCGAACAAGAACAATACATGAGAGAAAAAAATTAAAAATAGATATTTTAAAATATGTATCTTCCTAACACTTTGAATTTAATAAGCTATAACTATAATAGAACTCTCGTATTAAGAACATTTTTTAAATATGTAGTTTAAGTGATTTAGTCATTTATTAAAAGCCATTTAAAAATTTTTCACTGACAATTTTGTTTTTCATAATTATGTCTTACTATATTAAATTAAAGAACATTCATTTTCCTTCATTACGTTTGCTAGAAATGGGAGCATGAAAACTGCACCAAGAGATGTTTCAAATTTGCTTGCGTTAGATGTGATTCAGGCAATAAGGACGACTTTTGTTTTTGTAAATGTCCTTACAAAATTGTTGACAGCTTTTCAAGTGACATTTATATGAAATAGTTTCTCTTTGTGCTATTACTGTGCCTTTTCAATTTACAATAAAGAATATGTATATTAAGCAGCAAGCAAGATTTATTAACTGTTTTACCATTAACAGCATAGTTGCAAAACTTTTCCTCCAAGTACATTTTCAGTAGATAGGAAAATGTTTTTCAACGTCACATGATCAGACCTAACCGTTTCCTGACTAAAACTATAAGTTATACATTTGTTAAAAAAAATATTTGTGCCAGTTGGTTGGTGATGGTGTGGTAAGTACAATGATACTCCGTTTTCCAGAAAATAGATTAAAATAAAAAATACAAAAATAAAAGGCCTAAAATAGTGATAATAATAATAAAAATAATAAGTATGAAGATAAAAATTAATGAAAGGCATAAAAATATAAATTTCCGTAAAATTTTCCCAAACACAAAAAGTGAAAAATTACTTAGTACTAAATTAGCAAAAATTGAAAGGATGGGAAAATGCAGCCTTATTAGAGGTGGGAAATGTGTGTGAGTCGGTCTGTTTTTTATTTTGTCTGCTCCCTCCCCCTAATGCACTTTAAAGGAATAAATCCGCTTATTTTCATTTTAAGAGAATCAAATAAAAGTTTTTTGTTGGAAAGATTTCCGAAAGTGTATTTGAACCCATCGTATGTTTTTTTTTCTCTACCCCTTTCTTTTAATTCAACAAATATTAGTTCAATTTTGAATAGTTCAAAAAATGTAACTTTAGATTCTATAAGAAAAGTATAATCAATGACATAATTCTTCGATCTACCAGCGTGTTCAATTCGGGCATTTTTATAAGAATGAACTTTTGAAGAGAAATACTATATGCATCAAAAAATAGTTTTTCGGCTATTTTTGCGCAGTTGAAAACATTTAACATTAGCGTATGCGGCCGCTATTCAAAACTTTCTATTTGAAACCAAGGACGCTAGAAATAAAACTTTTACACAAAATATTCGGGAAAAAAAGGCTCAAATTCTCAATTTCATTTAATAATTTAATTTAAGAAAATAGAAAAACGTTAGGAAAAAAGAAACTGAAAAAGAAAATAAAAGAAAAATACACATACTTCGAAATGATGAATATGTTATTATATCAACTTAGGAAATTCGAAACATTTCAAGTGTTTTGAATTTCAAACGACTCCAAAAGACACTTATTATGTGTTAAAAGAGCACAAAAAAAAGAGCTATTTTATATTTAATTTGCATTGATCGAAAATAAAACAATTTTATTTCATAATTTCTGCTCGTTTATTTAGAGCTTCTGAAATTAGTTAATATAATTTCAAGTCAGCATAAAAGTCATATTGGCTTGATATATACATGAATCTTTTTGTTATTATTATTTATTTATTTATTTTTGTTGTGAAGCAAAATTTTGTAAATGGTCTTGTTTTGTTTTCTCTGCTTTATTTCTCCAGTTTTTATTCGGAAAACTCAAATATTGCGTTTGAGTTTATGAACAGTCCAGTGTATATATACTGAAATCTTGTGCTTGAAATTATACAATTTTCTCTTTAAAATCTCGATACTTGAAATGTATTGAAATATGACACCTAAGAAATTTAGGGAATGAATGTGACATCATTTTCACCGTAACTAATAGTTTTCAATTATTTTATAAAAAGCTCTATTTTCCTTTGAAATACTTACCTTTAGCAATGAAAAGTAACGTATTAATATATATTTAATTTAAATGCGAAGATGTGGGAATGGGAGGGAATTGTATAGAAATAGGATAAGTTATTATCTAACATCAAAAATTTAAAGATTTTATGCTCTAGATACTTGACAAAAATGATCCCGGCTCCGGCGGTACTACACTCGGCATTTAATATTTGCAAAAAAAAAAAAAAGAAAAGAAAAGAAAGAAAAGAAGAAAGAAAGAAAGAAAAAGAATGGTAACATAAAACATATTATTTTCGCGAAACTTTTTGCGGTAGATGTTTCACAGAACAGTAGTGCCATCTAGAAGAGTTTCCTCAAACAAATTTCCTAAGGTTTGAAAAAAATATCTTTACGTCTTGAGTAATCATTGATTTAAATACCGGATCAAAAATGCAATTCCGGTAATCAGTATTTTTAAAAGGTTGTATCGGAAACCAAAATAACGGTATTGGGAATTTTTCATGAAAGATAGAAAAACACTACTGTGTCCTTACCATATTTATTAGTTTCATGCAAAAATGCCTAAATTATGAGGATATAAACAATGCAGTTATACAACATATAAAATACAGGGTTTGCAAAAGTTCGTAAAAACGTTAAAAAGTTATAAAAAGTGGAAAAGTAAGCAAAATAAAAAACGGTTTGCAGGTTTGCAGGTCACGGAATTTTTTTTTTTTTTAAGATACCAAAGATGCAAAAAAAAAAAAAAGAATAAGTAATAAAAAATTTAAAAAACAGACGATAGGTGCTGTGTCGTACAATAAGTGAAAGAAAAGACTAACCAATAACAAAAATAATACTACCAAATCATTTATTTAGCAATATGTGTTCCTTGTGTACCACCACAGGTGATAGCACATTGCCGGTGTGTTACAAATCCAGTAACGGCAGAGTGCAGCATGTCGGGCTGTATACATGACAGCTCTTACTGGATTGCATCATTCAATTCCAACAAATTGGATGGACGGGATAATTACGCCTGAGATTTTAACGCACCTCAGATTTTATTTATGTCTTTAATAAAAAAATCTCACCCTCCTGTACATTTAAGAAATTAGAAACAAAAATAATGTTACAAAAAAAACCCAAGAGTATTACAATGCAAAAAGGATCAAAACAGTTATTATTATAACTAAAAAGTGTAACTACAACATAAAAATTTTGTAATGTAATCTGGAATATGATATCTATTAGCAAAAAATGTAATTTATCAACTGTACATTTTTTAAATGCCATCATAAAAAAACATTATGATTCAACTGAACAGTCATTAAGCCTGGAGCGTGTTCTTGTGAAGATACGTACCAACGTAGCTAGAGGTCGGGCACTTAATTTTATAGCAGGAGTGAGGGGTGATAAAAAAAAGAAAATTAAACTTTTTCGCCTGCCTTCTTATAGGATAAATCAAGACGCTGAAGCATACATATAACCTTTAGTTATATTTTATTTTTCAACCTTTTTCATAATTAAACTGCAATAACGCCGTTTTTATCTTGCATGTCAGGATAATTATTTGTTGTATTCGTAGGTATGTGTGTTAAATATTTCGAAAATGTGTTAAACATTCGTTTTATATTTCCAAACTGTTCAAACATCTATATGTAAGTAGGCAAAGACAAAACAGTTAAGTACCATTTTCTTGTCAACCGAATTTCTTACTTTTTTTTATTTAGTTGCCATTGGCGAGTTATAGTGTTATCAATACAAAATGTTCGAGTAGCTAATTATTTTTTTCTCTCTCACTTTCGAAGTACATTCGAAGCCTTTTTAAAGAATTCTTTATTCTTCATCTTTTCATAATGTTCGGCAGTAGTTAACTAGAAGTAGTTAACTACTAGTTGCAACTACTTTTGTTTTGAACTAGTTAACTATTAGTTAAACTACTTTTTCCCCAACTACTAGTTACAACTAGTTTCAAAATTCCAACTACTTTCGAAAAAAATTTTTAAATCTATTTTTTGAAGAAAAAAAACTATTTTTTAAACATTAAATTATTTAAATTTTTAGCTTATGAATATTACTCACACTAATGTATTTTTTATATTATGTTATATAATGTAAAAGTATTCATAAAAAATCATAATATTTATCGCAGTATTTAGGCAAATTAGGAAAAGTTTTCTAATATAGTTTTTCTAATATAGTTAGTAGAAAGACCATTTAAAAAAATTAATTTTATGCTTCGTTGTAATATGCATATTAGTTTATTATTTCATTTACATTAGCAATTAAAAACTCCGCCATTGCAATATTATTTGGTATTATATTACCACCGGTTGGGAAACGCTGATCTAAAGCATGGGGGTTGGGCAGAGGGAGAATTTTAAATTGATATTAAGGGTAAACCCCTTTATTTTACAACAAACTAGACAAATAAAGAAAAAAGAATAGAAACGTAATAAACTTAATTCTTCACGCCTCAAAGAAAAAGGGAAATAAGCAAATAGTAATGTTTCACAATTCAATTTGTCCGTGGATAATTTGTTTAAATAAAATGTTTATTTGTTTAAGTTTCATACTCAATTGCCATGTTCACCATAAAAAAATCATTTCCTTTCGTAACTTTTCAAAACAATCAAACAAACAGAACAGTTAGTATGAAATCCAGACTGAACATATAATTTTTGCCAGTCTCTTTCCGAAGCAGGTCAAAAAGATTGTGTGTTATTTATTTATTTATTTATCTCCCCCTCCTTTGAGGAAATCAATAATCTTAATTAAAAAAAGTATACATACATATATAAATTGCTCCTTCAATTATTCAATCTTTGAATGTTTTACAGGAATTTCTTTAAAATTGTTTTAATGATTAAAAATAATATACAGTTGGATTATTAGGATTAAATATTTATGAATAAGCTTAAAAATGGAATTGAAATGAATTATACTTAAAACAAGTTAACTAGTGGTTAACTACTTTTGGAGAACAGTTAACTACTAGTTACAACCAGTCTCAGAAAAACGTAGTTAACAACTAGTTGCAACTACTTTTGGATGAGTAGTTGCCGAACACTATCTTTTCATTCATCTTCTTCCATCTATAATCTACAATATTTCTGCAATACTGTCAAGAACAAAATAAAAGAGAAAATGTAAATGTAACCTTATTAAATTATTAAATGAATGTCAAAGCAAATTAATACTATTCTTAAGGTGTCAGTCAATCCATATCCAATATATACATATATATATATATATATATGATAAGTCAGCCATCGGATTGTTTGTGTGTGTGTCCACTGTCCAGTACACCACAATAAAATACAATGTGAAGCTAACAATATCTAATATAATATAAAGTGAGATAATAACTGCGGTGACACGTTATTTTACTTCAAATCACCCTTTTGTAAGTTTGTTGAGGTGCATTAGTGTTTTGAACTCTTGATTAAAAAATACTTGTAAAAATTTTGCTCTTAATTTTACGTTGACATTTAATTTTTAATAGGACAATTGTCTCCCGGGTAATCAGGAACCCCGGCAGTAGCGGATTTTACGGGGGCACAGGGGCCCGTGCCTCCTAAAAAGGAATAAAATAAATTTAGAATTATTCCATTAAATATTGTTTACATATTCTTCTGCATGTTTGCTTACAACTTATTTAAATCGGTTTTTAAATAGTGCTGCCATCTATTGTGAACTTTAAATACCATTTAAAACTTCAGTGTATAAATATTCATTGATGTGCAAAACAACCATCAAAAAGCAATTTTTACTATTTTTAGTAGGAAAACTTTTCCCCACCAAGTACATCTTTCGTAGATTGGAAAACTTTTTATTGGCTTTTTTTTTTTCAACGTCACTTGATCAGACTAAACCGTTTTTTGACAAAAACTTTAGACATAGTTTTTTTTTTTTAATGTGTCCCAATTTATGAGTTATAGTGTAGAAAATACTATGATTCCCTTTTTCCAGAAAATAAATTAAAATAAAATAGGTCAAATCGTTGTTCAATGCCAAATCCCCAAGTGCTTCTTCTATGAAAATTCCTTCGACACAAGTTAGCCTTTTAAATCAGAATGTGTATATTTGCTTCAGATTTCCCGTAGGGACTAATATAAAAAAAATCATGAATTGTTCGGAAAAAAATGCCCTGAAAATGACTAAAGAAAAACAAAAAGGGTTTTTATTGTATATTGTACATCTCGAGCTCTTTCCAATAAATCTTCGTCGTAGTGAATCTACCCTTAACGTCGAGATTTCTGTATGTTCAAATTTCCTTGTGCGTTAAGATGAATTCTTTTAAAATTCGAAATTACACAATATATTGCCCGAATCAGAAAATGAAGTACGAGAGGAAGGCGCGCTCACCGAAGACTTTCAAGCAAAAAAGTAAAATTGTGAATCGAACAATTTTCTCAAAAGTTATTGAGGGATTGGGGGTAGACAGACCAATTGGCACACTTTGCGCCATCTTGTTTCCGAATTTAAAATTACCTTTATTTTTCAATAATTAATTAGTTATTTAAATAATAATATACATGTTACTCGAAATATGAAAAATGGGCAACATCGAGATTCCATTCATCTCAGGGAAATCTTGTCAACCGACATGAAATAAGTTTTTAAAAAAAATGAAATGTCAAATTTTATAAAAAGCAGAAAAAAGTTTTTATGACATTCTGAAGGAATCAAATTGAACTAAAGTGTCATATAAAGTCGTTTTTTATGTATTAACACTATGATATCGATCACTTTTCGCCCCGTCTGAATTGGAAAATGGATTTGATTTAATAAAAAAGTACGTACAGTTTGCATTTGGGGATGGACGTTTGGAGGGGGGAGGGGGACTCGATGCATTTACAGTACACAATCCCTGAGCTCAAATCGTACTCAGACCCTGCTCTGAACTTGACATATGTTGCTTTTGTTTATTATCGAATCGTACAATGCTGAATTCATTTTAAATTAAAAAATTCCGATATTTTGTTTCAAGAGATCATTAGCAGATGGTATTGAGGAATTTTCTCATAACCTTTTAAGTTGAATACTGTTGCTTTCCAAGCTACATCAGAGAAACTGCTGAAATACATTACCCGAATGACTTTAGTGGTTGCTTGCATTTTTTTTTTTTTTCGTTAATTAACGCTAGCTTAATAAGAAATTAGAGAAAACATTATGCTCAAATATTAAAATAGTATGCATTTTAAGGGAGAAATAATGAAAAAAAGATATTATTGCAATAGAACTTATTCACTTTTAAGTTAATAAAAGCAACAGTTTTTAGCATTCACCAGGTAGCTCTGAACCAAATAAAGAAAATAAAGAAAAACTCACTCAAAAAAATAGTTCGAATCTGAAAATTTTAATGCATTTTGAGCAGTGCTGCCATCTATCCAATAAGGTTCGAGTATTACATTATTTCGAATAAAAGATTTTATGCAACGTGCTTTTAAACTCTGCGAAAATCCCCACTTTTAAATTTTGAAAATTTCAAAGTAAATAATTTATCTAGATGAAATTTCCTTAATACAACCAAATGGTACCCCTACCCTTGTCAAAACAGTTCCTTTCTTCACTTATTTATTTATTATTATTTAATTGAAAGCAAACAAGTACAAATGAGTGCTACCATCTACGTTCAAAGAGCTTTTTTTTTTAAAGAACAACGTAATAGAGACGTAACTGGAATGCAATTTCCATATTTGTGTATAAATAACCTGTCTGATATGTTGGTTGTTCCTTTCTTCTTAAAGGGCTCTCTCTTTTTTTTTTTTTTTTTTTTTTTAGCCGGCGCTCCTGAAAAATAAAATTAAACGCAAGAAGAAATTCGCGAAGGACTAAAGGAGCATTAGCTCCCGAGGCATTCGTTGAGCGAATATTTCAACTGCTTATTTCTCTTCTTCTTATTATTATTATTAAACATTTTCATTTACATTAATTATTTTAAAGCAAATCAGGCACTTTACAAAAGAGCAAAACATTATTAGTTGCCGAGCAGTGTTATTAGGTTAATTTCTGCAATTTAATATACTTCAGCAAGTTTTTCTTTCTTTCTTTTTTCTTTTTTTTTTTTTTTTTTTGTTATCTGAATACCAAGGTCTTTTTAATGAAGAAACTACATTTTTGATGAACAGTCCGAAACCAATATTTTTTTAATGATTTTCTTTATTTTTTTGTTTTGTTTTAAATATATTTGAACAATCACTTTAAAGAAAGCGGCACATATCTAAAGCAATTTGTTTTATTATTGGCAACAGAAAACATACTCGTACTTAATTTTATCCCTTCCAACCTTCAAGACCTTTTTTTTTTTGTCTAACATTTAAATACAGAAAATGTATAATATTAATTGCATTGAGATATATAATATTTCAAACGCAAAATCGCTTATTTCAAGTTGAGGTAAAAAAAAAAGCTCAAGGAGAAAAAATTACACATGGAATGTTGGCCAATGCGAAAATATTTAAATGATGAGGGTGCATAAATATACATATTTTTTTCCCCCAGTGGTAAGAATCCTTGGTGGTCTGCTGGTTACAGACCAGTCACAGGCTGCGAACCCCCAGTACAAATGGATACGTACTCGTGCTTTGCATCAGTAACTTTTTTAACGGTATCTAATGTTATATATATATATATATACTGAAAAAAAATTCTGCAAAAGTGCAGAAGGGAAACTGAGTGTTTCTTAAAATTTATGATTAACTTGTTTAAAATCAAATAATACACTTTCTTGATAACAGTTTCCCAATGAAATTCTTGGTTTTCCGCACTCTGTAAAGCCACAATTTGAAGACAAGATTTGTGAAGTTACGTAAAACTATACACTGAGATTTGTAACTACCAGTTAAAAATATCTAAACAAATGCGCAAAAAAAAAAAAAAAAAAAAAAAAAAAAAAAAAAAAAAAACCACTTCAGATCTGTGACTACCATTTTAAAATTTCTCATTATATTGTTGGCGTCTAATTAAACTTCAATTTTGAGGAGCAGCCTCTGTGCAGATAATGTGCGAACAAGCACATTATCTGTTGCAGTCAATTTACAGAATGTTCTCTGCTTTTTATTCTCTGTAATTTCCTGTTTTAAAGACTTTGCAGTTTGTTATTTTTTAAATCTCTGTAATCTTACGTTATACTCCTGACAAATGATTTCCAAGAGATTATCATAGTAATTTTGATGATGGGGGTGATTATCACGATATACGAGAAAGTACAGTCACTGCAACATAAATCTAATAATACTATACTATAAAATGAGGGTTTTTCTTTTTTCTTCATTTCAATTATGTCATTGTTATTAACATAAAATTTTCAAATTTTCAAATGATTTTATACTGGTGTTAACAGTTTATTACATTATAAAAATGAAGTTAAATTATATTAAAATCAGTCTTTTTTTTTGGATGTGCCAATTTGCTATAATTACTAACTTTAGAACCCACTGCATATTTTCCTTTGAATATTTTTTTTCTTGTATCCTAAACGATGAAAGTACTTCCAGGGCATATGCACAAAGCATAATTTTCTAAGTGTCAGAGTTTTGTTTTTATCAATAGCTACTATGTATGTCACACGAAAATATCGTTTTCCCGGTTCCTTCTTTTTCTTTCTCTATCACTTACAAGAAAGGTGTTAGTGCTTAATATTTTAGATCAAACGTATGATTGAAATGAAATGTTTTTATTACATATGTTTTAACAGATACAGAGAAGACTTTCTAGGGAAAACCTATGTAAAGAAAATTTAAATCTAGCGTATACTGTCATTTTCCTAGCTCCGTTAAATCAATTAAAAACTAAACTATGTGACTCGGATTAATGACTCATAAGAAACCATGTTGTTTTCAAGACAAAGAAAAGTTTTAAGACATAAAAGCGGGAAGAAAAAAAAATTAAGTAAAAAAAAAAAGTTATTAAGTGAGAAATTGGCATTATCATATGAATAACAGAAACTGACAAAAAGGCAGAAAAAACTGCTTTTGCTTGAAACTATTTCACAAAAGTTAATGCCATGACGGAAAATATTTAATACGATTATGTGTGGTAATCTGATAATTTTTTCTTCATATTTAAACTGTATGTTTGTTTCGGTTTCAGTACATATTTCGCTACTGATAAATGTTTCTTTACCGTTTTAAGTTGTAATAATTTTGTTATTGTGTTATATTCCTGATATAAAGGCTTTATGTCCCGCAGTGGACCAGTCGGTAGAAACTAGGTCCCCGTAGAACACCGAAAGTGAAGCAACATTGACTGAGGTCAGTGTTTGGGAGGGTGACAACCTCTCGCGGCTGGTTGCTGTGGTCCGTGTACGCTAAAGAGAGCTGGTGCATATTAAATAGGTCGTGGATCCAATGTCCTCCAAGTGAAACGATACCTCTGGGGGTGCCAATCCCAGGTGACGGTTTCTCATCTAGGAGCTGATTCCAAAAATTAAGAGACCTTTCAAAGGGGCGAAAATCGGACTCCTGCCTACAAGGGCCCCGTTAGACTCAGGAGCAGCGTACCATTCTTCCTCGCCACGCGCGAGGACACGACAACAACAACAACAGCAGCAAAGGCTTTATCAACAGATGTCATTAAAAAACTTTTGTTGATATTCTTCTATGACTTAGAGCCAAAGTGACCTTAATGTAAGATATAATAAGAAATCCAATCAATATTTATATGCATGTACATATGTACAGGTATATGGAGAATATTAGTCTATTGTACAGTGCAAAAGAATTTGTGAAGCATTAAGTACCCAAATGCATGCGATAACGAATTTTGTCAGAATCAATGCAGGTACACATGAAAGTAGGTTATTTTAATGTTTGAAAAAACAATTACTCTTTTTCTGTCTCACCATGCATTTTTTTTAAACAGAATATTCTGCTTTTTTTTTTTCCTCTCTTTTTTAAATTTTTATTTTAACTCCTTTGCTTGAATTGATAAGTAGTTATTTTCAATAGCAAGGAAGAGAAATTAATTATGGAACTGTGAAAGTATTATAATAATTTATTATGATTCTAAGAAAAAGAGAGAGAAACAGAGAGAAAGAGATTATTTTTAAAAAAGGAAAGAAAGGAAACGAAAAAGGTTTTGGAATAGAAGCAAATTAAATTAATTTTGATTTGACATTAATGAAATGATTAAAAAATGTTTAATTTCAAGGATTCTTCACTATATTGAGATTCGATTGTGTCCTGTAAAATAAGTGTTTTTGGATATGAAATGCAAACTCTTGAACCCATATAGTTAAAAAAAAAGGGATGATTTGAAGAGAGGTAAGTTTCTAAAAACATTTTAAAAACGTACCTGTGTTTTGAAGCCCTTAATAACATTTTGTAGTTATAATTCAGCATAACTTTACAGTTAATGAAAAAATACTTGTATTTTTACGCTGGTCTAATACAAGAAAATGCAAGGCTCATTTCCTAAGACAATGCACTGTAAAAAAAATTTGCCCGAAAATACATTAATACCTCCTAGAAATCATTTATCTGGAGTGTAACGTAACATTGCAGATATTTAAAAACAGCAAATAACAGTCTTTGTAAAAGGAAATTATAAAGAACGAAAAACAGACAACATTCTGTAAACTGATAGCAACATTCTGTTCACTGATAGCATCAGATAATATCATGCACAATACTTCTCGTGCACAAAAAACAGAGATTATTCTGTAAAATAATAGAATCAGACAATGCGGCGCAGTAGTGGTGCCATCTGTGAGTACGCTGAATTACTGTTCCTGTTACACAAGGTGAGTTCAGCTGTACCTTTGGAGCTGGGGGGGGGGGAGGGGGCTCGTCACCCGGGAGTTAGGTTGCTCATTAATAGAGCTGATGATGAACCGTACGCCAACAATATATGATGCATTTCTTGACAATTCTTAAACTAGACACAGAGCTCAAGGGCCTAATTATGCATTTGTTTACAATTTTTAAACTGGTAGTCACAGATCTTAAGTGTTCACTTTCATGTTATTTAATACATCTTTTTCTGTAATTGTACAGAGTGCGGAAAAACTTGAATTGTATTGAGAAACTTATCAATAAACTTGATTATTTTATTTGATACACGTTCTTCGTAAATTTACAGAAACACCCAGTTTCCGTTATGTCCTTTAACAGAAATTTTCTACAGTCTATCAGAATCGTTGCCTAAGATAAGAAAATATTATTTTTCGTAAGAAATACAAATGCGAAAAATCTACTGAACTAAGTAATTAATTAAAAAATGCTCCGTCCCGTGCTGGATCAAATTATATTTTCTTAACTAGTGTTTGCTTCTTAATACGACAAATAATATTTTTGAGCTCTTGAAAATTTTTCTATCCCTTAAGTTCTACTTGCAAAAGTATTAAACACGTTTCCCAATTATACGCTACGAGGCTTTTATATGTCATCGAAAAGGTGTACTACGTCTTATCAAGTAAATACCAACAATTTTATCAACTCCAGCTATAAACACTTTACCCAGTAGGCTCCTCTGGGTTCTACAGAAAATTCAATACAAAAGAAGAAGAAAAAAGAAGAAAAATAAAAGCAATAGATGCGAAATTCGTGTCGCATTTCCCATCTGATTGGATAGGATAGCAAGACTATTTCTTAAAAAAAGTTAGAAAAAGTACCATCCGGAGAGTCAAATTTAATCAGAATGCAAAAAATTCAAATAAAAGAGTGAATACTTTCATCCACATTTTAAAAAAAATCCAACGTGTCGATTTGAATGAGCGTAGATACTATACCAACAAGCTTACACACACGTGAAACGTTAAAAATTACTACTTATCCTTTTCTTTCGCCCGCTAACTTTAAGTAACTTTGGATCTGAGTCTAACGTTTGGACACTAGCGCTTTACTTGTCAAAACGAACTCTTACAAGTCTTCAAGCCAATTACTCATAGTATAGTATCGCTCTGTAGCAGAGCGAACTCTTTATCACAGAGCTCCAGCTGATTGCCCGGGTAGATCATGTGACAGACTTTCCATTCTTTTTTCCTTTCTTTTGCCGCTAGTCTACAGTAAGTTCCGATTCAAAAATGATTGCCCGTCTCTGGTTTCAAGACACTCGTCATAACGATCTGCGCAAAACCTTGATCGGATATCACAGCTGTGCTTCCACTTCTGGTTTTGCCTTTTTATCACTGATCTATGCTTGGTGGATCGAAAGACTTATTCGTTGAAGTTAAAGCATAAAAAACATTGAAAATAAAAGTGTCAGATCAGAAGGAGAAAAAGGAATTGGAAGTGGCTTTGTCAGAATTCTTAATTCTTATAAACTATGAAAACTATACATATATACATCAACGGGTCAAGAATATTAGTCCGTAAAAAGGCTTTTTTTAAAAATATTTTACAAAACCATTATGACTGAAAAATGTCTTTGTTTTAAGATGCAATGAATCTATGTTTGTCCAGCACCGAAATTATCAGTTATGCCCAGTACAGCTATGCTATTATTCCTTTATTTAATTATTTATTTCGTTGTAGAAATGAACGTGACTTCATATCTTCCCAAATGCCATGCTGTTTATCATGCAGAACGAAGACGACGTGTGTGCTCTTAACAAAACTCATATCTATCGTAGATATCGGTGGTTTTGGATTATAAACATATTGAAAGTAGCTTTTGACTGCTGTTCCATGGCTCACCTCAAACTTATAAATTGCTTAAGCAATTCCTGAAATCATTGTTCCATTTTTAATGCATTGTTGTAACATAAAATAATGATATGTTTGTTAATTAAAAATAAATCCGATAGATGGCAGCACTAAATAATTAATATAACTTTTAAAAATTAATGTATCATAAATTTGGCTTCGAGGTACACAACTATGGAAAAAACTGCATCAGTGTACCAAATTTCATCTTTTTAGGCCTTGTCGTCTCTCCGGGAAGCGACACAAACACATTTCATTTTACTATACACACACACACACACATATATATATATATATATATGTGTGTGTACTCGCTCACCAGGTACTAATGTCATTGTTGTTTTGAAAGTGGTTCCTACAATTTGCTCATATGTTTTCCTAAACTGTCTGGCCTTTTCAAGTGTACTCATTCCACATGAATGCAAATGTTATTAAAATATTTACTTCACAGAATGTAATTGTAAATTAAAATAGTCATACGAGAAATTTTCAAATCAATATTATTAAATATAGGTACAATGCTATTAATACACATGTTATGGTCGATGAAAATAAGTCAGGATTATACATTATAATTGGTAATTACTTGTGATTGCTTCTGAAGATTAAAAATTAATTTCCGAATTTGTGATTTTCGCAAAAATATTCTGATAATTGAAAATTCCATGTTATAGATTATACAGATATATAGAAACATACACTGGTTTTTATACATATAAATCAACACTAACCGTAACACATGTATTAGTAGATACTAGCATGTATATTTAAATTTTTCTGTAAATTTTGTTTGTATTTGGAACATCGATGGTCTTGTGATAAACGTGCGACTTAATTTCCTAGCTTTTATAATAAATGCTATCCGTGCTTTTTCCGAAATGCTTTAAAATATATAAAAGAAAAATTGAACGCTATTGTAACTTACACTAAGATTTCAGAACGCTCTCCGAGAACAAACGCATCACGATGAAATAATATCGAGTGCTTTTAATGTTATTTCACTTCCACAAACATTAGATCTCAAATTTCTTTCTATCTGAGCGCCTGAATTGGATAACGACACTCTTTATACTCAGGCTCATCGCTTCATCAATAATCATCTCGACAAAATAAGCGCCGACTTTTTCACCGCTATAATGTATTTGAGGTAGCGCATCTTGTTGATCAAAATTGCCGCTCTTCACACAACCAACAAGCCGGCAATAAGGCACTTTGGTGAGCACTTCATCAAGAACAGCACACAATCCATCTGCGGAAACAGCCAAAGAGACCATCAAACGTCATTTCACCTGACGCTTTCGGAAATCAAGTAGCTGGAATTGATGGTGCTCTATACAGCTGGCCGATATAGATATCACCCAGATCCATATATATCGCTCAGATCACATTCAGATGAATGCCGGAAGAATATCCTCTTTCGGCGAGGATTTTTATTCTGCTTTCTTCAAAGCAACAATGGTTTAAGTTTAATCGTAAAATGGCTTTATAGATTAAATATGTATTTCATTAGTAAATACAGTGTTAAAAATTCAGAGGTAAAAGTTAGGCGTCATTGGTACCTAGCGTTTTGTGTTTTGACTGTCAAAAATGTTCTGCTAGGCCTAATTTCAAATCGCTTAAGTAGAGATATGAACTGATAACTGTTAAGGCAGTTATGCAAGAGATAAGTAAAAGAAAAATTTTCGAAAATCAATTTCTATTTGTAACTTTTGAGAAGTTGGTAATTTTACTTAAGTTTATACAGCCATACAAATGTTTATTTTAATCAGCGCTCCAATCGACTTGACTATTTTTTCAAATGTTATACTTCATTTGCAAGTAAAAATTCCCACCAAGAAAAATTGAAGGTAAAGAAGTTTCGATTATCTTCACAGGTGTCGTTAAACTCAAAACCCAGCAGATTAGGGGAAATATGTGCATAGAAATATAATTAACTTATATTTAAAGAAATTGCGACTGGGTTTTACAAAAGTTTAGGTGTTAAAAATGAGAACTAGATGTGAAATCGCGGTCGTCAAACGGAAATTTTTAGGGGCAAAATACGGTACAATGAACTTTTTGCACTCGCATACCGCCGAAAAGTCACCCAAATAACATGTAACGCTTCATATTGATATTATAAAATTACCCACCTTTAAAAAAAATAGGACATAAGTAAAGTCACAAAGAAATTACCCCTTCCTCAGTGAGATCCTGTATCCACGCCTGGAATTAAGAATTGCTTTCTAAAAGAAAACTAAAAAAAGCATATGGAAAACATGATAAACAAGAATGAAAACTTAATTTTTTTGCCAAACTTTCCGTCAATATTATAGACCGCATTCCTTCTATAAGCATTTCCATCATTATTTTGTCGTTACGCTATAAATTAAAACAACAGCATAGAAATGTATACTTTTAAAGAAATAAAAAAAATATATTAAAAATTTAAAAAGCGATTTTACGCTACATATTTAAAATTTTTAATACTTGTTTTTACTACTTTTATTTTATTTTTATCTTTGCCATTTTATCTGCATGTGATAAAGAAAATTCTATTCACAATGTTTTTAGCATTTTGAGGCACAACCGATTTTTAATTTTTCTTTTTACTTTTTTTGGCTTTTAATTCTTTCTTTTTAAACGATTTAAAATTCATTTCCTACTGCACACGGACAATCGATAACTTTATTTTGATTTTCTTATATTGAAAGGTATTTTTAAAGAGGTGGGGATTGTTGTCCATATTTGCGGGATCGTTGTATTCTACTGAGTTTCTTATTTTTATATTTTTAATGTTATTCTTATTACTCAAATGGGGCTTTTTCTTGTCCTTTTTTTCCCGTTTGAGGTATTACTGACAGCGATTTTTTACGATGATTGTTGATTGTTTTCGATAACTTAATTCTTATTCTAAAAAGGCTTTTGCGAGACCGTTGTTATCTTGACAATGCTTTAAGGGGGACTGTTGACGTGGTTTCAGAACTGATACATTATTATATCAGGGACGTTTAGGGACTATTGTCCTTATTCTTATGAGGATTTTTAGCGAGACTGCTAACGTTATTGAAGAGCTGTTGTCTTTATTCTAATGGGGATTTTTTGTGACTAATGTCGCTTATGAAAAAGGAATTTTAGGGACTGCTGTTTTTACTCAAACGGCAATTTCAAAAGACTGTTGTCCTTATTTTAATGTTTTTCTTTATTTATATAGAACGCAGAGGGTGTTGTGCATATGTCACGCGACACTAGACTTCTTCCGCCATTGAGTAACACAATATTTGAGTTATCCCGTGCAAAATCCGGGCTACGCAGCTAGTTAATACTAAATATAACATGTTGAACACAAGTATTTTAATGATGTAAGTGACACGTGTACCTTGACGTTTGATAATGCACGAAACGATATTTTCAACCGTAGCTTTGACTAAAAAAGTGAGTCATGTAGACCTTTGAAGAAATTTAGTTTATTTTGAAACCAATGACTTCCGATCATGTCAAAGCATTTTCTGCATTGACTGCCTACAGACCAGAGGCGTAGCTAGGGTTTTCAGCGCCCGGGGGCAACTGAAGATTTTGCGCCCCCTTTGCCCCTGGAGGCCTAGGGGCGCCCCTAAAGGGAAACAGCTCCCTATCCAAAAAAAACTTTTATGCTTCGTAAATGATAAATAGCTCTAAAAAGCAACCCTTTTAACTTTCATTTTTATTAGCGACCATTCACTTCTAAGGGAAAAATGGGACACTTTGGCTTCGCAAAATTATTTCTCTGATTTTCCACACACTCCTGTGCTACATTGGTCATTCCCTATATGGTTTGCGGTGTTCCCACTTTGTTGTCGTACATATTCACACCTCTTCAGTTCAAATAATTTTCTTTTCGCATTAAAAAAAAAGTAAATTAACATTAATCTGGCGCCCCTTGACGCTGCGCCCGGGGACGACTATCCCTCCTTGCCCCCCCCCCCCCCCCAGCTACGCCTCTGCTACGGACGTGTATTAACTACTGTTTTTTCCGACTTCTTAGAATTCACACATATTTAAGTTTCGAGACTGAAAACGCTAATAGAAATCACATCAAATTTAATGAGCGCTTGGTATTTTTTTTTTTTTTTGAGAAAATATAAAGTTTTGAGAAAGTATTTATGACTTAAAGAAAACTTTAAGTTTGAATTTTGGAAAACACACCGATAAATGTGAAATCAAGTATGTATAGTTCGACTTTCGTATTAGATATTCGACTATCGACAAAAATCACTAGCAACGATAAGAATAACAATAAATGAAATAATAATAATAATAATAATAACATATCGGAATTAAAAGGGACTTTGTTGTATGAGTACTTTAACGTAAATGAAATCCTTAAAACATCCAATAAAAGTGAGCAACCACATTTTGAAAATTGCTCTTGACTGTTGTTAATGAAAGTAGTTTCTTAAACTGCATTAGATAGTGAAAAGTAGTTTTGCACCACTGCTTCTCTGAGCAAAATTCATGGCATCCAAAGCGAAAAACGGAAAAGCGTCTTTTGATGTGATCAATCGCGAGTTTTTCCTTTCGCTGCAGTTTGACCGAAAGTCGAAAAAAGGCATTAATCTATCAGTAGCAGATTTTACCACTTAATCGGTAAGAGCTGCCACCACACACAAGACGATGACTACAGCTCCATAAATGAAAAGGGAAGAGGGTGGAAAAATCTTCCGAAAAAAAGGAAATAAGATACATAGAACTCGAATTGGATCTGCTATATTTGCGCAAAGCGCAAATCGACGTCCGCAAATTTCGCTTCGATGTTTTGCGGGAATCATTCAAGAACCGAGGGAGGGAAGAAATAGAAGATGAGACCTGTCAATGGGAAGAAAAATTGCTGAATGGTTTTAAACGTGGTCTTCTCACGACCAACCAATCGCTCAATCAAGCACCAGAAACCATTTTATTCCTATGGGAAGGAGCCCATTGCACTGAATGGGTTTCTTCGCTTTCCGATTATTGGTGGGAGTACAAATACGGATTGTGAATATTATGCGTGATGGATTTCGCAGTGCCACCCCGGCATACTCAGATATTAGAAAATATGAGGGCAGACATACCCAAGAGTGTCGTTTAAAATTCCTTACAGGTATCGCACGGAGTAGGCTTATTGCTTGCATAGATGAAATGATATCAGTCCATTATTTTTATGCTTGTAGAATTTAAATCAGATTATCTTCACTAATGGAAAAGCTCCAAATGGGTGTTAAGTCTGCTTGTAGAAACTATTTTCCGTATTTGTTTGATTCAGCTTTTTTAATTGACACCTTATGAATAGAAATATTTTCAACAAAAAATAATTGGGTACATAAAAATCTGCATGTTCTCCTTGGAATCTAAAGAATGGATTTTAAGCTTAACCTACAAAACAGACTAACATATGTACGTAATTTAGAAATTGCTTGAATTTTTCATAATCTGTCATTGTATTATTGATTGCTCCGAAAGCAAAGCTAAACAAGAAAAAAAATGTGAGTTAATTTTTCTGAAAAAGCCTTTGTATTTATTTATTTATTTATTTATTTTCACAGTTTAGTTTCAGGACAGCAAATTTTTTGACAAATTAGTTAGTTGTCTAAGATTTTAAAAAAAGAAAGAAAGAAATACAACAACAAATTAACAATTTATAAATCAAATGCTACTCCTTTACCTCTTTGGACCACATCGATGTTATTCAAACCACAATTTTTTAACTGTTTTTAATGCTGTAAGATTGCTGTGGTCGGAATTAGTAAAACATGTATCAAAAATTCACTTTAAGCAATCATCTAAAACAATGCAAAATAATGATACAATTAACACTTCTAGCTTTTTAATTATAAGCACAATTAAGTTCTCTACTAATGAAATCACAATGCTAAAATTAAATACGCTAAGTACTAATCGGTGTTCTTAATAATTTCAAAAGTCATTAAACAACTAATTTTAGTTTTTAAAAGCTTCACCTTCATAACAATCCCGATGTTTTATGAAAACATATCCATTGAAAAAAATTCATTCCAAATCCCGAAGCGAACACAGCTGATTACTTAAAAGAGTTTAAGACATTCTTCAATATAATTAAATACCAGATCTTTGAATGCAACGTCTTTCGATTTGATAACAAAAAATGTTTTTTTATTACTTAGAACTAAGCTAGGGGTGCTTTTTTTTGCTCATAATTACTATTAATGCGAAGGTTTTATTCATCGCGTTCTGGATAATATATTACTTTTGAGAGCTTTTATGTGGCCACTATTTTCCGAAAAGAATAATGAATAGAATAGAATTGGGCTTCGGGCTATGGCTGAAGATTTCATTTCTGAATCTTTGTGATCTCGTCTTAATAATCGTACTTTTTTTTTTTTCTCTTTTTTTTTTTTTTTTTTACAATGCTTTTTATGGAAAAGGTTTTCCGATGAAATTCATTAACGATTGAATATGAGAATTTTAAAAATTCAGAAATAATAAAAAGTTAAAAAAAAAAATGGAAAATGAGCTTTATTAGGATAAAAATTATTATTCTTTGTAACTCTTTGCTGTTTGAAAAGTGCCATGTTTCAAGACTGAACCGCACCTTTTTCGTTGTTAATTACTTTTACCTGCTTCTTCTTTTCTCGTCTCGTCGGTTTTATGGTCTGCCTTTTTATCCCGAGCAGGTTTTTTAATACATTATGAACAATTGAAAAGCTAATTACAACGATTGATTCAAAAATCCTGCGTACCGCGTTAAAATTTTGAGATTTTATTTGAAGCAAACTGATTCTTATTTATGATAATTAATTGAGCCTTATTTCTGGATTATATAGAAATGCATACCATTATCGTATTCTGCAGAACCCGTCATTAAAAATTGCATTTCTATTTTATTTAAAATATTTGTGATCTGTTACTTTGATGTACTTCTTAGCTCGAATTTGCTCTCACCAGTTTCATCAAGTATTCTCTAAAACGTGAATTACGTTTAATATCCAGTTTCTCTCTTTTTTTTTTTTTTTTTTAATATTTAATAGAAATTTAAAACTTGTTTATGATTTGATTTTTTTTTTGAGATTTTAGTATTGTCTAATATTTAATTTCAGTAAGAAATGTCACTAATTGATTCCTACAAGTTACAATTTCCTACAATGTTAGGTTATTCCTACAATGTTAGGTTACGGTTTCGTTTTTGACTGTAGTCTAGGCATGCAAAATATCAATCGATAAAATCTATTTCGCTTTGCTTTTCAAAAGTAACAAAAAGCATTGACGCATAACTTGTCTGGAAATTTTTGCCCAATACTTCAAACCGTTTCTATAAATCCATTCAAATCCGTTCTGCAAATATATATGGATAAAATATTTCTGATATATCTATCTATCAAGATACAAGAAAAGCCTTTTATCGCTAAATTTCGCATGCAAGGGTAGACTTCCAATTTCCGAAATATTTCCTGCGAAAGCATCACTTGCCGAAATAGTATTGATGCACAAAACTGAATGATTTCTTCGGTTGGGAGGGCGGAGAGAGAATTTCATTTTTATGCATTTCGTTTTATTAACTGTTTCAGATTCTCGTATTGGCTATTGAATATGATTGTTGACGATCTCCTAGCGACAAACGCTAGAGTTTTGTTTCAAATTTCCATTCGCAAATTTAGGAGTAGTTGATATTTTTTGCTAGCGATAAAAAATTTAGAAAGAATTTATTTTTCTTCGCTGACAATGTCTTTTGGTACTGCAATGCTTTCTGAATAGAATCAAATATTGATTTCTTGGTAATTATATACCTAATTTCGCTCACATAGTTATTCTCTTTTGCTTTCACTGAAGTTGTAAATAGGGCTATCTATATATCTATTAATTTCAAACACGAATGTTGACTTCATTACATTCAATATGCACCATATAGCCGAAAGTCATGGGAAAATTTCATTTCAGACATTTTTTTTTTTTTTTTCATATTTCTAGAGAAGAACATAACAAAATGTTCTGGAACTTTGGTATTATAAAAAGCATTCTTTCAATTCACACTTTCCAGTAAATATTTCATCACGCGCGCATTTAGGGGACCTACAGCAAGTTGCAGAAAAGAGGTGTTTCCGAGCATCCTGTCTCGTAAAATGTTTTAGAAAAGCTGTAAATTTCACAAAAGAAGTTGCTTGCGGCACGCAATATTTCTACTGATTTTCATAAAATTAACATTCATATTCACGAAGTTTCATTTCTTTCCAAAATGCCAATTTCGCTAGCACGGTTTTTGGCCTATAACGCGCAGGATGTCTATCGGAATCAGAAAGGCTGAGAACACACGAAGGAAACATTATACTGAAATTAGAAATAAAAAAACTAAGGATTAATTATAAGCATTTAAAGAAGTTAATTTTTTACTGTGCATGCACATAAAGTTAATTTTTTACTGTACATGCACATAAAGTTAATTTTTTACTGTGCATGCGCGAAGGATAACAATTGTTAACTTTCATAACTTCATGTCCAAGTACGTAGGGCAACTCATAAAAAAAATTCAGTCGAATATCTTGAAAAGTCACAGCGATATCGGAAATTTAGTGAGTTGTTTTTCAACGACTGTGTGAACAGCCATGAGGTAAAGCAGGTAGATTTAGCGCACAATTGGAAAACATAATACTAAAATTAACATCAAAACGTTAATTTTTTGCCTAAACTTTTGGTGAACATTATGACCTGCATTTCTTCTGGGTAATTAAAAACGACTGCAGGCAGAAATCCAAGACATATTTTTTCGCTTCTCTCCTTATAGGGCGGGTGAGATTGCGCACATGGGAGGTTTTCGCACATGAACAATAAGTCGATTATATTAATAATAACTGCAAGCAAATTATCAAAACAGTTGAAAAAGCGCTTGTTTAAAAAGTATCTTGCAGTATTCACATTACAATGGAATATAGAGGAACATTAATGAAAATTCAAGCACTTACATTTGGAAAGCAAACAATAAAAACGAAATTGTATCGTACATTTTCTGAGAAAAAACTTATGATCTCAAGTAGACACTGTTGTTGTCTCTCCAACCGCGCAATCTCACCAAGTTTCACCTTAAATAATAAGGGGTTGTTCACAAATCATCCGCATGAATTCACAGTCATCCAGTGGATCTGTGCTGTGGTTTGTGACTTGCGTATTTGTGAACAAATGCTTACCATAATTATATTCATAATATAATTATAGTAAGCATTATACTCATAATCACAGTATGAATATAATGCTTATCACAGTATATAATTACTATAATCACAGTATGAATATAATGCTATGAATATAATGGTAAGCATTATATTCATAATCATGTATTCATAAATCACAGTACAGGTACGTTGAATGATTGGGTACACATGCGGTTTATTTGTGAACAACCCCCGTTCGATTCATCTCCTTTTCAAGAAAGAATGAAAATCAAATCACTAAATTGCCGATATCTTTGTGAATTTTAACGATATTCAACTGATTTTTTTTTTTTTTTTTGACTTGCCCTGTATGCTTGGGTATGACTATGAAATTTAAAAATTGCTACATTTCGCGCATGCGTATTAAAAATTAATTCCTTTAAGTAGTCATATTTTCTCTAATTTTCATTTTTTTAACTTCGAATTTCAGTATTCAGTATAATATTTTTTTCTATGTTCTCAACTTTTCTGTAAGTTTGGTAAAATTTCGTGCAAAACTCTGCCAGTTATGGGTCGAAAAGATGCTTGAAAATTGACCTTTTGGAAAGAAATGATTATAAATTCCTGAATATGGGTGCTATTTTTATAAAAATCGGTAGAAATTATTCGCATAGCAAGTGAATTCTCGTGTGAAATTTACAGCTTTTTTCAAGCATTTTACGTGACGGATGATCAAAATCATCTTTTATTTTTTTCAATTTGTTGCTGGGGTCCATAGTGCACACGTGATGAAATTTTGTGAATCTAGAAGTGCGCAGTTAAACATGCTTTTTTCGGTCGAAGATGCGGAACATTTTGTCAGAAATTTAAAAAAGCGTCCAAAATGAAACTGTCTCATGAATTTTCGCTATGTAGTGTAAATAGAGCACAAATTTTCAAAAATATATATATAAATAAAGAAATGAATAAAAGTAAGAAAAGAAAAGAATAAAAAGAAAAAAAAAAGAAAAATGCATTCACTTGTTTCAAGAAAATGGAACTATGCGAGAGAAAACGTATTCTGCTTAGTAAATTCCTTCTATTTCTCCCTCACATACCTTCATTATCTTGCACTGAAAAATGAGTTTCTCTTGACTCCAAAACACGAATATGTGATTTTAATATCTGCCTCATTTGCATTAGAATCAATGAAGTCATTCGGCGCAAAGATAAATATTTTACCTTTTATTACTTATTATTCATTTACCATGAGTGAATGATATACATATAAAACCAGTAATGAACAGATATGTATTGCTTAAAAATAACGGCAGTATTTTTTTTTCGAGACGAGAAGCTTAAAAAAAAATTCCTAAGCTGAATAAATTACTTATAATTTTTTCTATAAAAATTTCAGTAAAATGCGTGATCACTGCTCCAAACAAGACATATTTTTCTAGGTAGCATATGTGCTGATCTGATACCCTTTTCACTTTTATTTATTCACTTATTTTTGTTAAATTTACTCTCTGATCATAAGGAATTGCATTTCGATACGATATTGTCAAAAACTTTGTAAACTTCCTTACTTAGAAATAGAGAAGCTTGCACAATATTTGAAGCTTTGCAGCATACCATGTAGTCAAGTAGTACATATGGAGGTACTTTTCTTTGTCATTGTAAGCTATCCATAATGTTATGTTTGATACATATTTTATAGTCGTTATCAGCTATCGGGTTTCTTTAAAGCTACAATATCTGAAAACATTTCTAGAAGTCAATGTCAGAATTTGTTAACTCTGCAACTTACTTTTAGGGTCTATTCTAAACTGAACTTAGTTCGTACGATCCCAATTCACAAATTGTTTATTTTTCACCGATGAACTTTTCAATGGGAGGAAAGAACTAAAACAGTTACCTACCGATTGATTTTAGAATTAATTTCATAAGCATGATGCTTGCTGTGAGACATTTTCTGATGGGAAGCATTTTTTTTTTTTTGCAGTGGCTTATATATTTTTTCTGAAGTTTTGAAGCTTTAAAAAACTGGAGTTTTATTTAAAAGTTTTTAATTTCTGTGGATGTGAACTGCTTTTGAATAGTTAAGTATTTAAAGTTTGTCTTATACTTGATTTCCCATGGCGTAAAGAAGAGCCGCTCCAAATTACAGAACTAACACTTGCGGCAGTTAATTCTTAAACTTGAAGTTTTCTTTTGTACCCGAAGTGCAATTTGAAGCAGTACTCAAAACATTATACCGTACGAAAAGTTAAATTTTTGCTTTAATTTTTTTACATATTTAATAGGTAACATTCATGCTTATATCATAAACAAATAATATAATCATTAAATTAATAATCCTGTGTAAAAAACAAAGTATAAAGCAAAAATCAGCATAGAAATCACACAAGTAAAATTCTTCCATTGAAGCAAACAGTTGCTTCAGATCATTGCGGAAAACCCTTTTAAGTGAAATATCGAACGTTTTATTCATTTAGTATTGATTTCACATTAATCAGTATTTAATGAAATGTAAATTACAATGACTTTCTCGGCACATTTAACACATAATGTTGTCAAACATCCATCACAAATATTACACATATCAAAAATAATAATGCTTCATAAGCATACAGGAAATTTCTACTTGTGGTGAAGTGGATAGGTTTCCTCATACTGACTGTAGATACTGAGAGGTAGTAATAATCTCGCGTAGTTTGTTACCGCTGAACCTTTAGAAATGATTTGAAAACAAGCTAAAATTTTATTGAGGATATTATCCTCATATATTTTCAGTCATTCTAAAGAGATATCGTTAGAATGAAAAATATTAGATCATCAAAAACTTTAATTCCACTATTAAGTAGATTTTCCCACTTAAAAGGGATGTCAATGCAGAAATTGACTCACTTATAAAACCTTTCAGAACTTTTAACTCAGAACCCTCTCTAAATTTCTATGTAACATAAAGATCAAAATTTTTTGTTGCCACTGCCTTGAATAACTCGAAAAATCAAATAAACAGCTGTCATCGTGCCAACACCACCCGTGGTTCCATACAAACAGATATAGCCGTGGGCAACTCACTTTTTCCCTTTGCACCGGCGCGTGTGCCTACTGTGTTCTAGTAATGGATTCGGCTTTTCTTCTTTTAAAAGGACCCATTCACGCTTTTCTTAAGCCGAAAAACTTCCGATAAAGAGCTTTTCACTTTGCTTTTATTAATACCATCTTTTGCTTTCCGTTTTTTATTCCATATTTTTTATTCTCATATCACGGTCTTCGTGGAAGCTCGGTGGTGTAGCCTCCGTTTGACAATGAAACGTCGCATGCTGCTCTCCCAAAAAATGAAGTCTTTATTTAAACGCTTTTAACATCCCTATTTTTCTGCTAATGCTGACGTTTGCAGGTTCTGTTTGCCTGGGAATTCCATCCTGGTAGGAGTCTCATAAAAAAGTAGTAGCACATTATTTGCAAAATATTTTAAAGTGATGTTTTTACAACTGAGGACCGGAGGATCTGCTGCATAAAGAGGGAAAATATTTCCTTGCATGTGTTAAAATAGTCATTTAAAGGCAATATTAATTCTGATATTTCTTCACTTTACCGCAGGCTGAAATAAGTATCAATTTTTAGCAGAAACATGATCCTTGGATGAAACGAAGAGCAAATAGCAGGGTATCTTGTATACCAAATTGTCACCTAAGTGAGGTAGAAAATTTTCGCAAGCTGAATTTTCGTCTAACATTCTGCATTTACCATATTGGCAGAAGATTAACAGGACACCAAATGGTAATTTTTCTCCGTTTCAAAGCATTAAGAGACCTTTTTAATTAAAAATTAAGAGGGAATTAAAAATTATCATCAAAACAAACACGAAAAAAAAGGAAAAAAAAAACATTTAAGTGTGCCGCCGAAAACATATCAAGGAGCAAGATATTTACTATACTCGCCAAATACCCAAATTTTTGAACAGTGGTGAACTAAATATTTTTAATAAAACATTAGTATATAGGGAAGCACAATGTTCGAATGTTGAAAATGTCATGCCAAAACCATAAACATGATTAATCTCATATTATTTCAGTTCACCAGTTTTCAACAGTAGTGATATATATTTTTAATAAAACATTAGTACGTAGGGAAGGACAATGTTATAATGTTGATAACGCCATGCCAAAACCATAAACATGATTAATCTAGATCAGACTAGTTGATTAGTACTATTCAAATAGTAGACTTTTCTTTTGTAGAAAATGTTTCACCGATTTAGGAAAAGCACTTCCCTTTTTGTCCATGGGGTTAAATGACCCGACTGACCAGCGGTATAGGTGATGGACAGGCTTAAGAAACACGCTCCTTAAGTGTTTACAGTATAAAAGGGTTTGTGAAGCGTACTTATTCGGCTGAATAGAGTTGAACAGAAGATGAAGTTCAGGGTGATTTTCCTGAATCCTCTGAACTTGACATGGGTCGTGCGCAGATAATGTGAGGCACGCTTTATTTAAATGGTGAAGAGTTCCAATGTCTGTTGAAAAGGAAGAAAGACTCGAACCACGTCCCAGAGAACAATTATGCTTGACACAATGCAGATAAATAAATACAGCACATTTTTACCCTGCTTGAGTCTACGACGTTAAATACGACACAGCTCCACAAAATTATTATTATTATTTAGTAAAGAAAGTAATTACTTGTTGCATGCGGTAATCTTTGCTTTCTCTAAATTTTCATCCCACATATCTTCAACATAAGTGCAAAAAGACGTATGTATTTCAAAATTGACTGATTTTCAGTACCGTCACATAAGACTGCAGCACAAAAGTACCGCTTCTGCACACTACACAGAAGCACATTATATCATTTTGATATTTCGTTATGATTTGTATACTATCAGTTGATGACATTCAAACACAATTTGCCACCGGATGAATATCGTACATTTATAAAATAAGTAAGTAAATAAGTGCATGAAAACAGTAGTAGTAATAATAAATTTTAAATTTAGATACACTTAATTTTTCACTTAAGCTATCGATTAGAGTATGTATACAAGGGTTTCAAATGCGATAAAAGCTAACATTTATTCACGTGGAATGGAAATAGTAAAATACTACAGAAAGAAGACGTTTGTCGCTGCTGGACCGTGTTCATAGATATGATAATATAATTTAAAATCTCACATTTTGAAGCGGATAGGGAATTAGGCAGAGAGGTAGACTGGGAAAAAATGGTTTAAGGATACTTGAACGACTTAAAAATTGTAAGAATCTGTGACTGGGAGGCAATATTGGAAATCGAACTGTTTGGAGAAGCGTCAGACATAATACGCTGTAAGAGTTATTATGACCGGATGGATAGAATGAAAGTCTTTTCGCACCAACAAACAAAATCTCCAAAGTTTTTTTGTCACATATGTCATTTTGCACTTAAGTTTTCGATTTTTTTTTTTTACATATATTCGACACGAAATGCATGAAAAATAAGGTTTATACGTATTTACATGGAGTTAAGCTAAGAAAAACGCATTTTTATAACTTGCAAAAGCTTATATACGAGTATTTCAAAAATCAAAATCAAAAGTCTCCATCATTTGTTTTACTTACAAAGGCCCATCATTGGCTGTATAACTGACGATGAACACAATAAAATTCAGAAGTAAAAAAAATGGAAAACATCAACTCCATGTAGTAAAACTACTACTGCGTTATGTAAGATAAATTTTTTAAACAGACCTCCAGTTTTGAATTAAAGACAGTTAGGAGTATGTGCATTATGCGATACTTAATTTTGCCATCGTTAATGCTTAAAAGACGTTTCTAACTCGCATCTTTGAAATGTAATGTATATTGTAAAAATATATATCAACGTTTACTCGGAATGTAATGAATTCAAGTAGTAACACAACCCTCTAATGGCCTTTAAATCTCTATTTAAACCAATGTAAAACTTAAGAGGAAATGCCTCCTGCTGCTCAGCTCTTTTGAAACTACTCTTCCTCAGATTAATTCGGGAATAAAACCCTTTACTCCTTTGAAATGAGTCATAGAAGCTGCAAACCGGCTTAAGCCTTTTGATGGTTTCCTTACGGTTCCCCTTATAATTGGCTTGAAAGCAGGTATGAACAAACTAGACATTTGGAGATTTCAACCCCCGAGTTAAAATCAGTCGACGCCATGCAGATAAATATTTCCTAATAAAGTGCGTTATCTTTTAGAATAAGGAGGTTGCTTAGAAAAAATAATACCCGAAAGACGTGCCGACGTGATTTTTGCTATCCCATTTCAAAAACAAAACATGTTCTCATACCTTTATCTATGCTGTGAATATGGTATTTTAATAGAAAAAGAAGTAGAAAAAGTTTGCATGTGCACACACGCATTAGAAATTCTGCTTCTTTGTGTGAGTAATAAAACAGACACTAAAAATAGTTGTTTGATGTTCAATGCAATGTAATATCAATTCATGTATCTGGAGAAATAAGGCGAAATCGGACTATTCAATGGAAAATTGCATTTAATAATGTTTATGTTCCTTATGTACAAACTATGGTTAAAAATTGAATTCATGATGTGAAGTAAAAGTCGTATGTGCACAACTTCCGTTGCAAGTCGAATTAACACTCTAATCTTTAAAAAACTCAAAATCAACTGTTCTTATTTTTGTATGAATTTTTGATTTGGTTCAGGGATCTCGGGTTTAAGCCAGACGTTCAGTCGTAGATTTGCGAAATGAAGAGGTGAGTTGGTTGGTTGGGGGTGTGAAGCTCATTGAATTGCCTGATATATATTTGCGTGGTTTTCCTTTAAACAATGTACAAATGCAGGGCAGCCGGATTGAAAGTCCTCCACGAAGGCTGCTTTCCCTCAAGGTGCTTTGCAGCGAAAATATCACGAAATATTATTTTGTTTTGTAGTACAGCCTACTGACACTCTGGAGCCATTTAACAGCAAACAGACAAAAAAAAAAAAACACTAATTTCATTCATCACGATATCTTCATAAAATAGTACTATGTAGGACGTTGATTGAAATATAAGTTTTATACCATTTTTCTTTTTATCCGTTCAATTCAAAATTTTAACTACGACTTGCGCATTGCCTTAGGAAAGCCTTAAATTATTATGATTGTATGTAATTAAATTATATTTAGCCACTCTCGTCTTTCTTATCTCAAGTCTCAATAGCACAAATATTAACAACGCAAAACGCTTGAAACTATGCGCAAAAATAAAAGTATATTTTACGAATAATGTATTTCAGTTTATACATAACATTTCTAAGCCTCCGCACACAATCGAACAACACAGCGGTTCCTCTTTTGTATTGTCCTGTTGTTTGCATGTAGAACGAATGAAACAAAACTCCTGTTACAAATATGAGGATGAAATGAGATAATTTCGAACACAGTTTTTCATCTTTTCGAAACAGGAAAAGAGCAAATGGTCCCTATTCATAATGAATCCTTTCATTCTTTCCTGTTTCATCCTCTAACCACAGGCCATAATTTTACATTTGAAAATGAAAAAGATATCTCGGTAGTAACAACTTGCAGAATTTTAAAACTAACAAGCAACTTGCTGGCAATCGCGCTGTCAGCAACTTTTACTGTAAAATACTTTGGAGTATAGTACACTTTTCAAAATCATTTAACTTACTACCAATAAATAATTATGTTTTAAGTTTTTAGGAATTTGAATTCTATGCTGTATTAAGTTGCTGGTGGATGAGTTATTCAAAGCAAGCTGTAGCAGCTGCAAAAAACGACACAGAAAAACAGCCTTTTCAGCATTAAGTGGATTTGTTTAATGTAATTCTGCAACAGAATTAAATTTGAGTAAGGTTGTTGGGGAGGTTGTATCATTATCAGGTGGTAAAAAAGAATATTAAAAAAGGCAATTATTCTAACTAAATAGCACTAACTAAAACAATAATTATAAACCATGGTGGTTCTTGTCTTATTATTGTGTCCCATCCCCCTCTACTTTTGTTCGTTTTAATTTAAAAAAAATAAAAAAAAAAAGAAATGCAATATTTTTAAAAGATAAAAGACCACAAATTCAAAACGAGCACGAACAGAGCACGATTAACATGATAGATAACATGTTAATTTACTCTGAAGTAAAAATATAAGTTATTTCAAGAAAAGATAGAAGAAAATAAGTTCGATTTTGACTACACGATTTCTCATGCGTTTTCTTGTTCCTAATAAAATATAGTAAATGACGCTTCATTGTAATAGAAAAAGCACATTAATGTGCATTTGTAAGATTCAGCTGGAAATCGTGAAGCTTTATTTGTTTAAATATCACATCGAATGCGTTAAAACTTTTTCTCATCCTCTCACTTTAGATCTTCGTCGCAAAGCAATTCCTCGGTGAATACAATTCTATAGCAAGCAATCATTCCCTGCACTTACCCATTTATGAAAGCAGATTGCTTGAGAGCTTGTGTAAATAAGACGCATGAAATAAAGTTAAGAAAACGTGAAAAGGGACATTTTTCTGCTATTATTCCATCGTTTATTTATCGATCGAATCATCGTAATCGATGTGGAAACAAATGACTCTCGAGCTATTGTGCTATGACTTAAAAAGCTCATATTTCTCCAGTAAAAGTCCGATTTTCGGTTCATTTGTTCCGCATTCAGACCCCCTCTCCCATGAAACCCCTCTCGCTCAGCTTTTAAGCAAATGAATGTGCGCCCCCCCTTTCGCTCTGTGCATCCCCTTTTTTCAAAACTCCGCGAAACGGCACTAAGTGGTAACAGAGATGCGATCACCGAATATAGTGGCCACTACAAAACCAACCAATTTTCTGCCCCGGGCCCCTAACTTGAACCTTCAAACAGAACACACGAGACAGACAATTCTAAAAAGCGTTCCCCCACCGACATTTTTGCTCCCCGAACAAAAGCATTTCCTTTCGCTCGAAATCATCAAAATCGGAATTTTTCGGGACCTCTAATCGCCCGAAAACTCGTCTTAAGTGCCAAAACTAAGACAAGGCGATAAGAAAAGGGGTGACAGAGATTAGCGGGATTTTATTTTTGTCGTTTTATCACTTCATCCAACTTTTTCAAGTGCAGTTGATGGACTCGTAGACGCACAAAGCTACAGCACTTTAGTAGCCCACAGCAGTTTTCATGTTATTGTAAGAGCAGGGAGTGGGCTGAGTTGTAATTTTTTTCTCCTTTGCATCCCCTGAGTTTCCGAAAGAGAAAGGTTATGAGGCCATTCAGATCCCCTCAAAGGATGATTCAGGAATACATAAATGGAAGTGCCTATCACCTCTGTCATTTTAATTCTTCAGGGAATTTGTAATAGGTCAGCCTTTTGTGCATGTCAACGGATTTTAACCTGAAGGTATAAACTATGCATTTAAGTAGTACGGGCTGCCTATATCTATTTGATTGTTGTTAAAAAGTCATTCAGAACATAACTAAGCGTGCAAAATTCTCGAGCGACATACAGTTTTATGTGGAATATTTTTTTATAATTTTTCAACTCCAAGGTAATAAAATCAGGTGTTATTCCTGTATTATATCCGAAATTTTGCTTCAATTTATGTGACCAAAACCTCTTTTTTTTCTTCTAATTTAGAGCTTTAAAGCATGTTTCCAATGACTTAAAGTTGCTTCTATATCTAAAGTTAGTTTATACCTCAATGCATACTCATCACAAAATAAACGTTGTTTATTTCTTTTAACTTGAAAAAAATATCTATATTTCTTTTTTTTTGAGACAATTAAAATTTTTAATAGTATATATAAAGTAGAGATTGAATGTAATGCTAGATAATGACTAAAGTGTTATCTTCATGCGACGATTAGAGGTTACACATATTGTCAGAATATGCATTAAAATTTACCCGTGCATGTTAAAAATATTGCAAACATGTGCATTAACAATTGAATATAATCATGTCCTCCCAATCAAGAAGGGCGTATCTCAACATTTACTTTTCATCTAAAGACCATTTATTAAACTTTTAATACAGCTATAAACAGTTTTAGCTATTAGCTGTAGCTAACTAAGAATTAAATATGGAAATATCAGTTGCTAGAAGTGTAATTTTCATAAAGCCGCGAACGAAATACTTCATTGCCGAAAGATAGTCATTGCCAAAGTAAACTCTGTAAGACACTTAGTTAGGACGGCCGAATAGCAAGGGGGGGGGGGGGAGAAAAAATCTACAACAGAGTTTTATTATTGACTTTTTTTGCCCTTTGTTGATTTTCTACAAGAGATGATTACGATTAAAAGTTACTCAAACCACTTAGTGACAGTATACTTGCTTAAACATCTATGTCATCCGGTAAGTCACTAATCCTCAAGCTAAAAATTATTCCTAGTTTATTCATAGATATTTTAAAAAATATTATAATATGTACTGCTTTTTTAAAAATTATCTGTTTCTTCTTTATGTGTTCTTCTCTCATTCTCTTCTTTGACAAATGATTGAACAAAAGTTTGACTAAAGTTACTCATAAAAAGGAATCCCATGTTTCCACACGTCACTTAACAGGCCACATTAACGTTATAACCGGGAGTATATACTGATTATGAAATATAATGCTGTTTTTCGAGACATTCTCTCGGGACCATTATCTCAGGTTCCATCGGAGGGGACGGGATAATCCCCTTTCAGTCCTCCCTTCTTCCCCCATCTATTCATTTTCTATTCTACTGAAACTGTACCAAATTGATTCCATACCCCCTTTTTTATGCTCCACTTGAATTATCTGTATCACATGATCCTTGACAAAGCATTATGGCGTTCGTAATGACTGATGATTTTCGGTGCAGGTTCGGGGATGGTTGAATGTCAAAACAAATGCAAGATGCTTTCACGGAATTTGAAAAGTACCAGGTAGAGCGATACGATACCACTGGTTCATTGGACACCATTTAGTTAATGTATTGAATGCTTTCAAGATAATTTAAGGGTTCCAGGTAAAACGACTCCACTTATTTATTAGACATCAATTTGTAAATGTATTAAATGACGTTGATTTGTTAACGAAAGCCACTACTTAACAAAAATAATTGTCGACAGTGTGGCGTAGTGGTAAGGAGCAGGCCTCGTACGCCCGAGCTCGTAGGTTCAAGCCTGGCCTAAGTCGGTGGATTTTCAAGATGCAGGAAATCGTCTGCGCCCATGTCGTATGATTATGCGGCACCTAAAAGATCCCTTGAGTAGACATTTGGCTTGGATGCTCTCGGCTAAATTAAATTCCTAGTGCAATCTGCATCAATTAGAGCGCAGGTGCCGCCATCTAGGAGAAACTGAGCGTCAAAATTATCAGAGTGATAATATCATCTGCCAATAGTGGTACTACTTGAAATAATGGATGCCGATTTTCGGGGAATGCACTAGGTCTGCAAAATGGTTCGCAACCATATGCAGCGCAGTTGGAATAAATAAATACATAAAAATAATAGAAATAATTGAATTACGGGGATCTCTTTGGATTCCTCGCACTAGTCACTGCAATGTGTATTTTTCAAATTGCTTCTAAGAAAGTTTAAGAGTTTCAGGCAAGAACGATAGCACTCATTTAGGTAATTTTTGGTTAATGAGTTAAACGACCTTAACATGTTAAATATCTAGTAGGAGCTCTATACCAACGGGAACGGTTCCCAGATACGCTATTGGGAAATGTGAATATTAATATTTAATTCGTGAAATTAGGTTGTCATTAGTCAAAATTCAATAAAAGCTTTTTTTAAACTTATTTTAGACTGAAGTTATGAAACCGAATTTAATTTCAGTGTGTCTCCCAAATATGCACTCCTGCTGGAAGCTAACTCATAAAAAAAATTCTCATTGCGATTATCTCTAGGGAGTCCTCCACAAATCATTGATAATTAATTTTTTACTATTCGAGCAATTATTAAGTGAATTGATGAAAGAAATCTTTGGAAAATAGCCCTCATGTGCTAGTATTTCATACAAGTGTTAACTTCGCTGTTTATTTACTTTTTTATTAATGACTAATTATTCATGTGTAGTTTGACAGAGAAAGTATATGCAAGCATCTATTGAGGTCATGGGTTTAAGGGGGTAGATGTTTACCCTCAAAGCCTCCCCTATGGTTGCGCTCCTGTTACGATTTATGTGGAAAATCCCAATTTTGGTTTCTTCATGAAAGAAGAGAAAGAAGATCGCAACAGTAATAAATTAAAGAATGAATATAATTTAGCTATTAATCTCCTTTTCTTTTCCCAATGGAGAAAAGTCCTTAGTTATTGATTCAACTGGCAAGGAAACGGAAATAACCAAACTACTTTCACTCTTATTTCAGAAAGTTTGTGTAAGTAAAAAGCTTAACGCTATACGTAAAGACATCAGTTAAGGAAAAAACATTTCTAAAGAACAACATACACTCATCAAAAGTGTCTGCTGTTCTTCCCTCCTTTCAGTATATAGACTAACTCCACTATATATGTACTTAATTCTGAGGATTAATAAATGAAGCAGAAATCATTAAATTAATATAAAATAGAGTTAATGGCTTGGTAAATTTCTTAGTGTATGTGTCAATGTTTTACTGACTATATATTTATTAAAAATATATACTTGTGGTTCTACAACTAATAAACGCATTGCTTCAAAAGTAATACCAGTGATATTGTTGCTTTTGGAAAATCAGTAAGATAATTATTAGAAAAATGCTTCTTAAATCACAACGAGAACGTGGAATGAGAGAAATGTTTTTCAATTGAACTGTTTATAACTGTTACATAAAAGATTTCAAAACTCGAAACTAACAGTACGCTATCTAAACAAATTTTCTTTATCTCAGGCAAAACCAACCCATTGGTTGTATTTAGATACTAGTATTTACATACTATTTTACTAGTTACCAAAATGTTCTTCAATCCCGGAAAGATAAATAGCAATGTAATCTATGTTCTACGTGTTCTTTAAAACTTCTTATACAATTGAATCAGCAATACTTTTAAATTTCTCTTTCACTCTATAGTTAACTGAAAAATTCTTTCGAATCGTGCATCAAATCTGTAAAAGCACTGTAGAAAGAAAGAAATGTTTGACATAAACAAAAGGAAAACATATTAAAAAATAATGTCAAGGAAAAATGTAATGAGCAGTGGTGATCAAATTATTTCGATATCAATTTTGCACGTTAAAGCGTTTCTTCATAAATAAAAAATCCCCTCTCTCCAGTAACAAAATGGATCTAAATAATTTTGGTTCTAAACCCTGATTAAGTATCACTGAAAAAAAAAAAAAAAAGATTTTTGTGCATTGAATAAATGCTACATGATTCGGAAACATAATGAATCTCATTATAAATAAGAAAATCACGCAAATTAAATTTTTAAAGTAATGAGTTCGGATTTTCTTCAGGAAAAAGGTGCATTATATTATCGGTTCTAACATAAGACATCCAATTTCAAATTTCGCACATCTAATACCTACCTAAAAAACAGAGAAAACATCAATTCCCTGTACTTTGCTTTTTAGTGTAGTCTGCATATTATCAATATAGCTGAAAACACAAAGTAAAAAAAAGAAAAAGAATAAAAAAGGGAAAAACTCCCCCCTGCAGTAAAGATCAAAGCCGCGAAATGCGATCCGGTTTTGCACCAGCATCAATTCCATTGGATTTCCTCTATATTTTCTCCCTACCATTCCATCCGACTTCTCCGTTTTTTGGTTTGTCGAAGCTTGTCGATAAATTGAGCGGAACTTGAAAAACCAACGACGAAATCAAAAAATGGGCTCTCGGTATATATACGACCATTGAGAGGCTTGCTTCCGGGGAGGGGAGAGCAGGGCTTTTTTATTCCCAGAGCGGAAAAAGAAGAATGTCATCTAGAAAATAGAAATGAATGTAATTTAACGATGCGTTGATTACGGTAAGCAATGCGTCATTTGCTAAGACTTTCTATTAAGGTTTATAAGCAATAGGCGGATAATTTGCGCTTGTCTATTAACAAACGTAAATCGGCTCGATTCAGATAGTGAATAAGCAACGAAGTGGTTTTTTAATATGCCGTTAAAGCTGATTTCAGTTTTACTCATCCGCGGATTAATTGAAAGATAAAAGATATTTAAATCGATATTTAATGAAAAAACGCTTGTAATTACGTGTGCAAAAAGTAACTTCTAAAACGGTCCTTTTCTTTCTTCTTTCTTTTTTTTTTTATTAGTTGGATTCGATTAATCCTCGATAATTAAGTATGGCTAGTAACAGAAATTTCAATCTACGACGGATGGAGTAATGGTTTTTTCCGTTAGTTATGGGTGAAACCCGTTTGAGAAATTTTGTAGGGGACCAGGAAAAAATAACATGTTAAGCAGGAAAACTTCTTAAACGGGAGTAAAAAGTAATAATAATTTAGTAGCTTCTCTTGCTAAAGAGTGCTATTATATTTAATATATTGTAGATTAGAAACGTAAGTTACAAATTAATTGAGAATGCAATATTTATGTTTATTATTTGTTATTTTATGTTTATGTTTATTATATGTTATTTTAGGTTTATTAAAACAACCAACTGTAGACCACCCAAACTTATTGCTATTGCTGAGGTTGGATTTTGGATTATTTCCACTATTCTTATTTAAAGGTCGATATATATTCTCTTCATGTTGTTCGTTTTCTAAAATACTATTCATGGATTGGTATTTTCATTTAAACAGATTTGTTAGTTTGGTATTCCATGGTAGTGATTTCATGCTTTTGAAATGACGAGATTTCTTCGGTTCCACACTATGACAATTTCTTTAAATCAACCATATTGCTACTAAGTAAAATTGTTTGGAGATTTTTCTCTTATTTTCCTTCCGTAAATTGTCTCATTTATACAAATATGTTTTATCTAGTAGATAAATAAACAAAACTCGTGTTAAAAATAACTTTTAAGTTAGCCGGAATTCAACTTAGGCAACTATTTTTTCCATTATTCTCCGTCAACGCATTTATATCCTCCTTTTGTTCAGATTTGTGGATCAATCCAACTCCTTTTCTACAATCATCATTTCGTCCATTTGATGGTGAAAAATCAAAATTCCTTTTCTATACTTGGTGGTCCCTAATGAATTCAATTTCTCGAAAATTTCAAAGCATTAAATGATAATTTTCTTTAAAACGCTTCTTTCAAAATGTTATTTTTCCTTTAGAGACAGAAATATATGATTATCAAGCTTGAAAGCTCCTTAAACAGAAATTTCTTAAGCGCGTTTGACTATATAATGGTTTTACTATGTAAAAAACGATTAAATCTGCAGGAGTTTTACAAGGGTAAAGTTTTAGAAAAATAATTTCGATTTCTTACAACTTATACCCTTTACATTGATCAAAGTACAAATAATTGTCAGACGATGATTAATAATTATAATTTTAAAGTGTTGTTATTTTTTTAAATTATTCTTTAAAATTTTATCTTTGTTTTATTTTTGTTAAATTATTTTTCTCTTCCGATTCGTTTCACTTACACAGCTTACCGGCTGATGGAAATTAACTGATTTTTCAAGCAATGCAATTGTCCCGTTGTGGACACATATAGTAAGCAATTCTTTTAAAATTAGTCCACCTTTTTCTCACACATCTTATTTCACTACTTTAGTTCTAAAATTAATACATTGAAAATTTCTTATTATGTTTTAACTTTATTTATTTTGTTTCTTCTTATTCTCTTTATTTTATTATTCTTCCATTCAACTTTCGGCTATGAGAAACTTTATGGGGTGTGCATACGTATTGAACAATGTTTTTAAAATCAGTTAAACTTTATCCACATGCATTAAAGTAATTTAATTAATAACTAAATCACGTAATTTACAAAACTTTACTGCACAGGAAGACCATAAGACTGCATATAATAAGTTATGCCTTTGATATCAATAAAACTCTTCGCGTCCTCCTCACAGAAAATCTTTAATTCAAGGATTACTTTTCATCGAAATTTACATTCCTAATTCTTTATTTTTAACCACATTATTTTATTCTCTTTAATATTCCTTTTTGCATTCATTTGCATAATTTTTCCGCTCTAGGAAATGCTGAAAAAAATTTTCTTAGGGGATTGCCTTTGCCTTAAGAATCATAAGTTACAGGAAGCAGCATTTATCATATTAATCAAACAGACTTTAACATAGAGTTTTCCCAAGGAAGTAGTCAAAGGGGGTTTTTGGGACTCAGGGGTAGTCAGGGTTCAAACTCCTCCGGAAATTCAACACAAAGTTTCCAATTGTGTTTAATATACTATGTTTTTTGTTCCATCTACTTTTTCTCACAGTTGTAGAATTATATTTAATTTAACACGGATATTGTCCATGGATGTCCTGTCATATAACGATTGAAGTCATGATAGTTTGAGAAATTGTGACTTATAGTAGTTTGTAAAACTTATGTAGGAAAAAGAAATGAAAGCACACTTCGTAATGTCTCCGAAAGGTATGTCAGCCTCTTCAGCAACAGAATAGAAGGTCTTAAAACAAAAATATGTATCAAAACATTTTAGGCTGCATACTGTAAAAGCACTTATTTTTGCGATTTTTGCGAGTCCGTCGTAATCGCAAAAATTTAAGAATCGCGAAATAATTTTTTTTTTCTCTCCTCAAATAATAATAAATAAGAAGTTTCGTCTAGAGCTATATAAACCTACTTTTCTGTGTGAAAACATATAATTTGTAAATATAGCCAGCCACCTTCCTCTCTTTTACTGGTTTAGCTTTAATTCCCCCACTTTTTCAAATAAACCTTTTAAACTCTTAATGCTCTGAATATTGAAAAGTAATAAGCATGTTTTAATAAAAAAGAAAAATATTACCTCTTATAGGCCTGTAATAGTTTATTTCAAAGAGAAAGAAATGATTTTTAATCGTTGCCCAAAAGAGAAATAAAATGTTGATGTTAAAACTAAAACACACACACACAGACACAAATTATCTTAATAATAATTGCATAAAGAAATCGTTTTCCGATTATTATTTTATGTGAAAACTAAAGCGCTTTGATTTCTCTTCATTTTGATTTAGTCAACTCAGTGAAATTAAAACTTTCATCAATGGGAAAAATCAATTTCGGTGTTTCTTAGTTTTATAAATTTTTTTATTTGCTCATTCATTCATTCACTTATTTATTCATTTATTCGTTAATTTCTTCATACATTTCCTAAGTCATTTATTCATTCATTCATTTATGGCTCCCGAAAATAAGTGATTTTATAGTAGTTAAGTGCTTTGTCCACATTGACCACTTTATCCCCACCTGACATTAGAGAAGAAGACCATAATAGGCCACTATAGATAGGCTTGCCATGCGTCACGGTTTCACCGGGACAGTCCCGGTGTTTTGCTCTTGTCCCCGTGTCCCGCCGAGTTTTATCAATGTCCCGGAAACGGCTGTAAGATGTAAAAATAATGGATTTATCTTATTAAGAATCTTTAAGATGACAGAGTATTAATGAGGGAGTGCACAGCAAGAACACTGATTGCATGTAACGTAAACTTTGGCGTGTTCTTTGCTCTGACTTTTATGAAAGAGTCAAGCTTAACCAAGTCATCTTGAAAAAAGTACATTCAAGTCAGAGATATGAGTGGGTTGAAAACAAAGAATAACATTGTTAACTTACTAATTGTTTTTGTAGTTTGACAAAAATGTTTTTTTGAAATGGTTTTTGTAGTTAGACAAAAAGTTGTAATTTAAAAAAAAAAGACGGCTTAGTAATTAATTGTTCAATTAAACAATTTTATGAAGTATTTAAAACTTTATTTTATTAACACTTCTTTCTAGATGGTAGACCAGAAAAAATTCTCATTAAAAAGGAAAAAAAATCTTTTTAAGTAAAGTAAGTAGCAAAAATTCCTTTTTTATTTTTAAAAGGTGGATAGTCTGGAATTTAAGGTTCCAGATTTCCCACTCCTGTTACTTGCGAGGCTTAACAAAAGGCTTGAAACTCACCATTTTGCCTTTAGTCTTTTTAAAATTTCCCCAGAACCCCCCCCCCCCCGCCCCCTTTGCCAGTGGGGTATGTCCCTCCCATATTAATGTGTCCTGGTTTCACTAACCAAAAATATGGCAAGCCTAACTATAGAAGAGAACCAGTATGGAGAAGAAACCATTTTTTAATGTTATAATGATGGACTCACATTGGTAGCGACGGTGACCGAATCTCTTTCGTCGCATTTTTGAACATTTACTCTTCGTACCTCTTTCTGTGACTCAGTCGCCGAATATTTCCAGATTTTCACGTAGTCCAACTTTTGGCGCTATCACACTCCCAGAAACGCATGCTCAATTCTCACGAAACTTCCATCGTATTTGACGAAATGGCTTCGTGAAAAATGCTCCGAGTAAACCTTTCTTCAAATTTCCGAAATTTGTGTAGTAACTTTTTAAAGTCACGTGATCGCGCAAGGAAAGAATCGTTATAAATGAAGAAATTTTCTTGACGATTGAAGAATCGTCGAATGAGGATTCTATTTTTGAGAGTGCATGATTAGTTTTGAGAGTGTTCCATCAATTGTAGTTTCCAAAATGCATCACTGATTCTACATAAAAAATTAGAACTCATGTCATACAATTATTACATAAATTTAAAGTACGTTCCCCAGAAATCCTTTATTTACTTCTAATAAAAATTATGCTATCTGCTACTGCACGAGACAATGCCCCATCCACAAACGTAAACAAACGTAAAAAAGAAGTAGCTAGTGTAACAGACGAGACTGAGTCATATAATAGCATTAGCAAGATCAGTAAAGCATTCGTCTACATTGTAAAAAAATTGCGTTTAATTGCCACCAGTTTTGGTGTTACTGCACACGATTTTTGGTGTTCAGTTGGTGTAAAGTAGAAAATTATTCATTTTTGATGTACTTTAAAAAAATTTATGTGGTTGTCTAAAAAATGTAGACAGTATAACGTTTCTTAGCTCAAGAAATTTGTTTACTCCGTTACGTATCGAAATTTCATTGCAATGGCTCATTTCTATGAAAATAGGATAAATGAACAATTGTACTGAATTTTTGATGCGTAGATCAGTTAACGAACATCACATGATAAAAGCATTCTGCTGGCTGTATTTTTTTAGACAGTCACTTAAAAGAAATTAAAGTACATCAAAAAATGAATAATTTTCACCTTTACACCGACTGAACACCAAAAATGTTGTTCAGTAACACCAAAAATTTTTAGTGCAGAGGAGACCTTAGGCTACATATGAGTGAAGAGATGCCACGAAAGAAAACTGCTCGCAACAGAAGTGCTTTTAATCAAGATAATTACATTAACAACACTATCAACGAACTTACTAAGTCAAGCGCTTGCCGGCTAATTTTAAATCGCATTTAAAATGCTTTATCGTCATCAGGTGGTTCTGTATGTGTGAACCAGAAACAGAAGAGCAGCCACTTCCCTCTTTCGGGAGCTGTCTCCTTGTAAAACCGGATCAGTTCGAGTTCTTGAATTTTTCTTCACCTAAAAAAAAAAGTATTTTAATGGATGACAACGTGTCAAAATGTATTTTTTGACATAATAGATCCGTATCCATGCAATGACAAAGTTCTTTGTAGCTCCAAAATACATGTGTGCATTTGATGCTTCATTAAGTCATTTCATTTTTTTAATTCTACCACTGTTTTCTGTACAGTTTCTAAACCAAAATAATAATAAATAAATAAAGTAATAATTCAATATAAAAGTTTTATATCTTGTACCAAAAACAATGCCTTTTGTAGTAAAGACAACGAATGTTGGCAACAGATGTTATCAAATATACATTCGTACTCTCTTCAAGGTACATAGCTGAAACAACCATCTCCTAAATGAATAGATCCATCCAGGTTTTATCGGTGCTGGGATCTTCATATGAGTATACATTTTGACAATGTAGTCAGCAAAAACTCCCCCCTTCTCTCCTGAGTTCCATTTTTCTAAATCTTGAGGTAATGTAACAGCGCTTCACAAATACCGAGTACGTGCTTCTGATGATCTGCGAATGAAATTTCTTTACGATTTATAATTTCCGAAGTAATTGGGTAGACCACTTTCAGAAAATCGAAATTTTTGAATGATCGAGAATGATTTTTAGAATATGCACAGTTACATATGGGTGACTTCTTGTTGCAATGAGTTCATATTGCTTATCCTTTGGCAGTCGATGAATGCAAAAAAAAGCTAGGGCTAATTCAGAAAATGTTACTAAAAGATAAAAATTCAATAGGTAATTTCTTTTAAATTTTTCTTCACGCTGCAAATTAAAAACTACTAATATTCCTGTCGATTTTCATTTATCCATTAATGTCCTCTCTGGAAATTTCAAGCTCTTATCTCGTACTCTCCTCTAACACGAACACAAAAAATCTTAATCTTTATGTATGTCTTCGAGTCTTTCCGTACTTTTTCTTTTTTTATTCCCGCAATTATACTATGACTTTTTTGTTACATTAACTAAGGTGTTTTTAAAAACAAAAAAAAAGTACATTTTCCTTAATTTAATTTCAAATGGGAAACAAAAACTATTTGCTAAACAGAAAGTTAAGAGCAAACTTTTTACTTTGAGTAATCGATTTCCTGTGGCAAATGTTAGCATCCTGTTCACGAGGCTAATTTGCCTAAGGTTCCTTAAAGTTAATTTGAGTGAATAAGATTAAAATATAAATACCCATCCGCTAAAATATATTTTAATGAAAGTCTAAACGCGCAAAAGAGATAAAATGATGTGAGAAAATGATCTCAGCTCCTAATAAATATTTATTCATCCGCCACTAAATGTAATCTTTTCTTTGTTACAAATGTTTCCCAAAACACCTTTTGAACACCCGGCTAAAAGCGTTAAAAATAACCCTATTAATTTTAGTCTTAAGGAAAATAAAAGATGATTTTAAAATATCACCGCGAAATTAGCCCTCGTAGAATTGATTTAAAAGCTGAGGCGCGGAAAAATTTTGTGGGGGAATTATTGCGTCTAAAAGCGCAAGCAACAAGCTAACCAATTGGAGGCTCGAAAAGGCGGTGCGGATGGCCCCCTTTCGACCAATAGGGGCCGCCTAGGGGGAGATACGTATCGTTACGAAATGACAGAATAACTCTGGCAGAAGGCGGGGCTAAAATATTTCGTACTTTCATCCTAACTTCCAGCAACACCGGCATTTCAGATTCAAACAGTTTTCAGCAGGAGTCTTGCTTTCGTTCTGCGGAAAGATGAAAGAAGGTCTTGATTGAGTTCTACTTACAAATTCCAAAGTTAAATATTCATTGATTCCTAAAAGTTCGAAAATTTATCTTGACAGAAAGTTTAAAGACGGCTATCATACAAGAATTCCACTTTTACGGACTTTTACACCACTAGCAGCATTTTTGTTTACCCTACTGACAACGAACTTATGTCTATCCTCATGTCAGACAATGGTGACGAAAAGACTGTCTGCTCTTCCAATTCTTCCGACGGCAAACCATCAGTTGAAGAAGTAAAATCTCCAGTAATGATGGCGCGAAATTCTTTTTCCATAGCTAGCATACTTAGTAGAGATGACCCTAAAAAAGACTTTCATGCAGTTCAGAATGATGTCAATTGTATAGCAAGGCATAATTTCCAGAACATTAGTTTTGAACCGCGACTTGCACTTATACGGCATGCACAGAACTTTTGCAATCATCAACAAAGTGCTTATATGAAACACTTATATCCTCACTATGCTTGGAATCCTGTATCATCAACAGACGAAAACAGACACAATAACTCAGGTAATTTTATTTTTTAGAACTCTATATGTTTTTAAAGGGTAATACACGGCAACGAGTTAAAACTAAAAAACAATTCAAATTACGTGAATGTACACATGTATCTACTACCCTTGAGGAAAGCGTTTTAAAACGAAGAAAAACTTCTTATAGCTTCTTAACTGATATTAATTATTTATACTTTTGATACTTAGAAGCCTTTGATGCTTAAGCTTTCACAACAAACATCCTTGAGAAACTCTAAACCAATTTACAAGTGTAGGATGTCATTATTCATTGTCAACTAATGTTAGGAATTAAAATATGAGTGAACTGTTACAGAAACCTAGATTGAAATGCTATTACCTTTCTATTTATTCCCAAGACGTGCTTAGAGATACTTTAATGAATTAAGACATCAAAAGTTAAAATCATTACGTAGATGTAAACATGCATCCACTACATTAAATGAATGAGCTTTAGAACGAAGAAAAATTCTCTTGTTTTCTAATATCTTACCAATTGCTTTCATATTTTAATTGTACTTCTGATACTTTGAAACTTAGTTAGATATTACCTTAAACCTTGATCACAACAACAGTTCTTGTGCAACGCAAAATAATTTATTCATGCATCATATTATAGTTCTAACTAATTATTGTATTGATGAACAATATGAATGAACTCTTAAAGAACAATAGATAGACATTTATAATTATTCCCAAGTCGTATGTAGAGAGTTTTTTGACCAGTTAAAACATCAAAGCTGAATTGATTACGTAAAGTTTCCAATTTTTTATAATTATTCACACTTTTGATATTTTGAAACTTTTGATGGTTAAACATTGAAAAAAACACCCTGTGAAATTCAAAATGTACACCATATTGTGTGGTGAATGTGCTTTGCACTATCTACTACCGACTAATTATCGGTTGGATTCAAAATGTGAAGAAGAAACTTCTAAAGAAACCTATATTAAAAATGCCCTCTGATTTGCATTTATACCCAAAATATAACTAACCGTGGCATACCTAATTCAGGATAAGAGTGAAAGTTAGAGAATGTCTAAACAGAATTGAAATGTTTTCTTTTTTTTCTTTCAAATTACGACATTGATCGAGCCCTAATATTTTGCATCGAAAATAAAATTTCTATAACAATCCACAGCAACAGTTACAATTTTAAACTGTGTGCATTTGTTATTTTTTAACAAAACGTATTTAGTAAACTGCAGATTGTTACGAATTGAAAAAATATTCTAGCTTTGCATTAATGATGCCTTTTTTTCTTCTTTTATTACACATTTTCTTATTAATATCTTGATTACAAGAATGTTTTTGTTTACTACCTCATGAAGTTTGTATTTATTTATGTGTTTATATTTACTTGTTACTCTAATTGTCGTAAATCGGATTGTAATAGGGATATTTATTTTCGAAGCTAGCACGATTCAGACTAACACGAAGGAGCGTTTTCCCTTATTTAGCGTCCGGAAGTCCGGAAGCTCAAAAAAAAAAAAAAAAACACATTTTCGTATTGAGAAGGGTTTTATTAACACCCTAACACGTGTATGCAATAAACTAATAATAATAAAAGAAAAAACAAGCAGCAGTAAGAAGCAGACACATGTTTCGAAGTTGGAACCCCTTTTTCAATGCAAAATAGTGAGCTCATGGAGAAAACATGTTGTCAGAGCTTTTGCCGTATGTCTATTCGTTCATAAATTCATTATTTTGCAGTGGAAAAGCGGTTCTTATAACCTTGAAACACGTGTCTTCAAAATTCTTATTGCTATTTGTTAGTTTTTACTTTTTGGGAGGGGGGGGGGGGGTAGGGTTAGTGAGGGAAGTGTTAACAAAGGTAAGAGTTTACTTCTCTTAACAGCCTGATTATTTTTAAAGGAAGTCCTTAAGGACTGTTTTTACAGTAAATTTATAAAATAACTTCATGCATTTAAAAAAAAAAAAAGAATTCTTGCGCTCCAAAGTGCAATAAGCATTCGGTTTTATGAGTGAATGGCAGTCCTATTTTCTTATCTTTAAATTTTTCACATCATGTGACAAAAATGCCTCGAGTTTTGTTTTGAAATTAATGGTCAAGAGCCATTTGTTGTTGGAAAATTCACGAAAATCGAGTGGTAAACTGGCTTACGAACCAAATATTTTACCAACAGGAAGAGTAGGATTACCCAAAAAAAAAAAAAAAAAAAAAAAAAATTACACCCTGGATTTGACCGAGAGCTCTGGTTCTGTTAGTAAATGATAACTTTATTCATGCTTTTCTAATCCCCCAACTTTTCTTTGTACAAAGACTGTGAACAGAAGTCCTACATTCTGCTCTTTAGGGCACTTTTTCAACGTGTATTCATTCACCTTATGAATAGGTAATCCTTTGCTTGCGTATTTCCAATTAAGTGGTTTGGAAAGAAAAGGGGTGTCCTTTATAAAACCTTTTTTTTATTAAAACGGTAAACAGCTACCATTTTACGAAAGCTTGTAGAATTATATATATGATGTAAAAGAAAAAGTAATATTGGATGCCTCTTTTACACAACTTACAACGCGTTTTAAATATTTTCTGAAAAAAGTGATGGAGGTGATCTCCCCCCCCCCCCTAGATTTACGCCGTTGCGCCGAGAAAAAATTATTTTTTTTCCGTTTCTGAGAAATTCATAGCTGTGAACAATTTCGAAAGTATTCAAGGAAAGTATGAAGGACGGTAAAAGGTAAAATTATTTCCATAGATAAAGTTTTCCCACGAATTGGGAATAGGTAATTCAGCTTTTGCATTGCAATTTTGAAAAATTGCTTTTCTTTCGACTTTTTACTTATTTATTTATTTATTTTAGTCTTAGGATCGGAAATGTTGCTTGAAGTCCTCTCTCTTGTTGCGTCCCCGGAAGAATGAACTAAATGTGGACATAAATGTGCGGATTTGCTCTTCTAAATTTTAGAATTTTTGAGTGTAATATGGCAGTTTTTAGAAAGACAAAATCTGTATCTGAGTAAAACTACAGAAGCTCATGAAACAACAACATTTATTTTGGAGCAATTGAGGGTTAGGTAATTTTCCAAATTTATAATTGCCACCGTATGGGATAAATCAGATAGATATTCTATAAATAGCGTTTTGTGAGTTGTTTTAAGGTTTATAATTGCCACTGTTTTCACCGAAGGAAAATAAATTTAAAAAAAAGTCGTTTGTTTCTCTAAATTATGTGAAAAACATTTTAGTTATTTAAATTTAATTCATTCATCCCTAAATTTCAGAATTTAAAGCAATTATTAACTAAATTTCAAATCAAGTTCAAACTTAAATGTATAACTACAAAATTTAATCTTTAATCCTATAGTCAATGATTATGGCAAGTGAATTAAACATTAAGGTAAAATTAGGATCTAATGTGATCAGAAAATATTGTATAAATTTTAAATTACTTAAAATCAGAATAAAATATTATATAATAAAATTTTAAAGTATTAACACAAATTAAAAAAAAAAAACTTTGCTACTGCATTTTTAGATGCGTTTCCATTAAATTAATTTAAAATGTAAACTTCAAAATTATTAAAAAAATAACTTTCAAAAATCAAACGTCTGAATTGCAATGCAATATACTAACTTTGAACTTAGATTGTAAGTTTGAAAAGACATCTAATATCATTCTATCCTCAGTTTGTGCTTACCATCCACATTCTTATTACTTTTTAGCTGGATGGTTATGGCATGTATGGTAATGACATTTCACATTATTTAACCTGACATTAGATTAAATATGGTTACTTTTGTAAAAACTTTATATATTTTGAATAAAAATTCATCTGACATAAGCATGTAAATAACAAAATCCACTTAATCATAAACTTAAACAGGGTGCATCAAGATTTCCGTACTCAGAGGTGAACGGAAATAAAAGAGGTGCAGGAAAGTTAAAGATGAAGGAATGCTAATGCTTTATGGGGATTAACGAGACTGAATCTGTTTACTCTTCTGTTTGCACCGAAAGTTTAGATCGGAAATAGAATACGTAAGCATCGAACAAAAAAAAAAAAGAAAGATGCACACATAAATGTAACTTCGGAAAGTGTCTTTGTCCGCGAATGATATACGCGGCTTTCGTAAACGAAATATTCCAATAAGAAGAAATGGAAAGTAATCCCATCCCGCTGTAATTGTTTGCTAGCCGAGGGAGTAGGGAAAAAAAAATAATAAAAAAAATGAATTTAAATTTACATATTAAAATATGCCGCGCTTTTGTTCAACGTTTTTGCCTAAGCTCACATATGCATTTTACTAAAATGTTTAATTGCGCCGAAATGGCTCAATAATCTCTAGATACAACCATATACAACAGTTAGCTGATTTTATGCACTAAAAAAGAAAGCTGTAATATATTTTCGAATAAATATTCTGTTAAGCAGAAAAATAAAAACTTTGAACTGCAAAATGAAATTTCTTTGCTCTGTTAGGCTCACAGTAAAAACATTTTTACATCAAATTGCAGCAAAAATTTACCGAAATGTAAATTTGCAGAGCCATTGAAACAGTGTGAACCCCCATCTCAGCCACATGCTGAGTATGAACCAGACGAATAGGGATTTTTTTCATTCTGAAAATTCGGAATGTCACATGTATTGAGCACTCGAGAAAAGCAAAAATGTTAATTTTCATTAAATCAACTAAATAAATAAATGAAAGACCATCTCTCTTCCGTTACGACACAGTACACGCGACAAGCGTACGTTTTTTATGAATCAATGCATTTTAGGTTTTAATAACAGTACTTACGTAAATTGTTCATATCATTCTTTGCTTTGTTTTTTTAATTTAGCTTGCTTGGAATTATATTTTATTTTTAAACTTTCATGGTACAAGTAGTTTTTATCGTTAATGGATTAATGGTACAACTATTTCAAATTGTCAAATAAAATCATTTATTTCATCAAATTTATGGAAAAGAAATTTGATGATTGGTTTCAATTTCAAAATTTTATTTGATACCAAAATATTCATACATTTTATATGTTATGTGTCATTTCAAAGTAACGTTTTATTCAATTTATAGAAAGAAGAATTATTTCAGAACTTTTATCGCTTCATTTGATACAGCGACCATTTGTTATAAAGACGCAAATAAGGGAGAGCCCCCGATTGGGACATGGTCGCTATACCGAGAGTCGACTCTGTGTGTGTGTGTGTAAAATTATATATATATATTTTCTGGGAAAAGATGAAATTGTAGGTGTACTGTGGGTTTCATACAGACTAGCTATATCTACGAAGTTCTTCATTCTTCAGATAGCCAATCAATCCTCACGCCCCGTGAACTTACCCATGCCATGTGATACGGAGCTTGAATAAATCCCCCCCCCCCCCCCAATGCTCTCAAGAGCGGGACACTGATGTCTTTCTTTTTCTCTTTTAATGATATTGCTTTTTCGCAGAAAACAATCGGTTAGACGAATTTATCAGATTTTTTTGTTCTTTCATTTCAGCATTTCAATTATTGCATAATTTGTTTAAGATAATTGATTTGATTTTTCTTTTGTATTCAATCCCGTTTGGGAAATTAATACACAATCCAGGTAGCAATATTGACTTGAATTCGTTTTTCTTTATATAGCTTCCTGTTGCTTTATTTAGAGCAAATAAGATCGATGCGACTAAAAGCCTTTTACACACGTGGGTGTTACAAAGTGTAAAGGTATTAGGCTTGTTCTGAAAATAAAACAGCTAAATCTTTCGCAGGTGAAATTTTAAAAGCACTTAAAGAGAAAAGTAAAGCTATGCTATTATGCTAATTTTCTCATGAAACGTCATAACAGAAAACCTCTATCATTAATTGATCAAAACTACTTCCTTGATTGCATTACCTTGAAGTTTTAACTGCAATTTGAGGATTAATTTTAATGTAATAAATTCTAAAATATAAATTAGTATTGCTTTTAAATTTAGTGTTTAGAAATAACTCATTATTTAAATTTATCTTACTTGAAAATGAGGTTATATCTTTTAGTTTCGATCTAATGTAGGAGTGATATATTCCTAGTATAGACCAAAAAATGTGGAAATCCTGCGCTGTAAAACATTATTTCTAAATTTCTTGAAAAATCATGTACTGCGTTTTTATTTTATGTTACACAATGGACTGTCCACTCGATTGTGCGATAACACAGGAAGTTCGTGTTATTACATAACACAGAAAATTTGTGCATTTTTTTTCTTCATATGACTCTAAGCTCATTTGAGTACTGATAGGCCTGTAAAAATATTTTCCCGGCTTTTGTTGATATGCATTGCGCAAAAATTGCAATTTAATTAATTTTTATCTTTTGCTGTTTTTAATTCATTTAAGTTTTAGAAATCAGCGATAATTTTTAATGTTTTATTACAGAGGTTTGGTTTTGAACTAATTAAAAATGTGCTATTCCATGACAAAACTTGAAATAAGTTGAAATTATAGGGTTATTGGGTTCTTGTTTTTGGACGCGACATAATTTGTATTTTCCTCAAATTTTATTATCTTTGCTGTCAAGCTTTCAGCTATGATAATGAAAAACATGTATGTGTGTTTCATTATAAACTAGCATAATTTATTTACAGTGAAATGTGTCTTAACCCCTTCAGACAGATTTTTGAAAAGGCACGTAAATTTATTTTTTATTTAAGGTATAGATTCATAACATATCCAATATCAATCACAAAAAAATTGAACCTTTTTCAATCATAAATGTAAAAGTTATTATTTCTCCAGTTTAGCGGATATGATGCAAAACATTTAACTTTAATGATAAAAATAGGTTTAAACGAAAAGTTTTCCCCATATAATTAAATCCTTATACTAAATATAGTTAAAATAAAAATGACATTTAAGTCACAATAATTTTTTTAAATATAAGTGTTTTTACTACTCAATTTTTCGTTCGGCCGATGTTATTGAAAAATTAAAGAAAAGGAATGTTATTGTAAATTCCTTTTTGAAAAATTTTAACACATATCACATAGAAAGCTCTGAAGAGTAAATTGAAATAAATTTGATGACCATTGCTTGAATATGGTCATCAAAATGATGACCATATTCAAGTTACGGTGCTGCACCCGTTAATTAGCTCTTTGCGGACGAATCTAGTACGCTTCGTCAGGTCTTTTCAAGATAATTCTTTTGAGCGAAATCAACTTCCATTTTTAAATATATTAAGATCTGAATCTCTTCTTAAGTACCTTTATAAGAAAGTTTCTCATTTTTTTACGAAATGTGAAATTTCAAATGATTTAAAAACACTTTCGATGGGATTTGAATCAGCTATGTAGTAGCTTGTTTTAAATTCATCATATACAGGTCTCAAAACACGGTTTTTGTTTCTTTTTTATTTAACTATTATTATTATTATTGTTGCTGTTATTATTATTATTATTATTATTATTATTATTATTATTATTATTATTACTATTATTATTATTTTGATTCACACAGTCGTTCAAGAAAAATGACCTGCCTTTTTTGTACTTGATTACAGTGGGGAATTTACATTGTTATTTTTGGAGATGAAGACTCTCTTGATTTGCTTTAATTTTTATAAAATAATACAAATAATAATAATAATAAGAGAAAAGAAAGAAGGGAAAATTGAACTTTTTCTTTTCTTCTTTTTCCTTTTTTTTTTCAATTTCTCTTGCAGTTAGTTTCACTTTACAATCAATTAAATTTTGTTAAAATGGGCTGAAATGGACTCAGATCATAACGATTTCAGATGCAGTAAAATATTTTGCTGCCAGTATTGATTATGTTTGATTGTATCGTTACAGCAGGTGCTCTTTCAAAGCAGCTTTCAATTTACACAGAAAATCCATTCCTAGCTGCTACTCTATCCCTCCATTCATGTCAAATAGGTCCGTTTTTGTTCCTAAATCCTCTCGTTTTCCTCCCTCCGACCCATGGGGGCAACAAAATGCGGATTGACGGGGTATGGAGCACCAATAGCTCGACTTTTAACCTCGCTCCCCATTACGTTGTCCCAGTAGATGTAACTAGACACTCCACTGTAGTGCGGTGGATTAGTATTTGCCAGTTGGCAATTGTACTTTTTCAAAGAACCGATGATACGATAACGGATCATTTAACTGGAATTTGTTGCTGTAGAAAGTTCTTGCCTACGTTGTATTTCATTGTCGGCTCACTTAAATTTGGGAAGAGAAGGGGGTTTCATGTTTTTGAAATAAATCTCACAAATGGCCTTTTACTTTTTTTCGATCGATGTATTTGACACTTCTCACGTACTAATTTAAATTTGAGCTTGTATTGTTGATTTCAGGCGTTACCGTCGACTATTTTGACATGGTAATGTTTTGTATAAAATTAATAACTAAAAAGGGAATTGTTGAATTGAATTGAAATAAGTTGCATATAGACGAATTACTTTCAATGCTTAAACCATAATTAAGAAAAGAAAGATTACGTTTCGAAATTTCTATGGCATTTATCATTAGTTTTTAAGCATAGTTTTTATCATTTAGCATTAGTTTTTAATCATTTATTTAAATTCGCGTATTTTTTCATGTTCATACGGGGTTGATATATAACATTTTATGAGCAATATACTCAAGTTTATATGGTTGACTAGGAGTGCAACTTTACTGCGGATAAATTTAACGCGGTTTTTATTTATTTATTCATTTGTTATTGAATGAAAGGAAAATGGGTGACACGTTTAAAAAAGGGTGTTTTTTCCTTCTTGAAAATAATTATTGATTGTTTACTAGAGGAAATAAAATTAGTTTGCTCTAAAGAGATTATTCAAACTGCTCTCTTCGTTGCATTGAAACAGCTGTTTGTTCTCTTTCTAGCTATTTATGTTAATTAAATTGATTACATTTCCGCATTAAGTCTTTAATAAAAATCTATATCTCCGCGAAAATGTCTCACCTTTCCTGCTTTTCCTTTCCGATATGGGGGAAAAAAGGCAATTCATTAATTTTATTTGTAAATTGATGTAATGTAGGCAAAATATTTACGGATGCAAAAAGCTAAGTAATTTAATGCCACAATCCTCCTCTATTTTTTCCACATTGTATACACACTCAGATTTAATATAGCATAGAAACCGATCTTGGGACGAAAAGATAAGTTTTTAAATAAATCTACAAAACGATTGACATGTGAACGTATAAAATAGTTCAATAAATTAATATACTAGCTTTTAAAACAATGATTTCATAAATTTTCATTAAAAAAAACAAACATTTAAGGCACATTTTTGAAAAGAAAAAGTAGTAATATTAATTGAAATAGTCTACCTTAAATACGTTGTAATTCACAAAAGTGTGATATGAAAATATCCAGCTTATTAATCCAATATCGAGTGAACAACTTATATCAACAATTGTGATGATTCTACTACAATAGACAAATCGCAAAATACATCCTGAAAATCTTCATTGAGTACATTTTAATTACTGAAAAAAAGAAGTTGACTTCTAATAACATTTTAAAGCCCCATTAGTATACTCTCACTATAATCAGCTTATAGATGCTTACATCTTTCCGTTACCATTCACATTCAATGATTGAATAGGTTTCTTCGTCACGTGCGGCAGTAGGATATAAACATAACTATGCACAATCTATTTTTATGCTAAGATTTCGAATCTTGTTAAGTAAGTTAAACTTGATGTTGTAATGCCTTTTTCATTCATGAAATTTTCAACCTTCTAGAGTTCAACTATATTTCATCCTCTTAAAATCTTTTTTGATGTACTAATTGTCATATTTCCTTACATTTCTACCGTTTTAAACCTGTTACTTCATGTTGTTAATCTTACTAATTTGATCGCGCTCCTGCAGCAATCACTTTTTCCCGCCCTTTTATCTTCATCTTCCTTTTTCTTTTTCTTCTTGAGCTTATGCTCTATATATGATAAGGCATGCGTACCGGGCGCCTTGCCTTGCTCTTTTATCGAAAGGCAATCTTTGTTCTTTTTTCTTTTTTTCTCACTTTGGTTTTGTTTTCTTTTTCTTCATTTTCAGCTTTTTTTTTTAATTTGAAATTTATTCTTTAAGTATTTATGATACATATACGTTGATATAACTTTTGAATACATTGTTTTTTGAGCTATACTTACTCGGTATACTTATACTCATAAGATTTTCATTCAGCATTTTTTTTATCATATTCTTTCAAAATACTTTTACAAATATTTTTACGTTCATACACTAATAATGATGAAATATAACCGTCTTCCTCAAATGCATTTTATAGAAGAGTTAAGGTTTATAAAAATTTTATTTATTATTTTATTTTTTACAAATGCTCATTACTAACTTTTTTTTTTTTTGCAAAAAAATAAATTTTTTCATGTTTAGACAAACATAAATTTCGTTTTGTTTTTGTAACTTTCTTTTCTTTCTTCTCTAATTGTGGCTTTCTTGAGCTTTTTAGGAAGTCATTGCAGTCATTTTCGATTTTAATGAATGTATTCAATTACATAAATGTATTCAAACAAGTGTAATTGTGATTATGGTATATTTGGGTTAAATTTGTATAGGAAAAGTAGTAATTATACTATTTTATTATTATGAGTAAATTATATATATGTACCTGAGATCCATAGTATCTATACTCCCTTACTTCATAACTTGTGAAAATAATGTATGTCTTTATTACTCTAAGAATTTTTGAGGCTATAAATTTTAAGGGAATAAAAATTGTTAATGATAATTGTGTATAGGCGGTCATTTTCAAACAATTATTTTTTTTATTTTACGACCTAATTGTTTAGTTGATACTAGAGTGGAAATATGCAATTCTTTTACAATTTGCATTCTAAAAATTTTCATCATTTAAAGCTTATCGCTAAACTGTGTGAGGTCTGTCGTGTCTCGACTTGTATTTCAACTCTGTAAAAACCTTCGTGAAATTGAGTTTATCGTAACGTTTCTCCCACTTTTACTTACCCAAACCCTATTCTGAGAGAAAAGATTAAGCAGTACCTATAATGAGCTTTGTACAATAAAATCCCGTTGAAACGAACTCCAAAAAACCTGGAAAATATTTCGTTGCAACGGAATGCTCATAAAAACGGAATATACGTTATCCTAATGGCGATTAAAATGGGAGTGCACATTTATTTCGTTATTACGGATATGTCGTTGCATCGTTTTTTGCTATAACGAGTTTTGACTGCATTTCAAATTCCTGGAACTGGCGCCCTCAAATTAATTAACCATTTCTACTCTTCTCACTACGTGGTCAAAATCTTTTGTGGATATTATCAGAATACGCGACGGAAAGATTAAGTTGATTAATAACATTTACTCTATGGAAATACAGCTTAAGAACAAAAGACCAAGATAGAAGGTGGGCCAAATGAAGGCATTTGGAAGGAAATTGTCTAAACTCTTAAAAGCAGCAATGCTCTCTTCATGAGTGGTAGAGTTATTGATTATGAACAATAGAAACTAATTGGTCACATAATTTTACTTATTTGAATAGAGTGATAACCAGTTATGCGTTATTACAGAAGTGGACGATACACTGAACACGAATATGATTAAAAAATATATAATTATTAACGTAGATTTCATTTAGCTAAAATTCAACTAGAGTGATTGTTTCAATTTGAACTAGACAAGAGATTTTAAAGAACAATGATAGCATAAGATAAACTTTTCAATTAATATCTTAAATTAAAATTGAGTATATTGATTAGTGTTACTCTCTTCAGTTGACATAATAGCGCAGATGTACCTATTAAATGGTATAAACAAATATATTTTCCAACCAGTTGTTAAACACAGATTGCCCCTTTGAGTAAATTATAAATGCATGTCTTTTTCCTCATTTAGGGGGTAAAATATCTAAATAAGACGTTCTTGATCATTGACAAACATACGCCAAGAGAATATATCGTCTGCGACGTAAAACGGCCATCAAACGAACACTCAGCTGTTGCAGCAGTCCCATTGAAACTAACCCCTCTTCCTCTGCTGTTGAAACACTCTTTTAGCAAGCATTCAAAGCAACTATTCCTTTTCAGAGATTACTGTGGAGGCCCCCGACACAAAACAAATCATCAAAAGATTTCATGTGGTACAAGGCACGTTAAAAGATGTGCTTTTAGCGGCAAGATTACACGCTAAGATTATTATTAGAGCTTTCAGATAATCCTTTAATCTCGGCTTCCTCTCCAAACTGACTCTTGCTTCATTGGAGAGCATTATAATCGTGAGAAAAGGAGCTCTTTTCTGAAAGCGATGCATTCAAAAAATCAGGCTTCCTTTTGAATCTATTGAGTAGGCAACAGCGAGTGAAAACTTGAGATGCACTTATTTATATGTATCTGCTTCTCTCTGTTCAGGGACTGCTATTCTTAACGGACTGAACTGAAATATATTAATGAAATAATTCTGCAATTGTAGCGTCTCCGCGTCTCCCTTGCCACGGTTAAAGATAATAAAATTTGCTGAACAATTAGGCAGTAGCAGTACTACTTAAATTATTTTATTCTACTTTTCATTTATGTATTGTTCGTTTAGGAAAGCAGCAACTATTATTCGTGAACGATTCCATTTGGAAAATGGGTGACACGCTGAGATGGACACTTTCTAAAATTATATTTTAGGTTTGCATCTCTTTCTTTTTCTTTTATGGACGTTGATGCATTCCAATAATGATTTGAGTCCTTAGCACAAAGGGGGGAAAACGAAGCTGTTAAAATTGTGGAGTGCTTATGACTTTTCTTTCAACGGGCGTAGGAGAAGTAGAGAGGTTTGATCCTCTTTTTACAAAAGAATTCTTCTATTTTTTCATATTAAGTAATGAAATTTATCAGTTGACATTATTTGTTAGCTTATAATGTTTTGCACCTTTTTACACTACAGTTTTTAGAAACATTTAATTATAAAGAGCTCTGTTCATAAAGAATTTTTCAAGAGTGTTCAAAAAAGATCAAACCTCTCTCAAATAGGGACCCAACAAAAATTGAAAGTTATTAAAACTGCACAGCTATAATGAAATGTCTAAAACATCCTGCTATAAGACACATGCATTATATGTGTAACATCCATACATTAAATGCCGAAAGAATTACCAATCACTTTTAATGATGAAATATGCGAAATAATATGAAAACTTAATATAAAACAAATTTAGTCTGAGCTAGAGATGTGAGTCAACAACATTCTCTTGACAATATTCTCGAAGAACGAGGTAGTCTGAGACTATTCCTTTGAAGCTGTGAATTTGGAGAACAATCGAGATATTTTTTCCTTAAAAATAAATGTAAAATTTTAAACATATCATTAATATTACAAAATAATGCTCAAAGATCATTGTTAAAGCCTGAAAAAAAAAATTATTTTGGGGTTTATTTATCCCACAGAATGATAGTTTCATTTAGGAGAATTTTCTCTTAACAATGTAAAAGATTTCGGTCAGGGGAGTGAATGCTTTGTCATAAAACTAAAAGTATTTACGGAAAGTTACACTTACGAAAGACAGGTGCCAAATGTTACTAAAAAAATATCTTTATTGCATTCCATTTAATAAATAATAATTGTAACAAGAAGTACTGTCAAATTAAATTTATATGCTTAGTCTTCATTTTAAAAATTTTCGAGCACTATTTTCTTTACATACATTTGGAAATGGATAACAATTAATAAAAAATGTATAAATGACCCCTCGATGATTTCATGGAGGGGGTAAATCATAAAATATCATTGAAATCATGCGCATGCGCGACAGCATAAAACATGCAAGTGAAAAGAAAGAAAGAAAGAAAATACTACTTCAAAAGCAGATGACGCAAATCCCTACGGCGGTATTTTTGACGATTTGGTTTAGTTAAAACATTTATTTAAGCATTTGTAATTTAATACTATATTTAAAAAATGATGTACACTTAAAAAGCACAAAATATTAATAAACGTCAAGAAAAGTTTCAAGGGCAATAGCTTCCCAAAGTATAGTTTTGCGGTCGAAATCCTTTTTCGGATCGAAATTAGTGTTCCCATACAATTTGAAAACATACTAATTATAATCTTAAAATAAAGAACAGTCTCATTGAAGTGTGTAAAGCACATCATGAAGAATAATCTATCCGTTGTGAAAATAAATGGAAATTATACATTGCTGGAGAATTCCTTTTACTAATTAAAGTAGTTTTCGGAATTAGATGCAAAATGAATCTACTAAGAAGGAATCATATTCCTTTGCATTCTTGGGAAATTAGTTAATGGTATGAATGGTATAGTTGATATCTTAACGAATAAATGCAATAATTAACAAACTATAAATAATGAGAAATGAACCTGCATTCATTCAAAGTATTTTTATCAATTTTTAATTGATGAATTATAAAATGAAAACGTGTATACACGTAATTAAAAACAAGTAATGTTAAATGTTAATAATTTATTAGAAGCGATAAGTAAATTTATTAGGATATTAAAAGTATTAAATGCTTTATTAGGGAGTTGCTTCGATACATTACTCCATAAAATTATTAATATTATTGGATACTTAACCAGATTAATGTGTGTATTAAAAGAAATACATGGAATAATCGCATACATTAACGAATAGTCTAATACACGCATTGCGTACAATGTGTTATTCCGCTCCGTGGTATTGCGGAAGAATGAAAGCAGATATAATGATTAAGAATATTATTGTATGTTAAAAATAATTTAACTTTGTGCAAGTAAACAATAATAATAAAATTACACGTTAATTTAAAGCACAAATGAGCAATAAAATGCAGACATATGTTTCGGGATTGCTTGGAATCCCTTTTTCAATGCGACAAGGAGCTTCTAGATGCAAAACATCCAAATGAAGCAGACAGAACAACAAAAACAAAGCTTATATAGCCTAAGAATTATCTGTAAACCAATGAGAATAAAGGCAGCGTGAAGTGGAAGTAGAAGTAGCAGGAAGACACCAATAAGAGAGCAACAAACGAATCCAGTTGAAAGTACAGGAAGTAAAAAGGAATATCAATAAAAATAAAGCAAAAAAGACGACAGCATGCATAAAAATTGCAAAAATAATAAAATAAAATACAAAGAATAAAATTGAAATAAAAATAAGTACAGAAACCAAAACAAAATGCAAAACAAAGTACACATGTAAAGGAGGGGGAGGGGAGGAAGGAGAAAAATAGACACAAAAAAGGAAAACAACAAGAAAACCTAGAAAGAACAACAAATTAAAGAAATTTATGCCAGACCTGTGAAAAATAAGGAGTTGAGGAAGAATCATTAACCAAATTAGAACTATTCCTGTTAATATGATAAGCTTCCCAAAAGTCAAGCTCTAAAGGGGAAGAACATTTTTGAATAATTTTACCAGAATTGAAATCAAAAGAGTGGTTGGAATTCCAACAATGTTGAGCAATGCTAGACTTATTTAACTCTTGCTTTCGTACATAACCTTTATGCTCATTTAAGCGAATTTTCAGAGCACGTTTTGTCTGCCCAATGTAAGAAAGGCCGCAACGGCAACTAATTTGGTAAATACCCCAAGTGTTAAGTTGATCGACAGGATCCTTAAGAGAAGAGAAGGAAAGTTTGTTACTAGGAGCAAAAACGACTTGAAATTGAAACCTTTTTAGGATTTTAGCAATACGGAAACTGACAGAATGAAAGAATGGTAACACAACCAAATTCTTTCTAGAAACCACATTATTGGGACCAGAAGTTTTCTTAGAAAGTTTGTTATGAATAGAATCAATTAAAGAGTGAGAAAATCCTCTATCAACAGCTACAGCTTTCAGATAGTTGAGTTCAATCTTGAGAAGCTCAGGAGAAGAGCAAATATTAATAGCACGATGGACCAGAGCATTAAAAGCCGAATATTTTTGGTTGGGAAAAAACTTTCGTTCATAGAACGTGAACTTTATGATTTACATCTTTCTGTATCTAATTCTAATTTTGATTTTGAGTCTATTGATAGAATGTCATGGGCAAGAGCTCTTCGTTCATCCGACAGTCACAAAATCACTTTAAATAAGAAATTTACTAAGTTGTGTAACGATTCAAATGTTCCTGTTCCGGCTGATTTGCCTCTTGTTAATAGGAACACGGTTGTAAATCTTTCAAAATTTCCTTTGAATAGTAATGAAATCAATGCTCTGAAATGTAATAACAATTTTGCTTTGGCTAAAAAGCCTTCTTTTTCTGAACTTATTGCTCCGGTTGAAAAAGCTTTCAAATTTAGTGCCTTAACTTCCACTCAAAAAGAGTCGGTTCGGCATCTTATTGCTTCCAATGTTGATTTCAATTCAAAAGTTCCTAATACTGGTTTTACCCATTCTGTGAAACGATGTGTCAATAATTTAGTTTCCAATTCTGATTTGGTCATTACCAAAGCAGACAAGGGTGGTCAGATTGTTGTTCTTAATAAATCATCTTATGTTGAAAAAACTGATGACTTAATTGCTTCTGGTCCTTATTCTGAAATATATAAAGATCCTAGTGACAAAGAGTTAAAAGCTATTTCTTCTGCTGTTAAGTCTGTTCATTCTATTCCTTTGATTGCTAAACGGTCTGTGATTCCTTCTGTTGCTAATTGTGCACGTTTTTATGCTTTACCAAAGGTACACAAGGCAGGTATTCCTTTCAGACCAATTGTTTCCAATATTGGCACTGCTTCATATAAACTTTCCAAGTATTTAGTTTCTGTGTTTTCTCCACTTAGAAGTCAGAATGTTTTCACTGTTAAAAATTCCACCGATTTTGTTAAGAAACTTCATAACTTCGTTCCGAATAATTCAGTTATGGCCTCTTTTGATGTTAATTCTTTGTTTACTAATGTTCCTGTTGATGGCGCTTTGACTTGCCTCAGGAAAAGGCTTTCTGAATTCCATTTTACTTCTGTGGAAATTGAGGAATTAGTTTTCCTTACTCGTGTGTGCTTGCAACAGAGCACTTTTGTATTTAATGGTAAATTCTATGCTATGGTAGATGGCCTGGCTATGGGAAGTCCTCTTAGTCCTATTTTAAGTGATTTCTATATGCATTATTTTGAGGAAAAACTGTTCCAGAAATTGCAATTTCAATTTTATGTTCGTTATGTGGATGATTGTTTTGTCCTAACGGACAGTAACTTGTTAGGTATTGATGATGCTCTTTCTATTATGAACTCCATTGATCCTAATATCCAGTTTTCTTGTGAGAAAGAACTTAATAGTAGCCTCGGGTTTCTTGATGTCTTTATTTCTAAGAGTGAGTCTGGTTTCACTACTTCTGTCTATCGTAAACCTTTTGCTGTTTCTTTACCTCCTCACAGACTGTCGTCTCATCCTCCCAACCAAAAATATTCGGCTTTTAATGCTCTGGTCCATCGTGCTATTAATATTTGCTCTTCTCCTGAGCTTCTCAAGATTGAACTCAACTATCTGAAAGCTGTAGCTGTTGATAGAGGATTTTCTCACTCTTTAATTGATTCTATTCATAACAAACTTTCTAAGAAAACTTCTGGTCCCAATAATGTGGTTTCTAGAAAGAATTTGGTTGTGTTACCATTCTTTCATTCTGTCAGTTTCCGTATTGCTAAAATCCTAAAAAGGTTTCAATTTCAAGTCGTTTTTGCTCCTAGTAACAAACTTTCCTTCTCTTCTCTTAAGGATCCTGTCGATCAACTTAACACTTGGGGTATTTACCAAATTAGTTGCCGTTGCGGCCTTTCTTACATTGGGCAGACAAAACGTGCTCTGAAAATTCGCTTAAATGAGCATAAAGGTTATGTACGAAAGCAAGAGTTAAATAAGTCTAGCATTGCTCAACATTGTTGGAATTCCAACCACTCTTTTGATTTCAATTCTGGTAAAATTATTCAAAAATGTTCTTCCCCTTTAGAGCTTGACTTTTGGGAAGCTTATCATATTAACAGGAATAGTTCTAATTTGGTTAATGATTCTTCCTCAACTCCTTATTTTTCACAGGTCTGGCATAAATTTCTTTAATTTGTTGTTCTTTCTAGGTTTTCTTGTTGTTTTCCTTTTTTGTGTCTATTTTTCTCCTTCCTCCCCTCCCCCTCCTTTACATGTGTACTTTGTTTTGCATTTTGTTTTGGTTTCTGTACTTATTTTTATTTCAATTTTATTCTTTGTATTTTATTTTATTATTTTTGCAATTTTTATGCATGCTGTCGTCTTTTTTGCTTTATTTTTATTGATATTCCTTTTTACTTCCTGTACTTTCAACTGGATTCGTTTGTTGCTCTCTTATTGGTGTCTTCCTGCTACTTCTACTTCCACTTCACGCTGCCTTTATTCTCATTGGTTTACAGATAATTCTTAGGCTATATAAGCTTTGTTTTTGTTGTTCTGTCTGCTTCATTTGGATGTTTTGCATCTAGAAGCTCCTTGTCGCATTGAAAAAGGGATTCCAAGCAATCCCGAAACATATGTCTGCATTTTATTGCTCATTTGTGCTTTAAATTAACGTGTAATTTTATTATTATTATTGTATGTATTTAGAAATAACTGTTTTGAAAACGTCGATTCTCAATCCAGTATTTCGTTTCGCTCGGCAGCTCTATTATTAAAACGTTTTGTGCATTTGAATCAATGTATATCTTGACTACCTCAAAAAATTCTGCATTAGTATTTTTTGCATAACTAATTCGAAGGAAAGGTCTTAAAATTGACTTATCATTATAGATTAATATTCTGTTGCCATGACAACTCCGTTGTATCTATGAATTAAGATTTAAGAGCTAAGCCGTTGATTTATATCTTATACAAACATATCTATTGCAAAAAATTTTCACAAGCACAAGAGGAAAATGGTTTGAAATAAAACTTTGACTTAACATTTTTCTCAAAATTTCTCTCAAGTGAGTATACTGTAAAAAAAAAATTAGTTCAACCTTTTTTTTTTTAAAAAAAAAAAAAAGAAAAAAAATGTTGAAATTTAGCTGCAACCAACATTTGGTACTAAAGTTGAACCATTATAATGGTTCCTAGTTTCACATTCATGGTGAAACTAGGTGAAAGTGTACATTAAACATGCTTATTGCGGAACTAAACGATAAACTTTAGTTATATTGCGTTAAACTACCTAAAATGTGTTAATTATTTTGTCACCATTGTTCAATGGAGTCACACTTGAATTTAGATAATCAGGTCATTTTAATATATTAGAAAGAAAGGGAAGGAACAGAAGATTATCTCACCGTCCTCCTAAGCAAGAATTGAGCATCTTAAAAAGTTAATTTTAGACTATGACCATCTTTCTAAACTTCCCCTTTAAATTAGACATTTTTCAACCTAGCAACTGTTACATATCGATTATTTATTCCTATTTAGTTGACTGTAATATATTTATAACAGCATCGTAAACCTAGCAATTATATTTTAAATGAAAAGAAAATGTTTTAAGAGAAACCTCTTACATTTATATGCCCTCCTTGCTTTGGGAGAGCAGATCATGCATGAGCCATGAAGGTGTGTACACTGTAAAATATTCTAGTTCAACCTTTCATGAAAAAAATGGTGAAATTTTTGCTGCAATGAACATTTATTACTTTGAACCATTATAATGGTGTAGTTTCACCTTCTTTCACCTTGAATGTGAAAGTAGGAACCAGTATAATGGTTCAACTTTAGTACAAATGTTGGTTACAGCTAAAAATGTCACCATTTTTTACATTTTTGTTTTGGTGAAAGGTTGAACTAGAATTTTTTACGGTGTAGAATGATGGGAAGTTATAGCATTTTGGCGTACGATTTAAGCTCAGTTTTGAGAATATTTTTGTAATGAGTCTGTAAATTTTCAAAATTATTAGTGATGACAACTTTATCGTTTAAGACAGTATTAGTTGTTTCTTTTTTGAAAAGATCTCCTCAGTAAATGTTAAGATCCTAATGCATCGAGCAAAATTATGTAATTCAAGTGTCATCTGCCATATAATTTACCGATTAGGAGCTCTGTCAGACGGAATTACACAATTGTTCTAAAAAATCAAAACTAAAAATGAATTTTCCCCAACATTTCGTTCATTTTCGTTTCGTCCTTAGACCGTAATGACAAAAAAAAATTTTAAATTTCAACTTTCTTTGGCTATAACTTAATCATGCTGAAATCTTGTGCTGCATCTTAAACAGACGACAACAAATTAGAACTTGCCAAGTAAGGCAGTTTACACCAGTTAATTAAATACATTTATAGTCCTTTCAAGCTTATTCGAAGCATTCCGTTTGAACTGCAAATAAATTGGTGTAAAATTTATGTTTTTCATACTTCATAATGTTTAATTTATGTATGCAAGAATGCTTTTTTAATTGAAATGGAACATAAAAAAATGACGATATAAACTTGGGACTTTACTGATACGGGGGTATCTTCTGAGGCTGTTAGACATTGAAGCAGACAAAAACGGACCTCTTGGATGACTTTCCCGTTATATTATTTTAGCTTATTGGCCTTGTAAGGCATTTTACAAAAATCGTTCTTACTTTATTTTTGTTTATTATTATTATTATTATTATTATTATTATTATTACTATCATTATTATCATTTTACGTATTGAGACTCGAAATTTTATGTTGGCGGAATATTTGTTGTAATGTAGTTCTGTAATTGGTTTCTCATACCTTTGCACGCTTGAATATTAAAATTAATAATCAATAAATAAAAAAACAAAAACGAATAAAAAAAAATAATAATAATAAATAAAACATAATAATAATAAACAAAATTCCTTCAATTTAAAATGCTCTTCATAAAAATAATTCAATTTTATTTGCAATTAGCTGAAACATAACGTATGATATGCGTAAAATCAATGATCCATGTAAATAAAACACACATTGTTAAGAAAAATTACTGTAAATATTTATTTTCAGTATTTTTATTGACAATATTTGCTTTCATTTTCGTTTATTATTCATATTACTCAAATTTTAACCCAAAACATTTTAAATAAGTTTTCCTTTACCGCATAATATGAGTTAGAAAGAATGAATTTGATATCATTTTTCTATTAACGTTTTTTAAAGCGAAATTAAATGTGAAAACTGTTTTAATTAAGTATATTTGTTTGTATTGTACTATCTCTTTTTATTTAAAATTATTTATTTAAATATTCTAACTCTTAGCAATTAAAAAACAAAGCATGAACATACTTTCTTACCAAAGCAACATGGCTTTACACATTGCTGATGATATATATATAAAAGGTATTTTCATGCAACTGCCCAGTGAAGTGTACATCAGTGTTGTAACTTTGAAAAAGTTTGCAGAGTTAAATTAAAACATAGCAGAGTTATTCAAGTTATCCACACTAGTCGCCTTCTCACCTATAAGTGAAAAAACCCCAAATGCAAACTCACGAATGAATATGAGTGCTGTTAACCTATGTACCAGGGGAAAGTATAAATACAGGAATTTCAAAATGTTAAAATATAATTTTTGTTTATTAATTTTATAAGAACACAACGCAAAGTGGAGTAATTGAATGAAAAATTTTATTTTATCTGCTTTCAAAACCACAATTTAAAAAAGGGCTTTTCGAGTTCTGACCAGATGGAAGAACATTTTCTTATCCGCAATTAGCAACTTAATTGTTGCTAATTGTGGGTTGCTTCTAACCCACCTAACATTGTTGTAAAAGTTACAAAGCTTTTGTCACAGATTTTACATTGTAATTAGCCTTGTTTTTATCGTCGGTCATATGTTTTATATTAGTTGCGATAGATTTAGTTTTCACAAATTTAGCTATTAAAATGATGTAACCGAAAAAATTGATTACTAGGATGTAATATACTGCGACTACAATCTTCAGTCAGCTGTACTCATTCTTATAATTTTTACTTTCATTTTCAGACAAGTCGCAGTTGTTTTCTGCTGACACAGTTATTTTTAATTCGATACATTTTTGCAGAAAATTTTCTCTGTGCACAAATGTGAAGTGCTATGTTAGTGAGTGGCTCTAGTGAATAACAGTAATCAGTATTTTTTATATTTTTGGTCAGAATCTCTGTAACTAATATTGTAAATGAAAAAGGAAAAATATTATAAACGGAGAGGGAGTATAATTGATAGATGAATCAATCTTTTGGTTGAATATTCGCTTATCTTGCTTAAAAAGCGTGGTGTGACCGCATGGCAGTTCCACATTTTTGAGCAGGTAAATACCTTACTGACGCAGCTAGTTGTTTTTTTTTCTTCATAAAAATGTTATGTTGAAGCAAATGTATAAATGACATTGTTATTCGCTTTTCTTTTCAGAAAGTCCACCACCGCATCAAACTTCCGCATCCCCACCATTTCACTCCCCATATCGCTTGGATTTGAACAATGCCAGTCGATCTCCTAGTCCCAACACTGCGTCTTCCTCTCAAGTTCGACCGGATTCAGCTGGAGAAGGATCTGATTCAGAACATGAAACGGGGTCTAAGTCCCTTTGTTCCGGAGACATTAGTGGAAATAATGATGACAAGAAATCCAAGTCTCACAGACGTAAGAAAAAAACGAGGACAGTGTTCACTCGAAGCCAAGTCTATCAACTAGAGGCAACCTTTGAAATGAAACGATATTTGTCTAGTTCTGAACGAGCTGGACTTGCAACTTCATTAAATCTTACCGAGACGCAGGTCAAGATCTGGTTCCAAAACCGGCGCAATAAGTGGAAAAGACAGATGGCTGCAGACATGGAAGCAGCAAATTTGCATGCAGCTGCAACACAAAGATTAACTCGTGTACCTATTCTGTATCATGACCGTGCTGTTGCAACAAATGGTGGTGTTTCTCCTATACCTGGTGCGGGCTTGCCAGTTGTTACTGCTGCTGCAACAACATTTTCAAATTATCCCGCTTTATTCTATCCACCTTACGCTGCTGTGCAACCTGCAGCTGTACGACCTACCTTATCAGGAATGGGTTAACTAGTCCTCTAGTCAAAGATATTAGATTTTTATACATATTAACAAAAGTTTATCCACAAAATTTTCTGCACATATAAAAAGATGAAAATTCATGTCGGATTGCGTATTTTGAAATGTTTACCATTATTGTTATTGGTATCGTTATTCTTTCTTCTTTTCCTGCGTTTTGAGAGGAACATAATTTGGAGGAACATTAAAGGTTGTACGAATAACAATTTAACAACTCCAGGAAGAAAAAAGCTAACAGTTGTTGTTGTATCACTTTTTGTGGGAGGCTGTGTGGCTCTCTCTCCCATTTAATAGATACAATGATCACTGTTCCATCGATTAATAAAGGAATGCAGGGGAGGGCGTGCATAGGCATAGCTGGAAGAGGCATTCTACATAAAGGCATGGCATGTTTATTCAGTTGTACTTCGCTTGTTTTTGCTAACTAGAGTTTGTAACCCTCTGCTTGAGTTTGTACAAACTCAAGCAGAGTATCCCTCCCTCCCACAAACATTTTATACACATTAATTGGCCTTTTAGAACCTTTATTTTGAACTTTTTAGCACACATTAATTACTCTTATTTTAATATTGCCTCATAAAAAATTATTACGCGAGTAATTAACGTAAAATTTTAATCGTAAAATTACGACGTGACAAAAGGAAAAAGAAAGAAAGAAAGGAAAACAGCTGATCTAAACTACCTTATAGATAAGACCGTGGCCGATTGAACAAAGACCGTGTTTTACAATTTCACTTTTGGTACATTTCACCACTCTTTATGTTTTTCCAATTTCAATTTGAAGTGAAACTTTAAGTCGGAACAAATAATAGGTTAATAGATTATTATGAAGTTAAATCTAAATTAAAATATCTAAATTATAAAACTTCTTTAAGTAAAGTGCCCAATTTTGTAAATGATCGCAATAATTTTCCAATTTTGTGCTTTATTAACATTTATTTAATAATTTGTAACTTTATATTTTCTCTCATTTTTTGTATAAAAAGCTATTTTGCACAAACTTTTTTTTTTTGAAGTTTTGAGTTTTCTTTCCATTTTCAGGCATTTTGTGTCAGCCGCCTCAAGTTAAATGTTAAGTAGATTACAGATGAGTTCCTTTGCTCCTAATAGTGTAACCAGATTTTTATCTTGCTTTTGGGGGAGGGAGGAGGGATCTGAAGACTATTTGTATGTCAGTTGCACTTTGTATTACTTGCTCTTTTTTCTTTTTCTTTTTTTAGAAACGTAAGCTGAGGTATTTTTTAATTATCAGTTCTTAAAGTCATCCCAAAATGAACGGGTATAGCACCAGTACCCCCCCCCCCCCCATGCCCCTCAGAAATCTGCACATGATTGCAGATAGTGTTATTACGCAATAAGCTAGGAGTTGAAACGACGAATATAACGAATCTGTGGATAAACTTTTAAGTCAAATGTAATATATGTAAATAAAATTAATGTAAAATACAACTGCACGAAATACATGCAGATTAATTTATTGTAGCGTGATTTGAATAAATAGAGTTCATTTAAAATTTATGTTGTAAATAATTGTACTTCAAAAAACGAGTGTCATAGAAAACATATGCATTTATTTTACAAAATGTAATCCATATTTACATTGGATTTATAATATGTGTCATAAGGTTTTTATAAAATAAAATCATGAAAAGAAAGTTTTGTCTTTGGATTATTACAATTTAAAGAGTGAAACACTACATCTTTCTACACGCTTTTATCAATTTCTGAAAAGTTATTTAGAATTACATTTCAAAAAATCTCTAATTCATTACTTCTTTTATTCACAATGTTGCTAGGAAAAGAGTTAATAACTTTTTAAAAATCTATATCTTCTAATTACGAAACATTCAAAATTTGAATAATGTAAACACGCCAATAATTCTTATAAAAACAATTAGTAAACAACCATAGCAAGGATCACTTGTTTCTTTTCTTAATAACACATTTTTCTCACTAAGATTTTAAAAATGAATGTATTTTATTAGTATTAAGACGTAATTTTTCGATTGAACTTTCAACGTCATCCCAAAATTTCTCGTCTAAAATCTGTTGAACATTCGAAAAATTTAAGTTTAAACTGACATAGTTCAACCAAAAATTTTAACTCCATTATTCACATATTATGTACCATCATTTAGGGCACGATATTTCAACTAACTCATTAATATTTTAATTAAGTAGTCATTCAAAACCTTAATGCAAAATTTAAGAGAAAGCAGTTTTTTCTTCTTTTTTTCCACACCAACATCACTAATGAACTCTATAAGTTCGGAACTTTGGTAAGTCGGTTAAAAAACAAGTTAAATGAATGCAAAACAATAAGTATATTTAAATATAAACTTATGGCAAACGAAAGTGTTTTTACTTGAATTGATCAACATTTGATTGATTTTCCAATGAAATGAATATGCAACTAAGACTATCGTCTTGTCTAAATAATTACTACATTCATGCTTATTTGAATGTTTTTTTTAAACAGATCAACATACGCAGGAACATATTTAAATAGAAAAATAGAGAAACAAATTGAAGAAATAAAAGTTAAAGCATCATTCCTAATATTAAAAATGTAATTATTTTATTGCTTAAAAAAATCAGTCAAGTAATTCGCAAATTGTTACAAAACCAAAAAAGTTGAGGAAAAAAACTTTGATAGTCAACATTTTTTTTTATCTCTCTCTCTCTCTGTCTCAATTACTGTTGAAATGTTGTCCATAAAAAAAATTTCAGACTTATTCGTTCTATTTTGAGTATTTTGCAAAACGGCTAACTTATGTGTAAAATACCTATCTCGGGAGTACATAGGCAGATCACTAATCTCCTTGGTGAAAATAACATTGGGAATCACACCCTACTGTTATTATCTGAAGCAATTATCAAAGCTGTTATTGGAGGGTTTTCTCTAAATGCCTCTTACGAATGGATAGTTTTACACAATTAAACAAAAAAGGGTTTCTTTTCACTTTTAGCAATCTCAAATTCTTAAAAATTAATTTGATTAACTATTGCCTTTGTATATTATTCATCTAAAAACTGATAAGTAAAGAAGTTTGAAAAGTTTGTCAACTCCGGAACTTATCATTAAAATTGTGCCTTTTTAGAATACTTTCCGGTAAAAGTAAAAAAAATAAAATAAAATAAAATATGAAAGAAGGCTTAATGCAGCTTAAAGATATCATTAAAGATGAAAAACATCGAAAATGAACTCAATAATTAAATAAAGAGTGAAATATAAAAAAAAAATAAAGTAGAGTTTTGAGATGGGAAAAATGTGTGTCTGTCGTCTCTCCTAGTACGAGTAACTTTTGAATTGATTGTCCAATTTGAAATCTATATTTTGAGTTTGATAGATCTCGGCAAGGAAACCTCATTTCCATATTTCATTTTTTGATTTGAACAATCTTTTGTTCATTTTTGAACAATTCAAAAAGAATCTTAATATTAGTCCCCTACGGGGAAATAATTTGAATCTTACATAAATCCTGCCCGAATAGTATGTATGATTTGCTTGGAACAAACTTTATTCGGAAGAGCTTATGACGTAGAACATGTACAGATAAAAAGTTCATCCAGAACTAAACGAGCCTATCTTCTAATGAAGTTATTGATCTGGTTTCTTTGAGGATTATATTGAATGAATAAGTTAATGAGTGGAAAAAAGAATGAATAAATGAGTCTATGAATGAATAAATGAATGAATTAGTTAATGAGTGAAAGCATGAAGAAATACATGCATGAACGAGTTCGTGAAAGAAAAAAATAATAAAATAAATAAAAATGATTTGAACAAACTTCACTGGAAAAAAAGTATGACGTAGAGAATGTCGAAACTCGTTCAACTAGAACTAAACTTTACTACTTTATCATGAAACTTTTTGATTAAGATTTTGAGGGAATTACTAAATAAATGAATTGGTGAATGTATGAAGAAATTAACGAATGAATGAATAGTGAATGAATGAATAAATGGATGAATGAGTAAATAAAAGAAATAGAAAAAAATGAGTAAAAACCGAAATAGATTTTTCCTTAACATTGTTGAACATTGTCATTTCACTGGATTGAGTAAATTAAAATAAAGAAAAATCAAAACGCTTTAGTTTTCACATAAAATAAGAATCGGTAAACGATTTTTTTTATGCAAATTACTATTAAGATGATTTTTGTATGTTTAGTTTTTAACATTGGGACACTTAATTTTTCTTTTTGGCAACGATTAAAAATCATTTTTTTTCTCTGGAAAAAACTATTGCAGGCTATAAGAGGTAATATTTTTCTTTTTTTTAAAAAAAAAAACATTATTATTTCATTTCGATATTAAGGGCATTAACAGTTAAATCGGTTTACTTGAAAATATGTAAAAATGAAGAATTTAAGCTGAACCAGTGAAAGCGAGGAAGATGGCTATAGTTACAAATATATGTTGGCTAACGGGAAAGTAGGCTCGTATAGTTCCAGATAGAACTTCTTGTTAATTCAAACTTGGAATGGTCAAATGTATTTTTAATCCCCGTGCAATGGCAAGAATGCACCCCTTCGTGTTACACACTCAGAAGCTCACTGATCCTTCAATTGTGATTTCGATAAAAATCAGCCTCCAAAATGTATTAATTGCGGACATAATCATACCACGAACTATTCTAAATGTCCAAGCCCGCCCTTGTAGAAAAAAATGGGAAAAAATATTACTCATGAAACTAAAAAACAAAAAAAAAACTAGTACAAGATTCAATAAACATCTTGTTAAAAATTTTTAAGGCAGTTCCGACACGTACAGGATTTGTTTACGGCATTTATTTAGTAACTGCTTGAAAATAATTGTATCTCGTTCGAACTCAGCGACATTTTTAAGGAATGATTTTTTTTTTTTTTTGCAATGCAAATAAATTATCATTAATTTTGCTGTTTTTGCCTGAGTGAAAAAGTGGCAATTTGTATGTGGCCCGAAAAGAAAAAAGGTAGCATACGGATATTATAGGTCTTTTTCTTTATTATTTTGTAATCTCTATAGATTGCCATGGTGCATTTAAAAACCCCATGTAACGACGGGTACATCAGCTAGTAAAGAAATAAACAAAAACCATCTTTCCAACACTTCAACATCATGGAATGACAGTTAGAAAATGATACACCTTTAAAAAAGTTTCGTGGTTGCCGAAATGGAACTTGCAAAAACGGTCCAGTTCACCATAAACATCATTTTAACACATATAAAATAGTTCTCTCATTGTTGAAGAGAGACTCACCAATTGGTAGCGTGGATTATCTGTGATCCTTAACGTCTTCGACAAACATTGTAAAACTATCAAATGTAAAATGACACAGAAAGACAACCAGTCAACTGAAAACAAATATATAAAAATAAATAGAGAAAAGATTCAAAAATAAGTCAAATTAATTTACAGTAAGAACTCCTCCCAATAAAACCAAAAAGAAAAAAAAAATGCATAACAATTTTTTTATACACTACTTTACAATGACGCTAGCGAGAATTGTTATTAACTGTTTTAACTATTCGTTTATCACACATATTACGTATGCAGCGCCAAACTGTCCCCTTAGCGGCAACTGTTGGTTATTTTTTTCTTTAAGGGCTCTACTTTACTTTACTTGTACGCTAAATTTCGTTACATTTAACCCAGTAGAGTACTCACTATACAGGACCCTGAAGACCCCACATTATTTTACGCTTATCCTGTATTTTGAGACCAAATTTTGTATTCTATGAGAAACAAACTGTTTGACCTTTACTTTGTCTCCAAACAAAATCAAAATACCTACCCAGCCAAAAAAAAACTGCAGTTTAACTTTAAAAAAAAAGTAAAGGTATTTGGAACACGAAAACTGTACAAATATAAACTTCAGTTTTTATTCTACAGTCTTTAGTGTTCCAAATACCTTTACTTTTTTTTTTCTTTGTTCTGCAGTTTTTCTGTACATTCCGTACTAAAAATTAGTACAGTACTTCTTCTGCAGTTTTTAGTGTTCCAAATACCTTTACTTTTTTTTTTCCTTTCTTCTGCAGTTTTTCTGTACATTACATACTAAAAATTAGTACAGTATTTCTTGCACAGTTTTTAGTGTTCCAAATACCGTTACTTTTTTCTTTTTCTGAAGTTTTAATGTACATTCGATGCTCAAAATTAGAGCAACATTTCTTCTAGTTTTAGCGTTCCAAATACCTTTAGTATTAATTTTGGCTTTACTAAAATTATTTTGCAGTTTAACTTTATACCACAGCTACAACAATTAATACCGGATGGCATCTAACTGTTAATAAAATCATTTTCAAAGGAAATTATGCTTAGTTCACAATACTATAAAATTAGAAAAAAAAATGCTTTAGGAATGCAATCATTATTTATATTTCCATCATTATAGATAGGCAGGGATTTAGCATGCAACAGTTTTTGACAGCTCTTTGAAACCTATGTTTGTAAGAAATATGATTAATAAGTGTAGTTGATTAATGAATGATAATGTTCGTAAATATGTAGACAAAATTAATTAGTTTCAATAGAATTCATACAATTAGTACATATAATTCATAAAAAAATAGAATGAAGAAAAATGAACAAAATTACTTAACTATTTCTTATAAGATAAGAAAATATATTAATTAAAAAGCCAGAGCTTTGTGGCAGCTTTTTAATTTCTGACGAAAAGCTGCTAACAGTGTACTTCAGTGTATAATCAGGCAGAGGTGGTTTTGTAACTATTTTTAGCGTTTATTAGTTTGATACAGCTTTGGGAGAGAACTGCTTTCCCGAAGACAACGTCCAATAAATCTCCAACGAATTTACTAGGTAAATATCTTATGAATCCAAACATTAAATGCGAGAGATAATAATAACCAAGAAAGCATTTAATTTGGTCGATAAGAAATGGTCTGTATTGGATATTAGAATGTATGAACGTTTGATTATTTTTTTAAGTCAAACTTTAGCGAATAGAAATGTTAAAAACAGTGTCAGGGTAATTTCTTTTTAATTAACACTTTTTTTAATTTTAATTTTCTAAGCAATTCAGTTATTAATCATGCTTCTAATTTATTAGTGTACCAAGTATCATATTCCGCAGTACTGCTTTCGAAAGTCAATAAGTAAAAATTCTTAATTTTCGTTAAAATGTTGACATTTTCCATATTCTATAGAAAACTGAAAATTTTCGCTATTTTCCGTAGTGACAACTATCCATACTGATTGGCATCTCTGAAACAGTAACTAAAATATTTTAAGAGAAAAGTATGCTTACATACTAAAGAGCGATATTTAAAATGCAATTATAATTATAAAAAAGATAGGCAGAGATATCTGGTTTTCAACATGCGACGCTTTTTGTGACAATTCCCTATCAGAAATCTATAATTGCAAGAAATATAATTCGTAAGTCATTCATAAGAAATTATTTAAAACAAATGCCCTTTTAATTTACTAAGGATTCAACACACACCAATCATATACATATATACATATTACTTATATTCTTAATATTACAGATACAATCTTTAAAAAATTAAAGATAAAACGTTGCTTTTATTAAATAATTTCTAATGAACATAATAAATAATGTAAATTATATTTATCTCCACGGATCTAGTTATTTATAACAAATTGGCTAGTTAATATATAGTGAAACAATAGGGGGTGCGAGTCCGGGGAATCATACTTACATTAAGCTTCACACTCTGAAAAATTCCGTATTTCTTAACTTGTATACATCTCATGCATATGAAACTCGTGAAACCATAATTTTGTGTATCATTAACCATATACCATGTGCATAGATGTAAATCTCTGAGCTTTAAAAACTCAGTTTACCTTAATTTTTATTAGTTAAAAATTTCCTTGATATATAAATATTATTAGAATCCAATTTTATTCTACCCAAATTAGAATTAAAATTTTATCAAAACGTTTGGCAGTGGTTGCTATTTTAAAAATTTGCGTTTCCTTTATATGTTGATAAATAGTAATTCCCGCTGCTGAAGTATTCGCTTGAAAGTCGACGCATGCCCCCCCCCCCCCCTTCCTCCATCTTTTAAACGACCAGAGCTTTTAAAAACCAATACAATTTTGTGAATGCTTAGAGATACTCCTATACATATCCATAGCCCTTTTTCGAAACAGAAGTTTTTAAAATTAAAAAGTAATTTTAAATTTTTAAAAGAGCGACTTTAAAGAATACGTATTTTTTCCAACCCATTAAGTTCCAAATAAAAAACTAAACGATATATTTACAGTAATTGTCCTTATAGCGGAATTCAGCGTGAAAAAAATATAAAAACAACTTACATCTATTGCTGCTTTTTCCAAGTGGTTTGAAAATAACTTGTCTTATGCATGGCTCTGAAAGACTAGTAAGGCACAGGAAATCACGGGATTTTTTAAGCTGCTATACGATCTTTGTATTTTCCCCCTTCTGTTCCCGGAATTAGACAAAAGGGGAACCGGTTTAGCCGGCCGGTCCCTCTTTTTTGCACATGTTGGTTCTGTGCTTCTGTGGCAGTTATGCTATTTATTCTGAGAAATTTGGAAAAGCGTTTGAAACATTATAGAATGGTTAGGACTACTGATGATTTTCTTTTCATTTCTTTTTTTTTTAAATAATTATTTTTCATTATTTCTGTCATTACTTCAGGTTTCTAAATTTTTTTTTCCTTGTTATATCCCCAGAAAAAAACAATTACCCTGTTAAAGAGTACACTCGAACGCTTTTAAACCATTTATACCAACCAAAAAAACTGCATTTCCTATATTAAATTAGGAATCTCGTTAAACGCAGGCTCGTTACTGTGTCCTGCTGCATTATTTTAGAGGAAGGAATATCCATTCAGTCATAAAAATTAATAAATAATTTTTTAAATGCATAAATAAAGCGAATCATTTAAGTGTCCCAGAAAGGTATACAATGAAATTAGCTACTATTTTCATACTCTGATTCAATCTAAAAATACCAGCTTTTAATTTGAATAATTCGAATTCGTTTATTTTTAATTGTTTTATTTATGCGGAAATAATGCCCCCCCCCCCCCCTTTAAAATCTTCAAAAATTAATTTCCCGAGATACTGTTTTTTGTTATTTTTCAACTCTGTTATTTTTGCCACTGAGAATTCTTACTCCTAAGCTGTTTTGTGAACCAAATAGCACATATTCTAAGTTCCGATTTGAGTTCTTTGAGTTGTGAGGTATATATGTAATATATATATTATTCTTGTTTTATATACAGAGCATGCTTTCATAGCGCAATTCAAATGCTTCACTTTTCGGTGCTGGAATTAACTAAAAAAACATTTTTAAAAACATAAAGACAGGTCCGTCATGGGGACACTCTTTACGGGGGGGGGGGGGGGAGTTGGATAGGGTGATACCCAAAATGAGATAAATAGTTTTTGAAATATTTTTTGGAAAATAATAGAGCCGATTTCAAATTATAAAATGCACTAAAAAGTGATAAATAAACTAATTCTTTAAACAATATCGATACGACTTTTAAACATAATTTTTGAAGTCGGTGCAAAATTATGATGGATTTTGCTTTATGATTACTTTTGTAACTATGAATCAATTACAAACATAAATGGCCTAGAGTTTGCAACAGGTTCAATGCAAAATAACATCATAGTGTAATGATAATTAGACTGTCATAATTTTGTACAGACTTCAAAAATTACGTTTAAAAGTCGTATCGATGTTGTTTAAAGAATTAATTATTTTTTCACTTTTTAGCGCAATTTAGAATTTGAAGTCAGTTCTATTTTTTTCCAAAAAAAACTAACCGCTTGTATGATAAATTCCGTTTTGAAATCCACTTTTAAAGGTCACTAAAGCAAACAAACTGATTGGACTTAATTTTTTCTTCAGAGAAGCTTTCAGTCAAACTTTTGTTATAATTGCCTTTAATATTACAGCTTAATGTCAACAAACGTTTTTAATCAAAGTTTTTGAAAACGTGTCATTCAAACAATCTTTGTTAGTAAAATTGCCAACAAAGAAGAATCAACCCAACCCTTTCCAATTAAAATAAAAAAATACTTTTTTTCACCTATAACTTCTCATAGGTGAAAAATAACTAAACTCAGAATTTTAACTAAAAAACAAATGTAGTAAAATTGATGAGCGATATTTGAGTTAGACGACCCTCTATCGATTAAAGAAAAAATCATCAAAATCGGTTCATTTTGTAAAAGTTATGGATCATCATCAAAATGTTTTGAAAGCAGTCATTTTTGTTTTCAAATTTTACGTTTACAATTTCAAATCAATGTAAAGTGAAACTGTCGTATTTGGATTTTAGTTTTTTTTTTTAATTTCTTTATATTTTTTATCTTTTTAAAAAAACGTGCATTTTGAACATGAAAAGTAAGCAACTCTTTTTAGTAATACTCATGTGAAAGAGAAAATTATTAATCAATTATCATCGGAAAATTTAAGTTTAATGTCCAAAAATAATTCTATTTATTGACTAGCATTATGAAAGTAAAATGGGATAAGGCTTGTATGTAAATCGGTAAAAAAAGCAGGAAAGTTATGCAAATTGCATTTGTACAAACATGGCAAATCTAGTTAAGAATGCAAAAATTAAAAAAATACGTAATCGTATTATATTCTTTAAATTTTGATCATGAAGGGCATGAAAGAAAATTTATAAAAATAATAAATAATTGGATAATATTTCTTGAAGTTAGCAAAATAAAAATACAATTAAGAAAATGTACTTACAGTGAAATGAAATCTTCAAAATCAAATCAACTTTCTCAAATAATTAGGAATGCTAATAAAATAGTCAATAGGATTGAACAAAGCAAATTCCGAACAAATTCTGGTAGGAATGCGGCCACGGTGATGGGTAGAAGGGGATGCCGGAAAGAAGTGTTAAAAATGTTTCCATAGTACGGGATCTCGTCCAATCACGCTATAATGTCCCTGGCACACACATGAGATAGTTTTACACCAATTATAAATCATGCATGTTCTGTACCATTACACAAATTTGATTTCCCTTTTTTTTCTGTATGCTGTAATTTGTGTACTATAATAAAAATTGTTTAAATACATTTTTGATCCTCCTCAAAATTCCTTCAATTATCAGTCCTTTCTTTGTTTCGAAAATTTTGTTTTTCTCTTACCAACAATATATTCTATTAAACAATATGATTTTTATTTTTTTTTTCGTGCATTTTTTACTTAAGAATAATAAAGAAACCATTTCAAAAAAAAAAAAAAGACTTCAGTAATTAATTCATATCAACGTTTTTTTTTCTTTTCATTAAACGGTTTGTTTAATTTTACATTTTTGAAATTTCAACAAATTAAGATATTATTATTCTTCCAATCAGAGCTTCTATCCAATAATTTTTTCGCAAACTTTAGTGTTATTAAAGAAATATTTAAAATTTAATTAGTATTGCAACAGTGTCACACATTACCATCTTTTGATAAAATAATCTAAAAATTACACCATATGCAATACATTGTTTTGAACATTTTTTCTCTTGACGATCAGGTGCTTTAGTCATTATACTTTCAGCTTACAAAATGTGAGCACTAATGAATCAGGTATTGTACTTCCTTTTAAAAATGCACCTTTGTTGAAGTTACAATCAAAGTTTAGAAAAAAAATTACTATTGCTGGTTATGTGATGAAATAAAAAAAATCAAGTGTAAGTGCACAATAAAAAAAATGACAAAATACAGTTGTTTTGTAGTATTTAAAAAACGATAGAAACTTTAAAACGTCTGTACTTTTTTTTTCTTTCAAAGTACAGGCAGTTTGCAACATTCAACAGAACTACAGGAATTTTAAAATCTCTGCACTTTTTATTTTTTCCAAAGTTCAGGAATTTTAAAATGTTTAAGAAAACTACAGAAGTTTTAAAACGTCTACACTTTTTATTTTTACCAAAGTACAGGAACTTTAAAATGTTTAAGAAAACTGCAGAAGTTTTAAAACGTCTGTAATTTTTTACGCATTTCTACAGTTGTTCTGCAGTCGTTTTTTAGCTGGGTAAATATTAAATTATAATAATTTTACAACTTTGTAATCATTCGTATTGATAATAAAATCGATTGCTTTGCATGAAAAATACCGCAATTGAAATTTCAAGAATTCGTTGTGTTCGTAAAATGAATAGGTATTATTAAATCATTAATTTCTTGGTAATAAAAATAGGTTTGTATTAAGTAGGAAATTAGTAGGCAATTCACGCGTAATAATTAATAGAAACACCTCATAGTTTAGAGTGCTCATTTTACGAACATAAAGCAATCTTGGGAAGCACTCAATATACAACAAAAGCGATGCTTAATTGTGGTAAAATTACAAAAAAAAAAAACTTTTGTAGATAAGAGGTTGAATCTTTACTCCTCTCTCCATTCCAAGCCTTTGATTTATTTAAGCTCATATTTTGTCATTCATGTAATCTACTGAAAGAAAGGGGGGGGGGGGGTGAGGGGGAGCTTTTGCTAATAAAGACTCTCTTGTTTCTCAGGGAAGCAGAAAAAAAAGTTCATTGACTTCGTTTCTATAGCTTTTAATGCAACATCTTCCCAAAAAAAACAAAAGATAACACTAATCTAAATCTTCAGAAATAATGATCAAAAAAGACGCGTCAAAACAAAAGGGGAAAGTATCGGCATAACAAGAACTCTAATATATGGATGAATTATGACTTTAAGGTACTTTTATAACAGCGTGGAACTACTTAAGGGATTTGGAGACAGAAAGCTAGAGTTTAATTTTCGAACGTGTTAAGGCGCGCAAAAAATGATCTTGGCTTTGATAAATGAAAAAATATAACACCGCGGGAGAGCGGGTTAGTTTTTTCTCTAAAAGCGAAAGACAGGTAAAATTAGAGAACAGCTTTTAGGGGCTAAGGTCAAAAAAAACAAAAAAGGTCAATTTTCGAGCATAAATTTATATTTATTGTTTTCCTTTGTATTTAAAAACTTTAATGCGAGAGACCTTTTAAAATAGTAGCATGTTTTGCTGCAAGTCCAAGCGTCGTAAAAAAAGCTATCCCATTTCAATAAATTGACATTAAATAGATTTATTTAGGTACAGCAGAAAAAGGTTTTTAGTCTCTGAACAGTACTAGAAGAAGAAACTGATTTTTTTATGTCTCAAAATCTTAAAGAATATTGTTAGTTTTGCTTTTAAAAACTGAGGGTAAATATCAAATCAGACCATCAATCCTTCATCTTAAAATTTGTTCCCAATGAAGGTTCCGAATAGCAACTTCAAAAAACGTTCAGTACAAAATTCATACTATCAAATAACTATCCTTGTTTTTAATTATTACGTACTGTCTTGAAATTACTCCAACAATCGTTCGATGTTTTATCAGAAGCTATTAAGTTCTACAGAAAAGGTTAATTTTTTGAAAATTCCAAATTACTTTTAATTCTCAAACGATTCACCTGTCAGGCTGAATTTTTCTCAGTTCAACAAACAACTTTTCTGTTTTCTAAGACCCCATGCACTACTTAAACAGGTTTGAAATTTACAAGATCAGTTGCCAATGCGGAAATCTCTACAAGCATTAAACAAAAACTAAAAAAATGAGTAACAGTATTGAGTAACTTATATAAAAAAAAATCCTTTTTAACTGACTTTGATTTTCAGTAGACTTCCCACACAAAGAATTTGTTAATGATTCATTCTCTACCACTTTAGCAAGTTACTCATATTTGTGCCTTTTTTAAAGTTAAGTAACCTTAATTATATCTTTTTATATCTTTCTGGACACATTTAGGTTAAATTTTCTTCTCTAGTTTTTTTTTTCTTCTTCTTCTTTTCTCATTATTAAACGGAATCATGAGCAAAAATAATTTAACATTTAGAACAAGGTCACTAGTGGTGGAGTTGACTGCGGTGGCGGAAATCAAAATGTACTAATTTACCTGTAGCTCATAAATCATCAGCAACCATGAGATAAACTTGTGATTTGCCTGTTTAGCCAAGTATAAATGCACAAGATGGTGGTTGCCTTGGTTAGAACCAAAAATACCACGAAGTTAGAGCAAGTTTCGAAAATTTAATCATGAGTTTTTATGAATCATCTTTGCATCGACTGTACTTATCAACAAATTCAACATTAGTAAACAAAAATCTGTAATGGAAACTACTTACGCGTGTTTCGGAGTTACAAGAATTCCTCACCGGAATTTTCTGCATTGAAACTCTTTGTATATCCAAAGCACGTGCAAATAAAGTTATCTTCCACACGCCTAATTACGTTGAACTTGTCATGTGCAGTTTTTTATTAACATTTCATGCCTTTACGATTTTTGTGTGTAGGGAAAAGGTTTGAGAAAAAAAAAAAGTCTTGTTATACACTTGTTTTTATAGCCTTCAGAACTGACTGACCGAAACATGTAAACAACAGAGCTGTTAGAACATTTTATTTGTTTTATTTCATACCCGTCGACTCTACTGGAGTAAAGTAACGCAGAAGTTGTCTTAAGTCCATCCACTCTCGAAGGACATTTGGGATTTTGCCTTACTTTTACAAATAATACAACGCTTTTAAAACTTCTTTCCGGCAACAGACATGACACATTATTGTCACAGTTGCTGTCGCACAAAACAGTGTATATCCGAGTCCACTTGAAATTTCAACACTTAAAGGACTTATTTTTCTGATTTTTCTGTGCCAAAACGTACTACGACCGAAGCATTTTCAAAATGCAAGTATGGATACACAACATAAAAAAGAGCCGATTTGTTTGAACAAAAATTTTCGCTGTAAGAAATATAATAGGAGTTATTTTATTTAGTATTTAAGTAGAGGGAAGAAACCGTGTATTATAAAACATGCGATTTAAAGTTCATAGTAATCTCAAATAAATATGCATTGCTTGATTTTTTTCTAATTGTGTAAAGCGAAAAATTAATTTATGGCTGGAAATACATTTTTAAATATAATTCATATTGCGCAATACCAAAAATTTCAAATTGTTGTTAAAGCCTACTTATGAATTTTTAGATATACGATTTGATCTTGTTACCAATCACGCAGGGATTGAAAAAAAAAATGTTTTGCGATTAAGTATTTATTACTTAAATAATTTTTAAAAATCAAGCGCAGGGAGTAACGCGAAAGCAATTTTCTGCGCACGTCCGTCACACTTTAGGAAAAAACGGGACGCGCTTATCCCATCAGGGGCTGAAGGGATAAGCTCCACCCCGTTTTTTTTTGCACGTGGGATTTTTAAAAATTAATTAAAATCAATAATTGAGTTTCTGAGTCTGGCGTTGTTGAATTTTAGAGTTTTTCTTTAAATTTTCTTAACCTTATTTAGCTGTCAAAATAGGATTATTTAATAGGTCGAAACTGCCCTATTGCAACGAATATTTTATCAAAGGTCGGATAATTACTTTTCATAGGTAAGTTTTATTTTGCTTCATCTTTAGTAGAAATATTCATAAAAAGACTATTATATGATTCACAGATGCAAAGTAAGGCTTGAAACGTTGTTTCTAAGCATATATGCAAAGTTTTTGCGAGTTATATATTTTATTACGTGGGTAAATATGGATACTTCATAAGTATTGTTACTATTTGGCGAGCACTTCCAGTCTTGTCTCAATTTTTAGTTTTGGAATAAACCGGTAAATTGAAATGAAGCATTTGTTTTTCTTCTGATATTTATGATTGCAGTAGAAAAACAAAAAGTTGCTGTGGAAGTAATTATTGCATATATGTTCGCTACGAAAACATACTTCTGAAAATATTTAAATGAAATTATAAAATGTATACTATTGAAATTTACGTTAACATAGAAAGATTTTATCAAACTAGAAAAGGATTTTGAAACCTTTATCACATTTATTCTAATGACTATTGAATTATTTGTAGCTACTAATCTTTGAAAAGATACAAAACATTAAATGAAAAATGAAATTGCTTATAATTTTTCCTTTCTTCAATCCATTTTCAACTGACTTCAGTGATTGCTAAACTACAGCAGCGGTTAGGAATTCCTGTTGTTCCTTGCGCATGAACTCATTCTATAGAATGTTTTTAATCGCATATGACATGATGAGGTCATGCCACATGCGGTTAAAAAAAAATTTAAATAAAGTTTCAAACTGAGTTCAGGCAGCACGGGTCTTGTTGTCTGAACTCTATTTGAAACTTTCGTGAGTATGACGATGACAATAGGAAACCACAAACATGTTATCTTATTTTCTAAAATAGGCATAAAATGGTTGTAATAGTGTTAATGATCGTTTGATTATCAGTGATGTTTAATGTAAAGTTCAGTGATCAAAGTTATGACCGTCAGATAGTTAAGTCTACTGAATTCCAGTCTCACTTGCAGATTCTAAATTACGCAAAAATTTCTCTTTTTGTTAAGGTCTCATTATAAAATGCGATCCTGATATTTCCTCATTTCAAATCCGCTTCTTTCAGTTTCCGAAAACAGAAAAGCAAAATCCATTAAGCAATCCTAAGAGCTACATGAAATTCATCTCCAGCAAAGGATATTACCTTTCCGGAGTTCCACCAACCTGTAACCCCTTCTTTGAGCATCATTAATATCGTTTATCTATCAAACCGGATCTCTCTGCTAGATGTCCAAGTGTGCACTTTTATTCCCCACAGTATGCCATCTGGCACGTGCTGGTAGCTCGTCTTTTTGAACTCCTCTCCCACTCCGGTTTAGAGGAAAAGGCGGGCTTTTTATTAAAAGGGGCCGGATTGGCTCTTCGTTAGGGTAAGAGATATTGCTCTGGGGGTCGGGACATTGAGCTGTGATAAAGCTTTTGAGCGTGAATGCATCATCTTTATGCACGCGGAAAATCGGTCACGTGGCCCTACACATGCGAAGCATTAACACCTCACTGTATGCAGTTCTTTGGATTTTGAAACTACATACCATTTCCCATTGAAGCTGCAGTAAAACTTCGATCCGTCGTTCTCTTCGTTTTGTTTTTCGAATATTAAATGATAGACAAAGGAAAATAGTACATTCATTAGTAACCAATCCCGTCATTTAGGGGTTCTGGAGGGAACAATTGCTCACCCCAACTTTGATAAATACACACACACATACATACATACATATATAGTTGAGCTTGGCTATAGTGACATTGCTTATAGAGACAACTCTGTTATAGCTTCGAGAATTTCCAGTCCCTTCATATGTCTATGAATAGTAATGGTGATTGCGTATAACGTCAGAAATATTCAGAAAATGATTTAAAAAATTGAATGACGCTATAACAGAGTTTCACTGTATATAGTGTAAATACCCTTGACCCACTTGGGCAAAAATTGAAGTTCCAGGCCTGTCAGAAAATATTTGCAGTTGAACTGCTGAATGAAGGAATTTTCGCCATTTACTAGTTTTGAATTGAAGAATTGTACTTGAAGTAGATCAATACTCAATTCTCACTATTTTGTGGTGCAGCCTGTTGGTAGCTGTGTCTAACACGGGAGACGAACATAACTGATCTTGTCAGCCTCGCATCTGGACAGCATAGAAGAATAAAAGCTAGGAATTCTCAAACTTTGCGAATAATCTGCAGCATAATTACTTATCGCCCACTGATCCTGGACGTCGAATTATCATTTGTTACTACAACGATCAGAAGACTATGTGGTAACTATCTTTAGTACTCTCGAGGCAGCAAGCAGGCCATAAAACGTCCACAGTCCAGATGGATCATACGAATTAAAGAATCTCACTGGGATGAACTAGAGATCAAAAATCAGTTTGCCGTACCTTATAGAAAATGTTAAAGAAAACCTTTATTCATCAATGGATCGACAATGATTGAACTCGAGGTAGTTGAGAGAAAAGTTTACGAGAGCATGAAGATAAAATTAAAAATAAAAATGGAAGCATAAAATTTGACTGTATAAAAGTTCAAAAATATCAATATAAAAGAGTGTAGTTTTATAGATTTTATAAAAATTTAGTTTTTCGAAATCATTTGTAATTAACAGAACTAAAAAATTAAATTAGAAATGCATTTAATTATAAACATGCTTTTTAGTTTCATTTTATAGCTTTATCTTAACTTGCTTCTAGTTTCATTTTCAATTTGAAGCTGTGTATTTTACAGAACACATTTTCATTCAAGAATTTAAAAGTTCTACAGCGTATTTGCCATATTACATCTTTCTATGCGTCTGAGAAGAACTTTTACTCCCTCATTTCTTGCAAAAAGTAGGGAGTAATTTTTGTAGAATTTTGCTAGAATTTTAAGAAATTGCGAAAACAAAAGAATTCTAGGTCCATTGATCAACATAAAGAATTATTTTAATTTGTTAATTAAAAACGCAAAGGTAAATATTAAAAAAAAATGTTTAATGTTTAGGTATGACAAGGCAATAATCAGTACGCTAATTCTATTGGGTCATTGCGATAGAGGTAAACAATATTTTTTACTGCTTTTTAACCTTGCTTTTAACCTTTTTTTCTCTACTGAAATTCTACTTTAAATTTATAAAAGCCAAACATCCCATTGGAAACTTTCCTTGAGACATACAACATCGTTAAATATATCTTTTTAATTAAAAAAAATATATATTGCAGTTATTTTTTAAAGAATAAATAAATACACGAAATTTTCAGAGAGCTTAAATAAAGTGATACAATTACATTTTCGAACTATTTAAATGTGCAAGTAATTTAGTATTTTCAAAACGTTAATTTCAGGCTTAAATCCCTAAAATTACATTTTGAGGTTTTGATAGGTTCCTCTAATTTAACATCCACTGACCCACAAATTTAAACTCTCATTTGAGTAGTAAAGCTTCGAATATTCAAGACATCACGCAATTTATTAACGTGTATCCCATGTACGCTCATCCGTGTCTTTACTATCAAATATTCACGCAAGATACATTGGCAGTATTCTTGCACGGACTATATCGGGTAATTGCCAGCGGTTTAGAATCTTGATAGTTCAATTCCACCTGTGTATTAAGATTTAACAAATCGCTTTTCCCTACCAAAGCGCGTGTTCAACAAACTGGGCAGCGAAATTCTGCATATTGTGAAATTAATCATAAGCGATTTCAGTGTCTGATCTGCGTCGAAGATCTCTGTCAAGATTACTATCTGCGATGGTTGGTTGTGCATTGATGATCTTGTTTCAAATGAGAATTCTGAAGCAGATGATATAATATATTTCTGTATGCTTTGGTATACGAATTTCTGCTAAGTGGATATTTTAGTTCCCACCGACGTTCCTTGAAATTCAAAACCAACAACATATCTTTATACTTTTACAGGGGTGTAAGTATAGGGGGTATGTATGATTTATAATTATACTACTTACAAGAAAATTTTGGGAATTTTCTTTTTTTGTGCCATTATTTCAAGAGGAAAATTACAAGAAAAATCAAAGCATTCTTTCTCACAAAGAAGCACGCACTACAATTTGATTGATATTATTGAAGGAGAATTAAAGCAGACCAGTAAGCAATGGTTAAATATATAGTTTTAATTTCATAACTTCATACAAACTTTAAAAATTTCCTTAAAATCTTGTGCATAAAATAAAACTCAAAAGATTTTTTGTTCTTTTTTACAGATGAAATTTATTTATCAACTTCTTAAGTTCTGGAAAGTACTATACAAACAAAGAATTTAGAGCATTTCTAATTAAAAATCAAGTATTCAGTTTTATTATTTTTCCCTTAATCGGAAATAATTTAAGCGTTTTAAAGAATTATATAAAAATAATTAATAAATGCATCACTTAATGAAATGCACTAACGAAAATAAATTCACTGCTTGGCTTGTTTTTGAAATCATTTAAACCAATAGATAAGTATTGTTGATGACGTTATTTGATGACGTTTAATTCTTCGTTAGATGACCGTCAGTGTAAGTAAAAATACCCAAGGAGAAATGCCGATACTGTTAATTTTGCGAAATGGTTTCATCCTCTCTACTGCTATCTATAGCTTTACTAAACTGACCTAAGCTCTACTGAGCACAACTGCAGTGGTATGTAAGCATCTGAGTTCCTGCAAACTCTTATGTCTATATAAAAAAAAAGATTTTTTTTTTTCTGTCTTCCCCAATCAATTACGAATAGAAGAGCATTGGCGTATGATACGGACAAATTACGAACATGGGCGTGTTGGTCATTTTAGACATTGTAGATATTTTGACCTGACGTTATTGTGTGATCGTAAACAATAACGTCATCATCGCTAAACATGCACATCGATTACTGATTCAGAGCACCTACAACTATCTGTTTTCAAAGAAGAAGCTGGCATTAATAGAGCTACCTTACAAAATTCGTCGGTACAGCTTCTAGATGAACTAGGTGAGGCAAATTGAGTTGCTTTGTTCCGATCTCATTATCTGTCCGAAAGATCTTCTCGCTTTTAGGAACCGTTAGCAGTAGCCACAGTTCTATTATTCAGACGAAGAGCCGACCCGACAGTTCCATAGAGTAAAACTTAATCTTGTAGTTGAGTACAATCTGACCGCCAAAGCAGGAATGATCCCTGGGGTATCCCCTTCCTAATAGCGAGTTAATGGTCTGGGAAGGCAACTACACCCCGAAGAGGGGCACAACTTTTATTAATGTGCTCGAGTGAACTGGAGTACAGCTCTTCAGATGAATAGGGGGTGCTGTTGTATAGGGTGCATCTGTCAACGGGAGTCAATAGTATTGAAGAATAATTGCCGGCCCTGAAAGCAAAATGCGATTTATGTTAAGTGTTAGATACTTTCCATTTTACATATTTGACGTTTGAGCCGCAACTTTTTTGAGGGGTGAGTTCTCTTTGAGAGTTTTTTAATCATTCATGTTTTGGTGTTTTAATGGGAGCGTCGGTGCGGCGTATGGAGTTCGTATACGAAAGCTTAGTAATTTGATGTTTTTCAGGCGGATTAAATTACGCGTAAAAACAGCGTAATGAAAGATTCATAGTGGGAGGGTGGTGTTGAAAAACGAGGCGAAACATCTCAAATTATTACTCGCCTCTCTGTAATTTCGCATGGAAATTGTTTGGTATTTGGAAGGATTTTTGAGAAATTAATTTTGAAAGCGCTTAGAATGAAAGAGACGTTCACTTTGGAATAATAAAGGAATAAAAAAATAATTTTATTTGCGAAAGTTTCAGGTTTTAAAGGAAGTGATAAAGCAAATGGATGCAGGAAAAAGCTTCAAAACCTAAACAACAAGAGTATTTTTATTCTTTATTTATATTCCTTCTTTTATGCTCTTTTTTCTCCCTACGCTTTTCTGAAACATATAAAGCACAGGTTTGTAAAAGAGAAAATGGAGAGAAAAAGTTGAAAAAAAAAAAAAAAAACAGAGAAGGTAATTTTTCTCTAGCGTGTCATCTCCTCAATTATTTCCACATCACTAAATGATAAGTTTAAAAATGAACTAAAAATATTTATTTGGCATTTATATGGGATCTATGACTATATATATTACCGCGTAATTACGTTCACGGATTCAGATTACATGCATTTGTTGTAGCATTCTGAGGAATGGCGTGTATTTTCATAGGTACTAGCATTTATACTAAGGCTCGACCGATGCATCGGCCTCGCCGATGCATCGGCGCCGATTGTTCAACAAAGTTGCCATCGGCCATCGGCATCGGCGGCAGATGTTAACTTTAGAAAAACATCGGCCCATCGGCCTTAAAAAACATCTAAAAGCCGATGCAAGGCCGATGTTTTTCGCAGGGACAACTTTCCAGAAAACATTCTGTCTTTCACTTTCTTTTTTTCTCCATAGCTCAATTTCAATTTCCATACAATAACAGGCAGCACATAAGTTTAAAAAAAAACACATACAAATAATGTCATTTCACAAAGTATTTGATAAAAAATTCGGGAAACTAGTTTAAGCGATCGCTGCCCGAAAATCTTCATTATTAAAATAGTTCTCTTTGAGCAGAATGCTCGCGAAATAGAATATGTTAAAGTAAAAGTCGTAGAAGCGTCTTATGAGTGCTATTTGTTTTTCGCACTAGGCTAGTTGCCTCATTTTTGTCCATTTTTCGTTTAATAATGACTTAGTGCATTAGATCCTAGGCGTAACTAGGGTTGGTGAAAGGGGGGGGGGGGGTCACTCTAAAAATGTACAGACTGAACACCAATAAAAAGTGTAAAAGAGTTGAAAATTTACTAGCTATAAATACTTGTCTCTAAAGATATACAGTTCATCAGTTTTCCAATCGGCTCATCTACAAAAAAGATTTTACCAAAAGGGGTGTTTGGACAGGAAGGTCATAAATAAATACAAACTGCTCTTTTTGTTTCTTGCTGAGCATCCTTCCTGGCTTGAGGGTTTAACCTATTAGGACAATTGTTGGCTAGGGGTCCTTCATTTTCAGACCCCAGCACCTACAACACCGGCTTATCAGAAAACACAACTCCATCACAGTAGAGAATATTTCAAACGAAACTTATTACTTGTGCGATTGTATTCCCAAATTGCTGCCTTTGGGTAAAAAAGACATCAAGAATTAAAGAAAACCCTTTGGAGTGATTGAGAGGATCTCTGTTTGTCTGTGTGTGGTACGGTGATTGAAGCCACCTTTCGCTGTAAACCCCCCCCCCCCCCAAGGTGATAAGGGTATTGATTATAACCAGATGAAAAGTCCTCTTTATTATGAGCTGCATACTATGGTCAAGATCTCAACCCTTCAGAGAAAGAGGAAATAAAATCATATGAATACGTGTTTAATTTTCTTAGGAAAAAAAAAATATGTGCTTTTCAAGGCCGTAGCCAGAAATTTTTTTGTCTGCCTAAATGTGCCTAAATAAGTAAATACCCAATGGGGGGGGGGGGGGTTGAACCCCCAACCCCCCTGGTTATACCTATGCATTAGATGTCATTGTGCAATAATATTATACCAGCTGTTTCTAGTTTGTCATGTTTCTTTTTTTCCCGAAATTGTAAACAATAAAAAGTCAACTCAATCAAAGTGCGATCATAATTTTAATTTTTACCAGTGTAAACTTTTTTCTCTTTGCTTTTTTTTTTTTTTTTTTTTTTTTTTGCTTTTTCGATCCCACGTGTTACAGTTTTTCTGCAATTGTGCAGCAATCTTGTTGCATCTGCTTTTAGTGTGCGGTTGTTCTCATTATTTCATGTTTAGTTTACAACATAGAAAAGATTGGTCAAAAATAAGAAAAAAAATTCTAGTTTTTTTTTATTGATCGAAATTTTATGTGTCCAAGTTCGACTTGCAATTTTTAAAAATTGAATTCTCAAAGTGCGAGTTCGCGCGACAGGATTTAATAACATCTTAATAAAAATGCTAAAATTTCTTTATTTTCAAAGATTGATCAATGCATATATTTTTTTTTTTTCAAAATACATCTTAACATTTTTTATACGATAATTATTTTAATTTTTCCCCGTTAGTACTTCGTTTTTTAGCGCATTGTTTTGGCTTCTTTGATGCCACGTGTTAGACAGTTGACAGTTTTTTTGCTATTGTACAACAATCTCGTTGCATCTGCTTTCAGTTTAGAATATTTCTTGTACAACATAGAACATATTAATGAAAAATATGAATAAATTTTTCAGTATAGATGTTTATTGATCGAAATTTTATGTGTCCAACTTCGACTTGCAATTTTCAAAAATTTAATTCTTTAAAAACGAGTTTGGGATACAGGGTCGAACAATACCTTAATAAAAATGCTACAATTTCATTAATTTCAAAAATTGTCAACATATATAAAAATTTTTTTTTTTTTTTTTCAAAATACATCTTAATTTTTATAAACGATCACGTGTTTTCAGAAGATTATTTGTCAACAGAAAACTGCTGGTGTTCAAAATATTGGTTTATTTCGGTGACCTTTCCTTTCATTGTGCTCATGAAAATATAAAGAACATGTCAAGTATTTCAGTGCATTTTTCAATTCACAAGAAAGAAAAATTTACTTCTTAAGACCCAGCATTCATTTGTAATGACAAAAAAATCTCACCTCTATGTTTTTAAAGCAATATTCAGTATTTCTTGGTTATTAACAAAGGATATACTATCCAAGGGATAATACTACCAGAAATTTTTTTAAATATTTTATTTTTATTTCAGAAAAAGAGCTTAAAATAACTTTTTAAATGAAAAATAAACATGTAATCATTCCCTCTTCTTGTTTGAAAGCGTGGGGGGGGGCGCGGATCATGAAAAAAATCTGAGAGGAGGGGGTTAATAGTTCTGTTAAAAATACAAATCCACATTATTTGTTAGTCTTTGTCATAGCATCTGCATTCCTCTCCATGAAAAAAAATAAGAAAATAAAGGCAGCTGCACTTGGCATTTGCAGTGCAGGTGTTATAAAGAGAAAATGTTGAAGGAAAGGGAATTAGACCCGAGCCCATCCAATAGTTGTTCAGTTTTTTTTTTTGCAAAGGTAAGAAAAATGAATTGAAAAACCTCTGATATAGCATTTTTTATTTTTTTTAACCTTCTTTTATTTTTTTTAAAGTAATTAATAGTTTACACACTTTACTAGAATCGCGAGTGATTCTTTCAGTTTTAATTATTATGTAAACTTCCCCCAAACAGTTTTACGATGCTTGAGTAATGCATTTATGCGCTTTATAAACATAAAAATAAATAGTAAGTGATTTAAATGACATTTTTGACAAGCATTCTACACGTTTTAATGGCTTAAAGCGACTTTTTTTTTCCATCGGCCATCGGCCGATGGAAGAGGAGAATAATCGGCAATCGGCCATCGGCCGATCTCGGAACAATCGGCCAACAATCGGCATCGGCCCATCGGCCAAAAAATGCCATCGGTCGAGCCCTAATTTATACTATAGCCTCAGCTCTGAAACGTGTCTATAAAGTGAAATAATATAGATTCTACTAGTTATAACAGCTACCAATCAATGAATTATAAAGTCTACCGATTGAAACTGCCCAAGAAAAGGAGTCTTTAATCAAAAATGAGAAATTAAATTGCTGGCAGTTGTTTCGAGGCTTTAGGGAGGCTTTTCCTTTTCAATGTGTAAATGGGAACTTACCTGAAACTAACTTCTTTTTACATACTCCGATAGCAATAAGGGGCATAAATTGTTTCCCGTTGCTGAAGACTGCTGAGAATAAATGGCAGGTACCTATTTTGAAATACAGTTTTTAATCAGAAAAATTATATTAGCAAGATTAATTTGCCATTCGTTGGTTCCCTGAATGTTATGTGAATAACACGTTCATCTATAGTAGCTTATAAGAATAAATTTAGATGTAAAAAGAAGCACAGATAAGTAACGATTTAAAGTTATTTCGTGATGAATTGTGAGCATATAGAAACATTTTGTTAAGTGGTGATTGAAAATAATGCTAATAATAAAAGCAATTTTAGGTTAATAGTGGTAAATAGTACGAGAACATATCAGCTATCGGTAATTCGTTAAGTTTCATCGTTTCTAAAAACATTTCTAACCCGAGATTTGAAAACAAATTTGCAATCATTTAATTTTACGAAACCAACTATCAAACAACGGTCCGGTTTTGTTTGTATAATTATTGAAAGATGGTATCGTTTTTTTTTTCTACACAGTAAAAAAAATCTGTAAAAGAATAGAATTGATATTGAGTGTTTTTTTTACATTTACGACGAACTTGTCTTAAATCAAATAATGAAGCTTCTGGATAAAATTCTTGTTTTTTCCGCACTCTGTAACACCACGGAGAAATATTTGTTAACCCTGTAATGCCCAAGTTTTTTTTAATTGTTTTTTTATTGTTTTATTTTTTCATTTTTATTTTTTATGTTCTTTTTTTTCTTCCGCTTTGAGGCGGAGTTGGGAATCGGAGAGTTAAGTTACGTAAAACTGAACACTTGAGAATAGTGAATACCAGTTTAATATTTGCAAACAAATGCATAAATAAACGCTTGAGATCTGTTACTACCAGTTTAAAAATTGTCAAAAATGCACTATATATTATTGGCGTACCGTACTTAAGCTTTAGCGAGCACACTGCGTGGCCAGCCTTCATGGACTGTGCAGGCACGGAGATCAGAGCAGCGTAGGCTAAGTTGAACTCGCCTTCGACTTTGTGTACAAGAGATAGTATTTCAGCGTAGGGACAGATGACGCCACCACTGCGGCACATTATCTGTTACCAATCAATTTACAGAAATTTTTCTGTGATTTATTATCTGTAATTTAAATTTGTAAAGATTTTCCAGATTCTTGTTTCTAAGTCTGCAATTTTACACCAGACTCCGGATAAATGATTTCGTGGAGATTCTCATGTATTTTCGGGCAAAATTTTTTAGTGTACATTCTTGAAAACAAGCACGCATTCGAAATTATCCCCCCCTCCCAGCTCACTATCTTCTTTACTATAGGAAAACTATTTTTACTTGCATTGTTTATCATTTCATCAATTTCCGGTTTATAGGCTAATATTTCATATTCTAAACTCCAATCTGATTTTTTGTTATAGTTTTAGAGAATTAAATTTAGTTATGACGCTGTTCAGCTATGTTACAAGCAAATAATTTCTTTATTTTTCTGTCGTTTATTTTATAAAAGAAAGTCATATGACAAAGATTTTAAATAAGATTTAAAATTAAACCAGTACGTTAACATTTATACACGGAGACCAACATCTGTAAAAATATATTTTTAGTTTATTTCTCAAATGCTAACAATTTAAATTTTAGTTTTTTTAGTCTATTTTCCTTTAAAAGCAACTTTAAAAAATACATAAAAGAAGGCTTATTACATCTTTAAAGTATCTTTAGAAACAAAAGAACCATAAAAAGTCGAAAATAAGTTAAATATTTAAATAAAGATTGAAAAATAAAAATTTTGAATGTGGGGTATTGAGACGGGGAAAATGTGTTTATATCGGTATGTTTGTCCTCTTTAAAAAAATTTAAAAGAATTGTCCAATTAGTTTTTTTTTATTTCTGTGTTTTAAAAATTTCGTCGAGGGCACCTCATTCCCGTGTTTTATTTTTTGGTTTGAACAATTTTTTGCTGAATTTTAATCAATTCAAAGAATTATCATTACCACCCACGAGGAAATTTGAATTCCATATTAATTGTGATTTAACAGACGGATTTGCTTGAAATAGACTTTATCGGAATGAGCTTACGACGTAGAACATGAGCAAAAAAAAAAAACGATTAAGGTGTTTTAAGGGTATTCTTTTCTTATTCAAAAATTTTGCACATGAGTGCCTAAGGGAAAAATTAAAACCTTTATATCAAAATACGTGTAACTAATAGCACTAAAAATTATTTTTAGAACCGAAAAATCGAGAAAATTGCAGGGATACCGAATATAATCTTTGTTTTTCGTTTCAAGAAGTAGAAATAAAGTTATTGATAAAAAATCAAAATGCAGTTTCTTGTAGATTTAACATTGGCGAAAGTTAGATATTGATTGATTGAATCAAGAGAATATTTAAATAAATAGTGATGCAGTTTTTACTACTATTACAATGATTTAAATCTGCATACGAAACCAATTTGCCGTTATCTTTAAAATCATTTCGATTTTATTCAGTTTTCCTTCTGTAACGAAAAAGCAGAAATGCACTTAAATATTAGAACCCAATTTGATATCGTGTAAGCCGTATTTATGTATAAACAGGCAGCTTTTGTCAGATTTTGGTAAGATAAAATTGCTTGTAAAGCATTTTGATATTATTTAATTGGAGAAAAGGAAAAAAAAATGCCGTGTTAGGTAATTTTTTGATTTAAATCATTTGGAATTTTCATACATAATTGATTACCAATCGTACTTTTCAATTACAGCTCCATTTACCGGGCAATCATTTTTACTATATCAGTTCTTATTGAGGAAAAATCATATAAATTTATAGCCAATTAATCACGCGTTACTTTCCCAGCAATTCCTAAAAATGACCTTCAGAAAGAAATGCACTAATAAAAGGTTAAACCGCATCATTCAAATATATGTTACTAATGAAAAAAAACTTTTTTTTCCCTCTACATTCACCGACAATTACTTTTACCCATTCGCAATATTTGTGGTTTAATCGTCGATGAGCAGCAAAGTAAAAAACTAATTTCCCGTGATTTAAAGTTATTTCCGCAAATAAGATTATTAGGTCCGTGGTCTTGTCGTTCTTTTAAACCCGAAATAAATGCCGTTGCCTCCAAAATCATTCCAATTTTATTCATTTTTTCCTGCCCGCGTTATGTTTTAAATACCTTTTAGGATTGAAAGTAATTTAGCGAAAATTTATGAGCAAGACTGATTGCCGGAGGCTGCCATTTTAACAAATTTTCTGTTGGAATCTAAATTGAACGATATTAAATAGAAGTTGCCCCGCAAAACGCGTTTAACACAGCGCTCTCGCCCGAGGTTTTCATTACAAATGGCAAAAGCAGGCATAGGATAGTGTCTTTAGCTTCTCTATTCGTATGCGTCTCTCCAGAGTAGCTTAATTAAGCTATATTTCACGGAAATGTTGCTGAAATTGTTAGCGTTCACGCGCGATTTCAACACAGTCCATTAGACCGTTATTAATGGTACGACCGTTTCTGAATTAATGGTCGTTTTAAATTAATGCTCGCCGCAAGAGGGTGTTACAGTTAAGCGTCGCGGCATACTCGAGCAATAACCGCTGTGTAAATGGAAATGGTTTTATGGTCTCGCAATATACATATATTTGAGGGAACTTCCCACCATATCAATACATCAAGAACTATCTGTAGAAATAAAAATTTTGCCGAGTTGGGAGCTGAAATCTTCTGAATAACTTGGCAACGAGAAACAGGAGAATTTCGTACTTGGCGAGCCCTGCTGTGGTACTTCTTAATTAATAGAATTTGAAACGATTGATCGAGCACCCAGTTTTCCGGTGAGAAATTATCGCAAGATATTGACAGATTAATGTAAAAACTTTTTAGACGGGATTCATAGAAAAATGGCGTAACTAGTTAGACTGAAACTACCATGAGTCCGTTTAAAAATCCCCTTTTGAAAGAACCCTTTTTGATGGTCAGAGAAATGCGTATAGCGAACCGAAGCATTAAAAGTTATTAAAAAATAATACAAATACGCATATAAACAAATTGTATGCATTTTGTGACAATATAGAAAATGTGAATTATTTATTTATAAAATACTTGTAAATAAGACAGATGTGCAGTGGGCAGCTCATATTCTAAGTTTCTATCAATAAAAAGAAGGCTTACAGCCTTTTCAATTTCAGAATTTTCTCTTTGTAAGTGAAATACAAAGAATTGTCTAAAAATAATATCTAGTACTAATTGGTCGGTCTAGAAGAGGAGAGTCTACTCGATTTCTTTACAGCTTACATGTAACGCTATACGTTAACATGGAACAGGTAGCTATAAAATTTGTTCAAACAGACATTGTTTCTCTAAATACGGAGTTAAGCTTATTTGGTTACTACAATCACGGCCAAACTATTAGACGCCCTACATATTTTTCGTAATTGCATGTTTAAAACTCCGTCTGATGTGAAGTTCTATGTTTTACCCATTTGGTTTTCTCTACAACGTTCAAGCTTTGCAGTAAAAATTCAACCACGTGTACATTTAAGAGACCCTTTTTTTCATTGAGACAAATTTAAAAATTAAAAAAATTATTTTTTCTTGCTCAACCTGCATCGAAAAATGCTGGAGACCAGCTGTAAATTTCCCAAAATAGTTCACTTGCCATACACAATTATTCTATGCATGTTCTGTACAAAAGATAATAATTTGTATTTGAAAGTGAAAGCATTGAAGGCAGCCCAAGAAAAGGAGATTTACATATTTCTTCTGTAAAAACTTAACAACATAGTATAGAAATGCCTGTTAAAATTTTCGTAAAACTTGCTGCTAAAGAAATAATTTGTTAGATAAGCTATAATGAAAACCGATAAATTAATGGTGTAAGGAAACTAGAAATTTCCTATTAAAATACTTCTATGGTAAGCATTTCCAGCCATTTTATGACCATAAATATGGGGAATAAACTTGATAGCTGATGCCATTTTTAGCCTACTTTCCGGTAGAAGTAAAAAAAAATAAGAAGAAAAAAAGTGGGAAATACATTTTCATGTATCGTAAAAATATCGTTAAAAATAAAAAAAAGTCAAAAAATAAGTAATTAAATAAAGATTGAAAGATAAAAAATTTGAAAGTAAGGTTCTGAGATGGGGAAAATGTGTGTCTGTCGATCTATTTGTCTGTCTGGAAGGGGGGGGGATCTCCCTCCGCCCTAATAACTTTTGAAGGAATTGTCCGATTCAAAAGATAGCGCCAAATACATCTCATTTCCGTATTATATTTTTGGTTTGAACATTTTTTTCGTTCAGTTTTGAACAGTTTAAAATTTTTTAACATTAGCGCCTACGGGGAAATATGAAGTAAAGTATATGAACCCTGGACATTGGAACCAAATTCAGACAAGCTTATCGGAAGGAGCTCTCGGCGTGAAATATTTTTTGATTTGAACAATTTTTGTTCAATTTTGTGCAGTTCAAAAAAATTTAACATTAGAGCCTATGAGGAAATTGGAATCCTACACAAACCCTGATTTCTTGGAACAAATTTTTATCAGAAGAAGCTTAAGACGTAGAACATGTACAGGTACGAAGTTCATCCAGAAATAAACGAGCCGATTTTCCCACATCTTGATTTTTAAGGATATTTCTGAATGAAAGCATGAGTAAATGAATAAGTGAAATAATGTATGAAGAAATGAGTGAATGAATGAATAAATGAATCAGTAAATAAATTAATGAATGAATAAATGAATGAATATGTATTAACTGGTGAAAAAGATATATTTGAAGTAATTAAGAACTAAAGCTAATGAAAAAGTTACGGAGAAATATATAGCTATATTACCAATTTGATGTTGGGGTACACGAAAAAGTAGGCTTGTATAGTAGGGTGGGCCGAAAAAACCTTTTTCTTAATTTCGAAGTTGTAATAGCGCGGAAAACTTGCGAATTATATAGAAAAGAAAAAATAAAAAAAATTTATCAAAATCGGTTGACATCTTCCGGTCGCGCATAGGCCCTAAAGTTTGACAAAATATGAAAAAAATATCATTTTCGCTATATTTTTAAAGATTTTTGAACTAGCTGTTTTCGTAATGTAATAGTTTGTAACGCCTTCAAATAGAGCTTAAAAACATTGTGTTTTAATTAGGTTTAGATAAGTTGATATCTTCCGGTCGCGCAAAAGCCCCAAAATTAGCCAAAATATTGAAAATTTCACATTTTTACGAGTTTTTTTTACTATCTTTAATATACTTAATTTTAAAGTACTAGTTATAGCATTTTTAGTTTTCAACATAAGAAAATTGCATTTCATTATGGTGTGAATAAATTAAGAACTTCCGGTCGTGCAATGATTCCAATGCTATACGAGAAGAGTACCCAAAAAAAGATAGAGTGATCGGATGGTGATAACTAAAAACAGGTATGGTTCTTTCCGACTTGCTCTATACTTAAAAATCCTAAATATTTTACAATTACACAACCCCTCCCTCTTGGACATGAAATATTGCACCCCCTCAGGCGTAAATAATGTACTTGAAACTTGGCAAAAGTCTCTTAAATTCCTGCGCCTTCTGCCCAGTTACGGGATCTGCAAGTCGCTAGTTACACGACTGATATGCAGAACCAATCATTACATAAAGAATCACAGTAATGTCAAAAATATATGTTAGATTTCAAGCAAGAATTATTTATTAATTAATATTGTTAGAAATGAAGGCTGTTCAACATCACAGTACAAAGAAAATCAAATTTGGTCAAAAAAGCAATTCAGTAGAACAAAGAATTTGTTTTTAAATGAAAAATTTAAGTAATTTGAATAACATTTAGCAAAACTATGACATTCAGATTTAGTTCTTGAGCTACAAATTTTTAATTGATACCTGCCACCATGAGTTTATAGCGTTGATGAGATCAACCATTAAATCCAGTTTTCTATTTTGCTTTTAGTTTCTAATTCAAGATTTTTTTAAAAACTTATTTTAACTAATATACTACATATTTACCCCTGTCTCAACTTTTGCACTGGGATATTGAAATTTTTAGGGAATTGTTTTCAGGTGTTCTCTTAGCTTTTAAGCGGTCATTGTTCTTGGGGCTCCATAGCTTTCTTTGTGTATGCGGGATGGGAAGAGTATGTAATCGCTTTTATGGTTTCCTGTTGATACCATAATCAATTATAAAAATTATTTATCTATTTCAACATTCAACAATTAAATGTTTAAAATAATAAAGGAACATTGTGCAAAATGAAACTGTAAAAAGTAATCACACGCAATTAATGCATTTTAATGCTCATTTGTGCTTTAATTACGTGCAATAACTTTTTACAGTTCAAGTAAATGCTTATTATGCATTTAAATTTTTGTATGGTAAATATCAGTGCTAAACTTCAAGTGAAAAGTATTTAAAAAATTAAGATTATTGGAAATACAGGGCATTTAATGTTACAAAAGCAGTCAAAGAAATCTCAAATTTTGTGAAAAAAATAAGAGCATGTTGAATTTGTTTTCAAAGCATGTTGAATTTGTTTTGCATGAGAATTTGTTTTCAAAGTTAAAAATTTGAGTACATTTAAAGAACAGTAAACAAACATCTGGCAGCTTTTTTTATACCTCATTATCAGTTCGTGTGAAAAAATGCTACGGCTATTGCATTTAAATAATAATTATTTATCAAGTACCAAATATGCGTAAAAATGTAAAATGTTCAATATTTTGGCAAATTTGGGGCTTATGCGCGACCGGAAGATATCAACTGGTCTAAATCAAATTAAAACACAACGTTTTTAAGCTCTATTTAAAGACGTTACAAAGTACTACATTACGAAAACATATAATTCAAAAATTTAAAAAAAAAATCGCAAAAATGAGGTTTTTTCATATTTTGTCAAATTTTAGGGCCTATGCGCGACCGGGAGATGTCAACCGATTTTGATAATTTTTTTTCTTTTTTCTTTTTTATATAATTCGCAAGTTTTTCGCGCTATTACAACTTCGAAATAGGAAAAAAAGTTTTTTCGGCCCACTCTATTGTATAGTACTATTCGGAACTTCTTTCTTTTATTAAAATGTTGCTTCGCTTTGAACTGATTTCTTTAAGCGGTAGAAAAACAACAATAACAAAAACGCTATGAAATAATACCAAACTAAAGACCGCACCTTTTAAATACATTGTTCACACGCAAAATTTAAGTAATACATAACTTTGAAACGATGTTTTAAAGAACAGAAAATGAATCATACATACTTGCGTTTATTTTATGAAAACAAGAAACATCAACGAATAATTTTTAAAAAAAACGTAAAAATTAAAAAAAAAATGTATGTTTACTCACATTTTGATCAAGTATACAAACTGACGTGGTGACGGAGGTAGTGGAAAAAGTTTCCAAAATAAAAAACTGCCGAACGTGTTCTCTAGAACTACGATATCAAAATAAAAAGTAGGAATTCACTGTTTATTTAGCAAGACGACTTCGTGCAATTCATTTGTAAGTTTCGAAATAAAATAAATTTGCAGATTTTTTTATTTTTACTTATTTAACTTTTTTACAATGGAGGGAAAAAATCTTTGAACCTAAGTAAATGTTTGTATTTTCAATAAAGGTATTTTCAGATACTTAGTGGTTCTTTTAACATTGCCATTAGCGCCACCATTTATGCAAAAGTGGCTTTGTAAGTGAACAAAAACCAATCTGAAAGTTTTTCTGCTCTTTTTTAAACAGTAACAAGGACTCTTATAAAATGCACTAGTAGCGCGATGGGAGATTCCAGGTACAAAAATCGTCGAAAAAAATGAGAATGCAAAAAAATCTTAGGGTGTGAAAAATAAAAAAGACGAAAAAAATCCGGGTAACCACTGGAAAGAAACTTATTGCATAGGGAAGTTGAATGTTTTTTCTAATCGAGTGAAGAAATCAAAAAACTTCACCTGTCTAATTTATTTTTTATCTGGTTGAAAAAGAGGCCTAAGAGCAATACCAACGGAGATCAAATGTGGGAAACTTCGCAGTGGGAATTAAATGCTCTGGCTTTCCCCCAGAAAGGAAAAAAATTGCACTTTAAACTTGAGGTGAACTAGTATAAATTTAATGAATTTAGAAAATGATGCATAAAAACTAAACAAATAAATAAATAAATAAACGAATAATTATTTCTCAGGCGTACGGAACAAGTTCTGAGCATTCGAAATTTGTCTTTAAAAAGGTTTTCATTAACGAATATGCTTTCATCGAAGAAGGAGAAAAGGAACGCTTTAAATGATTCAATAATTTTGCAAACTAGCGTGAATATTTCGATTATTTTAAAGATGCGTTTAAGATCAACTTTACTTTTTTCCGAAAATAATTAATTTTTAACATATTCAGAAATTTTTGAAGTGTTTTAAAGACAAGCACTAAGAACGAGTAAGCTAAGTAAAACTGCAATTATAGATATTTTAAACCTCTAATGCTTGGGTTGAAATATGTTTTGAGGAAGCAGGATAGTTTCCACATCAAGGTGCGTACAATACAGGAAGGAGTTCGTCAAAGACTATATGAAAAGAAATAAATTCAACTATATTTTTAAAAAGTATGAACGGCCTAATATTGCATTTAAAAGACGAAAAATGCAATCGTAATGGCCCTCTTCCGGTGCATTGTTAAAATAATTTTAGCTGCTGCCCAATAATTTATAACGCTTCCCTTTAAACGGAAGACTCTCTCATGCATAATTTCAAAAGATTTCATTTTTCCCCCACCAAGTTGAAATAAATTCTATTCATTTGAATTTTGTTGGAATACGAATTAGGTTAAGCTCGACAAAATTTCCTTGCTGTCTCTCCAAAATGATCTTCATCAATATAAAAGTCTTATTATTAAAAATGGTTTCAAAAAACGTAACCTTGATTGTTTATCGAATTATTGAAATTTCATCATTAGCTATTTTAAGCAATTTTATAAAACATGATTGTGTTTTTGTCCTAGCAAAAGTGATGTACCTTGGATACGGTCGAAGTTACTTTCGATGCACTTTTTATTTTTAGAATAGTTATAAGTTTTGTTTTTTTATGAATTTAAAACAAACTTTCAAGATCTCTCATCTAAACGTGTTTGTTTGAAGTCAATTGTACTAAACTGTGTGATTAAAAAAAACTTTTTCTGTCGTATTTGGCAGTTCATTTCAATAACAATAGTAGGACCAAGGTACAACACCTGTGTTGTACTTTGGATCTATATTGTGAGCTTAAAAATATGAGAGAAAAATGTCTGGATAAGGGGTTGAAAAAAATATATGAGTTAGCGTAGATAACATATTGATTTATAAAAGCTATACGAGCCTTTAACCACATATTGGACAGATGAAAATTGAAAATGTCAAATAAGACCGTTGTACAACACCTTTCCCTATATATTTTGTTTTTTTTTCTTTGTCCGTAATAATTAAGTTCATACAAAACACTTCCTATCGTATTGAGGAAATTTAAATGAGACATACTTGATTCATATATAATTTGATCCATATTTTCAAATGTTTTCGTTCGCATCAATTAAATTTAAATGAAACAAGGCGCCTGTTTTATGTAATATTTTGTTCATGATGCTCAAATTCATATAAAATGCTTTTACTCACAACTTAAATGAGATAAGACGCTTACTTTATATATAATTAGGTCTATAATCTTCGAACTCATACGACACAATGCTTTCTTTCTCATTAAATAAATTTAAATGAGACAAGACTGTTTTTTAATATTATTTCGTGCAGAAGGTTCTGACTCAACGCTTTCTTTCACATTAAAGAAATTTAAATAAGTCAAGACGTTTACTCTATGTATAATTTTGTCTATAATGCTCGAAAAACAGTTGATGTTTTGTGCAAAACTCTTTCACTTAAAATGTTTAGATAACAAAACAAAACTTTTACCTCGCCTAATAAATTTATCAATATTTTTAGAAGGCTTAAATCCTGTCTAGTTTCGGGCTGTTTGAGTAGGTACATTTTTATCCATTTCGACATCCTTGCGTTCAAATCCGACAGAAACGGAGAAAAACACGTGCTTCCGCAAACATAAACACGCACCAGGGAGAGAGATACGACAGCAATTTTTAAAGTTGTACTGAGATTTCATCCCTATGCATTTCTTACAATTCGGTTCGAATACCGTCAACACAGGAAAGAACGTTGCATCAGTAAATGCTGGTGCTTTGGTAGGGGAAAGGAATATTGCTGGCATTTCATAGCTCCATATTTTACTAAGGACTCCTGAGAGACAAGCAGCTGTATTCAAGGAGTGCACAGTAGTAAAGGAGTGTCTTTGCGCCAGATTCTGATAAATGGAAGCGCTTATGTTCATGACACTATTCAGAAAAATATCGTAGGGAAAGAGTTTTGTCTTCTAGAATATGTATTTTTAGCTAATAAAAAAAGGAACTTATATTCAAGTGACTAAAAAATCACTTTTAAGTCGATGATGTTAATGGCTTTTGGTTAATACTAAGGCTCGACCGATGCATCGGCCTCGCCGATGCATCGGCGCCGATTGTTCAACAAAGTTGCCATCGGCCATCGGCATCGGCGGCAGATGTTAACTTTAGAAAAACATCGGCCCATCGGCCTTAAAAAACATCTAAAAGCCGATGCAAGGCCGATGTTTTTCGCAGGGACAACTTTCCAGAAAACATTCTGTCTTTCACTTTCTTTTTTTCTCCATAGCTCAATTTCAATTTCCATACAATAACAGGCAGCACATAAGTTTAAAAAAAAACACATACAAATAATGTCATTTCACAAAGTATTTGATAAAAAATTCGGGAAACTAGTTTAAGCGATCGCTGCCCGAAAATCTTCATTATTAAAATAGTTCTCTTTGAGCAGAATGCTCGCGAAATAGAATATGTTAAAGTAAAAGTCGTAGAAGCGTCTTATGAGTGCTATTTGTTTTTCGCACTAGGCTAGTTGCCTCATTTTTGTCCATTTTTCGTTTAATAATGACTTAGTGCATTAGATCCTAGGCGTAACTAGGGTTGGTGAAAGGGGGGGGGGGGGTCACTCTAAAAATGTACAGACTGAACACCAATAAAAAGTGTAAAAGAGTTGAAAATTTACTAGCTATAAATACTTGTCTCTAAAGATATACAGTTCATCAGTTTTCCAATCGGCTCATCTACAAAAAAGATTTTACCAAAAGGGGTGTTTGGACAGGAAGGTCATAAATAAATACAAACTGCTCTTTTTGTTTCTTGCTGAGCATCCTTCCTGGCTTGAGGGTTTAACCCATTAGGACAATTGTTGGCTAGGGGTCCTTCATTTTCAGACCCCAGCACCTACAACACCGGCTTATCAGAAAACACAACTCCATCACAGTAGAGAATATTTCAAACGAAACTTATTACTTGTGCGATTGTATTCCCAAATTGCTGCCTTTGGGTAAAAAAGACATCAAGAATTAAAGAAAACCCTTTGGAGTGATTGAGAGGATCTCTGTTTGTCTGTGTGTGGTACGGTGATTGAAGCCACCTTTCGCTGTAAACCCCCCCCCCCCCCAAGGTGATAAGGGTATTGATTATAACCAGATGAAAAGTCCTCTTTATTATGAGCTGCATACTATGGTCAAGATCTCAACCCTTCAGAGAAAGAGGAAATAAAATCATATGAATACGTGTTTAATTTTCTTAGGAAAAAAAAAATATGTGCTTTTCAAGGCCGTAGCCAGAATTTTTTTTGTCTGCCTAAATGTGCCTAAATAAGTAAATACCCAATGGGGGGGGGGGGGTTGAACCCCCAACCCCCCTGGTTATACCTATGCATTAGATGTCATTGTGCAATAATATTATACCAGCTGTTTCTAGTTTGTCATGTTTCTTTTTTTCCCGAAATTGTAAACAATAAAAAGTCAACTCAATCAAAGTGCGATCATAATTTTAATTTTTACCAGTGTAAACTTTTTTCTCTTTGCATTTTTTTTTTTTTTTTTTTTGCTTTTTCGATCCCACGTGTTACAGTTTTTCTGCAATTGTGCAGCAATCTTGTTGCATCTGCTTTTAGTGTGCGGTTGTTCTCATCATTTCATTTTTAGTTTACAACATAGAAAAGATTGGTCAAAAATAAGAAAAAAAATTCTAGTTTTTTTTTATTGATCGAAATTTTATGTGTCCAAGTTCGACTTGCAATTTTTAAAAATTGAATTCTCAAAGTGCGAGTTCGCGCGACAGGATTTAATAACATCTTAATAAAAATGCTAAAATTTCTTTATTTTCAAAGATTGATCAATGCATATATTTTTTTTTTTTCAAAATACATCTTAACATTTTTTATACGATAATTATTTTAATTTTTCCCCGTTAGTACTTCGTTTTTTAGCGCATTGTTTTGGCTTCTTTGATGCCACGTGTTAGACAGTTGACAGTTTTTTTGCTATTGTACAACAATCTCGTTGCATCTGCTTTCAGTTTAGAATATTTCTTGTACAACATAGAACATATTAATGAAAAATATGAATAAATTTTTCAGTATAGATGTTTATTGATCGAAATTTTATGTGTCCAACTTCGACTTGCAATTTTCAAAAATTTAATTCTTTAAAAACGAGTTTGGGATACAGGGTCGAACAATACCTTAATAAAAATGCTACAATTTCATTAATTTCAAAAATTGTCAACATATATAAAAATTTTTTTTTTTTTTTTTCAAAATACATCTTAATTTTTATAAACGATCACGTGTTTTCAGAAGATTATTTGTCAACAGAAAACTGCTGGTGTTCAAAATATTGGTTTATTTCGGTGACCTTTCCTTTCATTGTGCTCATGAAAATATAAAGAACATGTCAAGTATTTCAGTGCATTTTTCAATTCACAAGAAAGAAAAATTTACTTCTTAAGACCCAGCATTCATTTGTAATGACAAAAAAATCTCACCTCTATGTTTTTAAAGCAATATTCAGTATTTCTTGGTTATTAACAAAGGATATACTATCCAAGGGATAATACTACCAGAAATTTTTTTAAATATTTTATTTTTATTTCAGAAAAAGAGCTTAAAATAACTTTTTAAATGAAAAATAAACATGTAATCATTCCCTCTTCTTGTTTGAAAGCGTGGGGGGGGGGCGCGGATCATGAAAAAAATCTGAGAGGAGGGGGTTAATAGTTCTGTTAAAAATACAAATCCACATTATTTGTTAGTCTTTGTCATAGCATCTGCATTCCTCTCCATGAAAAAAAATAAGAAAATAAAGGCAGCTGCACTTGGCATTTGCAGTGCAGGTGTTATAAAGAGAAAATGTTGAAGGAAAGGGAATTAGACCCGAGCCCATCCAATAGTTGTTCAGTTTTTTTTTTTGCAAAGGTAAGAAAAATGAATTGAAAAACCTCTGATATAGCATTTTTTATTTTTTTTAACCTTCTTTTATTTTTTTTAAAGTAATTAATAGTTTACACACTTTACTAGAATCGCGAGTGATTCTTTCAGTTTTAATTATTATGTAAACTTCCCCCAAACAGTTTTACGATGCTTGAGTAATGCATTTATGCGCTTTATAAACATAAAAATAAATAGTAAGTGATTTAAATGACATTTTTGACAAGCATTCTACACGTTTTAATGGCTTAAAGCGACTTTTTTTTTTCCATCGGCCATCGGCCGATGGAAGAGGAGAATAATCGGCAATCGGCCATCGGCCGATCTCGGAACAATCGGCCAACAATCGGCATCGGCCCATCGGCCAAAAAATGCCATCGGTCGAGCCCTAGTTAATACTCTTATTTAAAGATATTCTTATTTCATCCTGCCCTTTAAGAGCAGATTTTAGATGACGCTATTTCATTTCCATCAAAAATAAAGCTGACAGTTATTGACATAGAAAAATTGTTCTTGGCTATAGCGGTGTCTTTTTAATGTCCAGCTGCAGCCTAGTTCTAAAAAAATGATTCTCACTTCATACATGAATAAAAACTTATGAACGCCCTGAAAATATTCCATAAAATTAACCAGTTTAAAGCTGCATCTTTGTTGTGGCTGTGCGAAACTGAAGAAAATGCAAATATCCCCGTAAAAAAATTTATAATTCAAAAACATCACAGAAAGATTTAAAACCTAATAACGGAAGTTCAGTATTTTTACCAGCAGTTTTGCACAACCAACCTAGGAACCAACTAATTATGCAGAGCATGTTTAGAATGTACTATCTTATTTAAAATCAGAGAAATTTCAATTTACAACAAAAACACAAAGGTATTTTTTTTGAATTAAAGAATCAAAGGAGAAATCAAACGTTCAACAAAATTCTAACTTTCAATTAATAAGTTTGTTATGTAAATATAACCTTATTTTACTTCAGTTGCTTGAACAAATGTGTAAATAAATATAAAAATTGCAATAAATTAAAACTAATTTTTAAATAAAGAGTGTACCTAACTACATACTAATAAAACAAGTCTTGAAAACTTGATATTTATCAATTTTGAGAATGCGTGTTTCGCTTTTAAGCCGGTGAATTGAAATATTTTCTTAATTTTTACTCAAGCCAAAAGCACATACTTCCGAAATTGTCTTCCTAGAAGCACTCTGTTAATGACATAAAGGCCACTCGTGGATTAGTATCATTCTAAGAAAACAGCAAAAATCACCTTTCATCGATATAATAAGCTTATTTTACATGTTTTTAGGGCTTAAAGCCCCATAAAGAGTTAAAAAATCCTTATGCTTGCGGTGAAAGCATCCCATCAGGTATAGCTTGTTTCATGAATTACGCTCTTCAAAGACAATAAAGAATTTTATACGGCATACTAGAATTTTTTGAATAAGTGAGTTTTTATAATAAATGACGTGACTTGAGCTCCTAATTGAGATTTGCTTATATTGACGCATCGTCTTGCTTTATACTTTTCTCCACCAGACCCCTACCTGTTAGCCAAAGCTTTAGGATTGCTTTTGCACGGAGCTGAAGGGCTGTCTTGCCTTGCATTCGTCGTTTTCCCCTGTGTATTGTTTGAAATGAATGGTACCTTGGGAAACGATCGATCGAGGTTCTACAGCTCTCATTTGTATTATTAATTCTTTAATTTTTACAAAGATTTTGCACTGCTTTTCGATCAAGAAGGCGGCATTTTATGTCACTTCTTTCTCTCACCTCATAAAAATTATTTGAAAAAGTTCTAAAATGATTCCAACGCAAGAAGAGCAGACTTTCTTTAAACCGATCGTTATTCCACAACTCATTACTTCCGGAGATTACAGAGTTCAGAAAAATTAACAAGCCGGTAGTAAAACAATGATCGGAAAATGATCTTCATTCGGAAGTTCTTCGATGCCCACGCTCCTGGCAAGGACCTAGCCCCTGTGACGAAAACTCTGCCACAGCGGAGGGGTGTCAGGATTTCACACTCCATTACGAAAATGCTCCGTGGTGGAGAGGGTGTATTTTATACTCGTTGGTACTCCTCACATCTCTTGAAAGGAAGGCAAAAACTATAAACCGTATAGAGTCTTACATATAGATGGAGTTGAGGAATGTGTAAAAAGCCAAAAGCTGAGGGTAAGGCATTAAAGAAGTGGCGGTAGTGGAGAAAACGGGTTATTTCCGACCCGATAGGTTTAGCGACTCATCAAGAAGCCGATGTAAAACTCGAGTTTTATGTTGGGTCGGTTATAGATTTTTTCCTCTTTTAGCTTTTCCGATGTTCCGGTGACATTTTTCACCCCCTCTCGCTTTTACAGGAATGAGTAGTTCTCGCGCGCCTAGGGAGGGTGAAAAAATATTGGAGCACTTAGGGTTAAAGGTATAACGGGAGCAAGGTGTGCACGAAGAAACGTAAAAATAAAGAAAGAAGGATGGAAAAAAGGACACGCACCACCAAGAAAAGTGTCGTTTACAGGAGAGAACTTTCAAATAACCCTGTATTTGGAGAAAAAATAAAGAAATTCAGAATGAAAAGTTGTTGCCGAGGAACTATTAAGGAAGATAGCGGTTCATCCATATACCTCATCGGCGAAGTGAGAAGGCACCTAATCTCCCCCGCAAGATGCTGTTTGAGAGAGATGTAAGCGCTGCTAATGCCGAGTTTTTCCCGAAGAAACTTGGAGGAGACGACTGATGGCGTTTGTCTAGTTTTGCGCAGAAGCTTCCGGCAAGCAAATATATTGAATGAAAGTAAATGCGCTGCAAAGGCGCCTCTCGACTAACTGCCGAGATTTAAATTGCATTATGAGCACTGATTGGTGAAAAGTTATCAAAAAACTTTCGCTTTTACGAGCGGCTGCCGTGATGATGGCTTTCTAGCAAATGTGCTTCTCAGGTATTTAAACGACATTCGTCAGGGATTTGTAAGCTTCACCTTTCCATCTTATTTACAGGGAAATTTGCCTTTAGAGCTTAGGATGCGGTTCCTCAGTTTAACGCAAAAGATCGTTACGGTCTACCTTGGAATTTCGATGTTTAGCAATTTAATCCTGATGAGGGTCTTATTGATGCTTAAAAGACATCCCATCAACCAGAGGAATAACTTAATATGCTTCTTATCTGGAGAAATGCGAAGGAAAAAAATTAATTATTTTTTCAGCTAAAGATGCAGATTGCCAGAGGAAGGTACATTCGTTCGTTTGCAAATGGGTTAGATGTAAATTCAATAAAACTCTATCAATGGGAGAAATGTGATTTAGCGGTTTGTTAAGCTGTTTTTAGCGAACTTCTAAAAAGTTATTACGTATTCGTCTCATTTTTCGGGTTATCTCTTATTTCACAGCGTGGAACTTTATTTGCGTTCCGCAGTTATACTAAGCTGTGTCATTTTACTTCCTTATTTGTTTATTCTTTTACCAGATAGGTTTATGCTTCTATATTCAAAAACTGTAAGCGTTTTTTTTTTTTTTTTTTTTTTTTTTGTTTTTTTTTTTTTTTTGAAGAAGAAGAAGAAGAAAAAATTGCGTGAACTCTTAAAAATGCAAAAAATTTAAACAAATTTTCATATTATTTTTTGGCGAAAATATCTCCCCCCCCCCCCTTAATTATTTATTTAGGTAAAATTTCCACATTTGTCATTTTTATGTATTGTTTATACAAATGGATTGGTGATTCAGTTTGAGTACGTTAACTGAATTACCATTAGTTATGATCATAAGTAATAATAGATACCAATACAAAATGTGCAAAGACAAATGGCATAATATAAGAAATGAATAATTTTGAAAATTATTAAGTCAATAATATCAACTGTGTTTTTATATTACTGCAACCAATGGATCCCAACTTTTTTTTTTTTTTTGAGTTTAAAATTCAGTAAACCATGCAGAAGAATGTTCTCAGCTTTTTAAATAATTAATGCGCATAATTAAGGGGCTAGGATTTAATCAAGTCATGTTTACTTCACGGGAATGCAAGTTTGATCCTTTGTGATTTCAGTTTGGCTCGGTTGCAACCCAATAACAGACAATCTTGAGCACTTATATTTGGGTTCCCAGGCCGAGCACGAAGTTTCCGTATGGATCGTTGTAGTACCTACATCTGTGGAATCAGAAGCATTAGGACCAGGGTTCGAAATTTGGATGCAAAAGATAGGCGTCATTTGCACTTTTCTTCTTATTGTTTTCGTTGCCAAAAATGTTCTGCTTAGCATAATTTTAAAATAATTCAATTTGCTTAGCAGATATATCAACTGATAAATGTTGAGACAGTTATGCAACTGTTATAAAATATCACAAAAACATCACAACCTTACGGAGAAAATAATTGATAACCAAAAAAAAAAAAAAAATGTGCGAAAATCATTTTTTTAGTAACTTTTGATAAGTTGGTAATTTTATTTAAGTTTATGCATCCATACGTAAATGTTTATTTTAATCAGCGCTTAGTAAAATAAAATATTATTTAATCGACTTAACTATTTTTCAAGTGTTATAATACTGAATTTGTAAGTAAATTTCACAATTCAAACATTTGTAGGTCAAGAAGTTTCGTAAAAACTCAAAACACAGAAGATTAGATGAAAAATATAAATATATAAAGTTATAAATCCAAAAAAAAAAATGACGACAGGGGGAAAAATTCCGGTGGTCAAATTAAAATTTTTGTAAAATGTTAGGCGTCAGAAATGATGACGTGGTCATCAAACGGAACTTTTTAGGTGCAAAATACGACTAACAGCAGCTAATTTCGAAGAACATGATCAGAAGAATTTCTATGCACTGCAAAACTTTTGGTGTTACTGAACACCATTTTTGGTGCTCAGTCGGTGTAAAGTTAAAAATTATTCATTTTGTGATGTATTTTAAATTTTTTAAATGTCTGTCTAAAAAATACAGACAGCAGAATGATTTTCAGCCTATGATGTTTGTAAACTCATCCAAGCATCAAAAATTCATTACGATTGCTCGTTTATCCTATTTTTATAGAAATGAGCCACCGCAATGAAATTTCGATACGTAACGGAGTTAACAAATTTTATATGCTAAGAAATGTTATACTGTCTAAACTTTTTTAGACAAAAAATTTAAAGTGCATCAAAAATGAATAATTTTCAACTTCACAATAACTGAACACCAAAAATCGTGATCAGTAACACCAAAAATGGTGGCAACTAAAAGCAAATTTTTACAGTGTAGGACTACTCAGTTCCTCCCGCCTCTGCTTCAATATTTTAACTAAAAAAAACTAGGTTTAGAAAGTTATTGCCAAATTGTGGATAACTTGAAAATTTCAACTGAGCACACATTATTTGCAAGTAGTAAAAATTTTACGAAGTTCACAATATTATTTTTAAAACACTTTGGTGACTAAATGTTTTTGCCGTCATAGTATCACTACGACATTAATAGTAAATACTCATCATGTAGTTAGCCCCTTACCTCTCACTCCCGTCAAAATCACGTGCTGTAATGTTCCAATGTAGCGTACTGAAACATTTAAGGAAATCCTCTAATTAATCCCCAAAAGTCAGTTATTTATTGTCTTACATATTTGATGATACTATCAAACTATTTATAGAATAATTAGAGAATAAACATTTTTCAACTGTCTTTCCGGAAAACAAATTGGCGCTTTGTCTTTGCTTTCATGAAATTTAAGACCGTTTTTCGACCGTTAAGGGGTTAACGGAACTTCTTCTAGGAAACCGTTTACCATACTAAAAATTTCTGGTGTTGCTGAGCATCATTTTAGGTGTTCAGTTGGTGTAAAGGTGAAAATTATTCATTTTTCGATGTATTTCAAATTCTTCTAAATGTCTGTCTAAAAAAATATAGACAGCAGAATGTTTTTTTAGCATATGATGCTCATTAACTCATCTATGCATCAAAAATTCATTACGATTGCTCGTTTATACTATTTACATAGAAATGAGCAATCGCAATGAAATTTCGATACGTAATGGAGTTGAAAAATTCCGTGTGCTAAGAAACGTTATTTAAACCTCGGCTATCAGTCTATATTTTTTTAGACAGACACATAAAAAATTTTAAGTATATCAAAAATGAATAAGTTTCAACTTTACACTAACTGAACATTAAAAATCGTGTTCAGTAACACCAAAAATGGAGGCGACTAAACGCAAAATTTTTACAGTGCAGTTTCGATACTGAAACGTTGAGTTATTTTAGATTATTTAAAGTGCACTTCACTTGTACGTTAACGAAAATATGCATCGAACGTATTACAGTGAGAACAGTATTGGGTGCGAAAATAAGCAAAAGAAGTGAATGTGTTTTTTTGTGATAATGCTACAAAAAAAAAAATCAAAAATGTTTCGAGGAAACTATCCACTTACGATAATCATGATGTGTTTTAAGCTGATTGCAGTGGCGCAACAATGTTTGCAAAAACGTTTTTGTGACATCCCTGAAATTTTTCGAAAACATTGTTGCAACTTTGAGCAATAGAATGTAATCTAAACGTTAACGCATACACAACTATCTATTTTTATTCATCTTTTAGAAATAGTAATTTAATGCTAAGATAATGCAACAGAATACTTAAATAAATGAAAATCGTTTGTGGAACAGATAACCGATATTCTCATCGGTTGCTCAAGATCATGAAAGATTTTCAGTCAAAATTGTTACCATGTAAAAATAAAAGTTTGAAAGTGCTTTTTGGGTGGAAGAACGTGTGTTTCTCGGTGAATTTTTTCGTCTTCTGACAATTTTTAAAATAATTATTCAAACAGAACTTTTTTTGTGAGCAGAGATCCAGCAAAGTAAGATTCCAGTTATTTTGTTATTTTTTTAAAGTGGATTCAACAGCCTGAATTTTTGTTTATTTTTTTTTAGAATTAAAAAAAATAAAAGCTGAACATTTTGGCGTACGATCATAATATATTTATATATATATATATATATATATATATATATATATATTAACGAAAAGTAATAACTAAAAGAAATAAAACCAATAAAAACTAAAAAAAGCAAAACCCCAATAACTAAAAAAAAATTTAGCCAGGAAAATTTTTAAAAAATTGCAAGGATTACGAAAATATTCCATATTTTCTGCTCTTTAAACAGAAGAAAAATAAAGTGTGAAAGAAATAAAACACTTTTCGTACTAAATTTAACTTGTGAACAAACCGTTAAACAAGTGAAAAAAAATTCAACTGACGATAACCTTTCTGACATAAATTGTTTTGTGATGCAAGGCTTTCATTTTTAATTCGTTATTTGTCATTATCAACATTAATTACATAAGGCTAATTACTGAATCTTAATGTGTAATAAGTTGGAGAAATAAATTCTATAATAGTATTTAAAATAAATGAATAAATATGTAGCCAATGAAAAGCTCATATAAAATTTTAAAAACAGGAGAGTGCGAAAACAAATGCAACAAAAATGGACGTTGGTTTGTGGAAATGTATAAATTCGTTTCGTGCTGGAAGAACTTTTTGTTTTGATGTATAAATAATGACTCAATTCTTTACTATGAACGTACTGATAAATTCATAAAATGTATTCCTTGTTTCTAGTATTTCGAGAGAAAATAGTTTGATAAATGATATTTTTAGAGAAAGCTCATTTCTATAGTATAAGGATATTTAAAAGTAACATTCCGTCTTACTAATTACAACTTCCTACGATTCAGTTGCAATAAAAGAAGCGTAGAATCATTAACTTAAAGACAAATTTCAACCATAAAAATCATTTCTCGACTTTTCGGAAACCTCCGAATAATCTTATTTAGAAATTAATGGCACATGATTCAGTTAAATGTATATGGCAGAGCCACTCTCTAGGTGTTGGGTGAAAGCATGACCTCTTTCACAAGCTAAGTAAAATGAATTCTTTCGCCTCTCATCCGAAATAGCGACTGGGGGCTCTGGTTTAGTAAGACAAATTGCCGTTAAAAATCTGCCCAATTCAATTTAATTATCCTCTGTTCCTTGTCAAGAGGCAGTGTTTTAAGTAAAGACCTGCTCTACTTGTCACTTCCTGAGAAGGAGGTATTTTTTCTAAGGTGCCGCGCTGACTTTTTACTTAAGGGTGAGTTAAAGAAAACAGATGTTCCATTTAAATTTGATGCATCTTCGCTTAGGCAATTTATATCTGGTAAGAGAGCTATCGAGGCTTATTAATAGGCGAAAGAGTGCAAATCAGGAAAAATAAGCGCCTAATTATTCGTTCCCCCTTTTCCCTCGGAGCACGGTAATGGTAACAAATGAAGCAGACGGCGATTAAATATTGTGGCATATAAAACATTACCCTCATGTCTCGGGAGGCGAGAAATAAATGCGGAAACAATGCCTTAATGTTGCTTTAACATCAGTGACGTCAGTACGCTTGAAGTCAGGTAAGGGGATCACTCCCCCCAGTTATTTATGAGTAAATGGGGTGGTTTCAAAGAAAGTATGAGGTTGCCATCACAACCTTTAAGCCAATCATATTCATTTATCTTCACTTGACCTGACGCTGAAGCATTATCCGACCGCCTTGTCAATACTCTTACCCACTGCCCATTTGCGACTATGTTCCGACTCTTCGAGGAACCTACTGCTGTTCCAAATGGTGGAATATCACGCGGTTTGAAAAAGAAAAGGAACAAATGTTGATTCATGATACCTGAAAGCTTCCCAGAAATTCCTGGAGGCATACAGAAATCATATATTATCGATGTAAGTGATAGGAATGAGACAGTTTGACGATTTGTTGTCTGGAGAGACTCAGAGTGCGGTGGCTGACAGGAGTTCTGTTTCTCTTTAAGAAGTGTCAAGAAGCGTAACATGGATGTTCCAGAACCGTAAATCACCTGCTGCTGTTTGCCTCAGGAGTACGGTCGCTTCGATTACAAGAACTTTCTTTTATTACTTGTTGGAGAGAACTCTTACATTGCCGTTGATACCACTCTGATTGAATTTTATTCAGATATCTAGGAAATGTTCTTTTTATGTCTTATTTGTTACTTCTTTAAAGTGATTCAAGGGGTAAAGCACTTGCTGTCATTGTTGGAGCAGCATGCTGACTCTTTAAGTTAAATCAGAAGAATAACTGCTGAAAATCTACTTTCTTCTACCCTAAGGGATGGGAGAAAATCGATTTTTTAGATATTCACAAACAATCGCCAGCATTTTGGTTCATGAATCAATTAGCAGCAAAAATCGAATCTTTTTTTCAATTCTTGATTTAAAAAAGCTTAAAGAAAAAGATCCGTAAAAGACCATTTTTTTTGCTCCGAGGGATTAGGTAAGTGAGGAGTAAAATCCCAAAATTATCAGAAGGCTTTAATACCGGCAACAAAGTTAATTTCTAAACTACACCAAGAATGTTTTATTTAGTTGTTTAATCTTAGTTTACCATTAATTAAAAGTAGCATAATTTTTTTTTAATTTTCTTTTTCTTTCTTTCACTTGTAATTATTTTTGTTTATTTATTATTTTCTTTTTTGAAATTTTGGAGAGAATTCAGCTGTGTAACTCTTATTAGAATTTTTTAAAGCAATTAATAGTTGCACTAAAAATGAGCAACTATGAGCTCCATATTTACACTGATTGCACGCCTTTGAACAAACTTCTTTATTTCTCATTTTAATTAAGGATATAGAGGGACATTCTAGCAGCATCCTAGGTAAGCTGCTTTTTATGTTTTTGGGAGGAGTGTAATTATTGTTCAATTAGATGCAATAAGTAATAAATTTTCTCTTGAAAAAAAAAATGTTAAAGCCGTAAAATAGAAATTTGATTCGTCATTGATAACTATTTTTTTACTATATATTTTCTGTTGTAATAAACAAAATGCATGGTTTCAGAGTTTTTAAACTTTTTTTTTTGATAGTGGTGTTTTATTCAAGATAGTTCATAAATAAAGTTTTGCATGTTACTGAATATATATAAGGTTAACAGAGGGAAGTCGCCACACTTACGGAAATGGATCAACTGACACCTTAAGAATAAACTGTAAAAAATAATTGCTCGTAATTAAAGCACAAATGAGCATTAAAATGCAGACATATGTTTCGGGATTGCTTTTAGTCTTTTTTTCAGTGCAATAGTAGAGCTGCTGGATGCAAAAAACATCCAAAGAAGCTCCACTATTGTATTGAAAAAGGGGATTCTCCAAGCAATCCTGAAACGTCTTATGTCTGCATTTTAATGTTCATTTGTGCTTTAGCAATTATTTTTACAGTTCAATGTACACAAAGTTCCTTTATTACCTTAAGAATTATATTATTTTGCTTTGACACGCATTTAATAAGATTACATGTTCTCTTTTATTTTGTTCTTGACATTTGTTCTTTGAATTATAAATCGTAAATCATGTACTGAGTATTGCACAAGCATTACGGATTGAATATGTAAGGAGTAGTTTGACAGTATGACGAATAAGGACTTCTATTAGAAGTCTTCGAATCTACGTGAAAAGTAGGAGAAAAGAAATAATTAACATATTTCCAAAATTTTATTATTGATAACGCTGAAACTAAACTCATCAATAGCTGCTAAATTTAAAAAAAATAGGAAGTAAAAAAGTCGGTTTACAAACAGACGAAAATGGTGCTTAATTGTTTTGTCTTTGCTTATTTATATATAGATAATAATAATTGTTATTGCTATAATTATCATTATAATAATGTTAAAAATTAAGAATGAAAGTTAAAAATATACATCGCTATAGTGAAAAGTAGGAGAAAAGAAATAAGTAACCTATTTCCAAAATTTGTTATTGATAACGCTGAAACTAAACTCATCAATAGCTGCTAAATTTTTAAAAAATGTAAGTAAAAATGTCGGTTGACAAATAGACGAAAATGGTGCTTAATTGCTTTGTCTTTGATTATTTATATATAGATAATAATAATTGTTATTGCTATAATTATCATTATAATAATGTTAAAAATTAAGAATGAAAGTTAAAAATGTACATCGCTATAGTCATTTGTGTAAAAAATAAAATTGTTTGTAAATCTGTATTTTGTGCGAAAAATAAAAAGCTTAAATTTGTTAAATCTGAACGTCGAATCAATCAATCAATAACTACTGCGAAACACGTTTTTTTTATATTTCTTGGAACAATAAATAAAATATATATTCAGAATCTTGCAAAATTCTTGCATTGTTTGGCGTTACTTCTAGTATCACTGGTTTTTCACTTAAAAATGTTTGAATTTTTCATAAAGGCGCTAAAGTTAATAATTCTTGAATCTGTTCGAAACTAGCCATAAAATAATATTAAAAAAAATTTTTTTTTTACTTGCTCTGCATCAAAAATTTTTATAAATAAAATTTGTGGATGTAAGTATTAGGATACAGGATTAAAATTCCCCCGTACACTATAGCGGAAAAATAATCTTAATTGTTAAAACTGAATAAAAAATTGCTCTGCTCAAAAAATTAATTGATTGATTAATTACTTAATTAATAATTAACCGTTGATAATGAGATGTCCTGGCGAAGATATTTCTAAAAATGTTTTGTTCAGGGCCCAACATATATCTCGCGGGGCACGGTACAAGCGAATGGCCAGGAACTAGAAACCCCCTGCATCCAACCAACCTGCAATCAACGTTTTTGAGCAACTTACCTAAAACGAAATTTGAACTGCCACTTTCACCATCCTTACACATTTAAATTGATAATTAAAATGTTCAAAAAATTTATGTGCATGTTTAGTTTCGTTGAAATGTAATAAACGTTATTTATGTGCTGTACAAGAGCACTTTACTTTTACTTACAGTGTTAAAAGTAATACATAGTTTCGCAAATACATTACTTTTAACACAATGTCATCAAGCTCATGTTTAGAGAACATATTGTTTGAGAACTGCACTACCTGATATGCTGAAATCGAAATCCCGTGCACTAAAGTAACTATGCAACTTGGAAGGTTTATAAACCACATGCTCTTGAAAAAAGTTTTGAACTGATAATGTATTATACAACAGAAATTTAAAATAGCTTTTCGAATCAATGAATAACTATTTCCGGTCATATAATGCTCACTAACAATAACACTGTGCAACAAATTTGAACTTTTTTTTTTGTCCTTTAGATGAAACTATGATTCTATATAAACAAAAGGTGCTTAATTCAAATATCCAAACCAAAATGGTTCATCACGTACCATTTTTGCTGGAGACCCACTTCTCATATTTACACAATTTGGTTATAGAAGAGTGTAACTGCAGCTTACTTATTGAAAACACAAACACGAAAAAGATTTTTTTGGCCGTTTTATCTTGTGGGCATCTGTTGGTGTGCCCTGATAATAGATTAGCAATATTCAATTCATATACTTCCATTCTATCGACGCTGAAACGCTTTTAAAACACAGATATCCTGATGAGACCTTTCCCCATTCTCATCATTAATTACGCCAAGTTTTTGAGGAAAGAAGTCCATATGGGAGTCCAAAAAGTGTAGTTTTAATGAAATATAGCAACCTAATAATACAAAAGCATTTTATCATGTCACGAACAAGGTTTTCGTAATTTTCAGCTTTCTCATATCCAAGGAAACGTGAGCACACTGATTTAAAAGCCATCCAGGCAGATTTTTCTTCTTCTCACCGTTTGTTTTCATACTCTTTATCATGAAAGGACTTCCTTAAGTTGTGGGCCAATAAAAATCCTTTCTTTTAGTTTTGCCTTATTTAATTTTTAAAATTTTTTCCTGAAATACAAGAAAGTCACTCCTCTGTCCAGAGCTTTTACAAATATTTCGATAAACCAAGTTTAATATATAATTGTGGGGAAAAGGCACATTGTAGATTTACAAGTGGCTAATTTTATATGCTTTCGCCACTCAAAATTTTGAAATTTCCTTTGTGTTTGCTGAATATGCTACATGAATGAATAGGAAAACAATACTTAGAAAGAAGAGCACCTATAAACAAGCGCCTCTCTGCTGAATTGTGCTCATGTCCTAATGCTTGAAACACTACATTCACATCACAGCAGCATACTTTTTTTCTTTCTCCGAAAAATAGTCTACAAAGTGTTTTTCTCGTCTTGTAAAAAACTCGAGACTTCGAGAAGTAGATAAAGCTTTTGTTGCCAAAACATGTCGGTAAAGTAACCCAAGTTCATTTAAAAGGTCTCTACAATGGCAACGATTTCACTGTCAATGAGAAAGATATAATTTATAATAAATTAAGTCGATAAATTTCGAAAATATGCACATTTATATAGAAAATGCGTAAAAAGCTAAAATGTGGAATTTCGGGAAAATGGTACGTGATAGGCAAAAAATAATTGTAGATTCGTAATTCTCAGCTAAAAATACATAAGAAACAGACATTTTCATCCAAAGGACATTTTTCGTGTTGCACAGTGATACAGTTAAATGGTTTATTTCGAAAAGAAACAACAGCTCTTGACAACACAAATTTTTCAGGAGATAGAAAAAACTGACTTATGAAAATTTGGAAAGCGTAACTGACCTGATTTTTTGCTATTTTAATTTTGCAACTAATAGCAATATTAGTGTAGTTAAGTAAAACGATTTTTGATTTATTATGCCATAAAATGAATAAATCAAAACTGAAATTTGTTTATTTTTCCGAACGAAGACATTCTCTTTTCGAAATAAATGATTCTCTCTTTCAGTGGGTAAATAAATAGGTCCGAGAACAAAGTTTTTTGAAGGAATAATTATTTTCTGGTAGGTAAATAATAAATTACTTACTTTGGTGAGCTGAAAATTGCACTTGAACTCTTCCTTCGTTGTGACAGATGAGTGCTTTTTGATGCGCCTTTGCCTGACCTTGATTTAGCCATGCTTTGCTTTTGTTCCAATAACACTAACTAATCACACTTCCCCGTTTCACGAATTTACTGTCATCTACGTAGTTAATTTTTGAATATTTACTGAACTAATTAATCTATTTTTAAACGATATTTTTGCTTAATACTGAACCTTTTCTCATGTTTCTATTTATTTTTATAATAAAAAAAAAATAAATAAAAGGCAAGTAAGATGTCTTTTAAAGTATATTGTGGAAAACTTGCCGTCACTGTTATAATCACATACATGCATAATTGCTTGATAATAAACGCAAGTAATGTAAAGCATTTTTATTTTAGTGATTTACGTAAACTTCATTTTTTGCACTTTTAAAAAATGTGATATTGAATATATATCAACGTACTGCATCCACTCAAAATTAATTATTTTTTCGAATTATTTAACTCCGGCTATTAAGAGTTAAATTAATTTTATTTTAAATTTAATGACTTTGTAGGACTTTATCAAAGCAGCGCAGTTTTTATGGAAATTTGTCATTTTAACAAATTTATGAATTGTTTGTTTTGCGATATACAAAAGTGTTAAAATTGTTGGAAGCTTATAGCCTTTGTCAGAAAGAAATGAAATAGTTCAATTTGATAGGATCCTTTTCAACTGCTCACCAGCTTCCGAAAGTGATTTGTTGGTAATGTATACCAATTGTCAAGCCATTTGATTTTAGTTATAATTATTTGGAGGGGATAAGGTTTAATGTCCTTAAAAAGAAAAACAAATTAAAAAATAAATCACTTTAATTTCATTTAACAAACACCGTACATTCTATTGTATAGGTCGAATCGTGTTGCAAGTCAGTTCCTTAACATCTTAAAGCGAACTTCGGGGAAGGAAAAAAATAGTTTTTTTTGAGCAAGTCAAACCATTTGTTTCCGTCTCCATTTTTAAAAAAATAAATCCATCTGATTTATTTTTAAGAAATTGATCACACAATCGTCGCTGATAAGAGGAAGCCCGAATACATGCTGAATGTTGACGGAGTATATTATTGGCTTCTCAAATTAACTGAGTGTAATGAATGTTCAGATTCTCAGCAATAATCAAAATTTTAATAAGTTTGAATGATAAGTTTATTCGAAATGAAAACAATAAAGTTTCAGAATTCGTGAGCTCGGTGCAAAATCGTTTTCTGTAGTAATTGTTGTTTTATCCACCATAATAAGGTGGATGTAATAAGATTTTCCTTCATATAAAATATCAAATATTTTAGTGAGAGTGATATGGATTTGGCTAATTTAAAAACATACTTACCTAAGCATTACTCCAAAACATCACAGGAAAATAATGGTCTTAAAAGCCTAAAAGTAACCATCGTACGTGTTCGGAAAGGTAAAAAAGCATATATTATTAATATCCATTGAGAATATTATCATTAATAAAAATGATTATTATAACTATTACTCTGAATATGAATGTTTCTTTTATTGACTATAAACAGTGAACAAATAGGAGATTTTCTTTGTTAAAGTTAAAAGGTCTCCTTCCCTTCCACCCCCCCCCCCCCCCTCTCTCTCTCCCTCGTAAAATAGCAGCCTTTAGAGTAGACTATCACAGTAAGAACTTTTAAGCAAATACAATAACTTGCCTATGTATTTTTTAATTTTTTACTGAAAATTTTCCGTTTTTTAAGAGAAAGTTTGTTCTTTATTTATTCGTCATTGCGAAAGTTTGAATAATCTTATGACATTTTTTGCGAATGATTATATTGATAAATTTTTAAAAAACGAGTCTTTATTTTTTTATTCATTTTTTAAAAAACTTTTGGTTGTGCAATAGGGTGTTCCACAGATGTCTTGAGGACAATGTAAGCTTTTTTTTCAAATGGGTTAAAATGATCATATGAATTAAAATGGCTAACATTGCATTTTACATCTTATAAAATTTGTAGCCGAAACTGGAAACAAGACTATTATTTAGAATGAAAACTGGAAAAATATTAACAATATAAGCGAAAATTGGAATCTTTCGAAGTCGTTACTGGTTATACAAAGCAGAAAAAAGAAAAACTTTTTTAAAAATTTCCGACACATTTGTCTTTTTAGCTCAAATCAAATCCTATTTCAGTTCGGATTTCATCAGCGCCATCTCTGTGATGTTATGTGAAACAAAATGAAAGTACTTTCACATTCTAGCAATTTTATAATTTATTTAGAATAAGTACGCTATAGTTAGCAAAATATTCCTGAGTATTTTAGCAGGCAATAAATATAGACAAATATTTGTTGCATTTGCTGTCTCTTCAGTTTACTGTTTAAATTGTAAATGCTTCTGTGTTTGTGGTATTTATAGAGTTCAAACACAGAACCGATAATTGCTAAAATTGAAAAACCTGCAATTATAATAAACCACTCACACATGGCGTGTTTATATTGTAAGTAAAGTCAAGTATTTTTTTTTCCTTTTACATACATTACTTCTCTATTATAGCATAAAAATGTTATTTTTAGACCTCGCCTATTGTTCTGTTATATGTGATACAATATTTATCTAATGTCTGCGAAACAATAGTACTTCTGTAGTGCAATTACATTTAGCTAAGTCTTAAGAGCCACAGTTCAGTAAATTTCAGTAGTAATAAATGGAGCATCGTTTAAATACATATTTATGTATATTTTTACTAACATAACAGCTTGCAAAAAACACGATTTAACAGCAAAAGCTGCTAGTTTACAAGTATTCTTTGGCTATAAATGCTAAGTGCATCACACTCTTCAATCGGAGAAAAAAAAAAAAAAAAAAAACGAAGCAAAAATGTTAATAAAGTTACAATGTTACTAATAATTTTTATTGATTAATGTTACATTACTAATAAATTTGTTATTAGGAAAACTGATTAACCGAATCTTAAAATAAAAATACATTTTTAAAGTTGGTAAATAGATGCTAAGAGAAAAAAAATATTCCGAAAATTGATAAATTGCTGCTGTATCGGAGAGCAGCCGAGCCTCAATACCTTAAAGTCAGAATTATATTTGTCCATAAACTAGCATCGGAACAAAAAACGCTTGGATGATAACCATTATCATGTTTGATTGGCTAATGAATTTGGATAAGAAGTTTGTAAAAAAAAAAAAAAAATAACACACTTGTTTTAAAAATGAGATAAATAAAAAAAATACCTAGATGCAAAATTGTACAACATAAACATGGCCGTATGAGGGATAACTTAAAATATGAATAACAAAAAAGCCTGGTATTATGAACACTTCTCTATTACGGACGAATATTTTTGTCCCGCTGATGTCCGCTATTGAGGTGTTTTGTTCTATATGTAAGGATTGCGAAAGCATAGCGACAAAATGACGATTGTTGGCAAGGTCAACAACCAAAATGTCGATTGAATTCACATACGTGGTGTCAAGTTTGCCGCTTATAAAATATTTTACTAATTCTCGATATTATTTAATCAATTTCTGGTCAGACTATCTTAAAATTAAAGGGGCTTTTTTTTTTTTTTTGTAAAAGCACGTACAGTTTAGACAGTTCAGACATGTAAAATAAAGTATTTACGCATGCTAGTTTTTAAAAAAGTCTACCATTTATACGACCTTATTCGTATATACATGCATATTTCATGTCATAAAACAAACAGAAGAAATAAACAAAAAGAGGTCATCCTCAACAAAGCTTGAATTGTTCAGGCGACGAAGCATTCATCATGATTTAGTTAATCTTAATAAAATCAAATGTTTAGGACGCATTTGGTTCAATGCAGTTTAGTTAGATAAACAACTGTTCCTTCCTATACTTTCTTTAAAAGTAACTTCTTTCGCTTTTTGAAGTGGTTATCTAGAGCATATCACCCTAATGATTTCAAATATCTTTTTTACTTTCGCTAAGTATTAAATATAACTCATTTACGATTCTTTAAGCGAACACAATGACTAATAGAAAAGGAAATGAACTCAGTGAGAAGTGGCATAAATTAATTTCTTTCACCAGTCCCATAAATCAACGTTAAATAACAACGTTTAATTTTGCTTTGCAACATGATAATTCTGACCTTGTAAGATTGTGTGCTTAAAATATTTACGCTATCGGGTGGACTTGTGCAAGGGAAAAAAGTAAGAATCCCGGAAGAAATGAGAGGCTATAATTAATCGTGTAAGCGGTAATTATTTTTGCTTTTCTCGAAACTGGATGATTTGAATGTAGAAAACTGACAGTTTTCGGGCAGAGCTCCAGACAGAAATAAATTTGGAGATAATGCTAAACATGAGCACTTAAAACAAAAGACCAACCATATGGCAGTCAATGTCAGCAGTCATTTGACCCATTTTAAGTGTTATATGAACTCTAGGTATAGAATTGCAGTGTTAAATCCTCGTAGGAACTTCGCGCCTTATCCACGATGTGCAACAGCAACAAAATGCGTCTTGCATCCCATGTGACATGCCGACCTTCCGTTTGACCCACTAACCATTCAAGGATTTTACTTCCCCTTTGTTTGTAGGCGAACCCAAAGGCCAGACACTTTTTGTCTGTTCTTGTTGTTTTGTTGATGGGATAGGTTCGTTTTTAAAACGATACTGGGATAATGAAGTGCTTGAAGTACGTTTTCTTGTAAAAAACGGCGTTCTGTCATTTATGATGAAGAGTCGGTAGTTTATCAAACCTTCATCTAACTACTGCGTAGCATGTTTCTTTTGTGACAATGGAGGGATTCGATTACAAGCAAAACCAGCTGGTGTTAAGTGTTTGGGCCAAAATGTTTTTAGTGAAATATCAAATTTCTGTCACTTAATTTGCTTGATACGAAAATGTCTGCGTTTTATTTCAAAGAAATTCATTGCTACTTAGGAAAAGTGGATATGTAAAATGACTTTGACATTTAACAAAAGGCTTTTTAGAAAAGAAGACTTAGCTCATTAAAATTAGTTACATGGACGATCTTGTGAGGACATTTTTTGTCCATTTTCACGTAGAAAATCGCAGTTTGAAGTGGAAAGAGATAAATATGATTGATTTCTCTCCCCCTCCTTTTCCCTCCCCCTAATTTAGCGTTTGTGCATTTTGTTGTACAACAGAATATTCCATGATTGGGGAAAAGACTTAACCTTTTTTCAAATATTGCATGAGTCCGAAATGTAATTTAATTTAGCTTGAAATGTTTAAGAATATAATTCAACTAAGCCCAACTTTTCTGGCAATGAAAAGGTGCAGTTTAAACTCGTTATTTATTCTTAGAAATTTCTAGCTAATTGTCGCCATGACAGGGGATTCCTTTTGTTTTGATCATTTTGTGCATTTGAAATTAAGTTCACCTTTCCGCATATCGTACTTGAAGCAAACGAGCCAAAGATGTGAAATTTTACAAAATGCACTTAAACCCAATGTTTTCGTTGCCCCTCAAAATTCAATTAATTTTTTTCAGGTTCTTTATATCCACACTATACGTTTCGTTTTGCAAGGCTTCCGAGTTTAGCAAGCTAAAATCTCAACTTATACAGATTTCCAATGTCAAATATATGTAAGGCTGAAATTTAGTATTGTATAGATATTTTGGGGGTATCTAATGAAGCAGATTATCTATTCTAAGCTGATTATGAAGACCATGAAAATAGGTTTCTTAATTGTTTTCATGAACATCAGGCTTTAATCTATTTCAAGCGAGATCATTAGAAAATTATCCAGATCCCTTTTACGTATATTTTTTAAATATGTCGGATTTTTAACCTCAAATTTCTTTCTTGGCTAATTTCAGAAATGTGTACATTGAAACAGAGAGTTATCGATAGAAATTTTAAATCTAGCAGGTTTTTTTCTTTCTTTTTTTTCCCTTTAAGTTAGCTCCAGTAGTATAGTCCTAGAAAAAAAGTTGGGGGGGGGGGGGGGACGCTTACACAAACATTAAAAAGTGGAGTTACACTTATGTTAACATTTAAAACGAAAAACGAGTGGGGTTACACTTCTGTTAACATTCAAAACAAGTGGGGGGGGGGGGGGACGCTTGTGTTAAAATAAAAAGGTAGGGGACGACATCCTCCCGCATCCTCCCTCAATTCAAAACAGGTAGGGGCGCTTGTGTTAAAATAAAAAGGTAGGGGGTTGCCGTCCCCTGCGTTTCCCCTCTACTACACCACTGGTTAGCTCTGGTTGTAAGTTGAAAAGAACCACGAACGTAATAAGCCACAAATTTACAAGAAAAACTTCGGACACATGAGTTGCAAAGAACTTTTCCTTCAGTACGCTGAAACGAAACAATAGATCCACGGAGAAGAAATTCCTCGTAACCGATTTAAGTTCCTTTGAAACGAAGATATGTGATGCAAAAAGCTTCATGACGTATGCACACTTTTCAGAATTCTTGCAACTCCGAAACACGTGCACGTAAATGTTTGTCTTATTAATGAGTTGATGCTCTCTTCAACTCAAAGAACACTCAATTCTCTATTTCCCATAATTGCAGCAATATGATGAGAGGGAAACTTTAGTTGGATTTTCAAAGACAAATTATTCTTTAGCTCATAACCTTGTCGTTTCTCTTTCTTTTAAAAAAAATATATAAATAAATAAATAATAAAATTAATTAGTAAATTGAATTAAATAAAAATAAAGTAAGGAAAAAAGGTGCAAATCTCTCTTTTCAATGCACTGTAAAAATTTTGCTTTTAGTTGACACCATTTTAGGTGTTCAGTAGAAAACTATTCATTTTTTGATATATTTAAATTTTTTTAAGTGTATGTCCAAAAAGATACAGACAGCATAATATTTTCGAAGCATATTAAGTATGTAAACTCATTTGCATATTAATGGTCATTACGATTGCTCATTCATACTATTTTCATAGAAATGAATAATCGTAATGAAATTTTGATACGTAACTGAGTTAACAAAATGCTTGTGCTAAGAAACATTATACTGTCGATATTTTTTTAGACAGATACAAAAAAAAAAAAAAAAAAGGAAATATATCAAACATGCATAATTTTTAACTGTACACCAACTGAACACCAAAAATGGTGGCAAATTAACAAAAAATTTGTACAGTGTAGAATATCATGTATGATATTAATGTAATAAGAAATATAATATTCTGCCTTTATTACACAAGGAAAAAAAAGCAGAAATATAATACCTTCGTGATACTGTATTCGCTATTTCTGTCGTAAGCTTTGAGCTTTTTAAGGCATAACAGTTTTCATGAATTCTTCATATTTCAAATAAGTATCCAATCCCACGTTTCTGAGCCTCCACAAGGGAAAAAAAATGCGTTCTCAAATAGAATTCTTATTTTAATATTTATACTAATATGTATAATAGATTCAGTATGATGTAGGCTGCGTGAGTGTGCGTGTGGGCCTTTTATAACATGACATAAAAATTGTGAGATATCTTCTTCTGTCATATTTTAAAACAGGAATTACTACTGTTGTAGGTCATTTGCCTTTCAGATATGAATATTTAATTCATTCAGTGCAAAATAACTGGTTTAAAAAATTCATCAGAAGTGTTTATTTATATCCGTATATATATATATATATGGAAACGGATTTTTTTTCTTTTTTAAATAAAATGTTTTTAGTAGTTTATACCCGAAAAGAAGTAATTAGTGTAAACGATAAACGTAGGACTGTAACGATAATTTACTGTGACGATAATTTTAATGGTTTTTATTGGGATTTGTCCAAAAACGACAAGTAAATGATTTATATAGGCAGAATGAACATAAAGAAGTGAAGAAAAACTAGAATCGTAACTATCTGACGCAGAGCGACTGGTTTTATTCGAAAGCCTCATGCTTTTAATATACGAGTATAATATAATATACTCGTAATGGAATGAAATGAAATTCAGATGGGTAATGCAAAGTACTTGGTTTTATTAATCTCCAGACGACATTAAACGAATTATTACAAAATCTATTAAGGAGTGTAAACCATAATAAGGAGGATTACATGTTCACATTCTACGGATTCTAAGGAGAAAGATTTAAATGGTTTCTCTATCATTTGTATTTAAATATCCTGTCATAAACACGATGTTTAGCAAAAATTCCAAGTGAATTTTTGAGTTTTACATTTTTATTAAAACAAAAATTGCTCGTGCATGAAAACCACGCCTAAGGAATGATGCAAGCTACTGTATAATTAACCGTGTAGTGTAGTTTTCAAAAAGCTAAATTTACCCATTGATGACAAGCAAGAAATAACAATATTTTTTTCCTATATGTGATTGAATATTTTAAGTCCGAGAAACAATGACAATCACAGAAATAACGTAAAACAGAGAGAGAGAGAAAAAAAAAAAAAAAGAGAAAAAACTTGTGTTTTAAGAAAAAACATAATTGTTTCAATTTGCTAGTTAGAAAATTACTATAAATAGGGCCGATAACTGATTTTGAAAAAGACCTGTTTTCCTCTTTTCCCGCATTTACTCAATAATCACACACAACGCGGGGAAAAAGAAAAAAAAATGTTATTGATTTATTTAAATTAATGGTCCTACAATTCTACTTATATCTCTCGTAGCAAAGTCACTGCTTAATGAAATGTCCTGCTCTGAAAAATAAATTCGTCTGAAGAATGAACAAAGTAATCCAATGTTGTGAAGAAGTACAATAAATAAAAATGAATGTCACTGAGGGTAAAATATAGTTTCAAACACGCTTTTGCGACAAGTCAAGGTCACATCCATTATTTCCTTCCTAATTTTGATCATTATATGCTATATATTTATTTATTTTAACCTTTCGTAAGAGTTATCTTTTAGATCTTCTTTTTCAACCCTTTTTTCCAATAAAATAACTGAATATTTTTTCTGTACATTTAATTCATTAATGGAGTAGAAAAAAAGAGGAAAAAAATTGGTTTTTATTGGGATTTGGCCAAAAACGACAAGTAAATGATTTATATAGACAGAATGAACATAAAGAAGTGAAGTAAAACTAGAATCGTAACTATCTGAAGCAAAGCGATTTGTTTTATTCGAAAGCCTCATGCTTTTAATGTAATGGAGTGAAATGAAATTTAAATGGGTAACACAAAGTACTTGGTTTTATTAATCTCCAGACGACATTAAACGAATTATTACAAAATCTGGTAAAAACCATTGATTAAAATATTTATTCAAAAATATTGAGATGAATAAAATTAAACCTGACATATTTCCTAAATGGGAGCAAACTTGTAATAATTACACCGGGAAAATATTGAAATATATTTCGCAAATTGTAAGTAAACTAAGTTAATTTGGACTCAAAGTGGCGAAATTTTTTCTTGGTGCTTTTTGGTCGCCGTTATAAAAAACAAGTAGCCTCTTTTGCAATTTAAAAAAACGTCATCTTAGATGAAAAAAACGAAAAGTGAATGAGAAGAAATTTAGGAAGCACAAAGGGAATTATAAAAATTCAAATTGAGAGAGTAAATCAATGGATCATAAAAATGACCTCATCAGAAAAGCGCGGGAAAAAGCGATACGAACATGAAGGAAAACAAAACAGAGAAAAAGAAGAAAAGAGGAAGGTTACGTCATCAGCAACACAAAGGAAACCGTGGAAAAGGAAAAAATGAAAAGTCCTTACAAAACAAATGAAACAAAAACAAACAAAAAAAAGAGTGTTCGAATAATCCTTCATTCTCAAGAGGATAAGAATTTTTCAAACTCCGTTTAACTTTTCCCTCTTCTTACACGCTTGAGAGTAAGAAACTGAATTATTTTTATAAATTTCACCAGTAGTAGGTTAATTTCATCCAACTTCTAATCTCCAGTGCAGATTGCAAGGACTTTGGTTATCACTTTTGCCCTCCAAAACTTAGAGTTGAGCATCTAAAAGATCACAAAAAATGAGTACATTAAACATCTACTGAACTCTATTCTGACTGAAGCTCTGAACATTTTTTTCTACATTTCTGTTGATGACTAGAAAATTCATCACTATCAGAGCAAAAGCAGACTTATAAATTAAACTTTTTAAATAAATTTTAGCGATCTTATGACAAGCAGGACCGGTGGTGCAGTCTTGGTGGAGGGTGCTTACAAGTAAGAACGTAAATTATTCAATTGCATTCATCCTAAAATATAAAGTGGGGAGAGGCTTATGATTATATTATATTATATATATATATATATATATATATATATAATATAAACATAAAGGTGTATATATATAGAAAGGTGTATTTTTCCTTAATACACCTTTCTATATATATATACACCTTTCTTCTTTCCGTCAAACGCGAAAATATTACACTCTCAAAAATAGAGCTCTCACTTTTGACGACTCTTCAATCGTCAAGAAAATTTCGTCACTTATAACGATTCTTTCCTCGCGCGATCACGTGACTTAAAAAAGTCACTACGCAAATTTCGCCAATTTGACGAAAGGTTTACTCAGAGCATTTTTCACGAAGCCATTTCGTCAAATACGACGAAGGTTTCTTGAGATTTGAGCATGCGTTTCTGAGAGTGTGCGGAGAACACCTTATTAAAAACAAAATTTCATTGAAAATTGCAGACAGCTTGTTTTGAGGTTGCAAGGAATCGTTTCTTCAGCGAACAGTTTTCTTTTTTGGAATTTTACCTGAATATAAGTCAGGTTATTTGATTGAGCCTAATACCATTTTAGATTTTAGTTCACGTCACGACTATTAGTGTAATTAGCATACTACTCAGTTAAGTGAATATTGAGAGCTTGCTTTTTTATGCAGTACAAAATCCAAATCTTATAATCTTATAAATTCTAAAGAACAGCTGTTATACTGGTATATTAGAAAGTCCCTTGAAGAATATAAAATTTGAGCTTTGTTTATCATGAGAAAAAAAAAATCTTTCAAACCTAAGTTAATATAATACCACTTCGTGAAACAGAAAAAACAATCTAAAATTTGAGCAGATTCAAGCACACGCAATCAATGTGAAAGATCTAGGATATAAAATCGAGAACGGATTTTTACATTCATACGCTGTAACAAGTGTAGTTTCTATTGTTGTATTTCGCGCTTCTATCGAAATTGAGAAAGATACTCTTACTTAACAGATTATTTTAAATGTATCTTATCCAGCATTGCAATATCAAATAAAACAACATCGGAACATTTGCAATATGTTGTAGCGGAATATGTGTCATATTAAGCTAGATAGTAGTATAAGACACTTCATGTTTTTCCTTAAGTAATTCGTAACTAAAAATGTAGGCCCTGAGATCGTGTACAACCAGCCCATCAACATCGAAAATTTTTATTTTTAATTATACTTATTGTACTCTTTGAAAATCGTTATGCTCATTGGAAGCAAGAAATTTCCATGACAATGAGTAAAAAATAAAATAGAATAAAAATTCACTAATAAAATCAAAGCAAGAGATACGAAAAAAAAGAGTGCGTCGCGTTCCTTCACTCTTAAAAATTTCCGTAAGAAAGTAGTAAAATAACCATTTATTTGATTGTTATTTTACCATATTTAACTACAACAGCTGAATAACCATTAAAAAGATGGTACTCAAACCGCTGATTGCGAAAAAAATCGTTTATTCTCTGTTTATCCTAAAGAATGTTTAACTAACCGTAATTTTCAAGCGCTCAATAAGAATCGGGCGTCCATCTTGATTGTGAAATCTTACCGGTCGTACGTTATTGTTAAAATATGAATAAAGTTTTATCAGTTAAAATCTGCATGTGTATGTATAAAAAAAGAAGATAAAAAAAGTGGCTTAAGCAGTGGATACTAAATAGAAACACATACACACGTAAATAAAAAATTGGAGCAATCAGATTTCCGAACTGTTTGCGAATGAGCGAACCCATAATTTGAGCTGCTGAAGCTTGTTTGTATTTTAATTTTTGCAGAAAATAAAATGATTTTCGTCAATATACAGTAAATTTAGACTAAAAATGACTTTGGATCCAATCAAAAACTGAAATCTCAATTTTAATGCAGTTTTCCTGTTGAAAAGGAAGATTTATTGATAAACAAACGACCGCCTTGTGTGGTGCCGATGGCCGAGTGGTTAGCGAGTAACGTGGGTATAGCAAACAACCGGGTTCGATTCCCGCAGGTTGCGTTTACCGTTTCTACGCCTCGAAATGGTTCAAAAACGCTGAAACTTTTGTTTTTAAATGGTTATAAAACCGTAAACTTTTGTATTTACGGCTTTTTAACCAAGCTGATTGGAAATGGTTATTTCCCGTAAAGATAGAAAAATGTTCCAAACCGTAAATTTAACTGTGAATTGGATGGACAGACTGCTGTCGGTCATTTAACCGTAATTTCATGCTGAAATTTCTAACAGTGTTTATAATATTAAAAAATATATCCTTTAGTGACACCATCAAGGTTCAAATCAAACGGAAAAATCACAGGTCGATTGTTTACATAACAAGACAATAATATTTGCTTGTCCTCTTTGCTACTACAAAGAACTTCGCGGAAAACACAAAGTAGAAAAGTTTTCGTCTTAAATTTAACATTTCATATAACAATTAACCAAATACACTTACAAATTCTTAACATTATTTCGCGATGGTTTTAATGGAAAAGTATTTTCACTAATGAACTGCAACATCACCCAGAAATATCTAAACCGGAGAACTCCCTTTAATTATTTGAAACTCTACGAAGTAATAGAAGAAGAATGAAAATACTTATTGTCTTGCAGGGAATATTTAAATTTATGTATCTTAAAAATATCACATCAATGAGACAATGTAGGATCACATGATTTATTCACTGCCATCGAAAAAAATTGACTGTTTCATTCCGACATGTTTGATTGCTCCGACACCATTTTGATTCCTGAAGCGCTGGACAAGGGCGACCTCCTCTCAAAGAGAAATGCGTCACCTTTCGTTTCCGAACTTGTTCTCCAAACCCACAAGTGTTGCTACACCGACCCCATTCAGACCATTCACTTACTCGGCAGGGCCTCGGTCCTAATACAAAATAAACATATATAATTCTCTCAATACAAAGGTATTAAAAATGTAGCAGAAGAAAAAGACTAAATTTTATTGAAAAAGAAAATAATTTCAATTGTCATTTTAGCAACAAATAAAAGATTTCAATTCCAATTTTTTAAATTTTATTATCACAACATCAATAGTCGAACACAAACAACATTAGGTTACGTAGCATACACAAAGGGGAAGACTTAATAAATTATATACAAACAATAAATCATCTACTTTGGAGCAAGAAATATTAGTGGCAGTTAGGACTGCTATCAGAGCGAGATTTAGGGACATTTACATTAACACGTTCACGCCGGCGCGTACCACCGGTGGCCCGCACTAGACTGTCTCATCGGACGGCGCGTACCACCGGTGGCCCGCACTACAGATTGTCTCATCGGGCGCCGCCAGATGAAGCGCAGCATTATTTGGAGCTCCGCCTCACAGCGAAAAACATGAAAATCGGCCCCGGCGTGAACGTGTTAAAGCACCTATATAATTTGAACCTTCCACGTGTTTTACGCAAAATATTTTGTCACACACCTCTTTGCATCTAGCTACATCAATGAAGAAAAAAAAAGAGAGTCACGAATGAAACGTACTAGATAAGCATTTGCAGTAAATAAAATTTTTTGGTTAGCATACGAAGCACACTCATTTAAAACGTAGTGACGTAAATGAATCAGTTGAAGTAAAAATAAGTTCTTTTATATGGCCAAAATCAATAATTGCGAGGTATATTTGACTCGAAAAGTTAATGCGCAAAATTTTTTCCGGACTCTACTTCAATGAGCTCCGTCTGAGAATCTTTAAAAATTTTTGCCTAAGTTGTTGACAAAAATTAAGAAAAAAAATCTAAAATGTTACATGGACCGACTTCGATCGACAGAAGCGATTAAGAGACTGTAAAAGAGTAAATGCCGCATGCTCGGATTATTTAGAAAGTCAGTATCAACTCTCATTAAATTAAAAAGAAACTTATTTTTGTATGATGCACCTACTTAAATGTGCGAATTTCCCCTCCCTGCTAAAATAAAATTAAATTAGAAAACTTTAATGAAATTAAAGACCAAGCCTTAAATGCAGCTTTCCAACAACGATATCCTTACCGCAGTGAAGCGAAAAATCTATAATTCAAAATTATTGCTCTTATATATATAAATACCACTATGTAAATCGTGCATTCGGAGAAAAAAAGTCTTTCGAGGATTAGACATGTAATCTTTTTATGTACGAGTAAAAAAAAAACTAAAAGAGACTTATTTTCTTTCACTGTTTTTAGAAGGCTATAATATTACGCGTTTTTTTATTCATTACACTTGGTGAGGCAGATAAACGGCTGATGTTTTGCTCACACATAAAAAGCCTTTCAAAAGGTTTTGAAACCAAAGATGATCAGTTCACAGTACATGCCAATCAGTCTATTTGGAAGATTTATTAAGCCTTGAAACTTCAAAAGAAAATTAGGGTGAATAACCTCAAGTAATTGGCTTACAAAGTAGCTGTTCTATAATTGGGTGATTATTTTTAATTTGGTCAATATTTCTAGTGGAGTAAGTCCAATTGGCGCAGCGTTCAAGATCACAAAAAAAAAAATGTAAACTTTTTTGAAAGATTTATCTTTATTGATAACTTGTTCTGCATTTAATTTCGCTCACATAACAATGAAATTAACATACTCTGAACTTTAGGGTTCACAATATGCGAGAATTAATAGTTTGCGCAATTATAATTAATAAATAAGGTTAACAGTCAACATTTTATTAAAAAACTGACAAGCTGCGACAATAGATAGTAATATTTACATGTGTCTGTTTGCACATTAAGTAGTTCTTTCATTAAAGGAAGTGATGGAAGGGCAATTGAAATTTTATTCAAAAATAATTTTGTTTAAATATGAAATAACAATTTTTGAAGAATTGGGACACTTTTTACTGTGAAATAATGATGACTCTTCCTTAGATTAGGTACTTATGAATTTGTACATTTTGCACAGATTGTTGTGGAACACCGGATTTTCCTGAGATATGTCTCCAAGCGACAAATTGGCTAATCAGCTCTGAAAAGTTTCAAACATAGCAAGAAATATTCAACAGTGTAGTACCCCTATTCCCCAAAAATTTTAATTTACATTTAAGTGCGATAATTTCATAAATTATGTAAAACAAAATCAGTAGTAACATTCATTATTGCATTATGACTTTGAAAGTAAATGTTGCGAATAGCAATGATACAAAACATCAAAATAATTTCAGCAGAAGTAAAACGTTCCTTTCTGCGCAGTAAAAATGCATAATAAAAATAGCGTTTTTAAAGTACAAAACTGTAAACATTTTGCCGATATTATGCCTTGAAAATTCGTACTTTAATTAAGTTCTTTTCATTGTTCATTCATTTCAATTATTTTTAAAATATGGATTAGTTAATATGCATTCTTTGTTTCAAGAACTGCACTTTAAAAGTTACAATGTTTCAAAGTGTTTTTATAGTAAAGGTGGACCATTGCATACCAATGACCAATTGACCTTGAACCAAAACCTGCAGTGTAAGACACACCTAGATTTCTGTTTTCTTTCCAATGCATCGAAGTCGAGGAATAACGATGACTAAGCCAATAAAAGTGAAAGGGTGAGGCAACACCTCGGTCATAACCCTTTAAAGCTAAAGATGTTGATATAAAGTATCACTAAAAGAGGTAGCTCTTAAATTTCATGTGTCATGAATCACCTTTTCAAGGTGATGTTCTGAAGTAGTATTATAAGGACTGTAGGACTGGCACAAAGCGTTTCGACAGCGACCGAACGGAGAAAAGATAGTATTAACGCATTTCGGTAACACAAATTAGGCAAACAAACAGCTAAACGATATCAATAAGTATGACAAAAAAAAGTAACATTTTATTGATATAAAACAAATAAATAAACATTATCAATAAACGTTGCAACAAATGTTTTTCTTTTATGGAAACTTTTTAGGACATCATTTTCTTGCTGTTTAAAAAATAAGTTATAATAGTGTCATGTCATTTTGTGATTTGGAAACTTTTACTGAAAATAAAAATAACTTACTATTTTGTTGATGAATTAAAGAGCTCCTTGCTTTACTTTTTGTTGTGGCTGTTACTTTCGATCGGAAAGCTCCGAGTTCTGGTCGAATGCTCTTTTTTTCTTTTCTTAGCTTTCCTTTTTGTTGTGCTACGTATTTTTTAAGCTCATTCAAAGGACTGAAACAAATTATATTATCACACTTTAAACATTTTTTTCAAAGGAAAACAAGAAATCACATCCAGATTTTAAATATTTTTTTCATAGAAAAAGCTCATATTTTTATCTTTTTATCGAGCCTGGAGATTTTGCATACTTTTAAAAGACTTCGACTTGTCGTTAATTTTTGCTTGTTCTGAAGGAAATAAAAAATGTTTTTCATTGTAATTAATTGTTTACTGTTTGTGAATTGTCAATTGTGTATCCACAAAACGAATACTTTAATGTAAACTCTGAAAAATTCAGCAAATGAGGTTAACATATGTGTGAATTTAGAGATGAAAACATGAAATAATACTTTTTTGACCGGTACTGTTGTGTGTACATATGTATACACTGTAAAAAATTCTAGTTCAACCTTTCACCAAAAAAAAAAAAAAAAATGTAAAAAATGGTGACGTTTAGCTGCAACCAATATTTGGTACTAAAGTTGAAGCATAAAAATGGTTCCTAGCTTCACATGGAATTTTAGTTGGTTGGAGCAAAATTTCACCATTTTTTCGGTGAAAGGTTGAACTAGAATTTTTTACCGCGTATATAGTGTATATGTGTGGGTACACATAGGGTGATTTGCACAGACGTGTACAAACTTCTGGGTTGAGTAGGTTACTAAAATACTTTTCTCCTCCCTACCTGTTAGCCGAGGTCTAGGATTGCTTGCGCACGGGGCGAGGTAGTGGGGTCCACTGATTTTACATGCACGTATCCCCAAGTGTGCGTGGGTGGTCTTCAGCGGATATCGAAGTGGTTAGAGGTGGAAGTCCGACGCTCTAACCACTAGGCTACCACGGCCTTTTTTACTAAAATACTAATCGGAATTGCATAGTAGAGGCAGAAATGAAATCGCAGTGTTCGTCTGATACTACACTAACAGAAAAACCATTAACATTTACTGTTTTAAAGTGGCAGTTGTGCAATACTGTAAAAGTCACGAAGTAAATCCGTAGTCGCAACGTTTTTTTTTTTACCGTACGGGAAAAATTTTACACATTTATTTTCTCCAACGATAAACCGTTGGGACTACGGATTTGATTCGTAACTTTTACGGTTTTGCACAACCAAGTCATCTGCCAGTTTAAAACCGTAATTTTTTGGGGATTTTTTTTAGTGTACCAAAGATGGTAGTACTCTCTATACAGCCGCATAGCAGCTTTCTCGCATTACAACTAGTCGCTCCGCATGTTATATGCATATCTGCGTATGAAGAGTTGTGAAACTTTTCATTATATCCTCTGTGATTATATTTGATTGCTTAGCTTTTTGCGCAGAGGTGGCCAATTCTACAATAAAGTCCTCTTGTGCATTATAATTACGTTCATGTCCCTACATTTTTATGCAATTGCCCATTCGTTTACTAGTGAAATACCCTTTTAAGAAGTTTGTGCACGCTTAAGCAAGTCGTCTTGCATATTTTTTTACCTGACTATACTTGCACGCGTTGTAAAAGGTGCCGCTTCAGCATTCACCATCAGGCTATTTTTGCTGTAGATCTTTTTTGATAGATAAAACTCTTTCATCTTAAAAATTCTCGCTTTAGCAATGCGAGGAAGCCTATCTAGCTCTGGATAAAAGAAAGATCCGGCAGGATGATCAGGTGCTCGTGACCGGATGGGCACAATATTGGAGCGAGGTTCTGTGGCCCACTTTGGAGAAGTAAATGTGTAGCCGGAGTCAGTTCCACCATCCAGTGGTCCTAGGTCAAGTGTAACGGCATCCATCCATTGGCCGTCTCTGCACAAATCGAAACTATCCACTCCTATGAACCAATCAGGACTCGGGATTATACGGCATATCATTGATACCTAGAAAATAATAGAAACAGAATTTCATGTGCTGTTGAAATAGGTAGAAGCAAAATAGGATTGTTTTAGCGCAACTCTTACTTATCCCTTTAACAATTGCATATAATCTGAATATTTCAGGAAAAAAAAAAAAAAAACATTTTATCTAAACGAAGCTCAGAAAATAAAATAAAAAATAACTAAATAAATATAATGTTTATTTTTAAATAAATAAATACGAATTGAATTCTTAACTAGTTTCTCTTAAAATAAGAAGATAAAAAATAAAAATATTAAAACAATAATAATAAATAAAAATATTAAATAATAAAAAAATATTTATCATTTCTCAGTTTCAATAAATAAAAACACCTTTACTCCCTGTCTCACCAATCAGGGTTTCAGAATTTCGGTCATTTTGTAGTTTGTATTGGACTTTTAGGATGAAGCAACTATCAGTGATTTTCTGTGTTCACATGTTCTATGCATGTATTTCACCTTCATTTAATTACCTTTAAAGCGAAGACTCGCTCTCAAATCCTTTTATAAAATCAAACTAATTATTGGGAATAAAAGAGGAATTAAATATGCATTAACTTTCATTAGTGTATAGCTAGGAAAATTTTCATTTGATTTTAATTTGAACTAAAAATTTCAGCAAAATCTTTGCTCCTTTCTGAATTTGATTTTTAAGAAAAAAAAATTTCGGTTTCCGCTTAAAAATGCATTTTAAATATTCCGAATTATTTAATTTTATTTCAAGCTATTTTTATTTTATTGCAAACTTAATCTTCATTTTGTAACCATTTTAGTACATATTGGATTTGTCAACAAAATTTTCGAATTCCTTACTATTTCTTAGTATTTAACTTTCCATATTTTTTTAATCTATAAATTTGCACATCGCTACTTCATTTTACAAAGTTTTGGCTTTCCTATTTTTTACAAGTTCTATTTTTCTCTATGAAAGCATCATGTGTATTCTAAAGAAGAAGCTCTTTTAGTACATACGCTTATTTTATTGCGAAATTTATTACAGATCACGAAATTCAGTTCAGAGTATTGATTTTAAAAAAATGTATTTTTTCGCTGATAATTTCCGAGGTTCATTTTCTCCCAAAGCTCCTTAATGGAACGTTACTTATTGACATTATGTGCGTAATAATTAAAAAATATAATGTTTTATAAAATTAATTCCTATATACAGTAATAATTTAAGACATTAGATATAATATTTGGAACTGTTTAAAAATTGTGTAAAATTTTCTGAATATAAGTCCCTGGCAGCATAAAATATTTTTAAGAAAATTAACATAAATTTATTTCTTCTTGTCTTCCGGATTCCAAACTTCCAAATTAATCATTTAGATAAAAATTAAGTGCTATCCTACATCAAAATGTCAACAATAACTCATTATTTTCTTTTGCAACAAAATTATTGTGCGAGGAAAAAAGCTAAATGCATAAAACATAAGAATAGCAACACCAACTGGTTCTAATCTTATCAAGCGAGTATCATCACTTCCCATCTAAGAGAACAGGTGCAAGTCTGAACTTTATAAATATCTAGTAAAAAGACAGGGAACTTCAGCAAAAGTGTCTGACAGTGCCGCGGAAATTATTAAGATAAATATTAAAACGCATCCAAGAAAAACAGACTATCTAAGCAGGTACTTTTTCCATCTTCACGCGTCGCAGTATTTTAATTTTCTCATTTCATTATCAGACTGTATAAATGGTTCAATAATAAAAGCTTTTAAGATGATGAAATAAATTAAGTACACTGTAATAAGAAACCGAGTTTTCTTTCCGGCTCAAGGTTAAAATTTCTTCAACGCATGTTAAGTTCTTGGAGTATGTATAAGATATATTAAGCTTTATTAGTATTCTTCTCAAAACTTCTTTACTTAATACGAATTTATTTCCCGTAAAAGCAAAGGTTCTCTTTAAAGATCTTGAACATTTAAAACCTAGTTCTTGTTTTTTGTTTGAAAATCGTAATGTTTCCTAAAGTAATAAAGATTAAATTATCATCTGCATTTCCTAAAACAGCAAATTCATACGCATTAGTTGTTATCGCATTATTGACTAGAAATTATGCACACATGCTAGTTTTAAATATGTACATATTGATAGACAGCTCGTTACATCAAAAAAAAAAAAAAAAGGAATCTGTGTCAACGTCGCGTAATGTCTAGACAAGAACCTGCGGTCATGTGGTCGCATGGGGCTTTCTTTAGATTTTGTTTAAGTGACCTTACCAGTCATTTGCAATTATCATAAATATGTTCATTAGTATAACTGGTTATGGTACGTTAGTGCTTTTATTAAATTTGTGTGACATAACGCAGTGGCGTTATTAACATGGGTGTCACCAGGGGCGGTAATTTGTGTTGCCACCCCTCAAGAAAAAAAACGTTATTGTGTTTTATGAACGTGTAATTTTATTTTTGTTATCTTCAGTAACTTCTAGTGCAAAATAAAAAAGAAATTTCACTTTATTTATTTTGTGAAACTTTCAGCAAACTACGTTTATTTTCAGATATACGTTGAAATAACATCCGTAAAATGGTTGACGCAAGTATATGTGTTTATCAAAATGTCTTTTTTTATTTTGGGTGTCACCCCCAACACCCCCAAAAAGGTATCACCCGGGGCGGATATTATTTGATTGAGATACTGTCCTTTTGTAAATTTTTGTCAAATTGCCAAATTTAATGTGTCTTTTCAATGCAAAAAGGTTCCTCACCACTGGCCTAGTATACTATTCGACTCATTTTCTTCTATTTCCGCACAGAAGCACTGCCAAATGGTGCGCAATCCTCGTTCAAACAATTGCTTCCGTTTTAATGCTTTTGTATTTTAATTTTAAGTGCTTATTTTAATATACACTCGCAAATGGGGGTTGAACTGAAAAAAATCCTGTTTCTTTTTCAATTTTTCGAACACCATTTATAAGCTATTAAAAAGCAGCAAAAGATCTTCGTTCGAAGTTCGTACGATAAATATAACGTGCTTACACAATTACTTTTATGATGTTCTAAAATGAAGAATTACTAGGTCTGTAAAGCTCGTCTGAAGTCATTTGAAGAACAAAATTTCTCATGATTCTGCTTCATAACTTAATTTCTCACCACCGGTATTTTATTTCTAATGTTTGCCATAACTCTATACAGTTAATATATAAACTAATTAAATAATTAAATAACTTCAGCCGCCTACAAAGAGCATACTAAGTTCACTTATGTACGCAAAAATCAACAGCATTCCCGTGGTCAAAAAAAAAAAAAGATAGCTAGGAAAACTATACTTTTACCTATTCAAATTAAAATCAATCAAAATAAAAATGATATTGATAATAAATAAACAAAAATTACCAATGTTTTATATATATATATATATATATATATATATATATATATATATATATATATATCGGGGATCTGGAGCAGCTACTTTTTTAAGTTGCTCCGCTTCGACTTCTAAATACTTGCTCCGGGTCGGCCCCACCTCGGTTCAATCTCTGAATAATTTTATTTTAATAAGAGTATATTATTTATCTCTTTTTTCAAATAATTATTTTTTATGCGATAATTTTTTTTAAATGCTTTAAAAAATCAGAACAGTGGAGCACATTAAATTTCTATGCTACGGCTTCGCTAAAAATCCTTTTTCTTTTCCCCCTTTTTGTCTCCTTCTATTAGAAATTATCTTGGACAAAATTTTCATGCATTGTTTTTTCTTTTTGTTTTTTTTTTCTTTAAGAAAAGCGAGTAGCGTATGGATATAGGGCATACGATACGTGATTTCTTATACTTAATAACACTGGAAAACAACAACAATTTTTTAAAAAATACAGCTGAAATGACAGTGCACAATTTTCTAATCAAAGGAATTGAATCAGTTTCTATAAACCTTTTCTAGAGACTAAGTTTCTTTTCGGTTTAAGGTTCGTTTGCTTGCATAAAAGATCGCAAAACTAACGCCAGAGTGTCTGGAAAGATCGAAACCGCTGCTTTCAAGGCAGACAACTTTTCAAGAGCAAAAGATAAAAATAAAAAGTCGCCTACGTTAGACACCACGCTATGCGTAATTCAACCGTTATTCATTCATGATTTTCTTTCTTCTGCGCGCGCATCAGTGATCCGACGTCAGTTTCGCGCGGCGGGCATGACTAGCCGAAACATCTGTTTCAAGTTTCCTAGTTATTCAATGGATACTGTGAAATATTACGTTTTAAAATAATTCGAATGCAAATCACGATCAAGTAAAGCACTTGAATGTGTTTTCTTGAAAAATGCTTATTTGTGAGTGCGAGAGATGAATGACTAATTTACAGATTTTTTTTTTTATTGAAAATTGCTTACAAAGAGCAGTGTTATCTTTTTAGGAAGAGGGAAGTAAGCAACAATTTGTGAAACCACGCCCTCTACCCCTTTTTTTTCCTCTTTTACAATTCACACTTCATTAGTCTCATGGTTGTAAGATAGAATGCAAAACTGGAGTGGGGAGTACAGCAAAAGGATACCAATAATGATAATAATAATAATAATAATAATAATAATAATAATAATAATAATAATAATACACGGCGGAAAAAACAGAACTGCATTATATTGCGAATGTGATTGTAGATGAAATATAAGTGGTTCGGCAAGAAATGGTGTGTTTACATGCTTAGGTGATACTAGTTACGAGTGAGGGAATGACATTTCATTCGTCTAAAAATGAGAACAAAACACTTATTTTAATTAATTATTCATATTTATGAGCCAATATAGTAAAGCCATGTTAAAACTCTATATCGAAAAAATAATTAATAAATTTTTCTCTTGAAAAATTTGAAATATCTTTCCGTTACATCAGTATGTACTATTCGCATAGAATCACCCAACAGCAAAAAAATTGTTCATGTTTTACTATGAAAGTGTATATATAAGGACTCTTACATAAACTATTGCAGACTTCGCATTGATTAAGTCTTTGGAATCCGCGCCGTGAGCAAAATACACCCACCAAGAAGAAAAAAAGTGTATCTTGTATTCTACTTCATAGGCGAATGTGCTGCTCTGTCTAGCTTCTCCTTGTAACCTTGTAACCTTCTCTTGCTGCCCCGATGTGTTCCGCAATCATTAAGTCTTTCTCTGACTGTCGCCAAGTACGTTTGCTAGTCAGAGTAGTCAAACGTGGGAGTTTTTCTCATCGTGAGAGTTCTGGGGGAACTTTTTTTTTTTTTTAATGTCAGCGTTTTTCGCATCAAGGGAGAGTTCATGTGATTTACCAAAAACGATGTTTTTATATTGTTTCATCAAAGATTAAACCAGGTATGTACCTAAATAAACTAAAATAAATGAATAAGTCAATTACATAGTATAACTATTTAAATTTCTTTGTACTGAATTTTTTTTTTCGAGGTTGACTTCACGAGGAAGGTTGTTGGTTCAAATGGCTCTGGCTAAAAATGAAATTACAAAACTTATAAAATAGACATATATAGTTTGCAAGAAAGAAAACAAATCTTCCTTTTCATAAGAAACACTTGTACCCCACAAATAGAAGTACCTAAGTTGCGTGACATAATATTTCATAAAAACAGTACACGTGTGCGATATATATTGAATAATATTATTATTTTTCATAAGAAACACTTGTACTCCACAAATAGAAGTACCTAAGTTGCGTGACATAATATTTCATAAAAACAGTACACGTGTGCGATATATATTGAATAATATTATTATTTTTCATAAGAAACACTTGTACTCCACAAATAGAAGTACCTAAGTTGCGTGACATAATATTTCATAAAAACAGTACACGTGTGCGATATATATTGAATAATATTATTATTTTTCATAAGAAACACTTGTACTCCCACAAATAGAAGTACCTAAGTTGCGTGACAAATATTTCATAAAAACAGTACACGTGTGCGATATATATTGAATAATATTATTATTTTTCATAAGAAACACTTGTACCCCACAAATAGAAGTACCTAAGTTGCGTGACAAAATATTTCATAAAAACAGTACACGTGTGCGATATATATTGAATAATATTATTATTTTTCATAAGAAACACTTGTACCCCACAAATAGAAGTACCTAAGTTGCGTGACATAATATTTCATAAAAACAGTACACGTGTGCGATATGTATTGAATAATATTATTATTTTGGGTAGCATTTGGTGCTTAGAATAAATAAAAATACTTTTCAGTTTTAAATATCTCATTTACTATCATTTTTCTTGGTGGTGTGAGAAAAATGCTCACGCGCAAGCTCTCAAGTTACTCATTTTGAGGCGAGTTCTGAAGGGTACATTCATCCTGTAACCTGTAATATTTTCATGCAAAAAAAAAAAAAAAAAAAAATCAAGTTTCTTTAAGGATTGAATGGTGCTTTTCCAAGAAAAAGAGCTAAGGAATCAATTAGACTAAAATTTAATTATGATCCAATGGATAAGTATTATTAATAGGATTTTATTTTAAAGAGGAACACAAACAAATGAGAAAATCTTTCAAAAGTAATAGGAAGTGAAGAGAGAGAAGAAAGTAATAGGAGTGCATTCATATAGTACATACAACTTAAATCTTACCTTCGAATGAGAAGCATCAACAAAAAACTTTGTCTCTGTTGATCCAACTCCTTTTGTAATAGGTGGTGCGAAGAATTCTGTGAAAATCCCCCTTTTTTGGTCAGCTCCTTCCCGAATGAGCATTTCAGCTTTGCCCGTTTCTACAAACATTTTCACGGAGTCGGATGCTATTTTACCAAGTCTCCATAGGACACCACTAGAATTGTGACTGCGACCTGAAAATAATAATAAGGATAATAGTAATACTACTACTACTTACTACTACTACTACTGCTACTACTACTACTAATAATAATAGCGAATGGAAGGTCAAGGAGAGGCTGGTAGCCGATTAAATTAATCAGATATCACGAGATTAAAATGAAATGATATTACTTGCTATATGTTTATTTATTTATATAAGTGACTGAAAAATTCTAGTTCAAACTTTCACCAAAAAATGAAAAAATTTATTTAACTGCAACCAACGATTGGTACTAAGTTGAACCATTATAATGGTGTAGTTTCACCATGAATGTGAAGCTTGGGAATCACACATTATAATGATTCAACTTTAGCACCCCAAATATTGGTTGCAGCTAATTTTCACCATTTTTTTTTCAATTTTTTGGTGAAAGGTTAAACTGGAAATATATATATATATATCTATATATATAAATGAATTCAGTTTTATTATTTTTAACGAATTCATTTTCATTATTATTTCCTTTTATTTCATTTTACTTACAAAAGCAGTATTTAATAATGCCTTTTGTGTTTATTTTTAGAAATTTGAAAATTTGACTAAAAGGAAATACAGTTGAACTTTTTTAATACGAGCAAGGTTAATACGAAACCACGGCTAAAACGAACATTTTGTTCATTAAGTTTGGTTTACTGTTTAGTTACACTAAATATCTTACGCATATTACGAAGATTAAAATACAAATTTCGACTAAGAAACAAAATTTCTGACCTATTCACGAAAAATTTTTCTCAATTGTTATATAATTGATTTTTTTTTAAAGAAATTGTTGGTTATTTTGAGTCATTGCAAACCACCAAGTACGCATATGATAAAATTTAATGCACCTAAAAGTAACTTCACTACTTATTTTAATTTTTATTATAATAGTTTTTTTTTAAAATATAGACATACATTTCTAAAATTTTTTCACACAATTTTATTTATTCACGGTTGTTACGAATAAAGGCTAATAGGAACAAATTCGCCAATTTTTGGCATTTCGTAATAAGCGAGTTCAACTGCAATGCTAATAATGAATGGAAACCCAAGGAGAGGCTGGGGGAGCCAATAAAATTTAACAAATATCACTAGAATAAAATGCAATGATATTATTAGCATATACATGTATATATGAATTTATTTTTATTAGTTTTAACGAATTCATTTTTATTAACATTTTTTATATCATTTTACTTACAAAAGCAGCAATATGTAATAATACTATCTTCATTTATTTTTAGAAATGTGTGAAAACTTGAAGACGGATAAAAGATATTGGAGGGTAATTTAGTTTCTAAAGCAATATGGTAAAGTTTCAGGAATTAATAGAAATTATCACACAGTAAAAAGTATTCTAAAAATCCAAAAAAAAAAAAAAAAAATACATACATTACAATTTGGCGCATATGACGAAAATAAAAATAATTGTGCGTAATAATTTCACTAAATATTGTTTGTGTAAGAGAACAACGAGGGCTTTTCAGGTCTTGACTTCGAAAGAACCGATTGAGTTTAAACTTTTTCATTACAGTAACAACTGATAAAGTTTTAAAATTAAACGGAAAGACAATGCAATTATTTACTTAGACTATGGTCAAACATTATTGTGGTTGTTGGTTTGGAGCTTTTTTTTTTCTTTTCTTTTTTGAAGTTAAATATTTATTTCCTTTTTTACAGAACAAGAGAGGAATTCTAATTATTAATTTGTCGAGCGTATTTTTAATGGAATCGACCCGAACTTTATAAACCATTCAGAAAAGTTGAAAATGAAGCTCATGTAAATAAAAATTATTTCCAAAATTAAAATAATTGAATTTTAAGCAGTTCTTGTCCTCAAATACCGTGAAAAAAATATAGTTTCCGTAAAATGTGTTTGAATAAGGATTAAATAATACTAATAACAATTTTCTCAGTTTCTATTTTGTCTTGCATTACATCTCCAGTTGAATGCCTACGCACGCTAATCACACACAGACTTAGAGATAATTAACCTTAACTATGCCTCAACATGTCTGAAAACGCTGAATTTCATTTCGCTTGTGTAAGGAACGACAATTAATGTATTTCTTAGTCTTTATTTCTTATATATTAGGGGTACGGAGAATAAATAATGGGTTTATAAATATTACCAAATACTAAGAATTCAATATAGTATTTAGGGAAAACACTAGCAATGAAAACTTAGTGGTTCAAAAATATCGCCTAAGTTAGGATTTGATAGTTCAAAAGTAATATAAATGACAAAAGTAAAAAAAATAAAACTTATATATATATATATATATACTTTTAATACATATCAAAATGTTTATGCAAAAACAACACAGGCACTTTAGTTTTAAGATAGTCTAAAAACACTAACTATTTAATGAAATATACAATTAATAAAATTGTTTAGACGATATAAATATACCGCCAAGTATGATTTTGGTGCACTTGTTGACGATGGCGGAAATTGTCGCTTTGTCACCTGTTTCAATATAGTTAATAGTTTTTACAATCGAGAATTGAATAAAGTTATGTTTTCCATTATAGAATAAATATAACAAAAGTTCGCCCAGCGGTCGGAGTTCGACCGTAATTCAATAAATTTTGATGTTCAGCTTTAAACGTTTAAACAACTTTTAGACATTTTAGCTTTTTTGGTTGTCAGCAATTTGTTTTGTTTAAATATTTGAATTAGCGATAATCTCTCGATTGATCACTGACTTAAATTATTTAATTTAATGCAGTTTCACTTTATGCAGTTATTTACGCATATTATCCATAAAATGTATCCTTCGGCACTCCTTCTTCTGTAAAGAACATAGAAATAAAAAATTTAGCCTCTGTTATTCTTGAACAAAGTAGAAATACAAACACTCGCTTTCAATTTAATCAAGACTTAAAAATGCTAATTCAAAACTTACGAAGATGTATTAAATGACACTTAATAATAATATTAATATTAGTATTATTTTAGTAATAATATTAATATTATTAATATTAGTATTATTTTGCTTTGACATTCATTTAATAGATTGCATTTTCTCTTGTATTTTCTTTTTGACATTTCTTCTTCTTTGAACTATAAATAGTAGGAAATATATTGAGTATTGTACAAATATTGTGGATTGTAGATGTAAGGAGTAGTATTAAAGTATGATGAATAAAGATTTGTTAAAAAGGCTTCGGTGACACGTCAAAAATAGGAGAAAAAATAATTAACTGTTTCCAATTTTGTTTTATTTATAACACTAAAACTCCTGAATAGCTACTAGATAAAAAAAAGTTAAGAAAATCGGTTGAAAAACAGAGGAGAAATGGCACTTATCTGTTTTTGATTATTTATAAATGTTTTTTTTTTTTTTTTTGCCTATTTGTATATAGATATTTATTATTTGTTTGAATGTGTGTATGTCGCGTCTCCTTTCGAAAAGCTTTTGCTCACTCAGAATATTTTATAACATACTTCATGTAATTTACTAACATGAACGTAGTTATTTAAACATGTTTTCAATGATTTCATAAGAAAATCAAATGTTACCTATATATGAGTGGAATGCATTGAAATTTAATATTAGAATAAAATTTAACACATTTCGTAATAGAAATCTTTTCCTCAAAACTGAGTACTTTGAAAGAACGTAAAGAAATATAAAAACCACAAAATTATGTGATTATTTATGATGATCATAAAACGTTTAGAAATTGATTTATTAAACATTTAAATAAAATAGTGCGCGATTTTTTAGTTAACGCTACAGTACTAGATCGATCAAATGACCGTTTTGGTAGGTTTAATATTAAAATAAAAGTATATGGTCGCATGAGGTTGCAAAAATAGTCGAAGCGAATTTTAAAGGCAAACATTCTATTTATTTCTCATTTTTAGCAGGAGATAAATTAGATTTGAGATTATTTTCTGTAGAATATTGTTTTTTAAATTCGAATAACCTGAAATAAAGATAAAGCTTGGGTGAATAAACATCAGATAAAATTCCGTTTAAGTGAAATAATTCCAATAACTTCCTAGTAAAAACCTGCTTAAAAAAATGCTGCCATAGTTTTGGCATTTAATCACTATATATCTAAATTAGACAGTAGAAACTTTTTTCCCTTTCCGCTTCATGGTGTGCTATTTGTAAATATGTATCTTGCTAAAAAGCCATTTTGAATTTTAAGTAACATCTCAGATAACACGGATAAAGGTTTTTCTAAGCCTGATGGCATTTAGCCAACGACTGTCGAACACCACTTCCCCGGTTGTTGATTTTTCTTATTTAAGGCTGCAAGAAAATAAGTAATACAAGTTCTTAAAGAAAACATTTTCATTACATAGAAATTCTGCAAAACATATTAGGGACCATACATAAATGATGTCACGCTTCGAGGGGAGGGGGTTCATGAAATTGTTACAAACTCTGACAAGGGGAGGGGGTTCATGAAATTGTTACAAACTCTGACAAGGGGAGGGGGTAACAAGAAGTGTGACATCATGCTTATGCAACATAGCGTGACGTGTGACAAAGGGGGGAAGGGGGTCAAATGCATGGAAAAGAAGCGTGACATCATTTATGAACTGTCCCTTAGCTATGTGAATCAACTCAGATAATTATTTTTAAGAACGCTCTTCTTGAATAACAAAAGTAACCAAATAAGAACCATTATTGTAAGCATAAAATGTTATACATTTAGGTTTTGATGTCCTCTCTAAATTATTGACAAAGAAAAATCATTTTTCTTACAAAGTGTTTGTTGTAAGAATGGAAACGTTCTGACGTAAATCTTACGTGAGATGCATTTGTTAAGCAACTTTTTCTTAACAACATATATATGCGTACATTCGAAAACATTTAAAACACATTACATAATGAGCATTTGTTTTTTCTCGATCAGATGGAAAGATATAATTGGTTATGCGTATATTACAAAAATAATGAACTTTAATAATCAAAGGGGGAATGTGTTAAGAACTTATGGTTGTAGAATTGTTATGTGTCTATGACACTAGAAATTTACACTTTACGTTTAATTTTGGCATGTTTATACAGTGCACTTAACTTAAAGTTGATTATGCACAAAAAATGAAACAAAAGGCTTCAAAGTAAAAAAAAAAAAAAACACAAATGTGGCTAAAACTTGCTAGCTGATGTCCTTACAGACTGGAATTTTATGGTGAAGAGATAATCCTGCAAATTTGAATATGAGAGTTAACTTGGTGAAGATTGGTGGTACACAAAATAGTTTTTGATTACCTTAGACAATGACGCCACACGACGAACTACCGTAAGTTTAAAATGAAGTAATAAATCTATAAAAATAGTTCGAAAATTTTCGTGTGATTTTCCTAAATATCTAAAGATGGCGCTTTTTGGAGTATAGGTTCAAAAACCTACAAAATTTTTTATTTCATTCCATAAAGGGGTAAATGATACAAGATACGCATTTATTGCAATTGAGACTCATTGGGGTAATTTAAAGAACAAATCGACTTATTACCAATTGTATCACATACGTGATCATGCTTATAAATGAATCACCCGGGAAGTACCAAAACAAGAACTCAAACTGGACATATTAGCCATTATGAAGTTGAAATTAGATCAAATGGTTTGCTTTAAACTTACTGTTATCTGTTTGCAGCTGTATTTGGGTTAAGAATTCATGAAATGTATCCATAATATGTAATGCCTAGGAGTGTTTGAATAAGATTTAGTATGTTATTATCGAGACATGTAATACTTGTAGACGAAAAAAACATATGATGTAAACGGGGGAAAAGCTGTAACATTAACAATGCGTTCATATACATTTAGTTATAAAACTTTATTTTTCAAATATATATATATATATATATATATATATATATATATATATATATATATATTATTAATCACTTATAAAAGTTAGGTTTTTAAAGCTATGATAATTGCACAAAATGAACTATAAAATGCATTTAGCAGAAGTTCATTTATACAGAAAGATACCCTAATCTTTCTCATAAAACAAGGGCAAGTCATTTTAACAATTACATCATTTTGCATTCTGACTATTTCCATTTTTAAGCAAGACTGAATTTCTTTCGTTTTTCCTTAGCTGTGTCATGTAGGCGTAACTCGAATAAGTTTCTTTCTATTTTACATTCTGGATGAGAATCATTGCGGTTACCCTATATCAGGAGTCGGGTAATCCCTAAAATTCTATTTAAGTTTAAACTGACAAAGAGAAAGAGAGATTCCGTTAACGAAAGCAGCAATGAATAAGGTAAGATCAACAGTTGTGGATCAATAGTTTGTTGGTTGATTGTGGGCGGGGGGGGAGGGGGAGTGGGGAGAGATTTAAATTAAAAAATTACTATTTTTAGTGAAGCTTTTAAATAAACTTCTTAACTTATTTTAAAGGTCATTTTGAAATACTCTTACTGCTTCAGTTTAACATTTGGGATTTGAAACTTTGTCAAACTTAGATTCATACATACTAGAAAACTGTGTAAAACGTTTCGTCAAGGTCGTGATAGTCGGTTGGGGGACAACCGCATGGAATGATACTAGAATAAGGTATGTAGAAAAAACATATCTTAATTTAATTCTTTTAGGGAAGCAGTTGAAATATTCCATGTGAACACTTGACCTGCAACTCTTGCAGATTACATTATGTATACTGCCCCAAAGTTGTCATCTGTGAGTCAAGGTAATTTTTACTTTTGTAAGCAGATGATACATACTGTATTTAAATAAGGCTTAGTGTTTTGAGCAAAATACATGAATTGAAAAACCTATTTTTCTATTAAGTTTTAAAATAAGGTCACCACAGTATAAAACAGTCAAACTTCACATAAAGAAACTTACCCTGAATTTTGAAACATTTTAATGTATCTAGTTTAAGAACATAAAGGATGAACTTTAAACTGTTTAAGGACGCTAGACTATTCATTCAGGGTCTTCCCTACTGAGAGTTAAGAGATAAAGAGTTGAAATTATAGTTTCCCCGCTCAGACACCCAACTGTGTTGACCTCGGAAAAACTAACTAAAAGATATAAAGTTACAATATATTTACTTTTCGTCTACCAACCGAGATGAAAAAGTTAGTGGGCTGCAACACTAAATTGCTGAAAAGAATGGATTAGATTGAGCACCCTTTCTAAAGAGAAAGCAATTGTGATGATGGTGGCACATTTGCTAACGTTTATAAACCTTCATGTATGAAGGGTGTGCTAGTTTCTGATAAATTATATTTTAACTTTATCTTTTAGTTTGATAATGCTTAATTATGTGACACTCTTTTGTTTCAAAATATGTTATTCAGAAAAGAAGACGAATAATAATTATTATGGAGCTTAAAATTGTGTTCAACTTTGTAGAAGAAAGCCTTAAATTGAAACGTGGCTGAAACTGAGAAAAAGGCAGTGATATAAAGAAATCATGTGTTTCACAAATTGCTGACATCTTAGAAACATTCTAAGTAGATGATTAAAATGGTGGCCAAGTGAGGCGTTTCACAACTCACGCCGGCGAATGTAGGACTGTAGTTCTCATAGCGGAGTGTGACTGTCGGTAAATGTTTTCCGTTTTGATGGCTACAATCACATTCCTTGTTTTGTCTTGAACAAGGATTGTTGAAGTAGCTTCTACGCCTTCCCTGAGAAAGCGAGCAACAAAGTTGCACAAAACTTTAACCTAATTAGGGCTTATAACATATAGAAGCAAAACTTAATGATATGAAACAGCAAGAGGATTAATTTTAGCTAACAAAACCTGAACACTATGATATATGCCTGAATCAGCAAATTACATTTAACATCTCGATAAACAACAGGAGAGACAGTCATATTATTATAAACAAAGCAGAACTTGCTTTAATGAGTGCAAACGAAGTTTACCTTAACGCTCATGAAAAAGGAATTTCTTGAAAACACTGAAAAACATACATTATTATATCTGCGTTTGTGATTTTCCCTTCAATTTTAGTATATTTATGATGTCGATTTCAAAGAAAAAGTATGAACTCTGGGTTCACTCAGAAAAGAAAGTAACATATGCAAAACTTCATCAAAATGAACCCAAGATATCTCCACTGTATCGTAACATTATCGAAATGAGCCGAACATTTTGGCATTTTTGAAGAAAAGAACTGGAATCTTATCTCTTAATAAGCTGCTTGCAACAATATTTCTCTGTAGGAACCTTTATACCAGTCAATAGACACTTTGAACTGGCCCCTTTCATATCTTCGTCATTCCTTTTGAAAAATTTCAAGACTCCCTTTCCTACTGCAGTTTGGAATTTTAAGACAGTCAACTAGCTGTAAGGGGGGCTTTCACATCAAAGGCGACAAAGATAATATTCCTGTCTTCTCTCATCTGCGCAAGCGCGAAGAATATTTTTGAAGGATAAAATATGCTCTGCGCGTGCGTAGGACAGGAATACTGTCTTTGTCGCCTGTGATGTGAATGCACCCTAAGAAGTGATGAAACGAAAGAATCTTTTTTTTTATAGAAATGTTAGCATTTATAAGCTTTAAAATTGGGCATCCAATTTAATTTAAACAATTTAAAGAATATAATTTAAACATTTTTCAAAATATTTGAACTTAATTTAAATTTTACTCAACGCAGCTCACGTATCGATTTCGATCAAGATTTAAGTTGGGAAAAATTAAGTTAAGAGGCTCGTATAGATTGTGTTTTAGTTCACTTATAAGTTATTTCTCAATATTTAACTGTCATTAAGTGGCATAATAATTTTAAACCAACTTTCGATAGTGAAAATTATAATGCAGCATTTATAAAAAAAAAACCTTTTAAAGTAAAAACCAAATAAAATCAGAAAAGAAAATGTACACATCTTTTTTATAAACACTGTCAACCAATTCTAAACGAAAGATTCACTAAGCTTCTTTAACAGTATGTTATTTTGTACAAGCAGTTAGCCTCCAGCAGCGAAAAAAGAAAAAAAAATCGATAGTATGTAATTGACAAGAGCTACACGTCGCCTTCATCCGTTTGATGTTTTGCTTTAAAGTATTAAGTTCTGCTTTTTTCTGAAAGGTGTCATTTATCAATTTCTATCTCTCAGCAGTAATGACTGTATTGACTATTGTTTTAATCAAATATTGCAAATATTGAGACGTTACTTGACACATTTCCGCAAAGATGTTTTTTTTTTTTTTGACTTTCACTTTTATTAAATGTCCACCTTAAGGATATTTAATAAAAGTTGATAAAACTATCAAAATAACGCTGTATGGTAGCTCGAAGCAGTGATTGTCACTTTATTTACATATTTTTACGTTAATTATGATCTTCCTCATAAAGTAATAACAAAAAAAAAATGTTTTATTCAACAACAGTTTTTGACTATGCGCTAAATTCATAAATTTAAAACTAAAGCTCTTCAGTGCGAATAATTATACACATTATGATGTGTAAAAACGTACGAGGTAGGCATACGACTAAATTTAAAAAAAATAAACGAATAAAATATAACAAATTTATTTCTACACACATTTATTTATTCATACTTACGTATTTCTGATTAACATTAATATTCAGCACTTTTACCCTAATACTTGCTTTTAGTAGCTCATTGGTAGTTTATAGCGGTAAAAATTAGTAACTGCAGCGGAATCTCGATCCATCGTTCCTTAATCTATCGTCTTGCTTTAACGGTTTAACAGCATCGACTTGCTTTAGGCGTTCTTTCCGTATGTATTGTTCGAAATAAATGACCCCGTGAGAAACGATCGATCGAGGTTCCATTCCGTGTAAAAAAAAATACCTTAATTTTGCTACTGAGCATGTTAATTCACAAGCAAACGAAAAAATAATTAATAAATAGAAAAATAACTTTGCTATCGAACTCTTTTTAAAATATAAATTGATTATGGGTATGGAATTAGTGGATTGAAAGCCGCAATATATTATAGATGACGTATAATGACGATTCGATAATTTCAAACTTTAGAAATATTAGTATTGTTTCTTTTTTATTTTATTCTAAATTAAATTTATTTTATTTTATGCACTATAAGTATTGTAGACATGAGAGTACAGTCCTGGAAAAAAGAAAGAAAGAAACACTCTAATTTACTCAGCCCTCATGTGCTCTATAAAAACGAGTTAAATGTCAATCGGCATCTATTAAAGTCGTCTTTTAAATTATTGTAATAAAATTTTTATAATGGGTAGTATACATATTAACATTAACACAAACTTCAGAAACCTAATTGACATGCCCTTCTTTTGACAAAAGAATTGAGCTCAGGGTGATCAAAATTCCGAATTGGAGAACATTGTGACGATTAGAACGGGAGATATTGACAAAGGGGGGGACCGCATTATTTTCAACATGTTACTTTACTGGTCGGGGCTCATGAAGTCGCTAAAATAATCTTTAGTTGTTTTAAAAAAGTAAGAACTATATTATTTGTCACAATGTGCGAGTTTTAGATAACTCCTTATAAAACAGTTATTAGGTTAAGATTTCTTACTTTTGCCCAAGAGGTAGAATTTTATACATTCAGCAATGATAGGCGAAAAAAATGTATTTTTAAGCATAGCAAAATATCTATTGAATACTTTTATATGAAATGTTTGACAGACATCCAAATGCTCCTCCAAATTAATTTTTCATCAAAATATAACATTGTCACAGATTAAAACTTTTCCAAATATTAATTTCATAATTTATAAAAACATTAAGTTGACACTTTTAGCCACACAAAACAAGCTTCTATTTTTGTGTTTATTTCTAGTTTCAGATTAAAAAAAAAGAAGAAAAAAAGTGTCCCAAGGGTGGAATAAAATCAAACAATAAATTTAAATGCTGATTACAAATCTCAAAATATGGAGGCAAATATTTGAAATTTTGAAGTTGATATTCCTTCAATACGAAGACGACCCCTTAACAAAATTATACAGTTGACATAAACCTTGATAAAATATTTCATGCATCTCTAATATAAATAGTATTCAATTGGGAACTGAATGGGGTTTTCCCCCCCTCAGTGCTCTATAGACAAAGGCCTCGTTGACAAATTATTTGAAAAAATAAATTAAGTATCTTTTTAGAGATTCGCTATAGCATTTCTAGAACATGCGGCAATAAATAAAAACCAGGGTGTTTCAATTTTGAATGCATCATCCAACGTTTTAAAATAAAAATTTACTGTATGTGCTATGGATTATGTGAAGACCTTTTTTTCCCCTTCAAAGTATATATGATTCGTCGGTACTTTGAAGTTTCACAATGATTTATATATTCGTTGTACTGACAATAAATCTGTTACGTTCTCTAATGAGGTCATAAGATGCAAAAGTAAACCGTTCCGATAAAGGAAAGCCGATTAAATTCTAAAAAAAAAAAAAAAACAGGTAAAAGGTTGAAGACACAATTGAACGAAAATATGCAATTCAAATTAGTTCAAGTCTATAAACCAGACTCCTGTTGATTTCAAAGGGGGTAGGGCACCGATTTCCAGATTGGAAGATCAAAGTAGATATATCCGGGTTATTGCCCTTACGCTCGTACAACAAAACAAATCTTTTTCAAGTACTAAATCATAAACTGATATCCTAATTTAACATAATAATTATAGCTTCAAGTAAGAAAGAGAAAATTCCTCTCTGACTTTACTGTGTTTAATTGACACACTGCAAAGTTAGCGGAGAAAGATATGTATTTATTTGTTTGCGATAAAAGGGAATAAAATACTAAGAAATAAATATTATTATGTCGATTATAAACTTTACTAAATAATTCATACGCACAGCATTATTAGATCTACTGAATTTCATTTCTAAAATATAACCCCATTCAAGAACCTTTTAAAATGTGCTCATTAAATATTGATTACAATGCAACCGACGTTTACCATTAAATTTAGTGTATAACATGTAATTAATGTGTTTTCTTTAAAGGATTTAAAATTAACAGATTGATATATAATGACAGGTATGTAATGTCCATGTTAAAAGATTTGAAATGATCATATAGATGCACGTTTAATAAACTAACCATTTTTGTGACATATTTGCTTCTAAAATTCAATTGAGGAATATAATGTTTTGTTTGCAGAAATCTGTCTGGTTTCCTGTAATGAACCCAGTTTGAAATCCTGATAGCCCAAACATAGACCAACCTCGCAGGTCAGAAAAAATAAGCACGAAATTACATATCTCCTGATTGATTAATTTATTTTGCACGACAATCTAAGCCCATGGTGCTTACGGACTATAATGAAGTGTTAAGAATGAATAATCCACGTGCGAAACAAAATTGGCTGAACGCAATGAAAGAAGAAATGGAATCCTTGCAACAAAACAACTTTCACCCTAGTGGAAGCACTGCAAGAAAGAAAAATAATAGGTTCAAAGTGGACATACAAAATCAAGTACTCAGGGGAAAATCACCAAATGCAACACCGGACTCGTTGCAAAAGGATTTTCTCAAAAATTTGATGAAGACGATTACGAGACATTTAGCCCCTATATCACATAGCACGATTCGAGCATTTTTAGCAGGGGCTGCATATAGAAAGTCAAAAGTGCATAACATTGCCATGAAAACTGGGTTCCTGCATGGATATCTAGATGAAGTAGTTTACAGGTTACATCCAGATGATTACATCTCTCCCAGTAATGATAATAAAGCTTGGAAATTAAGAAAAGCCATTTACGGTCTTAAGCAAGCAGTTAGAGCGTTCCATCTTAAGATAGGAGACTCTCCGAAAAGACTGAAGTTCGAGCTTCTGATCCGTGATTGTTAAAAAAAGGAGAGGGAAAATAAGTCGTATACATAATTTTTTATGCTGACGACTTATTAATTTCAGGTACGGAAGAACAAATGAATGAAATAACGAAAGAATTAAGCAGGGAATATGAGTTGAAGAACGTAGGCGAAATCAATTATTACTTGGGTACACCGTAAAAAAAACTTCTTTAGAAATTCAAAATTTCAAAAACGTTGCCCCTACAGACCCACATATACCACAAAAAAATTACAGAGATTAAAAAATATTTAGGTCTCCCGCACAAGGCCGAAAAATTATGATTTACTTCAAAAAAATGCTTTTTTTTTTTTTTCTTTTTCTCTATATTTTTTTAAAATTAAGGATATATTTTTCAAAAAGTTCAAGTGAAAAAATGGAGACAATGAAGTATAGAATTAGTGTCAAAAAAGTTGCTCTCTGCAACAATATTTAAGTCTCTCACACAGCTTTTTAATAATTTTTACTGTTATCATTTTGTAAATTTTGATTAGTTTCTCAATAAAACTCTTGTTTTTCCGCACTATGTAAAACTACAGAAATAGATTTGTTAAATTGCGTAAAAATGAACACTTGAGACTTCTGCCTACCAGTTTAAAAGTTGAAAACAGATGCATAAATAAACGCTTGAGATCTGTGACTACTATAAGTTTAAAAATTGTCAAAAAGTTTGCGCATAACTTAACTTTAGCTCTAGCGAGCAGCCTGCTAGCCCTCAACGGGCAGCCATCCTGACTCCGGAGTCAGAGTAGCGTGGGCTCAACTGAACTCACCTTCGACTCTGTGTACCAGAAACAGTTTAATTGCACTCCCAGATAGCGCCACTATTGTGGCACATTATCCGTTTCAATCAATTTACAGAACATTCTCTTTATTATTCTCTGTAATTTCTTTTTTTAAGACATCGTAGTTTCTTGTTTTTAGGTCTAATTTTTACGTCAGACTCCGGACAAATGATTTCTAGGAGCTTCTTATGCATTTTTCGGGCAAATTTTGTTTTTACAGTGTAAGATGATTATCATATTTATAACAGAGCCACCCGTCGTTACTGCGATAACTATTCCGGAGCTCTGGAATTGACTCTAAAAAGACTCATGCTATTAATACGAAGAACTTTATTTGATTAGTTTTCAAGTATTTTTCCTGCATTCTGGCAGAAATTTACAATGAAAATAAAATCTTAATTCAAGAAGGTAAATCCGAAAACAGCTATTTTTACCATAAATTCAGGACATTTCACCGCACAACATTGTGTCACAATAAAATTGATGTCTTGGAAAAATTTTCCTCCTGACGACGCAAAATATATTTAAATGACACATGACGCTGAAAGTTATGCATGAATAAACATTGGTGTAAAAAACTGAGACTGTGAGATGCCATTCGGAGAGTCACCACTTTTTGAGATTGGTTCAAAGCAAATATTATGAATTTCATTTGCCACTGCTCACGTATGATAATTATTTTTTATTTAACTATTCTCGAAACTTCACTCAACTTTCATCAATTGTGCAACGATGAAGACTTTTAAATATGTAAGTAGTAATTGAGAAAATACCTAAAGCGAAACACTGAAAAAGAATTAACACTCTTACTGGAGTAGCCTTTCATTACAATGGTCTTTAATTATTTTTCAATTGAATAAAAATATTCCTTCGTATTACTTTCGTGTTTTGTGTAATAAGCGTGAGTTTCTAGGAGTGGGGCCTGAGGGTTTCTAATTTTGAAAATTTAGAACGACTTGATTAATTTTACGATTCTTTCGCGCAAATTTTTTGAAAATATTTCAGTGAAATCTTGAGGAGATATACCAAAAGTCCAACTCCTTTAAGCCAGGTTTTGTTTGCTAGGTACAATTGCACTTGAAGATCAGTCTATAGATTAATAACTGTATGAAATGATGGGGGGCGGGGAATCTCTTGGCCAGTCACGTATCTTGAGGGAGGAGGGCACTGGGAAACAAGCGGGACATAAATTACTCCCCTTTTCTTCTAAACTACGTGATTGTTGTTTTAATTCTTCTTTTTCTTCTTCTTCTTCTTATTATTATTATTAATATTATTTATCATCATCATTATCACTATTATTTTTATTACCATTGTATTGTTACTATTGAGAGAACTTTCAATACTAAATGTAGAACATCCCTGCGTATAATGGTAAAAGGTACATGTATTGTTACATAATATCTAATAAAAGGAAATTATATTTTTGTTGTTAAGTTGCTTTATAGATAACGAATAGTTTTAAAAAAATGACAGTACCAAAAATTCAAATTACCTAATTTTCAAACAAATAAATCATTTTTACTACTTTTCAAAAAAGCAATAAAATCACATTTTATTTCACTTAAATAAGATTCTTAAGAAGTTTATTATCATTGATTTACTTTTCAATTTAATTTAATTTAGCTTACCCTTTTACTTATTATTATTATTATTATTAATTAATTTAATTTTATTCATTAATTTTTTTTCATTTTATTTTATCTTATTAATTTATTTACTTAATTTTCTGAGTTTTGTAATAGGGCACTATCATTTGCTCATTTTCACGATAAGAACTACCTCAATACCCTCCCATGTCCCGTAGTAGAGCCTTATACCATTGACCGCATTCTTTTCAGTAACATAAATATTATATTTGATTACATTTAATAAATAAATAAATGCGTCAACTGATGTGGATGTGTAGCTATTAATAAAACTTTTAACTTATAAACCCGTATATTAATATATAGACCTTACATTGAGTCATATGTACGATATCACATGTAATAAGTAAACTGTGAATAAACTGAAATGAAATGTATCTAATATGAAAATACTAGATGTGTATAAAATGTATGAATGTTATGATGCTTTACAGTATGATATTCTCTTCTGAAATGCATTATTTACACATTCGGTGCAGTAACGACCAAGTTCAAAAATGGATAATTTCAAAGTGTTCCTCGGTTTGTAGACCAGCAGTAGATTAATATTTTCGTTTTAGAATTCATCACCTTCAGGTAGAGCAAGTAATTTAATTTAATTTTTCCTAATAATTATAAACCGACAAGTAGAGCATTGGTAGATAATATTTCCATTTTCCTAATTATTAACCGGCAAGTACAGCATTGGTCAACGTTTTTTCAATTAAAAACAAAAATGACAATTTTTTAGTTGCGTTCTTTCGTAACAGAAGAAGAATAACGTACGAAAGCAAAATAAATTGAAATGAAACCTGAAAATCATATTTGATGTTTCCCACAAATAAAGTCATTTACTTTAAAACATCTTATTCTATAAGGGATCATTAGAAGAAAAATAATAAAACAAAATAAAAACAATTAATTACTTAAGATTTTAGTTTTATGTACCTAAGACGACCGACCACTGCGCTGGAGGCCTCCACTCGGGATACTGTTTTGGAAAATTTTCTTCGGACCACTCCGTGTGTAGTACCATACGGTACATAACCAAAACATCAGGAGGACACCGGCAGACAACGCAAGGACCGATGACTGCTAGACACAATATTAACAGCCACATGATTGCTAAGTGAAGAGACGAAATAAACCGGAGTTCACTTCCCGCCGGATCTTTTTATTTCTTTATAGAGAAAGAAGCCGTACGCTCATCATTCTCTCACGCGCCACCTATGAAGTAGAAAGCGAAAAAAGCAAATCTAAAACTGTCAAGTGTGAATGTACAAGAAGTGACGTATCTACAAGTTGCACAATATCTCACTAAGACAAGGGCTGTCAGCTGACAGTAATGGACTTGATGAGCAGCTATAACGAAAGAAAACTTTTGGAAAAAGAGAAATTTGAAAGATTGTAGAAAACTCTTGAATCCATGAGTATCAACCCTCGGTAGTTTACGGATTATGGGTAGGAGGGTGTTACCGCTGTGATTATATATATAAATATATACATGTACATATCTATATATATGCATATACGGTTACCGCTAAAGTACAGAAATCGGTCAATCTGCAAATTAGCTAGATTGCACCTAATTTGGGTGATCCGTAAAAGTGGAAAATTGATACATTTCTCAAATTACTTAGGTAATCTGCGAATAGCCTAGTAATCTACACATTGCCTACTACGCACTCGTTAAAGTGAAAATAAGATATTTATTGGAACAACAGTTAAGTGCTATTTATATTTTTTTCGATACCTAAAGAATCAAGTTAATACAATCGAATAATCAACACATTAGTTGATAGTATCAATGATCAATTACTTTCCTTTTGTCATTAAAACACTATTATACTTTGAATCTTCGCTAAAGAGGTTTTCCGAAGAAGCTTTTCATCATTTTACTCTCAATTTTCCTGCTTCGAAAGAAGAGAACAAATTTTTGAATTTTAACAATACCGAAGCCGCAAATTTGCATATTACCTAATTAAAATGCGAAAAACTCTTGATTCCACAGTTTAACGGAGAAAACCAATTGATCTGCTGATTAACAACTTTCGAGCTTTAACAATAACATAACGCTGGTTCAAAATTAAAACGACACTTCTGCAAAAATCGATTTTTTTTTTTACGATTTAATATTACGAAGTAGATTCATAGTAAAAATGATAAAAAAACTATTTAACGTAAACAAAAACTAAATGGGCTTTGATTCCACTGAGATAACCTTTTATTTTTTGCTAAAAAAACTTTAAAAACGCTTTCCTGAAAAGTAGTGTGATTTGCAGAAGTGTCGTTTTAATTTTGAATCAGCGATATATATATATATATATATATATGTATATATAAAATAGATATGAATAATTAGTTATCAAATATTGATGACTCCAAGTGGCGAGGCCAAGAGTTAAATGAGCACAATGCGTTGTATAAAATTATTATATAGAATTTGTCTTATTTTTTAAGAACTAAGAGAATAAAAATTCAAAAATTACTTCTGAAAATGAACCTTGTTTCGAGCCTAGATTAAGGTGGTTTTTCACTTACTACTCTCATTTTTAGAAATACCCTTATTTTTCAAACATTAACAACTATATTACGGCACAAAGAATTTGCCAAAGAAAGTAGTTTTTCGTGATAAGCGTGAAAACCTAAAAATCAAGCGAGCTAATCAGTTCTTTAAAATATTCTCTCAACATGCCGTCATTTATCAATTACTACTCCTGTTTCAATGTCCTTCATGTTTTCTTCTGACAATTTATATCTTTAATGCACAATGTTTTTTCACTCTTTTTAGTTACATATGAGAACAATGTTTAATTTTCTTGAATTTACTTTTTTTTTTTACATGCCACAACTTCTTTTTAATTTTAACTATTTTTTTTTCTCTTGTTTTTAAGCAAATGCTTTCAACTAAAATAGTTTTATATTACATATAAAACTATGCCAATGTCCAATAAAGATGCACGCACTTTTCCCCTTTCGTCACTATCGCGAAACTGAAGTAACGATACCATTTCAAAGTTTGCAAGATTTGAAAATCGTAAAAATTTAGAGCTATAAATTCTATAACTAATATGTAAAAGCAGTGTAAAACAAAACGTATAAGAAACAAATTATAAAACAGTTGAACTGCAGGCGGAATACGGATTTTTCCATTAAAGAAAATTCAGTAAGCTCCCCTATCCCCTTAAACCCTCGACCCCTCCTCTCTGCCCTTATCATCATTCAAAAACTACGGTTAAAATAATGTACACCAAATAAAAGTGTTCTTCATATTCTCTCTCTCTATTACCTATTTCATTCAAAGCATACATCAATGTAGCACAAATGTAAGGTCTCACACATTAAAAAATTCCTCATTGCTACTTATAAAAGGAGTTGACAGGGTGGCGTAGTGGTAAGGCGCAGGCCTCGCATGCCCAAGATCGCAGGCTCAAACCTGGCCCAAATCGGTGGATTTTCAAGATGCAGAAAATTGTTTGCGCCCATATCGTATGATTATGCAGCATGTTAAAGATCCCTTGAGCATCCGTTTGGCATGGATACTCTCGGCTAAATTAAATTCCTAGTGCCCTTTGCATCAACGAGAGCTCAGGTGTTGCCATCTAGGGGAACTGAGCGTCAAAAAAAAATTGCGGCAATGGTACCACACTCATTGTGGTGACGCTGAAAGAGTTGGTACCAATCTCTGGGGACACACTAGGTCTGCAATGGTGTTGAGGATCAATACTTCAGCCCCCCATTAGAAAGAAAAAAAAACTTCTAAGATAAAGTAGCAATGGTTAATTAATTACTTTTTCCTAAAATCTTCCACAGAATAAATAGCATCTGCCATCTGTTGAAGATATTATTAAATAATCATTCAATTTAAGCTTCGTACCTTTTTTTACATTAAAGCATCTGGAAACAAACAAAAAAATATCTCTAGATACATGTTACATTTTTTCAGTTAACATTATGAATGTCCAAAGTTGGCCCTTTTAGCAAGAAAGCTATTTCTAGAAGGAAGTCGCAATGAGTCAAATTTCACTACTCTATCTCTGCTCTAACCTTACCTTTATCTCCAGCTTCATTTAATTCATTTAAAGCATGCCTTAACAATAATTTTCCACAAATAAAATCTTTTGGAAATAAAATATTTAACCGACTGTAATAAAAACCATCCTTTTAAATAACCTTTTTTTTAAGTTCTTTCACCCCTCCCCCTACTTTTAAAAATCTTTGTTACGAAGAATAATTTTAAGAAATAGGTATCTCAATTAAATAATGCAATGCAGTCACTTAAAACTTTGAAGTATATTTACTACGTACTAGACTAGTTTAAGTTTTTCAGTATTTTTATTTTAAAATTATTATAGGACATAGACTATGTAGAATAATTTAATAAATTAACAGCAAAAATTATCGGCGCTTTCATCGGTATGCGATTTTGACTACGCGAATTCAAGAAAAATGCTTTTGTTGCAAAGATTCTGCAAAACAGTCAAAAATACTTTCAAAGAATAAAAAAAACTTGTGTTAAAATAAAATTGCATTATAGTACAATACAAACTAATGTGAGCAACGCGTAATACATATAGATTTAGCACCTGAATTAATTGTACAATTAACGAATGAACCAATTATTAATATGTAATTTTCTGTTTTGATCGATTCATTTATTCTTTCACGAGTATAGTAACAACTGCCAGCAAAATTTCGTAATTCATACTTGCTTTTCAAGTAAATATAATCGAACGTGATACACTTTCAAAAGATTGCTGGTGAATGAGCTCCTAATTGTATGTCTTTAAAAACTTTCTCGTGTACCCATTTCAACCATTTCTTCCTAATATTTAAAAACTTTAAGACAAAAGTAATAAAAAAAATTTTTTTGTTACTTCAAGAATTAAGGATACATAAGGTACAGTTCATTTTAAATAAAAATCCGTGTTTAAAGTAGAAAAAAGTATAAAATTAAATGAATATAATCAAAGATTTTAAACGGATGTTTTGACATTTAAGGTTCATTCTCTCTCGCAAATTCACACACACGCACACATTATACTAATAAATATTAATTTGTTAAAAGAACCACGCAGAATTGATTGTGCACACAAATATTTATTTTGATATGAAATATAGAAATGCGATATAATATTCCTTTTCCTCTGATGACTGCTTACAGTCGACAAGTTTTAAAAATTCACAAGACTTTGTTATTTTGGTATTCTCTCATTATTTCTTCACCATTTTATAAATTTTCTTTACATGTAATCTGACATCTCTGTGCAGCTTCTCCAAGAGATCTACAAATGCTATGCTAAATAACATTACATCTGAATTTTTAAAAATTTCTAATGGGCAGCTGTTGGCTTCTGCCAATGTAGACCTAGTACGTTCCTCAAAGGTTGGTACCATCTTTTTCAGTGGCACCACAATAAGAGTGGTACCATCACCGCATGAGAATTTCGACGTCCAGTTTCTTCACCTGAAAGGGTGAGCACGCGGACTCTTATTGCGAAACTGCACTAGGAATTTAATTTATCAGAGAGTATCCACGCCAAATGTCTACTCAAGGGATCTTTTTCATGCCGCATAATCATATCTGGAAATTTTAGGGATATTTTCGGCCAATACGAGGGTTGATGTTCTCGGGATCATTACCCGGTTGAAATGCAAGTTTTGATGCCAGAGATAATTGACACTTAGAATAAAGAAGGTGTAAGTGATAATGTTGGAAATCTGAAAATAACTAGTGCAAATGATATGAGAAACACCGATTTGATTCGTGGCAATGAATATTAGCGGCAGCCTTAAGAACACATTTTACACAAAGTCTTTCCTTTATATCACTTACACTCCTTTGCATCTCACTGCGCCTATTCAATAGCAAGAGACAACAAACAATTTCACTCATAATTTCAATAAGTTTGAAATTCCTGATGCTGCTGTAAACATCCGAACCATATCTAACTCTTCACAAATAAATTTCTATAGATAGAACTGTCTTTCTTGAATTTCTTATGAACTTTGCTTGTTCCACAGTACCATCAAAACCAAAAGTACCAAAAATATTAAATCAACTTTTGTTCCAGAATAGAATTTCATTCTCGAGCTTTGCAAGTCGTGGCAGAGTTACATTTGTGAGTTTTATAAATAAGTTAATTACTTAGAATATTAAATATGCGTCAGTATGATTTGTTGGTAAACATATTTTTAGTTTTAAAAGATTAGTATTACCTCATTTTCCCAGAATTACACAGTGTGTCAAAGAACTTTTAACACTGGGTTAATGAAATGAAATAAAAATTAGTAGCTATATATTTTTTAAGGACTTTTATACAAAATAAGGTTTTTCGACTTCAATACATTTGTTGCAGAGGTTTAACAACGATTCGAATGCCTGTTCCATCTCACATTGTGGGAATGCCTCCAAAGTTCGCGTCGAAGCTGTTTGTACACAGTGTGTCAAAGACTTTTTAGGACTACAGCTGGAACTAAGCTTACAATGGCGCCATCTACGTTATCGAACATTCGTGAAACTCCCTAACTATCAGCTGATCCGCTGCCAAAATCTCAGTTCATTTGTTTACTATATTTTTCAACTTTGATGACATTGACACTATACAAACAGCTTCGACGAGAGCTTTGAAGTCTGTCCCACAATGTGAACTGGAACAGGCATTCAAATCGTTGTTGAACCGCTGACTTTAAAAAATATAATTACTAGTTTTTACTTTATTTTATAAACTTAGTCATCCGAATTCTTTGACTCATTATGTATACCTTCTACGTATAGTTACTCCACCATGTGCGCACCACTTATCACGATACTGGCGCAAATGAAAATTCGTAAATTTGAAAATTTGTTTTGCAACTTTTGAAAAATACTCGAGAATGTATGCAATAAACATTTTATTCAAAAAGAAAGTATGATTTGATCAATCTATTTTGATGATCATCTATATAGAATTTGTATTAAATATAATTTCTTTGTACTATTTCAGTAGTTGTTTTTTTAAATAATTACTTAATGTTTGTGAGGGTGGGACATTTCAAGCATTTTTAGTTATTTGTTTCTAACTATTCCAAAACTTCAATGAAGTGTTTCTTAAGCTTTATTAACCGTGGATATTTTTTGGGAATTAAATTTTGGAAATTTCGGGAATTTTCAAAGTTGGGATTAAAAAAATTTACTTTTGAGTTTAATCTTTTACCTTAATGGATTCAATTTTAATGTTCTTAATGTCGTGAATGCAAATATACCGAAACTTATATATAATATAGAAGCTGAGTGAATTTCATAAATAACAATTTTTTATATGGTTTGTAATTACATATTTTAATAATTACTTTTATACTTAATATTTGCTTTTACGTTATTAATATGAATATTTACTCTCTTGCTAAACTTAAAGCATACAATTCATAAAAATATCTGATGCTATAAGTAAAGAATTAATTTATTTTCCGACATCAACGACAAATTTGAGTTATTTCTTTAACACACAACATTGCTTCAAGTATACTTTCGGCTTTTTTTCAACTTTGCTTAAGTACCTTGCTATTGAGAACATAGAAAGATATTTAAGTAAATGCAAGAATTTTAATAAATGATAGAATCTAGAGAAATCATATGACTCATGTATTAAGTCTACTATTAACCTTCAAAGTGTTTATTCACTTTCTTTATTCAAAATTTAAAATGTTCCCCTAAGTTCCGGGTTTATTCCCCAAAATTCCCGTCTCTCAAAATCCGTGAGTCTTTTGCATCTGTAATTGTGAGACTTTTTTTAGTTGGAACTGATAAGTAAGAGCGCAAGAATGAAGGTAATGATCTGGAGTACTTCTAGATCCACAAGCAAAATTGAGAGTTGATACCTCATGTAAGACCTGTGAATATTTGAAGGAGGTGTTTCTTTCGCAACGCTAATATTTTTAGATAGTAGATGTGTGGCAAAAAGTTAAATTTTTGCTGATGACAATACGAAAGTATTTAATTTTGCCTGAACGTTTGATGAAGAAATCTCTACATTTTAGATTTTATCACCAATTTCCTTGGTTTATTAAATACTAGCTATTCCCACGACTTCGTTCGCGTGGAAATTTTGATGTGTATGTGGGAGAACTGATGGCCTGATCAAAATGTGATCCATGAAGGCAAATTTTATAAAAGGCGTCCGTCTGGAGCTACATTTCTGGACGGCAGAAGTTCTAAACCAAATTAAACGGCGTTGAGGTGACGATGGTTTAAAAACCGAAACATTATGGCGCTATACAACTTTTTTTTTTGAGTGAGCGATCAAACGCCCCCTTGCGGTAGCTGATTTCTAGTCGGTAAATATTTTGTCAATTCTGGCTGGAAAGCACAGCACTAGGACGCAATTATACTACGGTCGTTTTCTAAGAATAAAGAACAATAACAACTTACACAAGTTATAACAAATCTAAGAACAATGTACTTAAATTTATAAGCACACTATAACTAACCGAACTACAATTTAGTTACAAAAGCAACAACTAATTTAAAAACAGTTTATTTACCATATGTACCTGAATTAAAACAAGACAGCAAACGAATAAATCAAAATCAAGTCCGTATTTATCGATCGAGATTGATAACTTTAAAGACAAGAGATAAGTTAAATTTGCTTGGAAGGTCATTCTTCACAAGAAAATCTTGATAGCGCCATTTATAAAACTTAATACCCACCGTAAAGCGCCACCTAGTGGCAAATCGTAAGAACCAAATTATTTCTGCCTAACCACACGGGAACCGTAAATTTTCCGGTATAAAAAGTAGCCTATGTGATATTCCAAGCTCTAATCTATCTTAGTGCCAAATTTCATCCGGATCCGTTCAGCCGTTGTGGCGTGATTGAGTAACAAACGAACATCCAAACTTTCGCATGTATAATAGCATTAAGACACGCGTTTTGCAATCTGAAGCCTCCAGTTGATGCTTTGTTAAACATAAATGAAGTTTCCAGCGATTCTCTAGCTGAATTTGGCAATTGTGCTGTAGTTGACCCACGTATGATGAACACTAAGTCATTTGCAAAAGCCTTAATAAAAGTGTGGTCCAGTCATGGTTTTTAAAGGAATGTTGCAATTATTTGGTTCTACAACCGTGCATCACTGCAGAAGGTCTGCGGAAACAAAACAAAACAAAAAAACGTTTTAATTTGGACTAGTAGGTTTATTTTTCTATTGTCGAGGAAGCTCCTATAAAAATTAAGGATTCTCTTTTCGCATCTAGTAGGAGACAGAAAACCGCATATATCTTGCCATTGCAAATTTTAAAAAGTTTATTCGATATCAATATATCCATTGGTCTATTTATATTGAAAGAGTTTAGTGCATGATCAGCTGAAATTCTAGACGTAAATTCAAACTGAAGGGGATGTAAAAAAAGGTTGAAAGATAAGAAGCTTTTTAGAATTTTGCAAAACATTGGAAGCAGCACTATTGGATATGAGTCAAATAATGATATGGGTGGTTTAGAAGGTTTATGAAAGAGAATGAAGACTCCTTCTTTAATATAAGTTTGGCAAAATGATTATTTTAGATTAACTTGTTAGACGTTTCTATGGATGTGCACTTGAGACCCCATCTAATGGATGTAATCTGAACTCCAGGCACATAGGTACCCACATTAATAAAGCTCTGAGCACACTTATAATAATATTTGCTCAAGATGTGCTGTTGGGAGAACTTCGAAAAAAAAATTTCCGTCCAATCCGTTTCTTCCTGGGGCTTTTTCAATAGGAATGTTTTTTATGACCAAGCCGAGTTCTTTCTTTCTTTCTTTATAACCATTTCAGGTCACATAAATATTCGAGTTTATTTGCTATTCTCAAGGATATGCCTCAAAAAGCCGAGTTTAGAGTGACTAAAATCTGTGTTTTGTACAGAAGAAGAGTATGCCGGAGGTCAATTATCAATATCAGAGAAACTATTTTTGGAGTGGAAATGATGAAGGCACTTAAAATAAAACGTTTTAGCATTATCAGTAGAAACCATATGTTCGTTAAGTATGGATAATCTTAGAGAATGTAATTTTGTACGACTTGGCATAAGTGGAATCAGAAACTATACATAACCAACTGTATGAATCTCTTTTGACTTTCCATATTTGTACAAGGCCAGTTGTCTATTATAGGGAATAAAAAAGCATTGAAAAGTGCCTCTTTTGGCATCTCTGGTATTGTCATCTTTAGGGTGCAGGAGCTTCTTGTACATTGCAAGGCTTTGAGATTTCACAGGACAAGGAAGGTTTCGGAGAAAGGGATCAAATTTTAAAAGACTGGTACTGGTATGAAAGATTTTGTTTATCGAATTTTGTGCATAAATGTTCAAGGAGACGAGGTCATAAATTAGTAGAACCTTGTTGTGATGGAATCTGCATTTTAATTTTAAGTTCCAGTTTTTCTAGATAATACTTTGATTTAAAGCAAAGAAAGCGATGGAATGTCAAAGGTGCTGAGAAACAGATTACTATGGGAGCTATGATCACTGAATAATTCCTCAGGAAAAACTTCCCAAGTAAGCAGACGACAAATTCCTAATAGGAGTAACATTATACCAGCTCACTAACTTGCTTCAGTATAAGTAAGAATTGTTTTGGGTACAATTCATGAAGCTTTTCACTCGATGGCAGTAAAACCCCCTACCGCTGGGCTACAAAGGTAATTCTGCAACCTTGACAAAACTGTGCCACTGACTCTAATCCCTGTCCAAAGAAAAAATCTTGCTGCACTTACTGACCAACAAGATAATTTCAAAATATTATACGTAGGTCTCACTAAACATAAATAGTGAAGGATTAAAATATATTTTTATGATAAAAAATATATGCATTGTTTACCTTCAGCAATTTCATGCAAGCACAAGACTCTTCAAGAAAGTTAAAGAAATGTTATGCAAATTACGATATTTACTACCAGAGACGTAGCTAGGGTTTTCAGCCCCCGGGGACAACTGAAGATTTTGCGCCACCCTCACTCCGCACCCCTGGGGGCCTAGGGTCGCCCCTGGTAGGGAATTAAAAAAACTTTTATGCTTTCTAAATGACAAATAGCTCTAAAAAGCAACCCTTTTAACTTGCATTTTTATTAGCGACCATTCACTTTGAAGGGCAAAATGGGACACTTTGTCTTCACAAAATTATTTGTTTTTCTTCTTTCTCAAGTGACTTTTCCTGGGTTCTCTGGGCGTCGGTTCTTTTATCTCTGCTGCTCAAAGAAAATGTCAATAGCCCTTCCTCTCAAAAATTGCCTTACTGCCTTTTAAGGCTATTTCGCACGCAGTCCTGTGCTACATTGGTCATTCCCGGTATGATTTGCGATGCTCCCACTTTTTTATCGAACATATTCACACCTGTTCAGTTCAAATAATTTTCTTTTCGCATTTAAAAACAAAATAAATTTACATTAATTTGGCGCCCCTTGACGCTGCTCCCGGGGACAGCTGTCCCCCCTTAGCTACACCTCTGTTTACTACCAGAAATAACTTTGTTTTTAAATTGGCATTATTTAATAAGAAAAATTAAAACATTAAAACAATCACGTGTGTCATGCTACTTCATTTTTATGCTGGTTTATTTCCCCAAGATTTACGGCAAAAAATCCTTTATTTGTATGACTACACACAGTTTTGCATAGATTTAGTTTGAGTCATAAAATATTAAGACAGGATTAATATTTTATGACCCAAACAAATCAGCTCTTACTAGCATAACTTTAGTACTGATTGATCAGTGTATACCAAGGATGGGGAACCTGTAATCAGCTTGAGTTTTTACAGACGTCTTATCATGTATTTGCAATATACAAATACCAAAGTGACGACCAGCAACAGACACAGGGCCCAGTTAGGCTGGTGCTAGTCAATTTAACACTCCCTAATGAACATCAAGAACCTTCTTAAAAGTTTTTACTCCACTGTAAGTAACAGTCGCTTCCGGTAAACTATTGCAACTGCCTACAACCCTATTGAAGTAGTAATTTTTCCTAATTTCAAGATTAGCCTGAGATTTTTAAAACTTAAAACAATGACCTCTGGTTCTACCTTCAGTGCATAACTGCAGCCCATCAACATTTCCCATTTTAATGAATTTAAACAACTGAATCATGTCCCCTCTAACTCTCCTTTGCTTGCTCCTCTCTAGACCAGCGTTTCCCAACCGGTGGTTTGCGAACCCACAGGGTTTCGCGAGGTGTCGAAAGGGGGGTTCGCAAAAATAATATTGCAATGGCGGAATATTTAATTGCCAACGTAAAAGCAAAACGAAATACGAAATTTACTTACATATTAGGACGGAGGGTAAAAATGATTTGTGTTTTAAATAAATTGTTTTTCCGAAAAAATTCAGGAAATTCACTATTTTGATTTTGATCAGAGTTTCAAACATTTTACAAATTACTGGAGTAAGGATCAGAGGTCTACAATTTCCTGCCTTAGCTTTAGACCCTTTCTTGAAGAGCAACATTATTTGCCAGCTCCCAAGAAACTGGCACAGTCCCTGAGGTATATGAAGATATGAAAATAGTTAAGACAACATCCACTAATTCCTCTGCACATTCTACTAAAACTTTAGGGTAAACATTATCAAGTCCTGGAGTCTTATTTGCTTTAATCTTTTTCAAATGAAATTGTGAAATGCAAGTGTGATATGCATTGAAAAAATCACATAGTAAGCACTTAAAAATCTTACAATACCTATACTATAAATATTAATTTCGATTACTTTTTTTGCTCATGATGAAGCAAAAAATTTTGAGATATGATGGCAGAATTGTTTTGTTTTCTGGCAGCTAGCATTAGTAAACCATACAGCTAGAACTATTGTTTTATTCAGAATAGATAAATATGTTCATTTAGTAAAATTGCAATTATGGGACCTTAACTAAAGATTTGTAAGATATAAAGTAATATTTAGTTATTTTTTACTACATGTATTTTAAAGATAGTAGAATAAATACAAAAAAGAAACTCATGAGGTCTTGCTTGTGCAGAATTTGCCTAACTGCCAAACTTAATGTAGTAATTCAGTGCAGAAAGGTTCTTAACTAATGATATTTAGTGATTAGAAAAGTTAACATGACAGTTCATTACAGGATAATGTCAATTGAAAGGCACATTAAATATGGAACATAAATAATTCAATAAAGCTGGATTGAAATACGAATATTTCAAAGGAAAATTTTTTTTTTCATAGCATTTGGCCAAGGCTGAATAGTAGGCTAGATATTTGGCTCAAGTCTTCTCATCACTAGTTTATTCCTAGCATTCTATGCATTTATACACACACACATATCTATATACATTTCTCTTCTGACCTTACTTTTTAGCATATAGTTTTAGGGTTGATATTCATTTCTGCAAGAGGCGAGTGAAAAAAAACTCTATACATATATAATACATATACAGCAAAATCTCATTACAGGAAATACCAATATATAAAAACAAATTTTTTGTCCTGTTTTCAACCCAAATAGGATAATGTATATACCATTATAACAAACATTCCATTTCAACGAAGTATTTGCCCAATCCATTGGAGTTTGTTGTAATGGGATTTTACTGTATATGTACCTTATTTCCACAATCCACAACTTTAAGGCATGAAGTCTTAGGATTATCATATGCTGCCATGTGGAGTGCATGAAGTAGCCTGGAAAGTTTACATTATGTACTTTCCCTTCAACCCCCCCCCCCCCCCCAAATCTCAGCATGAGGTCTTAGTATTTTCCTTCATTGCTGGAAGGCAATATAAACGTCTCAGAACATGCCCAAAAATAAGATAGTCTGATGAAGCTAGGAATTCATGCAAGTTCATTGGAAATCAAAAGCAGCAGATTGTAGTACTTGGAAAAGAAAAAATAAACTAGAGAAGATCTTTACACAGCAGTGGATTGATAACAATTGAAAATTATATACATTTATTTGTACTGCAAAAACATAAAAACATTAGAAAAATTTCCAAAAAAAAAATTAAAACTTTTTTATTTCATATATTTAAGTTAGTCAATTATACATTAAGAAACTTAAATGACAATACTCACATATAAAATGTATTTATAAAATTAATTTATTAATTTGTAGTGAACTTTAGCATCAAATTATGTACATGGAAGTGTAAAATGAAACCAATTCAACAAAACCTCGAGTCAAAATAATTTATACCACAACTGAATAACATAATATAAAACATATATGTATCAAAAGCTCATACTAGCGTGAAAACTTTTTTTTTTTTAATTTTTTGAAACGGTTTCAACTATCTATTTTTAAAAATAATAAGTACAATAAGTACAAGCATATTAAATAAATTAATAAAAATAAACAATGCAAAAGAAATAATATCTTTATGTAGAAAAATAATACATTAAAATGTTATAAAAAAGGAAAATAACACGTGTCAATAAATTAAAATGGAAACATGAAAGCACTTTTGTCATGAGTAAAAATAAACAAGCACAAGTCAATACTGTTAACATTGATTACATAAATAACGTATGACACAAAATCATTTCAGTTATCCCATTTTAGAAATTTTTTACAAAGCTTTGAGAAAAATTACAAATATAAAACAGAAACACATAATTTAAAAAAATATATGTAGTATGAAAAAGTTAAATGATCTGATAGAAAGTACATATTGCTGTCATTTTAAAGATGTACTAAACTTTTTTCATATATAAAATTTTAAGTACTTTATGGGATAACGGTAATAAAACTTTCATCACTTATGTTTAAAAAAAAAGCATAAGAGAGAAAGCATTTTCCAGATGTCAGCTTGAGTGCAAAGGCAAAATTTATGTGTTTTAAGTAAAAATTTACATTCTATTTATGTGCCTCATTCTATAGACAAAAAGACAAAGTGAAACATTCTAGAATGAAAATGTTACACATAGTTATTTTGTCATGTTGTTAACTATTTGTAGCTTATTTTACAGTAATACTTCTTATGTTACAGGTAAACATATACAGATAATAACTTACAATCACAGTTTGATAAAGCAAAACTTCTGAAGAAACTTATTATTCAGCTTTCTGTTAAAATGTATGCTACAAACATGTCTCAAATAAATAATTTTCAAAAGAAGCGGAGGAAGGAGTATTATTAACAAAGGTTTCATACATAATGCTTTATATCAAAAGCACCTGAACAATCTGAATCATAACTAACAAAACAGTAGATACACATATGCAGAATTATACTGCTCAACAAGTTGAGAAGACTGATAACATTTAAGGAGTATTCTTTTCCTCTTCAAATGTGTTAAGAGTAAATTGTGTGCTATCAGTCTTATCATGGAAAAAAATATTTGAAGCATATTATGATCTTCCAACTTTAGCTATGAGATCATCACATATGCTTGAGAGCTCAATATTTTCTTTGTTCTGAAATAGAAAAATGACCAATAAAAAATAATGAAATTCATTGTTCATCAAATAAGAGCTCATATTGTGTATAATATGAAATATAAGAGGGAATAAACTTTTTCAAAAAATATCCAAATTCATTAATCAAATCCAAATTTCTATTAATCCAAAATAAGTATTGATAAAAAAAAGCGGTTTTAACTGCTGAAAAGATTTTAAACTGCCATTACCAAGATTCTACTCATTCTAAGCAGTTTGAATAAATTTTACTTAAAGAAGATTTTTCTATTTTCTATTGGTGAAAGTACTTTTTAAAATCAGAATAAAATCTAAATTAAAAACACAATTTGAATTTTTGATTGGAATCTTGACAATGAAATTCCTGAAAGATAAAATTTTATGCTAAATCTTTTCCAATTGAAACAGCATGGACTTGTGTAATATTAAAAAAACACACAAGAGTTCAAATTTATATGTTAGATATACTATATTCAATCCTAATCATCATAAACCAATAGATTTCAAATTATAAATCTATAACTCATTTCTAAAAATTAAGGGATATAGTTATTTGTTTCAATTATACCTTTTGTTCAATATCTTTTTCCAAACTAGATATCTTCATTTCTGCTTTTTTCAATTGAGCTCTGAGAACAGTGACTTCAGCATCTCCAGATTTTCTAGCACTTTCAATTTCAGCATTAGCACTAACAATTTAAATAAATAAATAAATAAACAAGCAAATAAAATTTAAAAACAACTCCAGAAAACTAACATTAAAAATATCAGTCACCACAATATATTGTGCAGTTTTAAAAATTTTATGCAGTAACAAAGGGTCATATATATATATATATACATACAGTAAGCTAACTTAAAATGTTTTCAAGTTTAAGACGCTCCCTTCCGAGACATTTCCAATGTGAAATCTATCTATTAAAATGCTTTGTTGTTACGTGGTGTTTTCAGATAAGGGGGTCCTTTTCTTTTTCTTATATTGCTTCATGGAAAGATAATGCACAGAAGATGTATACTATGCCATATAAGTTCATGCCAGATAAATTGCTTGTTTTTAGAAATGAGACATGCCTTGGAGGAAAGATGTGCAAGTGTCATGTACAATGACTGCTGATTCAACGATTGTGGAGAATGAGAAAGAGGTGGATGACGAACAAGAAAACAACAAGGAACCAGCCCCAACATTCAGTTACTGCTGGCTTGAAATACTTGGGGTAACTGAAAAGTACAGTCCTCTTTGTAACATGCTGAGGAAATGTTGAGCTATGCCAACAAATTTGATAATTTTCTTGCTGCTGACCACATCCAGAATCTCAAACACACAAAGGATAAATAATACTCATATAGAATGACCATATCAAAGTTTATACTGAATATTGTGGGAAGGATATTTATTTAGTATTTATGCACTACCTAAAATATTACTATATGCTGGCATTGAGTGGTTTACTTCTTTTTCAATATGAAAAATAAATAAATAAATAAACAATATTAAATATAGTTGAGTTCGGGCTAATAACCTCCTTTCATTTTCCTTTCTTCCTCAGATTCCACTGCTGATAAGTGTCCAGTCTCATTTTTATTTTGTTCTGTCATATTTTATTTATGTATTTTTTAAACATTTACGTTGCTAACATATTACTGCTCTTATAGATTTGGTCTATAGTACTGCTCTTATAGTTTTGGTTTTTATGTTGATTATAAATATATATATAGTGAGAGAGAGAGAGAGAATTATAACCCATACCTTTGGAACAAAGATTTGGTGTTGTATAGATCATTTCACAGATTTTAAAATGAAATTCAGACTTTATCAATATCTTTCTACATTTGAATTTTAAAATATAATGAATATTCAAGTACAAATTATGAAATTTAATAATACAGTTGAACTCAGCCAATGCAAAATGCCGAAAATTCACAAAATTGTTCATATTAGCCATTATTTGTAACAACCGTGAATAAGAAAAACTGTGGGGAAAAAAGAGAAATATGTCTATATTTTTACTAATATACACATTTAAATCTAATTACTAATACATTGAGAAAAATTGAACTTACTTTTTTAAATTTAAAAATTTTAGAAAAAATCCTTATGGTACTAGTTTTTTAGGCCCACTAAATTTTACCCTAAGCATATCTCGGCATAAAATGCGTAGTGCAATTTGCACATTGTCATTTCTATAGTGCTTATTGATAGTGGTTTTCTTTTTATGCTCGCCATCATTAGTTTTTAAAGGATTAAGAAAAGAAACATTGGAGTTTAGAGAAATGTAGGGTTGTCGCAAAAGATAAGAATTTTTTTGTGCATGAACCAGAAAAAGCTAATGAATAACTGATTTACCAAATTAAAAAATGTGTTTCTAGCAAATGGGTGTGAGTATTTTTATTGAGCGAACCTATTTTAGCGGCACCTGCTTAAAAACCCTTTTGAAGAAGGAGGATATCCTTAGAACAGATAGAAATTAACAATGGAAGGAAGGTGATTTTATCCCCAAGCAGTGCAACTGACCTGTCCAAAAGTTAACAGGTGCATGAGCTTTATTCTCCACACTGATAGAAAGATTAATATATGAATCACAATACTTGGTGACTTTTGACAATGACACAAAATGGTTAATAAGTTCTAAAAAAAATACAGCATCGAATTGGAAAACTTTTCCATGAAAAGGTCAGAACTTTTATTTTAATCTTCGTAATATGCATGAGATATTTAGTGGAATTAAATAGTAAACCAAACTTAACAAATGAAATGTTCGTATTAGCCGTGATTTCATATTAACTGTGGTTGTATTAAGAGAGTTCACCTGTATTTATTATCATTCAGAAATAAACATACCAACACAGTCAAATACAATTTCATCAACCCATGCTTTTGCTTGATTTGTGGTTTTCTAGTAGCATTTACAGAGGCAATCTAGTACCACAATTTTTCTGTATAAACTATTTTATATTTAAAAGCTTTGAGTTGAGAAAAATGAAAAACCAATTAAAAACTTATTTTCCTATAGAATTCTGTTATTTCTGCAATGCAGATTATAGCGGCTTCTTAACTGCACACCTTATGGCTTACTTCTGAAAAGCTGTGCAGTTTATGGAAAATTGTATTTCAGAGGTTGGTAGTTTATATGGCTTCTCCTGGACACACACACACACACATATATATATGTATATATATATAGCATATGCCTGAAACATTAAGCAATAATAAAGCCTACATCTCAGTTTCATTCTTTGAAAGATAAATTGTGACATAAGTATATTAAATTCTGCTTAAATTAGACAGATATATAAGTTTAAAGTTTTATTGAGGCCCAGTGGCTGAGTGGCAGCCTTCCGTGATGCCAAAGGTCCAGCGTTTGATTCCCAGGCTAGGCAGGGTAGACTTAGCCTTTCATCCCTTCAGTGGGGTCAATAAAATGAGGACCAAGCATGTTTGAGAACTACACACTGGGGGTTCTGTGTTAAGCCAACCACATGACTAGATCATCTTCTTCTGCATGCCAGGGCCCTTGGTCTTGAAAACTGGGATGGGCACAGTAGGCCCATGAGTATTGCCCCCAATGGGCTCCACGCCATCAAGTTTTTTTTTAAAGTCCTATTATCATCCAAAAAATGTTTAAAACTTAACTCCTTACATCTTTTTTCTTTTCAACTACAAAACTACAATTACTTTCTGAAGCTACATCAACATTAATCTGTGTAAAGTTAAGAATATTTTGTAAATTTAAGGAGTTGTAAGCATCTCAGTAATTGTTTTGTAATTGAGGAGTTGGTACAAACACCATAAATATAGGTTGAAAATTAAGCTCCAAAAGATTCCAATAAAATACCCTTTAACACGTTGAGGACGGCAGATTTTTGCTACCTGTAAAAATAAGCTTTTTAATTTTTCAGTAAAAAAGTTATTTTTAACCACATGAAATTTTTTCATCTAAAAAAACTGTGTTATAAGACAATAGCTGATATAAGCCACCAGTGGTACATAGCGCCAGATAAACTCTTCACGTGTGAGCCACCAGTGGTACATGCTGTCCTTCAATGTGTTAAAACAAATGCTGCTTCATTTTAAATATTTTTCTTCTTCTTCATTCTATAATCCATTAATATAAACACAACAGAAAGATTTTCCTTATTTTTCCAATAAACTAAAAATTTACCAAATTGTAAATGCAGATAAAGCTGTTTTTTAAGTTTCTTAATAACATAAATTTTTATTTTACTTCAAGTACACTTTCTAAGTAAATACCCACATCTCTAAAATTTGACAAAAAAATATTTTCAAAATCATGCCATAATTTCTATTGTAAGTTGAAATATGTTTCACAAAATCAATTGTTATTTGCTAAAATATTTTCATGAGCAAAATACAATAACAACAATTTTTTTATTTAGAATATAACTTTGATATAACATTAATTTTTTCAACAAATCAAATGATCAGTGATCAAGCACACATACCTGTCTAACTTATCTTGAATTCGAGATCTCAGCATTTCATACATTTGCTCTTGCTGTTTTAATTTGACTTGAAGCTCAACAATCTGCTGTTTGATACGTTCTTCATTCTATAAAGTAAAATTATAGAAATTCAAAATGTTTTTTAAGGAATGTAATTTACATAAAAGCAAATACTAAGTCACCTTTGCCAACTTGGAATGGTTACATGAATTCTTGAGGAAATGCTTAAACTTCTTAGTTAAAAAAACTGAACTATAAGATTCTTTCACAAAAATATGTTTCATCAAAGTTCTCAGATTATTTTATTAAAGGGTGGAAGATAGCTTCTTTCCAATTAATTTAGGCGCAGTAATTTCATCACTTGAATCTCAAACATTAGGTTAATTACCATACATGCTGATGGAAAAGATGCACGTATAACTTCAAACTACAGTTGGGCATATTCACTGTCTAATGCACTCCCAACTTAATAAAAGACTCAATGTAACTTGAAAATTAAATTTAAAAGATTCATAAAAACTGTTGTGTGTTTGACAATCTAGAGGGGAACAAAAGATCATTGCTTATTCATAGACTAGAATAACAGTGAAAGTGAAGATGAAGTAGAGTTTAATGATTTGCATGAATATATAATAAAAGACAAATTCTTTCCATGCATTTTCAAATGGAATCATTATTCTTTAAATGCAAAAACTTTGCACATTGACAACATAATTTTTCTTCTGAAAAAAAAAGTGCAAAAAATATTCAGATACAAAAATTATGTTTAAATCCCCCCACAAAAACTGGAGTTCCAAATGAGTTCCTTCTTTTATATTTGGTTGTATAATTCATATTATTTATTTATAAGTGATTTTGTAACTGATTAAGCTGTGATAATTTTTGTATCTGAACATTTTTAGCATTTCTTTTTCAGAAGAAAAAAATATGTTTTCAATGTTGCTAAGCATTGGTGTATTGTATGATCATTTATTTATATGACTTCACCTTCGACATCAAGAAAGCAGTGAAAAGCATGAACTCATTTTTAAAAAAAAAAAAAAAAAAAAAAAAAAAAAAAAAAAAAGTTGCACACAAAACTGGAGGTTTAAAATAAGTTCCTTTTTTAATATTTGGTTATATAATTCATAATATTTATTTATAACTGATTAAGCCGAAATGAAAACTTTTCGAATTCACACTTTTCATTGCTTTCTTAATGTGAAAGGTGAAGTCATATAAATAATGATACAATACACTAATGCTTAGTAGATTTTACCATTTGATGAAGTTAGTGGACACAATCCAGCTTGGTACACCAAATTTTATTATTAATTACATAATGTTTATTTATTAAGTCAAGCTCTTTTGTTGAAATGCACACAGAAAAATAATAACCAAGCAATTAATCTGTTTTAAAAATGTGAACTTTATCCCAGCTCTTGAAAAAACATAGCTGACCCTCATAACAGCACCCTTAATACAATGATCATTCCATCCACAAACAATGATGAAAAATCAAAAAGTCATCACTTTTACTCATTTTTTAAAAACGTTTATTACAACAGCTCAAAGAAAAATGCAATACAACACAAGATTTGCTTCTAATTTTCTACTCTCTATCTTCTCAATGTCAAATAAGTATATTTAACCCTTTTATATCTAACTACATATGTTGTGTGTAACTCCTTTTATTGATTCCTCACACTTTTCACAAAATATGAATGAAATATATTTTATATGCCTTACAAAACTGTCAGTAAAGAGAAAATTATCATAGTAGATAATTGAAGATAATTATATCATTAAAAAGGTTATTTTAATAAAAAGTGCATTAAAAATAAATATATATTGTTCTATTAACGAATGTTACTGATTCCTCACCCTTAAAATTCATCAATAGATATGTTAAATTAAAGATGCACAATGTTTATCGTTTAAAACTACCTGTTTATATCCTTCTAGTACTGATTTACAATTTTCATATCGCCTATGTAAATCAGCAAATGCAGTTTCTACATTTTGAAGATCTTCTAAAGCCTATCAATTGAAAAAGAAAGTTTAGAAACCAGCAATAAAAGTGTTAATTTTACGTAAATTCATAATGTAATACATGCCTGATCACGCTCTTTTATTAATTTCTGGTTGTTGCTAGTCATTTCAACACGTTCTTGCTCTTTTGCAGTGAGCCATAATGTAAAGATATTCAGTAGCTCCTCCAAAATTCCTCTGTACAAAAATATTTATTGTAAAAAGAAAACACTTTCTGCATCAATAAAAATTTGCCAATTTTTTCATCTGTAGAGAATTCTTACCTTGATGCTCTGTGTCCTTTAGTCATAGCAACAACTTGATTTTTTAGAGCTTGCTTTTCTCTTTCCAAGAGTTTGACTTGATCGCAGCGTTCTTTGTCACGCTTTAATTGCTTTTCATGAAACAGAAGCTCTTGCATTTTCAAAGCTTTACTGAACTCTTCTTCAGTAAATAATTTATGCTCCTATAACAAATAGTTTAATGCAGAAAAAATAAAACAAAATTGCAAAGTAATGAAAAAAAGTAATTCCTGCACAAGTATTTGTTGGTTTACTGCATTAAAATAAAATTACAGGCAACATTGCAATGTATTTTTATATTTTCTGCATTAGAAAACAAATGTTTTAAAAAGAAAAACACGTTAAAACAGAAAGGGGAAAAAATGAAACACAACCAAATATTATGCACAATTGTTTATGTATCAAAATAATCAAAGAAACAAATGAGAAATCAGAAGTTACTTTTAAAAATATATAAAATTCATTTTTAGAAAGAGTAGCAAAATAATTTATAAAAATCACAATTATTTATTTAAAACACACGCAACTTCATAGAGGTTTGATTACAGAGCAACCTAAAACATTAATAATATAACATGTGTGAGCAAAAATGTACAAATATTTAAAAATATTCTCTCACACATTGTTTTTCACAAGAAAAAAAGGGGGGAGGGGGAGTAACAGGTACAATGAAACATCTCTTGGTTGTCACCTCTGAAAAACTAAACTCTACACTATGTAAATACATGGACACTTTAGCTTGGTCCCAGCCAATTACTAATAATCTTTTAGACAAAGACTTTACTAATGACCACTAAAATCTGTAAACATTGGTAAATAGTCCTCGGGGGAAAAAATGACCAACCAAGGAATGGGGACATTGATAAAAGAAAACCCACACAAGAAATTTAAAAGCAATGTTTTATTGTATTTCCAGCAGATTCTCAGTAGTAATTCTTTTAAGGGTTTTCTACAACTAATTGGAAGTAAAAAGCTATCCAAATGGTCAAAGGAGACTTATTATTTTATGATATCAAAACTAAAGAGGAATTTTTGCAGCTTCCATGCATATTTTTATGACAGTTTTAAGTCATGGTATAATTTGAAAAGTTATATGCTGGGTGGTGGGTTGCTGTATTGCATTCTATAGCTTACTATGATAAAAACTAAACTCAGCTTGTGAGGGCACCTGCTTTCAAGACCAAGGGAATTGGGGTGCAAAAGCAGATGTTCCCTCAGGTAGTTGGCCTGACGCAGAACCCCCAGTGCTTAGTTCCCAAGCATGCTTGCTACTCATTTTATTGACCCACTGAAAGGGTGAAGGACTTACTATAATTTATGACAAAGAAAGAAAGAAAATTTTTCCAGTAATATTTTTGTGTTTTTATGTTGAAAGATAAATGAAACAGGTAATATAAATAGTAAAGAAAAATTACAATTACATTTCATTTTAAGTGACCACAGCTGGGAATTTTCGTTTCTAAAGAGATATAAATCTGATTTTCAATCTGAAGCTTCTTTTGCATGCATTATGAGAAATTGGATGAAATACAAAATATTAATGGATCAATTTTGCAAATTTTCAGTGCAACTTTTACATCATAAAAGATTAAGTTAATAACTTTATCTTTCTAAACTGTCGAAAAGGTAACATAACAAGTAAGGAATAGCAGATAGTCTTTTGCCTGTCTAAATTGTCAGAAAATTGCTATAAACTAAAACGGAAGATCCCCCAGTGCTTAGTTCCCAAGCATGCTTGCTTCTCATTTTATTGACCCTCTGAAAGGGTGAAGGACTTACTATAACTAATGACAAAGAAAGAAAGAAAATTTTTCCAGTAATATTTTTTTGTTTTATAGACCCATATTCCTCATTTCCTTAATACATAATTCCTATTTCAGAATTCTTTAAAGTGTTCTTTTTGTTAATCAAGTGTTTATGGAGTCATGTCCATAATATGCTGAATTTTCCAGAAATTCATGGAACTAGACCATAAATTAAAAAAAAAAAAAAAAAAAAGCTCATTGTGCTGTTTTTGAAATCAGACAAACAGTTTCAGTTCAACAAAAAAAAAAAAAAACCCAGATTAAAACTGAGTTGAGTAATAGAAATAAAATTTCACGTTAACTTAAAGCACAATTTGTGCTTTAAGTTAACGTGAAATTTTATTTCTATTACTTTGCACAATGTTAAATTATTACTATGAGTTGAGTAAGTCTAAAAGTGTTTCTGCATAAAAAATTATTAAAGTTTCTGCAATGCAATTGTATATACATAAAAAAATAATGAATAAACACACTACTAACACAAAAGGCACTGAAAAATGAACTTACTTGGACACAATGGGAGCCTTGATGACTAGTACTGTTTTTCTCCATCTGTACAAAAACCCACAATAAAAAATTCATTTCTGAATTATATAATAATGAATATGTTTTAAAGCAGTGGTTCCCAATATGTTTTAGCCCATCGCTTCCATCTAGAGGTTGGCTGACATAGGGGAGACTGGGGTAAAATGGACCACTTTTGACAATTTTGAGTGCTTACACTCAAAATTATGCTTCTTTAAGCCAGAAAATATTCAAGGACCTATATATTAGGTTTTATACTATTCTCAATCAAAATTAATTATTGTGTATACTTCTGTAGCGGTGCGAGTCAGTCCTTCAAATAGCCCTCTTTGCTCCTGCCCAGTGGACGCGCTTTTTGGGAAAGCGGTAAAGAATGCGGCTACCACCAAAAAGATCTTGGTTCGACTCCCGGCGCTTCACGGCCACTCTCGCACCGTTACACTTCTTTTAATAGAAAGTAAGAAAGTGGACCATTTTACTCCGTACCTCGGGTAAAATGGTCAATGGCATGGGGTACTATGGATCACAGGCAAATTTTTAAAAAATAAATTAATGTAGTACATTCTTTAACAGCACAAAACATAAAGAAATATTATATTGGTTTATACTTATAAAACACAAATTTAACGCACATTGAAATTTGCAAATGATAGTCCAAAATATTTTTGTGTCACTGAAAGTCTGCTGTTTTTTTTTGTGGCACCATAGGATCTGGAGCTCATTTCTTCTTCCTTAGAAAATATCTGTTTATGCATATAGTTTGGAGCAAATCTAATGGCTGATTTATTACCACTTTCTAGTTCCATTAATTTAGAAGCTTTATACTTTTTTATATAACATAGTAGGGTTGTGTGTGGAATGTTTGACTGAATGTTGCAGACTGAACGAATCGATTTTTATCATCTTGAAAGCTTTTTACTACCTTCTACATAACTTCATGTGGCACAGATATACATGATGAAAAATAAAGGTAAGCACCGTTCCCCCAACTCTCCTCCTCTATATGGACACTACTATTAAACCAAATCACGTGAATTAGTTTCAAAAACAATTAAAGAGTACAGAGAAGAAAGGCGAAATGTCAATCTTTCCAGTTTTTGAGATAATTACGTTTGGAAGCTCATAACTCAGAATCTTTCTCCTTTCTTCATTGTACAGTAAACTTTTGGATGACTGCTACTCTACACTTGAGAAACCTGGACAGTGGTGTACTGAAAACAGCATGTCAGTAAATACTGATGAAACTTCTGCCCAATATTTCATGCTTAATCATCAACAATTTACTCCTGAACAGTTTTATCATAAAAACCTACAACTTTGTCATTCTACTTTGAACTTGGGATGAGTTATTGACAAGAAATCATCTATCAAAAACATTCTGAGCATTTAACTGATAAAGCCAAGAAAAAGCTTCCAATTCTTAAACAACTTACTGGTGTCAAATTGGGCTGTGATAGAGACACCCTAGGCTTAACTTATAAATCATATATTCACCAGATTCTGAACTATTGTATTCAGGTGTTGGACCTTCTGCTTGAGTGATTAAGCTTTTATGAACTTTTTAAAACCAGACACAGATTCATTACTAGAGGAGTTGAAACTACCCCTGTGCTGACCCTACAGTCTTTAACTAAACCTGAGCCCATGATTAGTGTGATACAAAGAAGGGCTACTGTTCCATACAACCAACTAATTAGATTCCTGAATCATAACTTTTGGCATGGTTACCCCCCAATCTTAGCTCCAAGCATAATCTGAAAGTGCAAAGGTTTTATACAATGTGTTTGTGATATTGACCATTAAAAGATAAGAGCTGGAATCTTTTAAGATCAGTTTTTTTTCCACTTCAGGCTGGAAATTTCACGACGCACTTTGATCGAAAATTGCAGTTGATTCTGGTGGCAATCGATCAACTTTATATTCAATGATACTATTTTGATAGAGCTGTTATCCTTTCCGACTATTTTTGCACTGCAATCTCTTTCCTATAATAATGAGACTAAGAATGTCTGTGTCCTGAGATGCAGAACTTTGCTCAATAATTTCCATAATAAACTGTATTTTCAATGGATTCTCTCCCACTGTGGCACTGCACATAATGAGAAAGCAGACTACCTTGCCAAGATGGGATCTTTTGTTCCACAGTGGCAAACTAGAAGCTTGGGATTCATTTCTGCTAAATGGGAAATTGCAAAGATTTCCCAGTCCTATCTCTGCAAAAAGGTTTTGCACCTTCTGAGTGGCAAACTTGGAATTCCCTCCTCTCTAAACCACAACTAGTACCTGACTCACCTTGTGCAGCTGCAATTGCATCTGTTAGCCTCCTCATAGGGCATGATTGTCTCTGCATATACTTTTCGTTCTACCATTGCTGACATGTTGTCTTTGTATGACTGGCCGAGATATGACTGCCTTACCTTTAGATAATTGCCCAGCAGTATATTCTTTTCATAGCCCCGTTGAAAATTATTGGAAAGCCCTTCTAATGGCCTGACGGCCAAATGACTGGCATTTGTTAATAATAACTTTTGAACGATTTTATGACTTGATCGCCTGATCCTTTCTTACCTGTTTAAATAGAGCAACAAATTATACTCTGCAAACACTCAGTGTTTCCATACTGAACTCAACTCGAACAACAAATTGACAGTTCACCTTTTTTCTGGGCACTCTTTAATTATTAATAATAATTATGATACACATGAAAAATGTATTTTTTCTTATTGCACAGAGAAACTATATATGAAAAACAGAAGTTGAATGTGGATTTCACTACAAATAAAAACTTCATTTTAATCACAATTAATCCAAAAAAAAATAATAATAATAATAATAAACAGCAATAAAACAGTCATATGTAATATGGGAAAATCAAAATTTACAGTTAGCTCAAAAATTAGGGATTCTTGTTAAAAAAAATTAAATGAGAAAAAATAGAAGAAACTATAGTTACTTTTTTCATGGCGAAAGACTCAATATCAATTAGGATTGGATCATCAGACAGTGCTGTAGAATCAGTTGTCATGGCTAAGCCGGATTGCACTCTTTCATAATCCTTATCATTGCCACAGGCAGCATTTAAAGAATTGCTGTAACACCAAAACATCTTAAAATACAAACTTAAGGGAAGAAAAGTTATAACTTATATATACTAAAATATCTGCACTACATTATTACTGCAAATTACTCACTGTCACACATGCACTCCGAACTTACCTATCACCACTTATATCTAATCCAGAATCCTGTGCCTTTTCTTGGTTGCCTGAAACAACAAAAACTTCCATAGAAAGGGAAATTGAATGTTCTCCTTTATATAAATAAAATAATTTAAGTATTTTGTTTTATGATTGATAGACGATTTTCATGAAACCTTAAACAATTTTTTGTTTTTTGAATATATAGACATTGAAGAAAAGACAAACTGACATCTCGTAACTTAAACTTTAGTTCAACAAATATGAAGTTTGATTGGGAAATTCAAAACAAAATTAAAAAGTTAGACACAAAATTTGGCATTTCTTTGATAGCATTTAAAGACTGCAAGCAATTGACAGTTATTGATCAATGCATTCATGTTGAGCGCACATAGATTGCATTGTTGCAATGAACTTACTGTTGTGTTATGCTGACACAATTATCAAAAAAGAAAACACTAAATAGGTAGTTGATCATAAAAATGTTTAAAACAGCTGTTTAAAATGAGTGTGTTTCTGTTTTAGCAAAATGAATACTCTTTAATACCATTCTGTCATAAAATTCTTCATATTGGATAGTGTATCACCAACAGAAAGCTAGTGAAAATGTATCACGAGTCTGCATCTTTGTGTTTCACAATAAAAATAAAAGCAATGAGTTTGAATATGGTTATATATTGACTGAAGATGATTCACAGGAAGGGCAGTCAAAAAATGCAACAACTGAAGAAAATATCAAGAAGATACACAATATGGTTCCAGATGATAGCTTACGAAAGGTGTATGAGATACATAAGGCAACAGCATCTCAAAAGAAAGGGCATGGCACACTTTAAACGTAGAGTTCAGTATGAAAAAGCTTTGAACAAGATGGGTGACATCGATCACAAACAATTGATGAACTGATATTCTCAGCAATGTTTGTGTCATTTTAAAAGAATTAAAGCAATTTTCTACAGTCTTCTTAAAATGGATGAAATGGCAGTTTGTTTTACACTTGAATCAAAACAACAGTTCAAGCAGAGGGTAAAAAAAGGCAGTTCTGTATTAAAGAAAGCAAAGACAACTGCATTGGTTGGAAGAATTATGTTTGGCATTTATTGGGATATTTTAATTGATTTAATGCCAATAAAAAAGTCAGATAATTAATGTGGAGTGTTATGCATATTTTCCCGACCAGCTAGATAAAAATATTAAAGAGAAAAGGTTTTTCTTTTCAGAAGAGAAAGTTCTATTTCACCAGGACAAAGTACTGCCCACAACACACAAAGGTACTTTGGCAGTGGGGAAAGCTGAGAGATTGAAGTATAAATTCTCCCTATTCAACAGTTTGGCACCCACTAATTTTCATCCATTCCCAAGTCAGAAGAAATTTGACTGATAAATATTTTGGGTCAAGTAAATAAGTGATACAGGCAGTAAACCGATATTTTGAAGACCTTCGTGGATCACACATCCAGGTTGGAATCCAGTTATAGTAGAAGGGTTGGACACTGTATTGAATGAATTAAAGGGAGAATATGGGGAGAAATAATGCATCTTAAAAATAAAAATTTCATTATTTCCCTAAAAGGCTGAGAACTTTTTATTTAGCCATAATATACATACAGCATCTATCAACCCAGTACATTGGCATTAAACTTGGTGACTGCTTTGAATGCAGAATCACTGAAAATAAGAAACTAATTTTTAAATTGCATCACAAGTAGTAGAAGTAATTAAGAAAATATGCCTTTTGGCTCTTATCTGAAGTTGCATATTCTGATGCATTCACCTTGGTACTGCTCCAAAAACAACCAACATTACTAATCATTTACTTCGAAGGAATTGCTACATTCATTCATTTCAGATGCCAAATGTTAAAATATAGATCAATAAACGTTCTGATCACGTGTAGTAAAAACAATAAACATCAAACAGTTTTGCTAAAAAATATTTAAATGTACATATAAGTTAATTGGTTACAATTGGTTTTTCTAAACATAAACAACTCTTATCCAAGAAAAGTAATTTTCAGGTTTAAAATTTTTATTTGATGCTTGAACAATTAATAGGAAGATATTTGATTTCAAATAATTTAAAAGTTCCTTTATTGAAACAACAGGAAAGGAAGAAGAAAAAACTTTTTGTGCCGTTTACCTTCAATTCCACTTTTGTAGGTTGAGTCAAGTTTCACAAGCAATGATAGACGCCCTAATGGTGATTCTCTCAATAACTGGAAAAAATACAAGCCTGTGTTTGAATACTTATTTGTAAGAACAATTAAGATACAGTAACAGAAAGTGATTGACTGGAGGATGAAGAGAAATAAACAAGCGCAAATTAAATATGAAAATTGCAAACAAACATTTGTAGAGCTATATAGGACTTTTTTTTTACTTTAAAAGAAATGAACTGAACTGACACATGCACATACAATTTTCATAATGAATTGTGTGTTATGCTGCTGTTTCTACCTAATACATAATATATTTATGCAAAATTGAAACTCCTCATAAAAATAAAGCTTCATAAAGCAGTTGCATTACAAAGTATTCTGTTAAGAAAGAAAAATATTTTCAAGACAGAACTACATTTACTCAGATTTATTATGTAATATAATTAACTATTAAATATTATAGTTCTTCAAACACTGGTATTTTATTAAAATGATTAAAAAATGGTAATTATATGCATAAACTCTCCGTGATATATGGCTCTCAAACAATACACATACTGAAACCATTTGAAAAATTATTGGTTCCATTTAAAAACTGATAATCATAAAATGTTTATGAAAACAAGACTATTTTCGAAACATTTATATTAATAGACAATCACACAAAAGAATAAGAAAGTGCTATCTCAATTTGGACACAGAATACATACATCATTTTATTCCTCAGTTAATTGCTAAAATTTCCTTATCAACCACAAAATTAGTAAAACATAATATACAAAGGTCATTAAATAGTGCCAAAAACCAAATCTTTTGGGAAATGAAAACAGGAAAGAAAATCATTCTTTGTCTTCAACTAGTATGAATTTTATTACTTAATACCAGCAAAAGCATCAAGGAAAATCAAAGTAAATGCAAAAAAGATTACATGAAGAGAGTGACAGTGCATACATAATCTACATCAGAAAGAGAAAACTAAATAGATATAAAATTGAATTTATTCAATTTTAAGCTGAGAAAAGGAAGTAGAACTTCCATTTTATTTCAAATAATACAAGAAATCGCATTGCATTGCAGTAAGAAATTGCATTTGCTTCAATGACTGCAAAATTAAATTTGAATGAACCAGCCTGGCTGTACAACATCCTACTCTAATTGGCTCTACAACTTCCTACTCTAATTGGTTCTACAACTTCCTACCCTAATTGATGTTTTTAATCACCGCAGTTAAAATTATGCTATCCATGACGAAGATAAATCAAGTAAAAAAGCAAATAACATTTTTTACAAAGAAATAATAAGACTGCATATATATAGTAAAGCGTTGACACAACAATAATTACGAGACTGAAAAGTTATCACTATACAGGAATATACTGTTATACCAAGAGGCGATAGGGTCAGTAGGGATAATTATAAACATGGGGTAAATCAGTGTTCGTGCCAGTGAAAATTCAGGTCGGCTTTTAGCCCCTTCACAAAATTCCAATTGATCAAAATGGACCCTTCACAAAATACCAGTCAATCAAAATGGAGCCCTTTGCAAAACTTTGAGCTACCAAATCATATTTTTTACACTATTATTTATTAAAAAAGTCATAGATGATAAAAAATTTTACCACTGCATGTTTAAATTTTGGATTTTCACAAAAATCTTTCTGAAATTCACTAATACCGGACCCTGTTTAAAATGCTGGATCAACTCTTAAGTAAATGTAATCAAGCTTCATAAATAAACTCGCGGTGGTTTAAAACTGAACTGCTGGTAAGTGAGCAATTGGAAAGACATTGAAAGTAATTCTTATGTTTTGAAACAGCTGTGGAGGCGTCATCATTGTTTGAAAACAACACAGAGAAAAAAGCTGTTTAACAAAATTTAGTGATATTACATTTTCCTCTCCAGCTCATCTACAAACATGAAGGAAGTAGTTTTAATCATTTTTATGTGTCATACGGAACAATACTAAAAACATTTAGTTATGAATTTCATTCTCCCTTTTAGTTTTCATGTGCAAATTTGGTGTTAACTAGGAGTTATTATTTCAAACTTGGAGGATGCCACAATGGATCTTACGTGCATCAGCTCCCATTAGCGTACACTGTCCAGTGCAATCAGTTGCGAAAAGTGGTCACCGTCCCAAGCATTGACCTCGGCAATCGCTTATTAACTTTAGTGTTCTGCAGGAACAGAGCTAACTGACTGATAGACTGTAGGACACATTTTACATAAATTGACTGCATTACTTGAATTTTTGTAAGACATTTCTCATTAATTGATCTCAGAGACTTCAAAATTAACTCAGCAGACCACATGCATCCCATGGACTTCTTAAGCTTCCAAGCAGACTTTGTATACAACAGTTTTCTATTTGCTGGGATAAATGTAAACACCAAGTTCATTTGCTAACAAATAGTCATAAAGTCAAAACTTTTGTATTGTCAAAAGGAGTATAGTATTGGCTACAATGCTCACAATTTTATCTCTGAATTCATTCGAGAGGTAGGGAAGGATCAAAAGTTAAAACATTGAAAAATCGTTTACAATTACCCCAACTGACCTTATTTTAACAGATTTCATTCTATTTTGTGATATTTTTAACAACATTTTATAAATGACTTGATTAACAATTTCAATAGTTTATGCTGGAGCAGAAAAAACTATTTGAAATTTTGTCAAGAATGTGCTTATTATTATTTTTTTTCATTCTAGCATACGTTGGGGAGTGGTGGTAGGAGAGAATTTATCGAACAAGACAAACATGTCATGGTAAAGCTCAGTTTAAAAGATAAACAGAAATGCAACATTTCACAAAGTTTTTATACAGAAATAGCAATTTTGCTGTATGAAATCAATTTCAATGCAATTAAAACAACGTCACTATGTAGAAAAATGCATTTCACAGCATTACATTACGTAAAAGTTCTGCTTTTAATCTTCATATTGTCAGGAAATTGAAAACATTTACAAAATAAAAAGATAATTTCCATGCAATGTTCTATTTTCCATGAAATCACTCCCGAGCACAAGTTTCTAGGACGGGATATCCATTTTCTACATTTAATAATATGTTTTTTTAAATATAAATTAGTAATAAAAAACATTACTATTCCTGAAAGTTATAAACAAAACTTGCATTGCAAAGACTGAGTAAAGTCTTATTTGGATTATGTTACACTCTGATCATTAAAACACTACTTACTTTAGAATTTGATGCTTTTTGGAAAAAGTGGAAGGCAGATGGCTCTTTGAACACTAGAAAAGAGAAAAATAGAAATAAAATTTCACGTTAAATTAAAGCACAAATGAGCATTGTCTTGAACTAACATCAAGATTAATGTTAAAAGCTTATTGTAGTAAAATGAAAGAAACTACAATTCTTCTATTTGAGAATAAAGGGGAGACTGAGTGTTAATGGCACAAACTTTTAATTTATTCGGTGTTTTTATTAAAAAAGTCTTATACTAGTAATATTTCAGCACAAAATCAAAACAGTCTAATTTGGTAATGAGAGTTTTTTAATGAGAAAATGCTGAATTTGTTTGCAGAAAACTAACCATTTTTATAAAAGGTGAATTTTAGAAAACCAATTTGTACTATTAGTCCCAATATGTGGGGCCTAATGGGACAGATGTAGAAAATAAATTCTGTAACATATAAAAGCTTAATTACATATAATGACTTATTTATGAATTAATCATGTCAATAACTTCTCTTTTTTTTAAAGTATTTTTGTTTCACAAGATCTATTTAAAAAAACTAAAACCCATAATTGTAGATAACTACTTTTTGGTTGTGGCAATTTTTGGCATAATTTATCTTCATTTGAATCTCTTTTGCTTTTATCTATAGTGAATTTTATGAATAGCAGATAACTAAGGAGTAATTGCAGAGATTTCTTTACTTCTTATAATAACAATTTCAAGCACAAACTGAAAAAAAAACTTGCAAGTTTAAAAAACAATTATAAATAAATATTAAAGGGATCTTACATTCAGCTACTGATCGAAGTTCATCCTCTGAAAACTGTGCTACATCTGGACCAGCTTCGCTGTGATTTTCAACCAAACAGTCAGAAGGTAATTCCCTATCTAACTCATTTTTCACGAAGGATTTTGTATGAGATACTTCATGATACAGCTATAAAAGTAAAACACTCAGAATGAGCTTTAAAAAATAAACAGAAGGGTAACAAATCTATGCATAATAAGGTACTTAAGAATATGAACTAAAATTGAAAAGTGTATAAATTAATTCATGCAATCAAATAGAAAAAGGCAAACAATAGAAATCAGTGCATCATCTAGTTCATGCAATTCTACAAAGTAAATGACCATGCTAGAGAACTCAAGCAAAGATTTTAAAAAAAAGTAGCAACAGTAGATTTTTATTTTTAAATACAAACAATATATTTAAATATTCTAACTCTTTCTTCTCATAAAATCACTCTTCTGTGACCAAATTTTTCTACTCTGAATAAAAGCAAACTATTGCTTTCTAAAGTAGAATTGCAGAATATACTAAAAACCTTTTTTGTTTCAATTTTTAACTACCCATTATAATGATATATTCTATAGCTTTTATAATACCATATTTTAGCAGCAACACAAGAAATGAAGGAAAAGAAAATACAATATTTCAAAGTTGCTATTCATAAATACATTCAAGTTTATCCAGATTATGAACTACTCATTTCAAAATTTTGTAGGTTGAATATATATGTGTATATATATATATATAAATTTTTAAACTCAAAACTTAAATATTAACACTACTGCAAGAATTTTAAATTGCTGCTAATATACTTTTACAAAATGGGATGCCAAGCTATGGCAGTACTATAGATAAATTAGATAAGAATTCTGCAATAACATGATATATTTTAAGATTATATTTCCAAAGAAATGCTGCAATGTTTTTATTTTCATGCTGCATGAAATGGCTTGCATTCTGTTTTAAAGAGTCACATAATTGTAAGTCCTCTCTCTTTTTCTGCTGAATTTATTTTTTCCCTCTTTATTTGACAAATTGTATAACTCGGTATTTGAAAGTGAGGCAAAATTGTTTCGAGCACATTTCATGCATCTTCATTCTCAGTTTACTTCAATCTTGGAGATCTCAGCCTAGAAAATGGAATAAAAACCCCAATAGTTAAGCGTGCTTTATGCTTAAAGTTTTAGGTTAATGAATAAAATCAGAAAGATTAATAAATCCTATGAAATGTTGATATAAATTTCAGGTAATATTTGACTTAATGCATGTTCAATTTCTTTCATACAAATTGTGTCAAACTTTTCATTGTATATTTTTAACGCTTTGTTAATGTGAGTACATTTTATTCTATTCAAAGCACTTCTGATCAGGACTATGCTGCAATACTGAATTGTAATTTGGACAATATTTGCCAATATTATTGCTATAATAACTGTTTTATTAAAAAAATCTTACGATAATTTTTCTTTAGTTTAAAATTACATGAGTATAAAAAATAAGTATAAAACTGCTTGATACAGCCTTTTTTTTTTGGGAATACACCAATAAAAAGTGTAATTCACCCTACAAAAATAACTCACAGCTCCAACAGGTTCATAAAAATTTCATTTTCAAAAACAACAAAGTGAATTCTGTCCTCAGATAATCTATGAAGAACTGTATGTATAGACCATGTAGATAAAATTTCAAGCATTAAATTCCAAGAAGATGAACTTCAAAACTCTATTTTGAAAATAATTAAAAAAAGTTCACTTGGTATTTTTCTGATGTGTGCATAATAAATGAATTAACCAGATTCTTTCCTTACAGATGAAAGCATCATTAAAATAGCACATAACACACATCAGTAGTCATTTTTTAATGGGCATATCTTGAATATTTTGTAAAGTAAGAACTAATGTGTCCCCAAATGAAAATATAGAACATAAATTTACATGGAAGGAAAAACAATTTTTTAATTTGAAAATGGGATGCTTAATGAGAATGTATTTGTAACTTTCATAGCCAAAAATTGGTTATCACTAATATGTGCAAGTGAAAGAGAAAAAACATCCTGAATTTAATTATGCTCCATAATAAATTTTTTGCTAAAATAAATATAATTTTTTAATACAATTTTAGACAAACTGGTTTGCTCAGAAAGTCAGGAGAACTAAAATGAATGATTAAGAGAGAAGCTATGGGCACACTAATAACTACAACTTATAATATATATATCTTAGTTTCCATAAAAACAAAAAACAAAAATCAGAAAACTTTCAATTTACAGAAAAACTTGACCATTTCAATTTCAGAACTAAAATGGAGCATCTAAAAAAAGTTAACTGGATGCAAAGCTGTTATGGCAAAATGTCTATGAATTGAGTAAATTAAAGCGATACATTTTAGAAAAGATGCCAACATAAATAGAACTTATGAAATGTGCTTGATCACATTACGAATAAATAGAAAAAGCCATGTTCTGAATAAAGTTTGCTTAGGATCATTTTTAATTAAAATAATTAAATTTTACTATAAAATATGAGACTTAAAGAAATATTTTAAACAATATTTACATGTTTGGTAAATATATCTAAAAATATAAAACTGAAATTAAAAAAATCAAATTGTAACAAACCATTTTATGCTATTTTCTTGATTTATTTTTCTATTGTGTACCTGTTCAATTTACTGTGTAGTGTGTCATGAGAAACCTTAAGATTCAAATAATTATTTCTTATCTTATTATGTGGTTTCAATGGAAAGATTTTTCTAAGTTTTAACTGTATAAAATTTATTGAATCTTTGGTTTAAATCTTTCAAACGATAGAAATGCAAAATGCATACTCAGAGGCAGAAAGATAAAATCTTGTTAGTGTTAAAAAAAGTTTAGCAAGAAATTATGGAAAAATAGAAGTTAGTGAAATGAAATCATTGAAGGATCTAGCTTACAAATGGATTCTGGGATTTTACAAATGCAGCTGTTCATATTGTGAAAAAATTTTCTGAAATCATTTTTTTAAATCAGAAATAAGGAGAAAACTTACTTCTCTTTCTTTGTATTCAGCAGATGATGATATTTGATGTTCCTTACCTACATCATCTTGATGCAGAACATCAGCTTTTAATGAAAGAGCTGGATATGTATGTGCACCATTAAGTATTGAAACATCACCAGTCATACATTCATTTAAACTTACTGCATTGGAAGACACTGTATTTACACTTGTTTGAAATAAAACATTTTCCTCTAATGTAATTTTTTCAGGTTGTTCAGTCTTACGCTTATTTGAAGTGTTTGTTGAGAGTTTTCTGAATTCTGAGAGCTTTTGAATCATTGCAATAGCATGTGAGTTAGTAAAGAGTGTATTTTGGTTATCTTCTCTTTCTGAAGAACATGAGAGCAAGTTAGTAGATTTCAAAGGGTTAATATTTTCATCAAGTCCAAACATTACTCCTAAATTCGATGAAACAAAATTATCTTCAGCCATGATATTGCAATAGCCCTTTCAACTACAAGCCTTCAACTTTTAAAGATTTTTATAAAGCACAATTTTAGCTTGTTTAAAACATAATTCCGCTCACTTAACTACACTTCAAAATTAAATAACTCCAGTCAGCAGGCAACCCGGGCTTGGGCAAGCTAAAATGAAACAGATAACTTTATAAAATTCATTGTACGGTTGACTAAAGTATAAGTTAATTTTTAATTAAATAACTTTGGTGACCTATTCATTTCCTTGAAAACAAGCCATTAAATATCAAATTTTGGCATCCCTTGCCCCTGAAGAGTGATTTTATGTACAATACATTAATACAATTTATTTCATTGCCTGATGGCTAATTGCACAAAATCATATTTTATGCACCTTCAAAAAAGTAAAAATAAATAAATAAATGAAAAAAAAAGTGTGAGGAGAAACGTTCAAAACAAAATAGTAACGTTCAACAATAAAATAGCACTCAAACGTTACAAACTTTACCTGAAATTAAAAGCCAATACAATACTTATTTATCAAAATAAAAATTAATATAAGCATTATTTCAAGTGAATATTGCTCATAAGAAAGCAAAAAGCACACAAAACCTTGTGATTTACCATGTTATCATGCATAAAACATGAACCGAATAAGTGGCTTAGGTAAGGAAGTAGTCCCTAAGTCTAAACTTCCCTCCCTTTTCAAGACTGAGAAATTATTCTTATGATACTAGCAATAAAATCATTTACACTATTATTAAAAAGTACATAGCATCTAAACAGTTTGATTTCCAAGTCACTGTGTTTGTCATTGGTATAGAGGACTACCTGCTTTTGTCGCAGCTCTTTAGAAAGAAGTTTCATTCCATTGACAAGAGACAAAGCCTGAGACAACAGAAGGGAATCTAATACAATTTTCTAATATAAATTTCGTATTAAACTTAATTCAGAAAATAAAAAATGATGCAATTTGGTAGTTTTTGTAAACTGAATATTGCTTTTGCAAAAAAAAAAAAAAAAAAAAAAAAAAAACAGCATCTAATATAAGGGATCATGTAGAAGAAAATAGGCCACTTCATGAATAAGAATTTCAGCATATCTTGCAGTATCTCCATTAAATAAATAATGTTACATGCAGCTGGCTTCCTCTACTTTAAAACAAAAACCACTTCATTATCAAACAAATTCATTATTTTACACAGAATGATTCAAAATTGTATGCACAAATGTCTAGGGAAGGTGAATTCAACAAACTTGACTAGCCCTGCAAAACCTGCTTTGCTGTAAATCACAAGAGGTTGCACATTTTATGAAGTGTAGACACACATATTGTCCAATCGTCAATTATCCCTTGCAAAAGATTTTTTCCCACTTATTCTGGCCTTATCATTGATGCAGCTTCATTCATCCTGTAACTTTTTGTGTTGATGTTCCGCTTAATACATTCCTGTTATTCTGGCTTGTTCTGTGCTTCCTACTTTCCCTAAAAGTTTGTACATACAATTTTGAAAAACTTGCGTATAGTGAAGTTTTGTTGAAACTTTAAGATTTCTCATGGGAAATTTCAACTTTACTGTCATACTCATAATAAATGCAATCTAGTTTGGCAATTTTACCAGGGTGGGAATAGCAATAAATCATTTTGGGGCAGAGAAATTGCTATTTTAGAGCAGAAAAATATGACATTGGTGCAGCTAAATAAGGGGCTGATTCAATGCATATAATGAAAATGTATAATTGATTGCACCATAAGTAATAAATATTTAATTAAACCATGATTAATTTATAGGGATTGCATGAGCTATGAGAAGAAAATATTTCGAATCTATTACGTGCATTTAATTCAAACCCCATACCTTGGTTTCACAAAGTGGCCAACAGCCCAAAATCTAAGGCACGAAATGAAGTCCAGATAGAGTGCTCAGTAAATTTCAGCACAAAAAACGTAACAAGGTGAGGGATGTTAGTGGCTAGAAAGCTCTAGTCATGTATCTAATAGTCTGAATTGTATAAATGCTTATACACTGTATGAGGAAGCTAAGTATTTTTATTGCTCTATACAGAATAAAATTCTATGTACATTTAATATCCACTATTAAATGATTACAATGGTATATAAAATACAAGCAGATTATAAACTTACATTAACTATATGTTAGATTAACATTGTCCCTCTTTCTCTATATGTAATACACATAAGTATTGATTTTATGAGTTCATTTTTAATAATGTTGTCAGTTTAAGACATCTTGTCAAAAAAACAATGTTTTCATTACTAAATGTCAAGAATTTTAATTGTGTCTTAATAATTTAATAGTTTAAATATCTGTCTTTTTCAACAGATAATAGTTGCATCTCTCAACAGCTGTACACTAGTTATAATTTTCAATTTTGAAACAAATTCTAATTTTCAATTTTTTAATTTATTATCTTGAAAAAAATCATGCTAAGTTTCAGAGGCAGCAGGATTAAAGAAACTGGCTAAAATGAATAAATCAAATGTAAAGAAAAAGTAAAATCTTTGACAAAAAAACACTACCTATCCAAACTGATTACCACTTTCATGAAGCAATAGAATGAATCGCGCAAGGTTAAAAACTTTTTTCGACCTTATCAAAATCTACCTGAATTTTAACCAAGTTCAACCTTTATTCTTAATGTTAATTGCTTTTTTTGACTGATTGTAACAACTGCATTATGGATTATATAACTGAATAAAATAGGTACATAAAGAAATTGCGATTCTAAATTTAATTTTACAAGGTTTTATAACTCATCTTTAACGATCTTGGAATTGCGCTTCTATTTTTAAACTAAAATTTTAATCAAAATAAGCATAAATTTTGTTTATTCACCTTGTCACAAAATTTAATAAACAGTTGCAGAGAAAATAATCCAATTCTAGAAAAGGATGCAGGAAGATTGCGCAAAGAAACGAACGCATGCGTTCTTTCGCATGCACGTGGAAAGTAGATGTTAAACCACTGCAGTGATTTTTTTAAGTAGCAATCATGAAATACTGGATATTTACTTCTCGTATCGCGAGTATACTCATCGGCAGTCGTAGTCTATGTTTCAGAAAAATGTCAGTTATAGTATTGAGTTTGCTATTGTTGAAAAAAAAAATGAATAAAATATCTGAATTTTTGAAAACTCACTTTAAGAGAACAACAGTGGCGGATCAAGCAATTTTGGGGCCCTCACATACAAGTTAAAAATTAAAGTAAAAAAAAAAAACAATTTATAAACAAATTTAAAAAAAGAAATAGTAAAAATATTTACTTTTATTTACATTAATATAAAATTTTATTTATATTTACAAAAATTTCCTTCTAACTTTCATTTTTGCAAAATCATCAATTATTTTGCCAGTCTCTACATTGCTTAAAATGCCTTGTTCTATGTACAGTATTGCTAAGTTGTTTAATTTCTCCTCCCCATGGTATTTCTTAAATATTTGTTGACTTTTTTTAACACAGAAAAAGACCTTTCTCCTGACGCATTGGAGATTGGAATCTTCGAAAAAATTTGGCATTTCTTAAGGCCAGGGCCGGCGGAAAGGCGACTGCCCGGAGCGCCAGATCAGGGGTTTGCCAAAAGAGACTAAGTTTAGTGTTGTTTAAACAAATAAATTCCTTATATTTTAAGAATATTGTCTTTTGGTAAAAAAAGAAAAGAAAAAGCTCGTATTTTTAGTTATTATGTACTCTTACATGAGCTCCAAGAGGACAACTTAAAAAAATGCGAGTTAAGTAACGCATGGGGCGCCAAAACGTTTTCCGCCGGCACTGCTTAAGCCACCACTCTTAAATATTCCATGAACTTGGATGTTGGCAGTTTATGGAGGATTCAGACTGCACAATGTATTTATAAATAAAAACATTTCATGAAAACAAAAACTAAAAGGTGATTACTCCCCCCCCCCCCCCTCCCGCGGCCGTTTAGTCCGCTTACCGTTTGATCCGCCACTGGAGAACAACGAAGTTTTCCCTGACAAACCTGATCTTGAGTAATCAGATGGGATCTTGCATATCCGCCGAACGCCGGAAAATTGACATTGTTGTAAAAGGCAGCTACTGAATGAGCGTTCGTTAAGTGACATCATGTGCTTAGTCTCTTGCTGTTAAATATAGAGCACATTGAGGGGGAGCATGACGTCACGAAGACGAAAGACAATTTCTAATGAATCAAGCAACGAATTGGGTGAGTGGTCGAGGAGAAAAGAAAGATGATCAGGATTTCGGTCTTCAATGTAATATATGTACGAAAACCTGGAATTGGCGCAGTTTAGGAGCAAAAAAAAGGATAAAAAGTTCGTTATGGCGCAGCTTGGCGCTCGCTGCAGCGCAATTGGCGCAGATTTCCCACCCCTGCCTTGCCGATGCTAAATTAAAAATGGTAGAATAACCATGTAATGAATTTGTAATATTTATGAAAGACGTTTTAATACGTTTAATTCACTACTGAATGAAATTATTCAAATTGTACAAAAAATTTTCAAATGCACAATAAAGTTTAGTTATGAACTAACATTTTACTCGCATTGTCCTATACTTATGTTAAAGTAACATTCAGTCCCACGCCAAGTCTGCTCAGCGCCATCGTGCGTATTCCTACTGATTACCTTGTTTGGGGTTGAAAAAAATTCATTTTTTTCCCCTTGAAAAACAGATCAGAATAGTTTTTCCAGTTTTTTGGGGGGTTTTTTTACGGGCACTTTTGATTCAGCGGCCCGCAACCTTTTTAACACGCGGAGATCGTACTCTACATAATTTTGCATATATAGCACAATGGTAACTTTGTTCTATTCTGAGGCATAGTACTGGAAATTAAGGTGGATGAATGCTTACAAATTTGAGCAGAAGTTATTAAAATCAATAAGTGAGGACGCTTGTATCAAAAACTAAAAAAAGGTTGACAATTGTGTTTAAAAAACCTTGACTACACCACTAGATTTATTAACACAGGAAAGTATGCTCATGTTTTATATAAAAAATACAGAGTTTAATGATTAAAACAAAAAATTATGAAGCAATAGTCTGGTCTGATTATGTCAGGAGATGATTGCTGTAATAAATGATTATTTTCAACTATTAACTAGAAAATTAGTAAGTGAAAATTATTTGAGAGAGATAAAAAAAAAAAAAAAAACAACACCCACTTTGTACAAAAATTTATTTACAATTTTCAAGAATTTCACTTTCCTTCTTTTTTTTCAAAGTAGGGAAAACGTGCCAGCATTAACTTTAAGAAACTAGATTTCAAAGCTGGTTATCTTTTTAATATTTTCTCAACTCCATCTCACAATTTAACAATTTGTGAAAACAATGTACAACCATTAGTTGTATAATAGCATGCATAAGTAATCTTACAGATAATAGTATTTTCTGAAGTCAGGCCCGTAGCCAGAGATGCCAGGTCGGGTAACGCCCGACCTGGAAAATGTTGTGCCCGTCCTAGAGTGATTAATTAGACCATAATAATCTATGGTATTTCTGTTTTAAACCTTTTTTATTTGTTTAAACGCAAAGTCATATCGAAAAAATCCTATTCCCATGCACCTTTATCTCTTAATTCAAATTTTAGAAAAAGTAAAAAACATGAACTTTTTCCTTTATTCAGCTTATTTTTTTTTTTTTGTTTCCCGTTTTCAATCTATACCAGGCACTAATGAAAGGATCATGGGCAGCCCAGTTTTTCACTGTAGCGTAACGATATATGTTTTATGCTACAGTATCTTACTTTGAATGATCGTTCACATCAAAGCTTCCTTTAAAAAATGTTCACTTTTTTATGTTATTTCATATATTTTATTAATTTACAAAAGGCATTCTTAGAATGAGCTTTAAAAATTCAATTCTGCCTTTTGTAAGTTTTAATCAAGTATTTCTTTTAAGGTCAAATAATTTCATTATTGAATTATATTAGTCTTAGTTTCATTAATTAATTGTTTAATTAATCAATTAATAAATTAAATAATTGCATTAATTATTAAATAAATTATTAATTTAAATTTTAAGAAAACGCCCAAAATGGAGCATAAATTCTAACATGTTAGAAAAAAATTGAGAAAGTAGTCTGCCCCTCCTGTCCAAAAGTTTGCCCCCCCCCCCCCTCCTGGAGTCAGAGCCTGGCTACAGGCCTGTCTGAAGTACAACTTGATAAAGCTTCAAAACATTGAAGCACTTTTATAGATAAGTTCTTGATATAAATCAAAGAGATTTTTTTTTTAAATTTTATTTATTTAATTTGATTTTATTTATTTATTTAGTCATGTTTATTTACACTGAATTATAAATAAATAAAATGTTTGACATGAAGCCAAAAATAATAAAGAGCTTATTATTAACTAACAATTCAGCGTTGTGTGTTGAGCTTTTTGCCTTGATGAAGGGGCTCCACTCAAGCCTTGAAAAAGCTTTGTGCTGTAAGTTTTCGATCATCTGTGCTTTATTTACGATGATTATTGATGAATTCATACTTTAGTACTAAACATATTCTATAACTTTCTGATATACATGTTCTTGATTTAATGATTGGATATAGACTGTTAATTGCGATTGTTAAATCAAGGATATTGTTAATCGGGGTAGTATAACTTTTAATAAACCCAAACCTGAATCTTTAAAATATATTGCTAATTGGAGGAAATTGTTGAATTAAACACTGTTAAATCAAAGCTATATTGTATTAATAAATAAAGTTCCTGATATATTTTATATTTAATGCTAAACTGGAACCGAAAAATAACATAAAAATGCATGAGTAACTTAAAGATGTCAGACTAAATTTACTTTATTTATGATCTGTATTCTAAATACATATTGGTGTGACCTGATATCAGTATCACTAAACATTTTTTTAAAAAAATATGTTCTACATGTTCACAATGCATTTCATTGGCTCTTTTTTTTTCTTTTTGTTATTTTCATCAAAAATTATAAATATTTGCATTAAAATTCCAAAAAAAAAAAAGACCCAAAATGAGTTCGACTTTCTTCTACATTTTCCTTTAATTATTACAATTTAAAATATTTCCAAAATTTAGAAATGGTAACAAAGTTTACTTACAATCTTAGATTTTTCATATTCTTTGATACTTTGCTTATGGGAAGGAGGCTGAACAGGAGTTTCCCAGAGTGCTAATGGCATTCGTGCGTTACATAAGAAACAAATTACAAGTGTAAAAGCTATTGAACATCAAAGCGATTATCTATGGAAGAAAAAACAAAAGGAAAAGAAAGAAATTTAACTTTCCAAATGCAAAAAAACAAACTGTATGAATAAAATATTTTGAAACTGGATAAAGCTATGACCAATGCTGCAATAGATTATCTGTACAACATTAAATTTTGTACCATATCATTTTAATTTAAGGATATTTATTTTATAAAACTTTTCTTGTTTTTTTTTTGGTCATACTATGATTCCATCTCCCCCCCCCCCCCCATGAATGCAACCTGTCTAGGAGTTCCAACACCCAGTTGATAATTAACAATAAATGAAACAATACAATATCAATATTTACAATGTATGCACAAAATTAGTGATAAAGTATAGTAAGCTAATGAATCATACTACACATGCATATTTTAGAATTTTCTGCTATGCAAGTTCCTCACAGGCTAATGAATTATACTGTACACACATATTTTTGCATTTTCTGCTATGCAAGTCAGAGGCGTAGCTAGGTTTTTCAGCGCCCGGGGACAACTGAAGATTTTGCGCCCCCCACTTCGTGCCCCTGGAAGGGAATTTAAAAAACTTTTATGCTTCCTAGATGATAAATAGCTTTGAAAAGCAGCCCTTTTAACTTGCATTTATATTAGCGACCATTCACTTTGACGGGCAAAATGGGACACTTTGGCTTCGCAAAATTATTTGTCTTTCTTCTTCCTCAAGTGATTTTTCCTGGGTTCTCTGGGCGTCCAGTTCTTTTACCTCTGCTGCTCAAGAAAAAAAATGCCTCTAGCCACTACAGAGTCATCACGGGTTCGATCCCCAGAAAACATCCAAACTCCAAAGTTGTTTCTCTGCCTTAGGCTATTTCCCACGCACTCCCGTGCTACATTGGTCATTCTGGATATGATCTACGATGCTGCCACTTTTTTTTTTTTTTGTCGAACATATTCACACCTCTTCAGTTCAAATAATTTTCTTTTCGCATTTAAAAATAAAATTAATTAACATTAATTTGGCTCCCCCTTGACGCTGCGCCCGGGGACAGCTGTCCCTCCTTGCCCCCCCCCCCCCTAGCTACGCCTCTGATGCAAGTTCCTCGCATAGCAAAAGATTAATCTATGTAAATAAAAATGAGACTATGTATGAATGTTCCTTATACAATACAAACCCACAGGTTAGGCTGAATCTTCACCAAATTTGGTACAGAGGTAATTTTGCACCTGAGGACAAGGCCGTAGCCAGAAATTTTTTCGGGGTGGGGGGAAGCAATTACTTTGAAACACTTATGTTGAGGAAAGTTTCAGGGAGAAATATATGCTACATAGCTAAAAATTTCGAGATTTCGGGGGAGGGGGGCTCCCCCCCCTTGCCCGAGGATGGTTTAGGAAGGTTTTTTAATGTTAAAAAAGTGCCACACCATTCTACATATTAATTTCTGATACAAAAAATTGCATAAAATGGATCTTTTCTGTTTAAATCAATTATATTATTGTTTCGAATTTGGTGCTATTGAAAAATTCGTGAACAGCTGTCCTAGATGAAGTTTGCTTTAGGTCAAAATTTGAAGCTTCTAAGTTTAAAATAGAAATTATAAGCATTTTTCACTGTCACTCAAAACTATTTTTGACTTACAATAACTATTTCTTGTTCTTTAAATTAGAAGAATATTTGATCTGATGAGCTTTAGCAGTGACAAAAAGATGAAAGTTAAGATTTAACATTTCCTTAACAACACAGTGACTAGCTATATAAACCTGGAATTGTATGCATGGGAATTAGAAAATTCATATTTTTAATTATCATTAAAGATACTGATGCATGAATGCATAAAGCAGACTATCACAATTAGGGACAAACAATTTGCATATGAAATTTGAACAATTTATAAATCTTAATTCATAACAGTGCACATTTTTACAAATACCTACTACTGTATAACATGCATTCAATAGCATAGCTATTCTTACGCTATTCTTTTATCTTGTTTAATTAGAAGGTAAACACTGAGTTCGCTTGGGTATGTTGTATTTTAGCAGATGGTTTAATGCAACTAAATCACTAAATTTTAAAATTTGATTTGGAAATTTTTAAAATTAATGATTCATCCTTTATTTTCGTGCATATATTCCCCATACAATATATGCCTATAATTGTATGAAAATTAACAATTATTATAAAAATGATATTTATTTTGAGCTTTTAATGTAATTTTAATCAGAGTGAAGGATAACTTGGATGACTTTTATGCATAAGTTCTCAACTGTTGCATTGAAAAAGGTTTTTTGGAACCCAAAACACATTTGCATTGCTACTTCTGCCTTTAGCAGTGATTTTTTTACTTCTTCACAAGACTTAGAAAAATTATAATTTCTTCTCAATCACCAGTAAAGAAAGTATTTTGGGGGCTAAAGTATTTTTTAACTTGTATGAAGTAAACTGTTTACTTTTGTAGTGGAAAAAAAAGTTTTTCAAAAAATGTAAAAAGAACAAACTAAAACTGTAAATTGCAAGCACTTACAGTATAACCCCGATTTAATGCCCCTTGCATTTTACGTTTTCCCGTACTTTTCTCATTGGTCCTGAATTCCTTGAATACTCTCAGTGTTATATTTATTTCCGTGCATTATGTTTCTGTATTCACTGCATTCCTGCTTTTAATGTTTTACAAAAAATAATGCTGATTTGTTTATTCTCATTTTTCTGATTTTTATTCTCATGTCCCGAAACATTATTCATTTTGAGACCAGAGACATAATTAAACCATTTTTCATAGTTCCTTTCCTTCAATCTATAATTTTCTTTGAAGGCAGGTGAGAATGAAGGTGACAAATGCATGGGTCAACTGCCAATTTTCTTTCTTTTCTGCTGGAACTCAACTGGACTGGCCTCACCCCACAGCCTCTAGGATATTGGTTAGCCCCCTGTTGTCTTTGTTCATTATTCTTTTCGTAGAACAAGCAAATGATAGTGATGAGCTCCATACTTTTCTTTTCTGTTGGTGTTTCTGAAAATTTTCTTTAGTGGAGGGGGAGGTATCCATCCTGTATTTTTGTGCACCTTTATTCAGTGTAAGGGGATTCCACCCCCTCTTGTCTTGTCCCAACTGTATAAGAGAAGAGAGGTACTTACATATTTCTGGAGCTTACGAGAAGTCTAATAGCTTTTGGAATTTGATCGCATTTAGAACATGTTCACATTAATTTGTCTTTTTTAAGAGAAAGAAATATGGAATGATGGCTTCTAAGTATTGTAAATCATCTTCTTTAGCTGAGAAAGCAGGCATAATAGAAAAAAATCTCAAAAGTTTTATGGAGCTAAAGTTGAGTGTCATGGATCATAGGAACAATATTTGCAAAGCTCCTCAGCAATTGAGAAGGGTCTTTTTGAGATTAAAACAAAAAATATGAGGCAAACAAGAATTACGGAATTTTGTAAATGTGTCTGAATAGTAATCGTAAGTACTATTCTATTTAGTCATATCATATGAAATTAATGTTAATTATGTAATAAATATGCTGTAAATGTTTCTTACTGTTCGAGTGTACCTCCATTCAAATTATTTTGCAGCATTTATTAAAATTTTCTCCCCCCTCCCCCTGTGTAACGTCTTCCCGCCTATTAGGTATTTTCCCGCCAGTCCCGCATAAAACTTTATATCGGGGTTCTACTGTATTTTAAGGTTACAAGGAATCACTTTTGCAATACAAGAAAAAAGAGCTATTATATGCAAAACTTTTTTCTGTCTTTTGTGCACTTTTATTCACTGTAAGGGGAGATCCCCCCCCCCCTTTGTTGTCTTGCCCCAACTGTATAAAGAGAAGAAAAGAGGGACTGTACATGTTTCTGGAGCTGATGAGAAGTTCAATAGCTTTTGGAATTTGATCGCATTTAGTACATGTTCACATTAATTGGCCTTTTTTAGGAGAAAGAAATATGCAATCATGGTTTCTAAGCATTACTGTAAGTAACATTCTTTAGCTGAAAGAGCATCCATAATAGAAAACGCTCAGAAGTTTTAAAGGACTAAAGTTGAGTGACATGAATCATAGGAATCATCTGAATTGCAAGTACTATTCTTTTTTGTCATATCATATAAAATTAAGGTTAATTATGTAATAAATATGTTGTAAATCTTTTTTTACTGTTTGAGTGAACCGCCATTCAAATTATTTTACGGCACTTATTGAAATTTTCTCCCCCTCCCCCTGTGTAATGTCTTCCCGCCTATTAGGTATTTTCCCGCCAGTCCCGCATAAAACTTTATATCGGGGTTCTACTGTATTTTAAGGTTACAAGGAATCACTTTTGCAATACAAGAAAAAAGAGCTAATATATGCAAAACTTTTTTCTGTCTTTTGTGCACTTTTATTCACTGTAAGGGGAGATCCCCCCCTTCTTGTCTTGCCCCAACTGTATAAAGAGAAGAAAAAAGGGACTGCACATGTTTCTGGAGCAGATGAGAAGTCCAATAGCTTTTGGAATTTGATCGCATTTAGTACAAGAGAAAGAAATATGCAATCATAGTTTCTAAGCATTACTGTAAGTAACATTCTTTAGCTGAAAGAGCATCCATAACAGAAAACGCTCAGAAGTGTTATAGGACTAAAGTTGAGTGACATGAATCATAGGAATCATCTGAATTGCAAGTACTATTCTTTTTTGTCATATCATATAAGATTAATGTTAATTATGTAATAAATATGTTGTAAATGTTTTTTTACTGTTTGAGTGAACTGCCATTCAAATTATTTTACGGCACTTATTGAAATTTTACAGCCCCCCCCCCCCTCCCCCGTGTGTAAAGTCTTTCCACCTTTTTGGTATTTTCCCACCAGTCCTGCACAAAATGTTAAATCATTGTTCTACTGTATTTTAAGGTTACAAGAAATCCCTTTTTCAACACAAAAAAGGTGAGCTATTACATGCAAAAACTTTTTTTTCTTTCATTTTTATAAGTTGTTTTCATTAGAGCTAAATAATATTTGAAGATCAATGCATATTTCAGAATAAAATCTCAAGGATGCAATTGGTATATTATTCCTTAAGAATATGTTGAAGCATTTTAATTTTACTTGCCGCATAACCATAAGCAATATTTATGCAAACAAATACTGCTTAGGAAACTGATTTGATTCACCAGTAGAAATAAAGATTTAAAAAAATACTTTATTCCCGTCTTTTATTTATTTTTTAAATTTTAGTGATACAACAAATAATGTTAATACTTTTTACATTGAAGTGAAAAAAAAAAGTCTAAATATATTTTAAAAAGCAGTGTTCATGACAAAATTGATAAATTGACATTAGAAAATATTACAGCCTTCCATAGAATTTTGAAAAGTTAGCAAACCATGTTCTAAGAAACGTCACTTTTCCAAAAAAAAAGGCAGTAGATAAATTTAAAATGTTACACTCTAAATAGTATGCAATCTGATTGAAACAAAGTAACTAAACCTCAAAATAAGGCTTGCTTGATTTAGAACATAAGCATTTAGTTTTATAAAACACTTACTTTTACAAATTGTACAGCTGGCAAGATACCAATTAAGGAAAACAGAGAAGAAAATAGATGTTTTCCGTTTTTCAATTCTCTATTATGAACCTAAAAGGCTAAAAAGGCGGCAAGTTTTTGATTATACTCCTACGCTCGAAAAGTAAAAATTACTCAAGACTACGTTGTTTCCTTCCTGTGGAAGTTCGCACAGGAACTCAAGGTAAATGTAAACGGTTAAAACGTATCCACAATTCCTACATTTCTTGAGATCCCAATTCAGTACAAAGTGATCTAGCACAAAATTAATATTCAAGAATTGATTATAAGATCTATCGGAAACTAAGAATGTAAACTAAAAACATATACATTACAGTTACATTACGTCAATGTCTTCTACTTTACCAAGCATATTGATGTCTTTAACTCACCAGACATTCACTACATTTTCAATGGTCGAATATTATTGGATCATTTTTTACAAACATGCCGTCAAATTAAACAGCTGCTTTAAACGTCTATCTCGTATTATCATTTAGTAAACACCTGGATTATTACTCACAGAAAATCGCAGAAACCCACAACACTAACGAAATTACTGTTGCCATTTACAAGGTGCAATTGTGAAATTTAAATATCCAAATTGTGTATAAAAATCTAAGGCTGAAATTAAAATGCGCTAGATTCATTTAATTACAGCATAATCATAACAGAATGAAAAATTATTTCGCTAGGCTGGCACAAACGCTGAAAATTTCTCTGGTTAGGCTTCGACGAAATTAACCTCCAGCTATGTGTTAGAGTTTCCTGCTATATTTGTTAAGATTCCACAAGCTATTATCAGAGCGTTCTAAATTGGAAATTTCGCAGAAAATTTGGAGAGAAAAGCATAATGAACCTTACACACGGGCAATGGGGTATTTAATTCGTCTGCGGTGGTGTTTACCTTCGGTATTCGGTGTTAATGATTTGCATTATAACGCACAGAATAGCGTTTTATCCAGTGGTGTCGTCGAGGGGGGACGCAGGGGGACAGCGTTGCCCCACCTTTTTATTTTAATACAAGCTTCCCCCAAAACTTTTTACATTTTAACAAAAGCGTTCCCCCACTTAGGATTTCAATTGCTTGTCTTCTTATGTATAAGCGTCCCCCCAACTTTTTTTTTTTCAGGACTACACCACTGGTTTTATCTCTTAATAACTAGCATCTGCAAGCATTAGAGTTTTATCTCATAATAACTATAGCATCTGCATGCATTCTGAACATGCAATGGTTTTATACACACTTGAGAAATTATATTCAGTGAGAAAGGGATTTAAAAAAAATAATAAGAATTTTCACCGATTTTCTGATGCGGTACGCAATAGGCTTAAAATCTGAAAAGTACGATTAATAAAAAATAATTTCGGACTAAAATAACGTATTGTTCTTTGTATTGAACATTTATGAGAGAAAACTGAAAGGGGGGAGGGATTTCGTCTTCTGAGTGCCTCATTCATCCTCAGAAATGTCTTCGACTTCACGCGGGCAGGAGCCATTCTTTAAATTTGGGGACTTTTCGATCATTAAATCGGGAAACTATTTTTGGGAGACAAAGCATTTTAAAAGTATCCAAATTTGGGGACAATTCTCGAAATTCCAAGAACGTGTGGTCACCACTTTTGAGCTTAATGAACTAAGAGGAGCGAGACCCTTCAGGGATGAAATAACCTGAAAGTATAGTAATTTTTTGTAATGCACCAATAAGAAGACAAAAGGGGAAAAAATCAGTTCCATATGTACCCCCTAATATTGAGCTAAAAGGGACATGCCGAGTGTACATTAATGAAAGTTTTATGAATTTAATACTGACCACCACGTGAAAAATCCTCAAAAAAAAAAAAAAAAAAACCCAGAGCATAAAAGTTTATGAAATATCAACAATAAATGAATGGGGGGGGGAGGGGGGTTAGACAAAGGAATCACAACAGCGTGAGCTCAACTGAACTGACCTTCAACGTTGTGTAACAGAAATAGTAATTCAGCGTATTCACGAATGGTGACCGCGGCACATTATCAATTTCAGAATGTTCTTTGTTTTTTACTCTGTAATTACTTTTAAGACTTCGTAGTTTCATGTTTATCATTTTACGTCAGACTCAGGATAAATGATTTGCAGAAGAATCTTATGTATTTTCGGGCAAACAATTTTTACAGTGAATGACATTTTTAAACGGTTAAACTTTGAAGATGTTTTAAACACTTTTGAGGCAAGTCAATGTTTAAATTGTTTCAAAAATTAACTATAAATACTCGTATGGCATTTTATTAAGTATAACTTTATATTCTTTTGAACAGAATTTTTTTATGTTCATTTTTAGTGAAATGTTTCAAAATTTTAAGTTTAATTAAATATTTTATCATATTTAATATTATGGGTTTAATTTTTAAATTTCTGTGTTAATGATAGCGAATTTCAATGAATTAAAATTGTACTTAATTTATCGGTGAAACCTTATTTAAAAAGGCTCCCCAAGCAGATTAAGTACTACATTATTTTATGTAACATGTACTATAAAACTTAGTGAACGCGTGTATGGTCAGTTATTATAGTCATCAAATAATTACACATCATATTTTAATTATTAGTATAATTATAAAATCCAAATATAGGGGGGGCTCCATCACTTCTATCGCCTATGGGCTACCAAATCCTTAATTCGGTCAATTCCGGATTTACCGGATTCGTTAATCCGTTAATTAAGATCAAAAGGGTCTACTTGAGCATTGAGGAAGACCCTTTGCCTTTCAAGCGATTGCATTTGAAAAATGAATCGCAAATATTCCACTAGAATGGAGTAAGCCATCTTGCTTTCGGGACCACCCCCTTTAAATCTATTATTTTCTAATTCTTTTCATTCATATGAACTCTCGTATAGAAGGTGGAATAGTTACAGTTTTTTTACAAACATAAATATCATAAGTGAAATACTTAGCTACCCATTTTGTTCAGATTTTATGTTTTGAGCTGCTCAAAGTAATTTTTCCATTCTGAAGTTTTTTTTAATTTCATCAAGATCGAACTAATGTCTATATGCACTAAATAGTTCTTCTAGAATGGTAAAATAGTGTTATTTATAAGTAAAATATTTGGGCATTTACAGCTCATATATAGTTTTAGTGCAATTATTTCTTTTGTTTGGATATGGGACACGACAGTGTATCACCTCTAAATTGGGCACAGCGGACCACCATTCAGCATGTCTAAAAGTGCAAATTACATTTAATAATTTATATATTTTGCTTGAATATCCATCTAGACATGTAACGCAGTGTTAACATCTGAATATAAATGGTAAGATTAATACATTTCTAAGAATGAAATAAATTTTGGAATAACATGGAACCAGTGAAGTATGTTGCTATGCAATAGCAAAAATTTGCTAAAAACATAATTCATTTATATCAATTTAATCAAAACAACAAAGATTGACCCATCCCTGCGTCCCTGTCCCGGGCTATATCCCGGGACAGGGGCGCAGGGGATCACCACTGTGAGTCCACACAATTGACTTTTTTGCTCATAATGCATTGCAAATATTGTTGAAAAAAATTACATGACAGCAAATTTTTCAAGAAGTCTAATTTTTTTCAAGCACTAAGCCTTCTTCCCCTTTAAGTCAAATTTCCCTTTAATTAATCAATCATATAATCGATTATTCGATCGATTGATTGATTGAATGATGGATTCGTCCACGCGTTCATTTAATCAATCTTTCAAGTATCAACCATCAATTAATGAATATTTAAAAAAACAATAAGTTTTTATTCATCATAATACAAACTGTTTCATAGTTATTTCAGAAATAAATTAAAACTGTTTTACTTTCCGAAAAAATAGTATTTTTATTATCTTTCTATTATCTCGCCTTAAATTATACCCATTTTACAACACTTTAAAGTCTAATAAAATATAAAATTTTTCAAATTTCATTTATCTTCAAGCAGATATCTCTGTCTGGGTCTTCTAATTGTTTTAACTAGAAAAAATATGTTAATTTCACAAATTTCTTAAGAATCATAAAAGTTAGTAGAAGTGAAATGTCTTTAAAAAATGGAAAAATGAGCAAACAGGGATTATTTTTAAGTTTGAAATGTTCCCGTTCCTAAAATTAGTGAATGAAAATGAACAATGTCATCTAGTAAACAAAACTTATAAGAAATACTTTTGAAATCATTAGACTAAATTTAAAAGAAACATACCGAATTTCCTTGACCTACCCATTTTACCCCACCAGACCCTATGTAATATTGCCGGTAGTCTCAAGAACAGATGTATCTCAAAAATTCTAACTTTTTAACCCGGACATGACATCCGATCCGCATTGCCCGTAAATATATTATCTTTTCATTAATACAAAGCTTAAGAAACAAAACCAAGGGGATAAGAAATATTTTTTAAAATCTAGAACTTCTGTTTGAAAAGAGCTCAAAATACACTATAGGGGAAAGTTGGATAAAAGCGGGTAGGTGGATAAAACCGGGACCCAGCAGTTTTAACTTGATTAGCATTGCCATTTGTCGGAAAACGCTTGAAACTAGTTGCAAACAATCGCCATGCTATTTGGAGTTAAATGAAAGGTAGTGTTGTTTATTTGTTTGTCAACGCCGATGTTTCGAAAAATTTCAGTGGAAAAGTTTTGATTTTTACACCCCCGATTTCATTTTGTAGTTTCTAATTGCTTAGAGATTTGTTTTAGGTGAGTACAACATTTGATAACACCTTTTTCAGCAGTTATTTTAAATTCTTAAACCAAGTTTTGCATCATGTTTGAAATGTGCTAAGCCGTCTTTTCTGATTAATGGCGTTGTCGGATAAAACCGGGACCTTGGCAGTCGGTCAAAACCGGGTAGTACCCGGTTTTGGACGACCTTTTTTTTTACTGTGTAAAATACAAATAGTTTAGTTTGTAAAATATAAATCTTAAACAGCAAGAATCATCTTATAATTGGTATAAAGTTAAATCTTTATTACTTTTTAGGAGGAACTTCGCATGAATATAGGCTACTATATTATAGTATCCCACTTAGTACAAATATAAAATAAAAAATATTAACATTTAAAATAAAAATTATTTTTTAAAAGTTAATCGTGTTTGTCAGTTTATTCAAAAAAAAATTTTTTTTTTCTTAAGTAGGGTAGAATGAAAAAATTAAAGCTTTTACCAATTTATAACCTTGTTAGAATAAAAATTGCCCCCATAAAAATTAAGGCTGCTCATCAGTCAATTTCCGAATTCAGCTCACTAATGTTAGGTCTATGGGCGTGTGATGCATTTGTATTTTTAAAAATATTTCCTCGGGAAATTAATATTTTTTACTTCATTTTTCTGTGTACTCTTCTTAAAGGATGTCTCTTTTTTTATTTCTCAAAATATTTCCAAAATATATACTTAATTTTATATGACGTGTTAAAATAGTACACATATAGTTCGCCAGCTTTTAATACACAAAATATTAAATTAAGCATATATTTTAGAAATATTTTGACAATTAATTAAAAAGAAGACTTCTTTTAAGAAGTCTACACAGAAAAAAGAATTCAAAAATATTTTCCCGAAGAGATATTTTTTAACTCACCTATGTTTCTCAGTATAGGAGGGCCATTGTACCAATTTATTGTTATAAATAAATATTTCAGTCAGTTTAATGTATTCAGTATCATTCAAACAACAATTTTTAAATATTCCTAAACATACCCGGTTTTATCCAACCTGGTTGGATAAAACCGGGTACTTTTAAACTTCGAAAAACAATTTATTTACCCTCCAAAATATTGTTCTTCCACATTGAAAAAAAATTTATTTCTGTAACTAAAGAGCTAATTTATTACTCAAATAAAAATTTAAGCAATTTTATTCACTTAACTGCTTAGGAAAAAAAGAAAACACTTTGGGACCCGGTTTTGTCCAACATTCCCCTATCTGATTTTCTGTAAAACCATAAAAAAGTGAGGTACGACTATTCGTGATATGGCCATCGATATTATTTACATCTTTAGCATCTTAGTCTTTATTTTACTAAAAATATTTCCCTGTAAAAGGGGGTGGGGGAACACAAAGAAAAAACCATATAGCATATATATATGTATATATTTACATACTATAACTAAAATAATAAAATAGTTACGTATATAATTTAAATAAAACCTAATCACTGAATAAACCAATGGCGAAACTGGAATGTTTGCGTATTGAGCAAAAGGCAAATTGTGCGAATTTTGCTCAATAAGTAAAGTAAACAAAAAGTAAACGAGAGAAATTTTGATTTTTTCGGAGTTTTGTTTTGGGGTTGTTTAACTTTTATGGGGTTAGAAGGCCATTATTACTGCTCATGGCACGATGAACACTGACAAATATATATGTACTTATTTTACGTTAACCCGTTATTTCACAGTTAAAGCAATTTCCTATAGATGGAACATTTTCCTTCAAAAATATCTTGCTACCTGCCGCACGTCCAAAAAAGCGAAGGTCTTTATTAAGTTAGTGACAGCGGATTTATGCTAGGAGTTGTAGAAGTCCCCAAGAAAAATATGGATAGTCATAATGAAAAAGAAATTAAACTTTAAGTAAACGTTACTAAACACATAATTTCAAAATAGAGACAAAAGTTGACAAGATATATTTGCTTTATTTCAATGCATGTACACAGTTGCATATAAAACTTGACAATGAAGCTGTATAAGCATATTGTTCAAAACTGAATTTAAAGTGGACTTATTTTATTTGTGCACTAAATTAAGCCTCATATATATCTTTCATAAGTCATAAGGACATGGTATTTCAGTTATAGACTGGCCAGGTAAGTCACCCGAAATGAATCCTATTGAAAATTTCTGGGCAGTTACCAAGAATTGACTTAAGAAATGTGACTGCACAAAAAAAAAAAGTTTATTTCAACTAGAATTAGTTGTTTTCACGAATATAGCATTAAAAAGATGTCCACAAATAGTTGAATCAATGCCTAATAGACTTGAGTTGCTGATAAAAGCGAAAGAAGGACATACTATATATTTAAAATAATTACGGTATTGATTTTTGTAATATTTTGGTAGATAAAGGAATTTTATGCATCATTTTCCTTTTACGCAAGGTGTAGAAGAAATCAAAATTGATTTTGCAGTATGCGGCGGAAGATATGGTTCCGATTAAAGAAATTTCAAGCAACTTATGTTTCTGAGTTGTTAAATGGTTAAAATAGCGGACGGCTCAAAGAAAAGTAGCATTATTGCTCAGCAGATATTATCAAAATAATTCTTGCGACATTCGGAAGAAATATCGCAATATCAATAACATAATGCTGAAATGTATCAGGAAATTTTGAAAAGTCTTTTTTTCCCCTATCCCACCGATTTGGCGATTCGCATAATTTCATTTTCAAACATGGCAATGCTTTTCGTAGCAACAAAATAAAACATTTTCTAAAAAAACAATTCTCCAAACAAAGCATTAAAGTGGTCCGGTAATAGTTAGGATCTAAATCTCATCGAAAGTAGATAGCTAGCAGATTCCATGTCACGACGTGTGAAACCATTAATTCTGGATGAACGAGGAGCTACTAAATATGAATGTTGTAAATTGGATACTTCTCTTTTGACTTAGCCTTGATTGACAACTTTTTCCCTTCAGTGGATAATTTAACTTGTTCATAAAGTATACAGTGGCCTTTAGTTTAATTGCTTAATTTATTACATCTTTATTCAATATCATTTTATTTTCAGATTAACGTATTGCGAGAATTACAATTAATTTGCGCTGAGTTACAAGACAGTGACAGCGGATTTACGCTAGGAGTTGTAGAAGAAAAATATTGATAGTCATAATGTAAAAAGAAATTAAACTTTAAGTAAACGTTTACTAAACACATAATTTCAAAATAGAAACAAAAGTTGACAAGATATATTTGCTTTATTTCAATGCGTGTACACAGTTGCATATAAAACTTCACAATGAAACTGTATAAGCATATTGTTCAAAACTGAATTTGAAAATGGACTTATTTTATTTCTGCACTGAACCAAGCCTCATATATATCTTTCATAAGTTTATTAGTTGTAAACACACACACATACACACATATGCTTCTGTATTTTTAAAAAAAATATAACTTAAAGCACATTTTTATATGCTTCTTGCTGCGGTTTGAATGTAAGCATTACTTTCAAAGTATTTTTTTATGCGATTCTACGTTTTGTAGTTCATTTTCGCTTGCACGTAGGGAGTCCGTGATGATCACTAAAAATATATGAAAATATCTTGAGTGTTGACGACCCCAATTTACTCGAAACAGAAGTGTGAAGAATGAACGATTATTATTTTTTTCCTAAGCATTAAATATATTTAATCTTGTAAAATTACAATTGAAAGTAATGGTTAATGTAAATTTTATCACATGTTTTGTCCATTGTTTTTTTATACAAAAATCTAGCTGCCATAATTATATATAAATTTTTAACACTGTTCATGCTCTGTTTGAAGCACACATTTTTAGTTTATAATGTTTGGCGAAAAATAAAACATACTTTACTTTTCATCAGCACTATTAGAACAGTCTGAGCTATCAACATTAATTAAAGTTACAAATGTGTTAGAACTTTCTACATTTGTTACATGGTCACTACCGTCTCCTTCAAGCTGAATTACTGTTACGTCACTGCTACTAGATCTAGGAGTACTTGAGTTCCTGGGTTGAAAACCTCCTTTTCTTACAGATCCGTTCTCTTTTTTATTGAACTTACTGTTTTGAATGTGTTGCCGACAAGTTCCGTTTAAGCCTTTCTTGCTTCTCCGTAAGAGTGGCCGTTTTTTGCGAGGACGTTCTAGATCTGCAGACCCAGGATCTGATGTTGTTTCTGAAACAGGTGTCTCTAACTCTCTTGTCGAACCGAGAGAACTCGCTCTGCCACAGTCTTCTTCTTCGGAAGTAGTCGCTATCCGACTTTTCCCCCTAAAAGTGCCTTTATGAATTCCTCTTTCCACAAGAATTCGTGTTGCAAAAGAATCATGACCATTTGCACGAAGACATCCATTTGCTAAATGATTCAATTTTTCGGAGGAGTTTGATACCTGTATATCACCATTAGTATGTTTGCATTCTATCGGGTGATGATGATGATGATGATGCTTTCCTTTTGTTAAGGTTTTCTTCCTTAAATTTTCTTGAGATCCTCGCGATCCTCTGGAAGTAGTGGACGAACGGTCAGATGTAGGAGTACTGCGATCGCTTCCACGATCTACACAAACATGCTCCCAGGTACATAAAGGCAAATGTTGTGATAAATTAAATCCTTTGGTCGCCCGATTGGCATTCATATTAGCAGCCAATTTATTTAGACATTGATCCAATTGGTTGTCTTCTCTTGCTGCTAACACTGTTCCAAGTTGACTTAGATAACGATTTAAAGAACAGTCATCCGAAGGTTGTATTACAGAATCTGCTAACTGAGCTAAACATCTATCTATAGGACCGTTTTCTTCTTCGCTTAAATCTTCATGGTTTTCATCTTCACTATCTTCCTGAGGTATTGGAGTATTTAAAGAATCTTCTGTCATGTCGGAATTTGCAACGGATATTGAATCAGATTCAATAGATGGTGTTCTAACGTAACGGGGAGGTTTGTGATTCTTATTGATTTTATTTTTCAAAGCTGTCGTCGTTTTATCATTCTTATCTGCTGTTCCATTTGCAAGGTATGCAGTCTGTTGCACGGCCTGACTCTTGTCGGTTTTCTCCTGGTGAGATTTTCTCAAGGTAGCCATTGCTTTCAGTTTGATTTGATCAAGCTGAGGTTTTGGAGGAGGTAGAGGTGGTGTTACTGCCTTTCCAATTCTAGGCCCCGACAATTTAGACACAGGAGAAGGGGTGTACCTTCTGTCCTCTCTGAAAGAAAAAGTAAGTAATGATTTAATATCTACATATGTACAGTGCTTTTAACTTGGTGATTTTTCTTTCAAAAAACATAAAACACATGGGAATTATTTCGGATAATCTAAATAAAGTTTCAGTGCAATAATTAATAAGAAATAGCTTCGTATCACTTAAGCGTTTTGTCTGAAAACAACAAATATTTACAGCCGCTTAAACTCTAAACAAACTTAGATATTAGAGCAATTAAAATTACGTTCATTGTAAAAATTTGATGACGAATTTGAATATTGAAGCGACATTTGTGTTGCTAGTTAAAAGCACAATTTCGGAATATAACGTTGTTCCCAGAGTTTGGTACCTTACATCATGTAATAGGCAAATCCCTGATAAAGGATGAATAATGCATGCATTTGGATGTAAGACATTTTTGAAGTTGAAAATTTCCTTTTTTGATTTCATGAAATTGGTCTGAAAATTTATCATTCCCTTATAACTATTACATTTTTGTTCACAACTTTGCATAATTCACTCCGATAAAATTTTAAAGGTAGTTTATGTTAGTAGTAAAAAATTCTAAGTATGCGCTGTTACATCGTAAACAAATGGAAAAAAAAAACATTGTTTAGTGCAATTACATAATTTGTTGTGTTTAAATATACTCTTACCTCATAGACGATCCTTAATTAAAATTTATTTATTTGATTCAAGTTTAAAGGCTTTCTCTTGGGGGAATAAAGAGAATGCATGAAGATAAAGAAATACAATCCTTAGAAAAAAAATAGTTAAAAAAATTGATTTCGTTTTACTTTTTCAATATATCTGTAGTGATTTGAAAATAGAAAATACAAATCTGAAGATTCGTGGATTTAACTACTAATCATTAAAATGAAGGAAGGTTAGTATTTTATTAGAAAGCAATATTATATGTGCTTTGTTGCGCATTAGAATCCATTGCTTTCAAACTAGTTTTAATAGAATGACAACCGTTCCGACTCTTTCAGAGAATCCATAACTAAAAATGTTGGCTGATTATAAGTTTTGAATGCTTTTAATATTTTGGCCGAATATAATAAATGAGATAAGCGGGGCCGTCGAGATGGGAGGGGGTGGGGGCGTCAGGGGCAAGTCATTGCCCCACGAGGAGCCTGACCTCTCTGGAAAAGGACACCCAAAATTTTGTATTAGGGTTGCGGGGGTGTCGTAGGTTAGTATTTTGCCCCGTGGCTTGGTTCAGTTCCCGGTGGCCCGCAAATGTTCAAAGTTTTGACTGAGTTAAACTTTTTTAAATACATACATAATTGATTTACTATTTCGTACCTCAAAACTTACATTTTAAGCGCACATTAAGAAAACTGCATTTCTTTTCTAAACGGTTTTTCTAGGCAAATACTATCAATTCTTAAATGATACCTTTTTCGGATAATTATTATGATGTATATCGTGCGAATTTATAACTGATAGGTTTACACACAATCGTCGATGATATTAAGTTAATTTATTTTGCCCCTCACAGCTTAAATATTTACTCTCTCTCCCATATAACACTATTTATATTACAGAAATGTAAAAATTAATTCAGCGATAAAAGGTATTATAATTCACAGAAGCAGTATCCTTATTACAATTTAATGTGTTTCCATTGTAGGCTCAGTATTAGTGCGTCTAGTTGAGATAAGAGCATTTAGGATTTGAATAGGTCTGATGAAAGGCTGAAGTGCAAAAATCGGTTGATTAATTCGAACGAAAGGTTAACTCAGTAATGTTTTTTTAACAGGATGATCTCTAATTTTGAAGATCTCTCCGACTCGGAATGTAGATGCAGCATAAGCTAAGAATCGTCAGCATTTTAAACGCAATATGGAATAATGCACTTATGTAGAATGGTCTGCAAGTTGCTTTGCGAAAAGTATGAATTGTCAATAGTGAACACTGAAGAAAATTATAACAATGGATAGGATTTTTTTCAAAGCAATGGCTGGGAAACATGTAATATATCTTACCGGAGTTCTGCTATTCCATTTTGACCTGACTCATTAGTTATTGCTATAACTGTTTTCTCTCCTGTATCTACAACTTTAGCCGCTGGAATTATTTCTGGAGTCTTGCTTTTATATTTTTGTCGTCCTTTCTTCCCACTGATCGATGAAGCAGATGAAGATATGCTACTTTCTGCATCATCTGTTTCGCTTGCGACATTGATTTCGTAATAATTACATTTTCCATTTTCTTCAGGTACTAAAGGTTCTTCATTCTTTCGTCCTTTCAATGGATTGCGTTTGAAAATGCTTACTCTACGCGCTACTTTTGCTCTTTTTTCTTCACTTTTTAACGTCCAGTTATCTGATCCTGGGGACGTAGTTCGTGACGACCTCGGTTTGTTATCTTCAGTGGTTTTTAACCTTCCAATTGTCGTTTTGAATTCTTTCATAAATTGACTGATCACGTTTTTTTCTTTGGGTGACTCACTGTTAAAAACTGGAACTGTGCGTTCAGATAGTTTCTTAGCAACCTGGGATGACAATTGCAAATATTCTTCTAAAGAAGGATGCTCGCTGTCATCCAAACTGTATATATCAGGATCTAAATCTGTGCTTAATCTACTATCATCATCTTGGGTCGGATCTTCATCTATATCCTCATCATCACCATAATCATCAATCTCTTTAATGGCAGTTGAAGATGTAATGACACTAGATCCAGAAATAACAGACAAATCTTCAGTGCTGTGTAAGGATTGTTTTGATTTTAGCGAAGAAGGTGACTTCGTAGGCCTTCTAAAACTTGAATTTAATGAATCACCCGACAAAGAGTCTTCCGACGTTTCCGAGCAGTCACTCACATCACCCGCTTCTATATTTGTTTGACTATTATCACGTACTAAAATTTTATTTTCTTTCATAGTTGACGGTTGACTACTTGTAGTTCTAGCAGAAGAATTACTCATTGCCGTTCCAGGTCTTGAACCATAGATAGGATTTTTCTCAGGTATTCCTTTTTCTTCAACAAGACTACCTGCGGAATGAAATTGAAAATATTTAGACTGTTATACAACATTTTTGTAATTATTGATGTTTTAAATTACTGTTGGATTTATAACAAGAGCACATTATTTTAAAATAAATAATATCAATGTTAAATTATTGTAAATAAAAAAATGTATAGTCAAATTGCTTATTAAACATCAGCTTTAGAAAATTTTGAATTGATTTTATTCACAAATGGGAGTTAACTTTTTGTTTAAAGTTATTCCACTTTCATGCTTAAAATATCAACTCTAAGTGCATTTACTCCTGCATTTTAATCACATTAGACTTGTTAACGCATTAAGCGATGACTTGATATCTATTTCGCTTTAAAACATACTGATGTCAAAAGTAAAGTACAGCCTGAGGACTCTATTGGGTTTTGAAAATTATATTTATGCATTATTTATAAGTACTTTGATACTTGTTACTTTTTTAACAATGCAATAATTTGCAACAATATTATTTTGCAACTATGTAAAAGGTAGTTAACTGTCATATGAACATAAACTACATCAGTATTTTAATTAATAATAAGCTTTATAACATTTGTCAAGTCGTCTCAATTTATTTATACATTATTTTTTAATGATCCATACAAGAAGTTCTTTCTAGAACAATACGAGCGTACTTTTCCGTATACACCAGCATCAAATTTATAATCTACCTATCTCTCTCTCTTTCCCATTCAGCTTTGGTTCTGAACTACTTCAAATGCACCTTTTACAATGGTTAATAATTCACTGATTTATTTATTCACTCATTTATTTATTCATTCATTCATGTGTTTATTCAGTCCCTCATTCGTGTATTTATACATTCATTAATTTATTTAATCATTCATTCACTCAATTTATTAATTATTTCATTCATTAATTCATTCAGAAATACCCTAAAAACTCCAGACCCGAACAATTCCTGGGAAAATAGGTTCATTTAGTTTTGGATAAACTTGGTTCCCCGGTATAAGATACTTCCGATAAAGTCTGTTCGAAGCAAATCCATTAACTGCTTCAGGAATTATATAGAATTAAAATTTGCCCGAAGGCGCTCGTGTTAAGATTGTTTGCATTGTTCAAATTTGAACGAAAAACGTTCAAATAAAAAAAAATTACGTTTAGAACTCTTTCCAAGCGCGTTCTGAGGCACTTGGATCTTATGTCCAGGATTAATATAATGTGCTTCATATTTCCCCATACGTGCTAATGTTAACATTTTTTAAAGTGTTGAAAATTGAACGAAAAATTGCTCAAATTAAAAAATAAAATATGGAAATGAGATGTTCTCGCCGAGATCTTTCTAATACAAAAAACAAAATTTTGAATCGGACAACTCCCTCAAAAGTCATTGGGGGGGGGGGGGGGGAGGCGGCAGACGGACCGACAGTCACACATTCCCCCCCCCATCTCAAAACTCTACTTTCAAATTTCTTATTATTCCACCTTTTTTTTAATACTTTACTTATTTTTGAATTTTCTTTATTTTTAACGATATTTTTACGATACAATAATTCATCTTTCACGTTTTTTTTTAAAAAAACCTTTACGGGAAAATAACTAGGTTAAGAAAGAATTTTTTTTAAAATTAAAATGAAACAATAAAAGTCCATCTAAGCATAATGAATAGCATTCATAGGCATTAAACTACCGAAAAAAAGTTATACATAAAGTTTTCAAATACATAAAGTCGAAAAAACATTTTGCTTTATAAATAAAAATTTACCTGCTTGTGAGGATGCCCAATCGTCATCAATGTCATCTTCATCTAGCTCGTTTATTGGCCGACTTGAATGTATTCTTTGTTTTGGGAGTTCTTTAGGATCTTCATGAATCCCATTACCCGTTTCAGTTTCTTGTAGTTTGTACAGCAATTGTCGGCGGGATATTTTAGTGTCTGGATGACTTTGCCCTCGCTTAGAAGTCTGACAATAAATTTCGGTCATTTCTGCTTCGCTTCTTTCTTCGATATGTGGACTGTTTCTATCCAATTCAAAGCTGTCATCTAGAAAAGTGAAGTAGTCATCATTTTTTCAGTTTAGTTCAAAACTTATTATTTAGCATACAAAAACACAGGTACGGCGGTCATATGAATTGTTATATGTTCATGAAAATTGAAATATCATATCTAAATTAAATTTGCTGTGTAGTTAATCAAAGTATATATCAAAGCTGTACACACATTGCTGCCGTCTTAATGATTCCATCTAGAAGTTTAAAAAAATGAGCGTATAGTTTTGAGATGGGGAAAATGTGTCTTTTGATCTGTCTGTCCTCTCCAATACCTTTCGAGGGGGACTGTAAGATTCAAAAGTTTTTTCTTGCATTCGAAAGATCTCGGAGAAAACATCTCATTTCATGAAAGATGACTTAATGTATGGTAAAAATATCATTAAAAATAAAGAAAAGTCAAAAATAAATGAAGTTGTTAAAAAAAGATAGAAAAATAAAAAAAATTGAAAGTAGGTTTTTGAGAGGGGGGAAATGTGTCTGTCTGCCTCCCCCCCCCCTAATAACTTTTGAGGGAGTTGTCCGATTCGAATTTTTTTTTTTTTTTTTTGCATTGGAAAGATCTCGGCGGAGACAATTCCATGGACTCATTTCCATTTTTTATTTTTAACTTGAACAATTTTTCGTTCAATTTTGAAGAGTTCAAAAATTTTTAACATAGCACGTATGGGGAAATATGGAGCAAATTGTATAAACCCTGGGCATAAGATCCAACAGAAAAAGACTAAGAAGAACATACTAAGTGCCTTGTGGGTCTTTCCACTAGACCAGTTTTTGTCAACCAGACCAATTTTTAAAATAGCATCCTCAACCGACCATCTCTAACCTTTACGAAATCTTTTACGCTGTTTTTTATATGCGTAAAATTAAGTTAATTAAAGTTTCAAATACAACTTCAAAATGTTAAACCTAAAGCTTTAAAGGCCATCCAAAATTTGGGCTCAAAAATTTCGTTAGTGCAGCGTGAATCAAGTAGCTATGTTTAGATGTCACTGAAAAGGCAAACGATGAGAACAGCAACTTGGATGCCTGTTCTTCTTAGACAATATATTTTGCTTAAACCTATGAAATTTGAAAGATCATTGCCTTAGTCTGTGGCACATGTAATACGTAATCAAAGTTGTACAAAATTCACCCTCGCAATTAAAACTTGAGCTTTGAAGTGCTGTAACTGTAACAAATTTATCAGTTTCATACGTACTAGAAGCTCAATATAAAGTTTTGTCAAGATTGGTGATAGACACTGGACAGGTGGGGACCACTATCCCACTAAACATGAAATGACTCTTCTTTAAACATGATAACGCAAGTGCACATGTGTGTTTGTTCGAACATTCGAAATAATTTTTAACATTTGTTAAAGAAACTTGACCCTAACTCTTACATTCTTCTGATATACAATTATTACTAAATATTTTATTCAAACGTTCGTTTTAAGGAATTTTAAAAAGTGACATTTACATCAAAGAAAGAATATTTAGCTTTTAAATTGCATACAGGTTTTTAATATAAATGTCCGAACAGATGAAATGCAGTCATAGAACAAGATGTGAAATTCCTATAATGAAGTGAAATTGTGTTAAATGGGAAATCGTTTTTGTAACAAATAAATATTAAATAGTATGCATAGTTAAAAGAAGAAAAAATGCTATTAGAACTACATAGGTAACTTGAATAAGATTGTTCTGATTCAGAACAAAGCTATTGAGTATTGTTTGACCATGGCATAATTTATAGGTATTTCACTATTATAAGGGGACGAAACCTTGATTTTTTTAAAACTTAAAGTTTTAAATTTTGACATTGCGAAATTTGCCGCCCCCTAACCTTAATTTTAGAGTCCCCCCCCCCCGACAGTTTATACAAACACATAATTATATTACTAATCGGTTTTAATCGTTAACAAAGTAGCTGATTATTGATAAAATCAGAGCGCCGAACTAGGATTTTAATTCTCTTCCAAAAGTTAAATTTTCTTTATCAAATATTTTTTCGTTTCTTCTCTTTCTTTATTTATTCTTTTTTTTTTGCATCACAGTTAAATTTGCCGCCCCCAGAAGTGTCACCCGGGGCATGGGCCCCGCCTTGCCCCACCCTAGATCCGGCACTGGTACTGAAGCATTTGAAGAAGTTACATTTAGTGGCCCACTCACGCCATGCGCCATGCATCCCAAGTTCGCGCCAGTGATTTTGGAATCGCAGACGAGTTGCTGCGAGAAGAATTTTCTAATGCACTGCTAGATTATATTGCATACTATTTATGATAATGTTATATATTTTTTATGATGTTGAATCACAAACATTGAAACTAAAGTTCTCGAAGAGTTACACATGTCACATGAGCAAACGAAAAGACTCACCTTTTGGCCTTTTGCCATCTGTCAGCTCTAGAACAGCAATTTCATTCTCAGTGCTACCAGTTTCCCTCATGCGGTTGATCTTTTCATATAGATCTAACCGGAAGAGATCAAATTTTGAATAATTATCTGTCTTTGTTTTTGATAATTTTCGACTTTTTCTGTCTAGACTACCTCCATATTCTTTTAAGCTCACTGGAGAAGGAGTTTCTCTAGAATAATCAGGTAATGGAATTCTGTCACCTGGAGGTGAAGGGGCTCTTTTTTTGCTCTTTGGTTTTAAACCATTTCTTGGAGGAGGAAGGGGAGGAGCTAATTTGGCTTCCAACATGGCTGCTCCTAGGTTTGAACCATGAATAGATTCCATCTTTGTTGTGACTGGATTGCTGTTCTTGCGTGAGAATTTCTTGAAGGAAGATTTACGACTACTTGAACCCTCATCTCGTTCTTTAAAGTCTTGGTAGAAATAATCGTCTTCAGGTATCACAAGCAGAGTTGGTTTGTACCGGAAGCTGTTGAGTCTGTTCTTAGCAGCAGCAATCATTCCTCGGATACGCACAAAGAATTCCTGTGGTGGTGGTTGAGTTGGAGAGGCAATTAAATCTTCAGAATGATCAGGGGATCTTCGTGAACAGTTCTCCATATGCGAAACATTCCCATTACTTGTGATGTGATTCGAATCGTGTGACGATTGGGATTCTTGGGGTCTATAATTTGAATCAGATATACTTATTCTATGATCAGGTGAAGTATGATTAGATCCAACCTAAATAAGGAAAACCTTGTTATCACAGGTATATTAGAAGTACATTACGAATATTTAAACAGTATACAATAACGTTGCGAAATTATTTAAATTGGACGCATGTTTTTGAAACAGATGGAGTTACTATTAAATTAATTTATTTTTTTTACAAAATTTACGCTTTTTGTCATTCATTGATGAAAGGAATTGCAAGTGTCAATGGGAAAACGTTCACTTAATAAATAACGAGTTTTACCTAAAAATTAATTCAAAATACACTAAATACTCATTGCTACTAAGGTAAAGATAATAAACATGTAAGTGTATGTTATGGGTTTGATACTGCTACCATTCACATAAAAAAAAAGAAAACTACTTTTCACATATTCAATATTTTTTTAACAATCGGTTACAATCAACAAATGATAATTAAAATAGAAAACTGAAAATATGATTAACTAAATTAAATTCATTGCTGTTTAGGACATGTACAATCTGCGTACATAATATATTCAAACGGTTATTATTATTATTATTATTTTGTTTTCTTGTGCCAGCATAAAGAATATGTTACATCTTGAAAACAGTAAGATTTATTTTTAGAGCTAGCACATATTTTTACTTATATTTACTTAAACGCTCCAAACATTCTTATAAATGTGTATTATAAATCTTCACGGGACGTAATGTGTTCTGTAAGGAAAGTAGTAATGAGATATGTCAACTTCTTGAACAATTTCAAATTCCTGAAGGCTGGCAAAAAACGTAAAAAAAAGGGGTTTTACTCTTTTTAAGTCAAAATATCGGTTTCCCTTTTTTGGCCCATTAAAAGCATTTCTACTTCGCCGATAAAAAAAGTACGGCATTGCAGTAGATACTAAATGCATTTGTTAAGAAGAGCCAAAAAAGTTTTAATTTAAAAATCATGATACATTTGGTAAAAACATGGAAACTAGATGGAATTCAGGGCTGTGAAGCGGAATTTGAAGCAGGAGCGTGGAGTAGTGGAGCAACAACATTTTCCTAGATACTGGCGTGGAGCAGGGGCAAAAAAGTTTGCTGTGCTCCACCCCTCCGACTTTTTAAAAGCTTTTTTAATTTTTTTATCGTATAAAAAACAAATTAACAAAAATAATATATATATATAAAGATAATGTAATCCATTAAAATTATTCGGAGCACAGCGCGGAGCTGGATTGTAGTCGCAGATAGTATGTAGAAGTCGGAGCGGAGCAACTCCAAAAAGTGTCTGCTCCCTGATAGAATTACATTTAGAAAATACTTGAATTAGTTTTGATTGTTACTTGAATAATTCATTTTGATTGCTAAAATATTAAGCCATGAAGTTCCGATGCTGCTTTTATATTTAACCGATTCGACACTCAATATGATTTTTGAAAGCAGCTTACAGTGGATTGTCTATTTCATGAGAAGATTTTTTTATTTTTAGATGTTTCCAAAGTATGGCCAAATAATATAATATCGCCAATAAGGAAGACTCATCGCCAAATAACACGAGCCAATAAGAAAGTTTTCTGACAAGAGAAGAATGGTTTCTTCTATGAGTATAGATTGTTTTTTATTGTGAAAAAACTTTACGTATGGTCCTTCAACCACCCAAACTCTTCAGAAGCTTATAGGTAAGAAATAAGACATTTTAATCGTTTTGGGCAGGGAATATTTGAAGTATCGGCCCTAACAATCACAAAAATTCAAACATCGATTCTAAACTGCACTTAGTTCATTACGGAAAGCATTCTAATGTTCTGGTGTTTGATTGGAAAGAAAAAGAATGAACCGCTGAAAAACGTACAACTTCTATGTAATCAACCAGCTACCACGTTTAAGATTATTTACTTCATTTACTGCTTTGAAAATGATAGATTTAAAACAGCAATATTTCCTAGAGCCACAATGTTACAATACTTATTTGTCAAATTAAATTCTTTCAATTTAGTGACGTCTTTTAATTGAGTTTAACTACATGAATTTTCAAAATCCCTTTACTAATTCATATACTTAACGAAATCATGTATTTAAAAGAGATGCCACTTCAATTACGATATTTCACTCTACCAAAGGTCATTTATTAATGATATCACTTTGCGCTTTAGGCTAATGCTTTTTTTTAAAAATAATACTTTATAGGAAATTAAATTCATTTAATAGCTGTCTTATGCCATGGTTGAAAATTAAAAAAAGCCTTTTTAGTTCAGGACTTTATGAGAATAGCTTTGCACTAAAATACGCATTGCATTTACGTAATTTTACACAAACCTTCGTTTGCCTTGCGACAACGTTAATGGTGATGTTTGCAATGACTTTTTAAGTATAACTTGGTATAAAATGTTTACGGGTTTGGTATGGGTATGTATCATCATAAAATAGTTTTACTTTAAACTTGAAAATTGTGATATTTGTTACTAGAAAATGTAAAATATGTTTATCGCATAGTATTCGAAACTTTAAACACCAATTCAGATGTTCTTGAACATATGTTAAGAAAAAAGGTTCATATACTTGTACTTATTCGTAATAAATCTGTAATAAGAGTGTACACTTCTAGCTTACGAGACTGTGGTGAATTTTTATTGATGTTTAACACATGCTAACAATGGGATATAAACGAACATGAAAAACATATTTTGATTAAACAGATTTCTTAATTCTGCTCGATACTAGGATTGGAAGTATTTTTTCTTTCTTTCTAATGGGGCTGCGTATGGTCATTAACCTTTGCAGACTTAGTGCGTACCCCGGTAATCGGCATCCATTTTTTCAAGTAGCACCACAGTCAGTGGATGCCATTGCCACTGAGTATTTAGGTATTTAATTTAGCCGAGAGTATCCAAGCCAAACGGATGCTCAAGGGATCTTTAACATGCCGCACAATCATGCGACATGGGCGCAAACGATTTTCTGCATCTTGAAAATGCACCGACTTAGGCCAGGTTCGAACCTGCGATCTTGGGCGTACGAGACTTGCGCCTTACCACTACGCCACCTTGCACAGCAAAATAAATGTAAAACTGATCATGAGATGCATACTAATGTTTCAGAATCAAATTAGTTTTTTTTTTTAAATAAAACTATGCCAAAAATAAACTGCGCATATTTGAAAACTACATTGTTTTTGAGGCAGCAAAAAATAAAAGACCTTTGCAGACCTAAGTGCATTCAACGGAAAAGAGCATCCATTCTTTCAAGTAGCACCACTATTGGCGGATGCCATTACCACTTGAGACTTTTGACGCTCATTCTCCCCCCCCCCCAGCAGATGGCGGCACCTGAGCTCTATATGTTGTGAAACTGCACTAGGAATTTAATTTAGCCGAGAGTATCCAGGCCAAATAGATACTCAAGTTATCATTAACATGCCGCATAATCATACGACAGGGCTGCTGACGATTTTTTGCATCTTGAAAAATCTATCGACTTGGGCCAGGTTTGATCGTGCGAACTTGGGCGTACGAGGCCAGTGGCTTAGTACTACGAGACCCTGCCCGCAGTGCAGGAGCACGTTTTTTTCACGACTTCTCATTTATCTACAATACTAAGGATCACAGAGGCAGTTTTTAAGCATTTCATGAGCGGAATGTGACTGAAACTCATCCTGAAATTTCAAGTGGATATATACTAATGAAGATTCATGATGAAGTATTCTTCTAGATATTCACAAAACGTTTCAAATCTAAAGTGGACGGCCATTTCGGGCAACATAGTAAATGCGTGTGTTGCGATGTAACAAACTAAAAATATAGCATACCTCTTTCATTTCCCTTGACTTTGATGAACTTTTTGATGTGAATTCTGCTTCTTGAACTAAATTATTAATGTATGCGTTTCGCAACTGAAAAAGAAAGCCGTATTTTAAACAAGAAATAATTTCATATTAGACTTCATAGTAAATTTTGCACAATAACTACTATTTTTTAATTTTATCAGTACTTATATATATATATATATATATATATATATAGATAGATAGATGGATTGATAGATACACACACACACACATGGGTCAACGAAAAAGTTGTCAGGAATAGTTAACCTTTATTTAGGCCTTTGTTGTTTGTCTTCAAAATGAGGGACACCTTTTTCGATGACTCTTATGTACAACACTCAACATGGCTGCTGTGAAAAGTTTACCGTTATTTAAAAATGTGAGTAACATGTTGAGTAAATTGGCACGTACGTTTTGCTACAATCGTGAAATTGAAAGTTTTGAAGGATGTTAAGCGGTTATCACACGACAGGAATTACAGGCAAACGCAACCGTAATAGGAATCGTCAACTCTATCGGAAACTGGTTTTTCTACCAATTTCCCCCATAGTTTCCTCAAAATGCTCGTGTGCTATATCAATTCACGGTTGCTCGAATTAGAAGCAATTCGTTATCTGCGTAAGAAAAAAATTGCTTCTAGGACGTTTAATTTAAGGCAAATCAAGAAAGGATCCAATCATGGAGCTGGAATTTCGTGACGTCAAATCAACTTTCCAGTAAACATGGCAGTGAAGGATTTGAAGAGTGGCGATAGAAGGATAAATGTTAAAAGGAAAATGCGATTTCTAATTAGTTTTTTTTTGGTTTAAATTTTCGAAATCATGCCGAAAAAGCATTTGTTGGATGTAAAGTCGCTAATTTACTAGTGCAAGACATTTCAAAGAGTGTCTTATGATGAAATCGCTCCCAAAATGCCAGTGCGTTTCAAGTGATAAATTTAGAGACAGTATAACAACCGTTTTTTTTTCTTTGTTGTTTTTTTAGTTTACATATCATAGACAACCATTCTATAGCGTTATCAGCAATAATACTCTAGGCATCATACACTGTTTTACATTTTTGATAATTTTTTAACTAATCTCTGTCATTTTTATTTTAATTAAATTTAAACTGCAGTGCCGTTTTCTGTTTCGTCAGAATTCGAAGTTTGATGTCCAGTAAATTGTGCACACCTCCTAAAAATCTCCCTCTGAAGCGCTCCTGCTTATGAACACAGCAGTTTTATACAATTTTAAATGAACTGTTAGAGTCAACAGTGAAAAAACTATTAATTAGAATGATATTAGATGAGACACAGAATACAAAATATTAATATTTTACCAAATTATATTCCTTAGTCAGTAAGGCCACTACGGAAGGGCGGCGGAAGGGCCGCTCCCCCCCCCTCCACGTGACACCCAAAATAAGATATAGAGTTTTAGAAAAATACATGTACTTTAATTATACAATTTTACGGGTGCTATTTCAACGTATCATAGCTGAAAATAAATATATTAGTTTAGTGAAAGTTACCCCAAATAAATAAAATAAAATTTCTAAAGAATTTTTTCTTCTGCCACTCTGAAAATAATATAACTACAAAACTACAAGTTCATACAACACAACAACGTTTCTTTCTTCTTCTTTCTTTCTGGAGGGGGACACCAAAAATTACCGCCCCCGGGTGACACTTATGCTAGGAACCGCCATTGCCTTAATACATTTCCATTAAAATTAAAGATCTTGTTATGAATAAACTCATGACATCTAATTTGTTACTAAAATTCGTAAGGCATGTATAACCTTTTAACAAAACTTCTTAAGATTTCATTCATTTCGCCTTATAACATAATAACAATTTGCATTCAAAATTTTTTGACATCTTTAAGCAGGCAGGACAGTCTCAAGCATATATTTTTTAGGAAGGGGAGGGGGTAATTCTTAATTACCCAACTGAAACTTCGTATTTTACTGAATCGCGAAGCTCAAACTTAATAAACCATGATCCTATTGAGAATAAGTGATCATTATATACATAAAATAAAATTTGATGCCTTGCATTTGCTATTGACAACTGTATAGCTGTTAGTCAATAATGTACCTGTATAATAAGTACAAACATGTAGGAGAGGGGGAAAAGCAAAAATTATTGTTATACCAAATGGTCTAATTTAACATAATCACTCAGAATTTGCAAAATAATGACAATATTTAGGAGGTCACAGTTACCTCCGGTGACCTTGCATGGGAGTGCCCTTGAATGCAGAAACCTACTTTTTTGATCGAAATTTCAAATCTTAAAAATGTAAACAAATGCCTAACACGAGGATACAAATTAGAAAATGGTAGCTCGTTATGAGCAACCGTCTGAGAAACCGGTGGCAAACCTGTAGGAAACTCCGGATCGAAAATTGGCTCTAGAGGTTGCCGATAGAACGAGGTGGAAGTAACGTTTGCTTTAAAATTCCTGTCGTGTGATAACCGCTTTACCATGCTAGGCAAAAATGACGGAACGCGTCACTGACTCACTCTATAATTCCTTTAAATTCAAATTGTTTAACCATTTTCCATAATATAATTATCCTCATCAGTACTTTCTTCACTTTTCTCAATCGCAGAAATTCCCGAAGGGAAGCAGTGACATTTTTGTTTGGCTGATAAAACGGTATGACTAAGGATGCTTTCAGACCAAAGGCGACAAAGCCAATATTCTTTTTTCATCTACGCAAGAGCAGAGCCTATTTTTGGCTTCAAAAACATGCTCTGAGGTTGCGCAGACAGGAAAGACAGGAACATTGTTTTTGTCGCCTTTGGTGTGAAAGCAGGCTAATAAAGCAGCATGTACACAGTCGGCGGGGGGGGGGGGGGGACCGAAACACTCGTAAATACCCAGCCATCATGCGCTCTAGGGAAAAAAAAGAAAGTTGTCAATAGACATCGATTAAAGTCTTGTTTCAAATTTTTGAAATAAAATTGCGACAAGTGTCCGTATACAGATTACAATGAACACTAACTCCCAAAACTTAAACGGAATGATAGATTTGACAACATATTTAGTTTCAGGGTGCCAAAATGAGCTTAAATACTAAATTTGAGGGAAATCAGGCTATTAGGCCCGGAGATATTGAAAACGGGAGAACTATTTGCAGTATTCTAATTTACAGATTAACGATATTCATAAAGCTATGAAAACAAGCATTTATGTGTTTTGCAGAGATAATAACTATGTTATCCATTATAATACGTAAGTTAGGTAACTGCTTGCGTTTTATTAATATTTCTTGTGTTTATCTAATGGATAGAATTTTATACATTCCGCAATGGGTATCCGGTGCTTAAAGCAGTAGCAAAATGTATTTTCAAGCATGGCAAAAACTATTGAATATTTTTAGCTGACATTTTGGTTATCCATATAAAATCATCTGAAATTCATATTTAATTTAAATATAACATTATTTCATATCAAAAGTTTTTCAAATATTATTTTCATAATTCATAAAAAATATTAAATTAATATTTTCGGCCACATAAAAATGTTTTTGTTGTTGGATTTGGTCATAGTTTCATATAAAAAAACAAACTGCCGTAACCACGTTAGTTTCGATTGTAAGCAAAAATATCACAAAAAGTTTTAACATTACGAGGTGGATTATTTTTTATTAAATTGCGAAACAATGGCTGAACCAAACGACACCAAAATTTGTGCACAAGGTGAAATTTATGTTTTGATTACAAATCTGTGATAAAAAAGGGGACTTACCATTTGAAAATTTAGAGTTGCCCATCTTAATATGAAGACGACCCCTTAACACAACTTTACAGTTGGCATTTTTTACTGCGCGTTTTTCATGATAATTTGACATATCATGTGTCTCTAGTGTAAATAGCATTCAAATGATTATAGTGGCAATAGAATTCGTCCTCCCCTAACGGTACAGTCAGTGCATACGAGAGAGAATTCTATGAATGTGAGAATTCTCTCTGTTTCTTTTCATCTTCATATCTCTATATAGAACTTTTTTATTGCATTTTTTTCTTGGATAGATTGCTAAAATTTTCCCTAACGATAGATTTTCGTGCTAATATTTTTTTCTTTGTGAATCAAAATCGCATACTCTACTGTGCATGTGCGCCAAATTTTGTTAAATTTCACTCAGTGCAACACGTGCTACAGGACTCTGAACAACTCACGTTATTTTATGGGTATCCTGTACATTCATTTATTATGAATGGATTCACCTCACAGTGGATGAATAGACTTTCTGTCCTAACAAACATTATTAGGCAAAGAAGAAAGAAACAAAATGCCAGATTCATAAGCTTAGATAATACAGAGGGGTAGTAGAATTATTTTTATTTGCATGCATACATATACTATTATCATTGTTATTATTATTTATAGCGCTGTTTTCTAACAGTTCCATCTTTTGGTTTTTACCGACTAAAAAATTTTGAGCGATTTTATCAAACTTGCGCTTTTTACTTCGGCATTATTGGCAATTAATTATAATTAATTTTACTTCACATTTGCGACTAAGCATAAAGGTTCAGGCAACCAGTCAACCAAATGAGGGTATAGTCAAATAAAATTACTTTGATAATTTTTTTATAGAATCGAACAGAATTAATTTTGTAAAGCACAGTTTGTTGCATGTTACTCTCTTTTGGCCAATTGCGACGACGCGATTCAACAAAACTTGACACTTTTCTCTTTAGCAAAATCGGTACTTAGTTCTGGTTTTATTTTTCCGGTTTTTCCTGTTTTTTCTTTTCTTTTTAATTGCTGTAATGAAGCTCTTGTGAAAATTTTTAGAGCCCTCATTTCGTTTGTTGAATATTCAGTTTCCTTTCATACTAAAAAATAAACTGAAAGCACAGTGCACTTTGCACTAAAATTAAATCGTTAAATTTCTCCACATTTAAAATGTGACAGTTCTCACGTCGTGAACACGACCATTCTTGAAGAAAAAACGTTAAACTGTACTTATCGCCAAAGCATATTCAGTAACAAAACATAAAACATTCAATACTTGAAAAAAGTGCTTTCATGGCAATTGAATCTGAAAAACAAGCGAGTGTTAAAAGCGTTCAACCGAAACACTGAGCGGTTTCCTCATTGCTTCTGAAAAGAATGCATAAAATAAAGAGAAGAAACTTACTTGAGTGCAGTTACTATCTTCCTCTATTGATTCGATAGTATTGCGAGATTGTGTTGAACCTTGTCTGGCTGCCTGCCTCCTGTTCTTCCTAACTTTCATATAGATGAGGACTGCACCCACGTAAATCAAGCCTAAGATCCCAAGGCATAGACCAATAATAATGAAATTGTTTTTATTCGTTGTCTGTTCGACGTATTCAGGCTCAAGACCTAGGAATATTCAATGAAAAAAAATTAATGACTGCATTTAGATTAAGTGTTAAATTATTTCACCATTAATGGGGTTATCATTTCATGAAATCATGTTACTCTTTGTCTCAGTAAGAAAAAGTCAATTTCTGATATGGGATTAATGATTAGTTACCATTACTAACGATTATAGGGAGGGCTCGAATTTCGGCAGGGCATTTGAGAAAAGTGCATGGACACTGGTTAAAGGAGGTTCATATAACCCACATTACTTACAACTATAAATTTAGGACTTATACAACTAACAGTTTATTTACAACGACTTTTCACTATCAATAATTCTTGCGTTACACTTTTCAAAACAACATATTTCGTTGGATGTTGTAATGGATTTTATTTCTGCAAATCAAGCCCTGATTACAAATAATCGTTACAAATCTAAGTAATTTTATTTAACCTGTAAAATGAAATTAAATGAACTTTCAAATTCCATAATTAATAACTCGTTAATCCTAGCAAATATGAATAATTGCCTATGTGTCGGACTTGAAAGTAGACTTTCAATCTATTTGCTAAGTAGTTTATGAAATTATATCGTTTTTATTTTATAAGGTGACATTGTTCTTGCCACAAGCAGTGGCGTAGCGAAAAATTTTTCAGAGCAGGGGGTTCACTTATAACACATACAAACACATATGGACATATGGATACATATAATATATATATATATATATAATGTATACGTGTGTTGTTTCTAATGCCACTTGGATATCCAAGTTCCCTTTCGCAGAGCGACCAGGAATTAAGGCAATAAGGAGCGCCTTCCGTTTATAGATGAGCACCACAACGGTGGAAGTACGACTTGGCTCATTATGTACTGGGATTGCATTAGACGGCGCCACTACAAATACGCCACTTTCCTTTTTTAACCCAAGAGTGAAGGGAAGAAAAATTCTCCATCCTCGAAACTGCCTCGGGGTTGCAGGGTCCACGGATTTTACATGCACGTATCCCCAAGTGTACATGGGGTTTCTTCAGCGGGTCGGGTATCGAACACCCAATCCTCCAGTCGGAAGACTCATTCTAACCACTAGGATACGACAGCCCCTTTAACGTTATAACACCTATCATTAACACTGAATGCCAAATGATAGTATATATGTGATATATCTATATATATATATGCGTGTGTGTGTGTGTGTGTAATGTACAAATATAATTTTAGTACCTCACCTGCCCTTCTATTCCCCCCTTGGTTACACCACTTGCCGCAAGTAATATCTTACATGACACTTGAGAATAACGGTTTCGAAAATATATTGTTCTTAAACTCAGTAGCTGTAGCTCCTTAATCGTGACGGACTTAAGTAATATTGATTTCATACCGGCTGCAACGACGTCAGAATCTTGATCGCTGTTAACCAGGTACTACAGTAAATTTCATGATGAACAACATTACAATAATCGTCCAATTTCTCGGGAAATGGAGTGTCAAGGTCACTTCTAAACCTCTTAATTCTCTATCGTGAACGATAATCAGAGTGATATTACGGAGGTAAATTATGGTATTACTTATTTATTTATTTTCCGTATTTGTTGACGTTCCGCTGTTTTCAGATTTTGATAGGTGAAAAATTATGCTTTCCTGAAGAACTTAAATTCACATACCATAATTGAGTGTTACTAGATATGAGGTAGGATGTTGACCTTGAATTGTCTGTTTTAATGTTACTATGTACATCCATCATATATCTATTGACAACTTATCATTTAATTTACCTGGTGCCCATCCGACTCGCAGTGCTGCACATGGTTCAAACGTTCCATTGGTAGATTCTCCTTCGCATAGCAATCGAATTAAAACCAAATGGTGTTGAAGTCGCCTTCGATCTTCGTCATCCCCTAGCCACTGAAAATATCACAATACTTGAATGAACATTTTTAATAATAAAGATGAGTTGAAATGAAAGTTTATTTTATCTTACTTATTAATTATTCTTTGTACTGAATGAGTGTCTACATAATTATTAAGTAGCTTTGTGGGGAAAAGGAATGATCATGTAGTTTCATTTTGTTTGTAGTGAGGAAATCTTGCAACTCTAATATGTGTTTTAAATTTTAATTACAAACTTGTGCTTAATGACATGGGATTTGACAATGCATACATCTACGCAAAGGTAATTATTTGCAGCTTCTGGTTTTAAAAAGAAATTAGTTTCATTCATTTTGTTGTCCACTGCTTCCATCATAGACATAACTTAGACCTTAACAAGTGGATGGAAGGCGGGGAAGGGAGAATATTAAAAAATAATGAAAATAGTGAAATTTCATTCAAACCAAACGAGAAAATTATGATATTTTAAAATTAGGGTATGACGCAATTTACCTTTATGACCCTCTTCCACTCAGTGGAAGTCTTCAACTATCATTATTTTGAGTGATTTCATTCGTTTTTAAGTCTTACATTTATGATTTACTTTAATCAAATGCTTTAAATTCACTATTAATTAGGGGTTAGTTACAGCTTTACGAACTCTCATCATTATACTTAGCTTTATTTAGGATGTAATTAGCTTTTATATCCAGAATTTCTATATTCACTTCACAACATTCATTTCCTGTGAGACATTTTAACTTACTTGGAGAAAGGTTTTGTTTCCATCGTAATAAACTCCAAATATGTGCGACGGGGTTCTTATTGGCTGCCATCCACGAGTCGTCATCAGCAAAGATGTTTTTACGTTGCACGTGAGATGCTTCGAAGAAGCTGTTTTGGCGATGCCTGAAAAATACTCAGTCTTAGTAAGTTAGTGCTCAAAACTATTAGCAAGATTACAAGACTCTTTATTATGCAAATAAATCCTATTAAAATTGATATATAGATAACTTAAATACGTATACTAAAATAAAGTAGATGTAATTAAAAATAGTATGGCATAATAAATTATTATAAATACATCAGTTCGTGTGCTTCATTAATTCATGAAGTCGATAAAGTTGCAAAAGACTTACTTGTGGTTATAATTTCTATTCATTTTGAACCGTATTACGATTAGTTGAATTACAAAAGTACTCACTTGATATGGTCTTTGCTTATCATATTCATCTGTTTGAATATTTGAAATTAGAAATAAAGAAAGATTCACTTACCATATATAGGTGGACGCACATTTCATAATGTCAAAATTAAACTTTGCCATATTAGTCTAACGTGAACTAAATTGACACAGATTCAACTACGTGACTGAGTAAAAATAATAGAGACTAGTATTCAAAAGTAATTTTCGTCCGCACATATTTATTTGAGTTATGATAATATGATAAAAAAATTAATTTTAATGATAAAATGTAATTTATTACCATTTAGTACATTAATGAATAAAAACTGCCAGTTGAATTACGTTTAAAACTTTTCTTATACAATATATTTAGCTCGTTTTTGAACAATCTAATTGGAATTACCACTTTGAAAGGCTATACAAAATTTTAATTTCATGTCGAATTGACAGAAAAGTAGCTGGCAGATACACCTTGGGAAGGCAGTTTTAACAAAAACGTTCACGGTATACGAGATAACTACATCGGACATTTACTATTCATATGTATATATTGATATAAATAGTTTTTCCATTTCTAAAACATTTCCGCTCTTTCTGAAAGAGTAAGAAGTGGTTTGATATTAAATGGAATTTATAGCCCAGAAGTTCCAGAGTAATAAATTTTAATACCCGTCACCGTTGACTCCAACACATCACTGTAGAGATTTTTAACTGAAAAGTTTTTCTTTATTACTGCAGCATTCAAGGTTTTTATTGGTATAAATTGCGCAAAGATAAGAACGTTGCAATCAACAAAGTGTCGTAATCGAATCATGACATTCCTGAAACACAAATCACGGCAAACGATAGTGATCTTTTTATATCTTTTATGATTTTACTTCTGCCGAAACCATTAATTTTTTTGATGCAGTGCTGTAACTTAATGCCGATATTTATGTCTTGCACTCTGAGGCGAAAACTTTTGAGACACTTTTGTGACAATAATAGACATTAAACATTTACCAGATACTGTTAAATGGGCACCAGGGTAAACTAACTGTCCAGTCATCGGCAAGAAAACTAAAGGTATTCGTTCTACAGCAAAGGGCCTTACGAACATCGCTATGGGGCATTCTGTAACGAGATAAATGGAATACAAATTTCATTATTCTGATAGAAAACTTAATATAATACAGTAATAGTTAATAAATATGAAGTATAAGTTGAAGCAAAAAGTGTTATAAAATAAATACTTATTCATATGTCCACTAAGTACAAATTTAACGGACATCAGAATATGTGTATATATAGCTAACGTACAAATATGTACTGTTTCGGGAAGTATTTTCTCCATATCATATAATTGAGCTGAGTACGCTTCTATTAACACTCATTTTTCGTATAGCAAACGTTACATGCGTTAGAAGTATTTTTTGGGTATTCGAAAGTGCTGAAAGTAAGGACATTACGAAAATTTATGTCTGCCTGAAACCTCGTGAGGAGACGGTAAAATTACTTAAAAGTACATAAAGAAAGATTGAAGTCAAAAGAAAAAAAAAAAAAAAAACAAAAACAAATTGATTGTTCGGCGTAAAATTCTAACGAAATAAGAGGATAGTATATTCTCAAAAATTGTATATTTCATTGAAGTTCTCAATTAGCGCTATATCCATTTAAGACTAAAACGGATCTATTATATTTTTTCTCTTACAAAACGACGGTTAAGTATAAAAGAACCGTATCTACAAAAATGGTCGTTTTGAGTTAAAGTAACGGTGAGGTTTATAAAACTATACTATAATACACATATGCTGAAAAATTATTGTCTGCTAAGATATATTTATATGTTTTTTTTTCGAAAAATGCACCTTTGTTGATATGGCTATTTGAGTTTACCCTAGACACATACCCCAGCTTACGTTTCTTAGTAATTGACTCTTTATAATTTATCGTCACTAAATGGTTGTAAGCAAATTTGCAAATTGAATAAATAAACCGTTTCCTTGTTTAGTTTTGTTTTTTTTTAAATAAAAGATTTGCTTTGCGTAGTATTATCAGTATTTATTTATGTACTTCAAAATTAAATTGTTTGCTGTTCCCTCCATTTATTTTTGCAACGATACAAATCTTTAGCACAAGAAATGATAAAATAAATCTTCGTCATTAGTAGAAAATTTAATAGCGTTACATTTTTGGAAGTGTAATTCAAAACCAATGAAAACAATTTTTAATGTAACAAAAGGCCAAGAAATATATAGACTATGTATTATCTATACCCAAGAGGTTGACTGTTATAATTAGCAAACTCTAACTTTTTTGGCCCGTATTGATTCAAACAATTATTATTTTCTTCCAAGAAGTAAAAGAAGTATTGTCTTCGTGAAAAATTTCCCCATTCAAATTTCGGCTTAAGTTTCCATTTTGCTTTTCCAGGTCGCGAGTCTACATCTTAGTTACCAAATGTGTCTGTGTGATTCACCACTGTTGGAAAACATAGATGGAATACAATTTTTTGACTGGGGTTGTTATTGGATATCATATTTTGCATTTCACTATGCATGTAAATGACTAAGATTGTTGCAGAAAGTTTGTTAGCAATTATTACTGGTCTTTCTGCTCCAAACAGTAATTATATTTGTATCTGTTTTATGTTATTGATAGATGATAGGCTAAAACTTTAAGCATTGCCCGATATTATCCAATATGCAGTGCCATTTTAATGTTTTCTTTAAGGCATTACTTAATTAAATTAATACTCTTTTCTTTTTTTGTTATTTTCCCCGTTGCACTTAGTGCTTGTTTTCATTGAATCACTTATCAACTGTACACGAAAACACAGATAAATGCAGTTAATTTATTTCCAAATTAATGGTATACCAAGTATTTAAAGAATCTTAGAGATTTGTGGTTCATAATTGCAGTTCATTGAACCGATTGATAAGATCAATAATGCAATACACAAGTGTCCTAGCAAATTGTCGGTATGATAAATGATCAACGCAACACATTCTCCTCCCTTTCACGACCACCTTACGACAGGTTTCGGCGACTTTGGCGGAAAGTCGATATTTTTGCAAGTTCCATCAAGTCATTGTTTCATCTTAACTCCTCTGAAGTTACTCAATGGCATTTTTCAAAGTCATTATCAACACTTAAAAGCATGAAAATGAAAAGACGTGGTTACAAATCGCAAAGTTTTTTTTTTCTTCTCTATTTTTGAAAAAAAAAAAAAAAGCTTCACAAATCACAAAATAAAACACATGCTTCCTTGTCACGTGGTAAATAATAATAATAAAAAAAGCTTAGCGCTTTCTTATCTGCACTTTTGATCGGACACTGAAGTGTAAAAAGAAATTTCGATGAAGAAAAGCTAAAACCTGCGAAAACTTTCAGTTCATAAGTTTATTTTTGACGCAGATAAACTCCAAATGACAAAACAGGACACTAAGTCTGCCCCTTTTTTGGTCATTTGCCAATCAAAAGTAGTTTTGTCCCTTCGGAGAATTTGTTGTGAATATTTGGTCATTACTATTGCGTGTACATTGTTATAATTTGCCGCTTTTTAAAAACATTTTCATCTTTATATAAGACTTTTTAAAAAATGTTACTTACATAAAAAAAGATTTATTTTAATTGACATATTATGAGCTCAGGAATTTAAAACCTCTCGTATTTTAACAGATTTTCATTAAGTTATTTTGATGGGAAACAATAATAATAAAGAAGATAGACGAATTTCCGAAAACAAATGAAATCCTAACATTGCTTGCTAATGCTTTGCGATGATTCTAGTATCTATAAAGACTTTATTATTAATAGATTTTGAAAAAAAAGTAAGGAAAAATGTACAAAATATGTAAGGAATTAATAGTTTTTGGAATATATAAATAAGTAAATAACTAAAAACAATACATTTCATACAGTACAGCTTTCAGTTTATAAGTAAACAGTCCACATGTGTTGTCTTATTTAATATTCTGACAAAAGTGCACAACCTGGAGCATTTCTCCTCGAGTAGCCCTATAATATGCATTGAATATATACCCTTTGCCCCCTCCGCCTGTAAAATTTGAAATGACGGGCCTGTGGTCATGAATATTAAGGAGATTAAAATGAATAATTACAAGAAGGAAATTTCGCTTTAGAAACCGAAGCTGAACATAGATGGCGCTGATCCCATTTGACTACTTAAACGATTCCAAGAAGTGAATGGTTTTGTTTTTCTGCAGATTCAAAACTTATTTCATCAAAAAATCTTACTTATTTTTTTTCTTTTTTGGTGATATAGCAAGGCCGTAGCCAGAATATTTTTTTTCGGGGGGGGGGGGGGGGGCTGACTTTGAAACACTAGTTTAGAGGAAAGTTTCGGGGAGAAATATATGCTACATTGCGAAGAATTTTCGGATTTCGGGGGGGGGGGGGGGGGCGGGCCCGTCGGCCCCCCCTCTGGATACGGCCTTGTGATATAGTATTTGAATTAGTTTGTTTGAAACACTAAAAGTGCATGAATAGTTTTTAAAATAATTTATTTAGTACACATCAACAATACCAACGATGTCCTACACAAATTTTCAGTGAAAATTACAGATTTGGGCAAACAAACTTTTTTATGATGCTGATTCTGTTTGAATTCACTCAATTTGGCATTAGTTTTCATGATTTTCTTAGTGTTTTATGCTTTTCTTTTATAATTTACGTCACGTTTTTTCTATAAGCTTTTATTCTACAGTTTTTCTAGTTCTCAGTTGTAAATATTTAGAATCTGTTTTGGTTTTGTTTTGCTATTTTTGCCACTTACCTACATCCCAATATTTAAGAAGAAAGAAAAAACAACAACATATTCTTCAAGTATTGAAAGAAAAAAAAATATGTTTCATTTTTAACAAACTACTTGCCCTTTCAATCTCGAAAATCAGAGGCACAAAGCATAAATGATTTTTGAAATTCTTGCTTTTCTTGAGAAAAAAAAAATTCTTAATTATGAGACAGAATTGCGCTTTCGAAGGGAAATTTTGTATTATATTTTGAATAAGAATAAATTTTTTGTTCACCACTTTTGAAGTTTTAAACTGTTAATGAGTTTTTAAGCAACTACTAATGCTTTGAATGCTGGTGCTTTTAGACATGCAAATTACTCTACAATCATGTGAAAAATGAGTCGTTCCATGCACTCGTCAATTAACTCTATAAAAAAAAAAAGTTGAGAAATACGATGAAATAATGTACATTGATTCTTATAATTCCCTTTATAATATAAATCTTAATCAATATTATAGATTGCATAGATAAACAGATGTAGCTTCCATCTAATTTATAAAAGTTTAACAACATAAAAGAGCAAAAAAAAAAAAAAAAAAATCATTAGTAATACTACAATTTTTATGTGATTGATGGGATTAATCGATTTGGCAAGTGGAAAAAAGTAATGAAGTTAAATTCAGTGTTTACACTTTTAAATTTTATATTACAGAAAAAGTTAATTATTGCATATTTTTATTACATATTTGCATTAAAGACATGTTTACAGTTAGGTTAGAACCTATTATATGTGTGATTAATTCATCACAAATGTAAATAATGTCTTTGTTATTAGCTGCATGTGAAAACTCGTCATTTCGCTTTGTTGTCAAGGTTTTATAAAAATAATATTTAATAAGAGGAAGAAATTTTAGCAGGTTCATAATGTCTCTTCTTTTTGCCCTTGCTGCAGTTCTACCTTTAGGATAAAATAAAGGCTGGTCTATATTTTTCAAACTTTGTGATCTTCTTGCTACAGATTTCATTATACTTATGGCATTAAATTCTGAATCTTTATTAAGAACCATTATATGATTCAATGTTTTCGTTTTCCACGTCCACATTGATATTAGTCTCAATCATCTTGATTATAACGAATTCGAGCAATAACGAAAAATTTAATTGAAAAATTACGTGCTATTTGACCACGACAAGATATTTACTGGAAAATAATTTAAGAATTCCATTTGTTAAAATAGGGGTAATGAAAACAGGTTTGGCTGCTAATAACGCTACTGGCTCGGGGCTTGCTAGTGTATTATGAGTTGCATTTTTTCAGTAATTTACATTAGAGTATGAAATTAATCAAAATGGCCTCTGAAATAAATAAATTATTGTTCAATGGTCAAAATAATTGTTCATTTACGGATGTTAATTCTCATTTTTCAGGAAAGTTGTAAATATGAAAAGTTAAGATATCAAGTGCTTTCACACTAAAATTTAAGTTTTTCAAAAAGTGGAGTTAACCAGTTTGTGCAGTGAACGGCTCAAATAGCCCTTAACCAATCTTCAAGTTCTTCGGTATAACACATGACATAATAAAAATTTCAATGTTTTTAAGCAACATTTATTATTTATATTTTGTTTTTAAGATAAATTCAGATTTTTTAAAAATTTTCAGTAAATTAATGATGTTTTGTATACATTTCAAATTCAACTTTGAAAATAAAAAATATAAATAAGAAAAATAAATGTCAACCTACCCTGCAAGTAAATTATCATCGGCATTTAAAATACAAGGTCTATAATAATTTTCCCGAATGCTCATATAAATCATTTTTTAAAATTTAAAGCGTTGCCTCTTCGTAAACATCTTTTAAATTTATAGTATTCATAAAAGCATAACTTCAAAAGCAGAAATTAAGAGAGTGTCTTAAATAAAATACTTAACAAAATTCTTCATCAAATTTCCTACTGCGAAAACATTCTTCAGAATAGTTTAAGATCTTATTTTCCAGACAAAATTTGGTCATTCTGAACGGAAAATATGCGTTGCCATTTTTCAGTAAGTCAAGTACACATTGTTATGACAACAGTTGTAAGCAGAGTGTTTATATTTATTAGCTTTGTATAAAACATAATATAAAATAATGTAAAAATATTTTCAGCATTAAACATGTTTAAAATTTTAATTTTATTTAATGTAAATGGAGAGGGGTGAAGGGGGCTTGAATCCCTTGATCCCCCTTGGATCCGCCACTATATATATATATATATATATTCATAATGCAGAACAAATTTGTAAAAGTGTTACATCATTAAACATATTTAAAATTTAAATTTTATCCAGTATAAGTTTTGTCGACCTTAGACCCCCTCCCCCTCTTTGGATCCGCTACTAGTGCCAGTTATTTGTTTTGTTATCAGTCGAAGAGTCATCTTTCATTGACCTTTTTTAATTATATGTTTACGGTGTTAATAATACCCCATATCATTTCACGCAGGCGTTTAATTTTTATCTCTCTCCGTACATTTTCCTGTGAATTTCTGCATTTCCAAATGCTGATGTTCTTCATTATCCTTGTATATTTGAAAATGTAAGATTCTTTTGAAACAGGGCTCTTAATATCGTTCAAAAGATTCAAAGGTATAAAATGCTCCTATCAATAATGGACTCTTGTTGTGGATTTCAAACTATTTATTATACCAATTATAAACACGTTGTCGTCACGGTTCGTCCAGCCTTAAAGGCATTTTTTTCTCACATTTTATATCGCATAAATGATTAATTAATCATTGTTTCAGGCCTGAGCACACTTGACATTGATGAAAAATCAGAAACAAAAATAATTTAACCAAACGAAAACCAATTTCCCCGGGGCACTGATTTCCGGTGACTTGCTTACAGTAGCAGCTCTATCCAAATTAAATTTTTCCTCATGGGGCGATGTGACCTTTGGTATTTATTTATTTGCTTGACCTGAGAAAGTCACGCATCTGTTAATATTAAAATTGCAAATGAATTCTCGGAGCTACTTGAATTTTGTTTTGCAATTTTGTTTGGAAAAGTTACTTCGGTTGACACCATATACTGTATTTTAGATAAGTAAATAATTATCTGAAGGCTGTAGATTATGATAGTTATTTATGGTTTGTAGCAGAATATTTAATCCGATCTCCCCTAAAGCTTCTTTATAAAGAAATAATACGACGATTTTTCACGGTTTCATCAAACTCGGGTGATGTATGCATTTGTTTGGTAGAATGGTCATCGGTTTCTTTCTAAAGGAATACCTACAACTCTTTTTTTTCTGTTCAATTAAATTCGGGAGCTCAGGTAAAGCTACATTTTAGCAAAGATTCAATCTGAATTCTCAAAAGCTAGAAGAAGAAAAAAAGTTTATTAAGACAAGGCTGACAAATTTATCTTCCTTTTTTTCTTGACAAATTTACTTCGACGAGTTTGTTGACGAGCTTTGTGTAAATTTTAACACTGATTAAGTTTAAGATTACTAGTGCATTTTTTCCTAGTTCAACATGTAAACTGAAAAAAAAAAATACTTAATAAATTTAAAATATTTTATTACTAACGGATGCAAAAGTAATTAAGAATAACGAATGCAAGTCGAAAAATTAAAAGTTAGAATTCATTCGCTTTTGGTGCACTAGGAAGCCTCATTAATGCAAAGAAGTACATCTAGATAGAAATAATAAAATAAAAAACTTAAAATGTAATTATGTTACAATTGCTGCTGTCATGAATGACATATTTATTATACAAATTTCAGATAGAATATTAAGGATAGAAGACTTGAAGTTATATATTAATGAAATTGCAAAATCTTGCAATTTCATTAATATGTAACTTCAAGTAACACATTTTCCGGCAAAAATTTAATTATTTTTGTTTTACTCATTATAACTTTATTTTGCTAACTTTTTTTTTTCTTTTGCGTTGTAATCTCATCTTAAGCACTTTGTTAATTTTGATGTCAATGCTCCGATTACACTGTGCAACACGAAAAATGTCCTTTGGATGAAAATGTCTGTTTCTTATGTATTTTTGGCTGAGAATTAGGAACCTGCAATTATTTTTTGCTTATCACGTACCATTTTCCCGAAATTCCACATTTTAGCTTTTGACGCATTTTCTGGATAAATGTGCATATTTTCGAAATTTATCGACTTAATTTATTATAAATTATATCTTTATGGTTGACAGTGAAATCGTTGCCATTCTAGAGACCTTTTCAATGAACTTGGGTTACTTTAGCGATATGTTTTGGTAACAAAAGCTTTATTTACTTCTCGAAGTTTCGAGTTTTTTACAAGACGACAAAAACATTTTGTAGACTATTTTGCGGAGAAAGAAAAAATAGTATGCTGCTGTGATGTGAAGGTAGTGTTTCAAGCATTAGGGCATGAGCACAATTCAGCAGAGTGGCGCTTGTTTATAGGTGCTCTTCCATCTAAGTATTGTTTTCCTATTCATTCATGTAGCATATTCTGCAAACAAAATGGAAATTTCAAAATTTTGAGTGGCAAAAGCATATTTAGCCACTTGTAAATCTACAATGTGCCTTTTTCCCACACTTGAATATTAAATTTGGTTTATCGAAATATTTGTAAAAGCTTTGGACAGAGGAGTGACTTTCTTGTATTTCAGAAAAAAATTTAAAAAATTAAGTTAGACAAAACTAAAAGAAAGGATTTTTATTGGCCCACAACTTAAGGAAGTCCTTTCATGATAAAGAGTATGAAAACAAACAGTGAGAAGAAGGAAAATCTGCCTGGATGGCCTTTAAATCGGTGTGCTCATGTTTCCTTGGAAATGAGAAAGCTGAAAATTACGAAAATCTTGTTAGTGACATGATAAAATGCTTTTGTACTATTAGGTTGCTGTATTTCATTAAAACTACACTTTTTGGACTCCCATATGGACTTCTTTCCTCAAAAACTTGGCGTAATTAATGATGAGAATGGGGAAAGGTCTCATCAGGATATCTGTGTTTTAAAAGCGTTTCAGCGGTCGATAGAATGGGAGTATATGAATTGAATATTGCTAATCTGTTATCAGGGCACACCAACAGATGCCCACAAGAAAAAACGGCCAAAAAAACATCTTTTTTGTGTTTGTGTTTTCAATAAGTAGGCCGCAGTTACTCTTCTATAACCAAATTGTATAAATATGAGAAGTGGGTCTCCAGCAAAAATGGTACGTGATGGACTATTTTGGTTTGGATATTTGAATTAAGCACCTTTTGTTTATATCGAATCACATAGTTTCATCTAAAGGACAAAAAAAAAAGTTCAAATTTGTTGCACAGTGTTATCAGTCTTTACTGGTCAGAAGATCCTTTGATTCACTATATATATATAATGAGTAAAATAAGAAAAAATGAGAAAAAATAATAAAAAATAAATAAATAAAAAAAACTTTGAATTACAGGTATTTTATTTTTTAAAAACACTTGAGAAGTCTTTCCATTTCCATGCCGAAATATCGAGAAAAATTTTCTCTTCTTACCCTACATAATACAACTTTCTTCAAAAAAGTTAGTGTACCTTCTTTTTCTAAAGTTTCTTTTCATTACGATATATTTTTTAGTATTATCTTATGTAATTTGTCGATCGGTCACGATAGGAACTGCACATTTTACTTGTAAGCTTCTGAAATCTTAAATGATAAAACAGCTTTAAAGGATTTTTTTCACTCGCCTATAGAGTATGCTTACTAGAGAGTGAAAAAAAAGAAAAGAAAAGAGGACACTGCATAGTGCCGTTACTTGTAGAATTAAATACTAGTTTCTGTTTCTTTCCACGGATGCGACTTCAAGACTTACAACAAGCATTCCATTCGGAGTAAAATCAATACGAATTTTAAAATAAATCAACGAATTGCATCAACATTTCCTGGTAATGTCCCTTCCTCTATATCTGTCCTCTATCTATAAAAAAAGCGAATTCATATGTTGTATGTTGGGTGTAAATTGACGCATTTGCTAAACTTAACTCATAGACAGACCACGGATGTGACATGTCACTCTCTGTGGACTAAAGGAAAAAAAAAAGCGTTGAATAATTTTATCTGCTTCGTACTACATAAACTGTTTATCTTATTTTTTTCCGAAGTAACTTGCCATATAACGTGTAAAAGGTAGACAAACATCGTTCGATATTTTTCCCTTTTGACCAATGCATCGAGTTTCAATGACGTCTATTAGAACGAGTTCCATGAAAATCTAAATAGGGTAACTTCAACTATAACATCTTGTACGTCTCAGATTTAGTTTTGGTAAATGTGTTTTCTAACTTGTTGGAATTTGGTTAAAATAACAGCTACAAAGTTTTTTTTTAGTAGTTTAAATGATCTGCAAATCTTCCAAAAAAAAAAAAAAACATGTTTTTTTAAAAAAAAATTGAATAAGGAATAAAAAAAAAAGATACACTACCTCCAACATCTTTGATGCACTGCTTTAGGTCTTCCCGGAATGTATAATGTGACGGGGCACACTGACATCTGCATTTTTCTCCTGGTATTTGAGCTGCTCGTCTTCCATTATCATCGCAGCTGCCCGGTTGACAATCCTCCAAACTAAATATATCTCCAAAATAGTCTCGGGTCACGTGCCCAATAGCTTCCCCAAATACCAAGGCAGTATTCGACAGCATCCAAGCGATCAAATATGTCAAATGCATGTCAAGCTGGTTATTTAGGATGAACTCTTCATATGGAAGTATTGTGATGATAATTATTGGTGCCTACATTTTGAGTGACTAGACTTCAATGCTGGAACAGAAGATATGCGTGCATCTTAGAATCACTTAAGCCTTTCGATGATTTTTGGAGACAATAAACACATTTCGGAACATTTATTTGGGTAAATCATTAATGTCACTGGATAGCTACCAAAATTAAAACTTTTCATTTCTTTTGAATATTAATAGCAATCAGGATGAAGCAAAACATGTTGGCGAATTAGTTGAAGATGATGAGACTTGCGATGACATATACAAACATGATCTCATTTCTCAGGTCATGGGTATTTCCACTGATACATTGCAGATATCTTTTAAATCCTAAAAAAGAGAAAGAAATATCGTTTTTAGAGTTAATTATTCAGAAAAGTACATAAATAATGCCGTAAATTTACAATACGTTTATACTTTATCAAAGAAATCTTAAATTAAGAAACTGTAAGAAAGCATTACTTGCTTATTTGAATGAATTTGTTATTGTGTATGATTACTTTTACTCAGTTTTCTATAGATTATTCCAAATTAAAGAAATCAGTAATAAAACTTTAAAAAGAATAGAGTACCATTTCGTCAATTTGCTGTCAGAATTGGCTTAAGCTGATTCTAAAAATTATTAGTGCTCCAAAAGTAAATTTAACGAGGGAATTTATATTTAAGACAAGAGTTCATCAAAGAATAACGTATAATTGTTAGTAAATCAAACTTAAAATGTTTAATATTCTCAATAGGCAATATTTTTTAAAGAAAATGCATCATGGCTTAGAAGTTAAGAAGGGGTTGTGCAGAATGCCAATGGATACATAATTTCCCAATGTAATGAATCTAAGCGAAACATCTTATATTGTTATTCCAGTGAAAACTCCATCTTCAGTATAAATGGAGTGCAATGCCCTCTCCCCCCAAAATAATATTTTTGATTATTTTTGGATATTTTTCCATAGTTCTCTTACATGAATTAATTTCAAAATTTACGATTTCTGAAATCGTTCAGTTTGAAATTGTTGTATTTTTAATTTTGATATGCTTAAATATGTTGCTGGTATACAACTGATTTATTAAAAATGAAGAAACTATTTTTTATTATGCTAATTATTGGTTCTTTTAAAAAGAGAAATGCAGAAAAAAAAAAACAGACAAATAGTCTTTAAAAATGTCGCTTAAAAGCGGTCTTTTAAAAATTTATATTAATGTTTATAATATGAGCAACATACTTGGCAATTAAATGTGATTTTTGAGCAAAAGAAGCACCTTTTTACTTTGTATTACTGTACTTTGTATTTACTTTTACAGTCAATTGTTAAAGCAGAACTTAAATGCGTTATTGCTTATTCTGTAAATAAAAAGAAACCTGTCTGAGGTGTAAATGATTACATTTTCAGAAATCAGATTTTAAAACGGAATTTAACAAAAAAGTATTTCTTACTAATGGCAACTGATACTTTCTTAAGAGCACACGTACAGGCTTTTTCTTACAATAAATAGCTTAAAATCTTAGGCTCTCTAAACGGATGCAGATTACCTTATCAGTGTTAAAAGTCGCAGCAACAAGATTGGCGAAAGATCTTCACGAAGCTATCCATCAAGTCTTGTCTGTGTCAGATAATCATCTTAAGCAATCAGAAGATTGGAGCATTTAACTTGTTAAAGTACGGCTGATGGCAATGAAAAATTAAAAACGATGTTCTTTGAGCATTTCTTGGGAGGAAATCGTCCCGTTGTATGGTAATATTATATTGTACTCTGGTTATGACGTATGGGGTGTGGCTTGGGTACTGTGTTTAATCCTGTCCCTTCGTTTGGAGCTTTTCAAAAAGGACATTGCCTCTCCCGAGATAATTGTTTTAAGCTTTTTTTTTTCAGTTTTGTTTCAATGAAGTTGTGTTTCTTTATAGGAAGAAACGTGCTTGAGAGGTAGAAATTGCATGTCATCGCTTTTGTTTCCTCATGCGTTTCATTTATATGACAATTTATAAACAAATAATTATTGGGATAATCTTTTCTTCTTCTCAATTTCAATATGCTGAACTTTTTTTTTTTTTTTGTGTTTGTTTTTTTTCTTTTCCCCACCTTAAGATTTCAAACTATTTAGAGCCTATGATTTTAGTTGTAGTTTAAATCTAGTTTACATGGTAGACAGGAAAAAAGTTGCATACATAGTACGACCCACTTTGTGGCCTTGGAATATCGTTAAAGATAATGGTCGGATAAGCTTACAGTTTTGCGTTTGCAAAAATCTTTTCATTGGTCTAATGATAATTTCGAAAAGTTATTTCGTTAACTGAACAAAAATAGAATGTATTTCATGCATCAAGCCATGATATCTTTTATTCAAAAGTATTTAATTTTTGAGAATAACGTCATCGAAAATAAATACTTACTGAAACATTTATTTTGATCATAATGATGAGTTTTAATTAATGATGAAATGGAATTACTTGTGAAAAAATATTAAAATCAATATTTTGTTTTCACTAGTAATTACATTTAATCATTAATTAAAAATCATTATTATGACTAAAATAAATTTTTCATCATTAGTTAAAAATCATTATTGTGATCAAAATAAATGTTTCAGTATTTATTTTCGATGACGTTATTCTCAAAAATTAAATAATTTTAAATAGAAGTTAGTTAACATAAACAAAAAAGCAAGAAGTCCTCTTAGTTGCTGGTAAATTTACATCAAGATGAAGAAATTTTTGTGAAGATTTAAATAAATTTAAAAGTAAGATAAAATTTTGAGATAGTTTTACCAGGAAAACCGAGTCACTAAAATTAAATTGTGGTGACATTTTTGAATGCTGAAATAATGCAATCAGTTACTGTGTCCAAAGTAGAAAAAAAATCTACAAATGAAAAGAAAAAGAAAAGAAAGAAGTGCTCAAAAATTGTCAAGTAACTCACGTTATAGCTTCTCAGTTACAAAAGTTAAACTAAATTTTTGCAAATAAAATCATTAGAAAGGTGTCACCAAGAGATAATTAGTTAAAACGTTAAACAACTAATACTATTTTAAAACTTGGTATTGAAGTTACAAAAGTTAGTGACGCAAAATCATATTAATAATAAATTTAAATAATAACTTTTCCATTTTTTTTGTTACTAGTCTGCCTCGAATTAAAATGGGAGTAAACTGATAAAATCTACACAGAACTGAAAAATTAGATGATAAAAAGGTAGGGTTAGTAAAAGATCTTAAGCAAACGCATTCTTGATGGTTTAATAACGTATTTTAGATTAAAAAAATTTTGATAATTTTGTCACAAAATATGTAGATATTTCACAGCGATCTTTCAAACACAACATAAATGTATAATAGTAAAATTAAAATAATATAAAGTTGCATTATGAAATCAGAATAAAAAATAACAATAAAATCATTAAGCTAAAATTATAAACAATAGTTCAATATATGTATATTAATAAGAAAAAGGGTTAAAATAATGACAAAAAAACATATAAATTTATTTTATTTTGAAATACGTGCTGCTGCTGCCTAATTCAAAGTTTAATAATAATAAAAAAAAAAACCCTAAGCACCTATACTGGAAATTTTATTATATCGTGAAGGAAATCTTCGGCTTCACCAAAAATAAAGTCAGTGAAATAGAATTTTTTAGTTTTGTTTTTAAATGTGGGCAAAATGTTTAAATTGTTATCTTAAACATTTTCCGAAACACAATAAAATCTCAGAATGCATAAATTTAAGTTTTAAATTTTCGATACACAGACGTTCACTGCTTTTTATAATAAACCAAAAAAAAAAAAAAAAGCAAAGAGAGATGAGGGTTTTCATAAAAGGCGAAATTTTATAAGAACTATTCATTGTTCATAAATATACGTTATTTATTTTAAATAACCTTTATGCTTTTTCGACTGTGGGATTCTTTATTAAGTACATGAAAAAAAAAACTATATCGTTTGTTGAACGTCTAAAATGTGTGTTTGGGCATAATTATGAGGACATTTATCATAATACAATGAAAATACTTAGTCAATTTAAAAAGATATACAAATGATCGTCAGCATTTCTTGTAGTAATTAGCACTCATAAAAATGTAGCACAAAACATGAGTATAAGTACACTTCCTTTAATTACACTTATCTTGTATGACAATACAACTCTGCCAATTGTGAATTGAGAAATAGTAATATTCAAAGACTTAATGTCTTTAATATTCTATTTTGAATATGCAAAAGCAATTAGAAATAAAATATTAATCGTGTTTTTATGACCGATATAACCATAAAATTCATTGGCCGATGACAATTTTGTCAATGGTGCCAGTTTTTTATGAGCCTAGTTCTGTTGCGTTTTATGTACACCGTAAATTTCTCCGTAATTAGATTGAGAAAAGAAGAAACCTATTCTCTGAAGCAAAGAAAGATACTTGTTTGATTTCCTTTTATTTTAATAACCAATAGAAACATGCAAAAAACCAGAGCAAGATTATAGTTAGAGTAAATATAAGTTTCAAGTTGCAGTTGGATGTTCATTGTAAAACAAGCATTCAAAAAATGATAATTGTTATATGATAGTTTCTTTTCGAGCATTTTTTTTTTTGTGTGTATATAATTAAAATGACTTGAAGAAAACTAGCTCTTTCTGTTATAAGTATATGTAGTTCATAAAGAGAGCTCGAGGGAAAATGCCTCAAAAAGTGCTTAGTTGAGTACGCAAAAGAAGAATTTTGTTAAACTTTGGTATCGATAAACATTAAGACTTTGTAAACATATTTCCTCTTGACCACCAATAGAATAATTATAATAATAACATAGTAATTAGTATATTTTCGTGCTAACTGAATAAAATGCAAAATATTTTCAGCTCATTAAATATTTTATTTATTTTTGAAGCATTGGTACATGATAAAATACGAAATCAAATCTTTTGTCACTGTTTTCAATCTAGCTGCGTATTAGCTCCTCGCCATTTTCAGACCTAGTGCATTCCTGAGGACAGGTAACCATTTTTTCATGTGGCACCAGTATCGGCGGATACCATTACTACTTGAGAATTTTACGCCCAGTTGGCCACGAATTGGAGGTACCTGGGCTGTCATGATGCAACGTGCTCCATGAATTTGGTTTAGCCAAGAGTGCCCAAACCAAAAGGGTTCTTCAACATGTCACATAATCAGGCAACATGGGAGCTCACGGTTTTCTACGTCTCGAAAATCCACCCACTTGGGGAAACCAAATCATCTGATTTTAAAACCTTCGACGTCCACGCTCTGCAATAATTTTACTTTTTGAAGAAGAAGAAGTCTCTGGCTGTACTGGATTTTGTTTGTTAGAAAATTTTGTTCCATCGAAAGTAAGTTCACAATTAGGGAGAAATTAAAATCCACTTAACCTGTATTAAAATCCACCTAAACCGTTCATTTTGCTTAGGCTGGAAACTTATTAAGTAGTAGAAACGTTAATTGTCTCATTATTATCCTATTATTTCGTAAGCACTTTCTTCATTGAAAGAAATATGGCCATGTCTGTTATATAATTCCTATTATAATTTCGACATCTGATTGAAAAATGCGTAGCAGTAGAAATAACTCGATAGAAATAATCTGTCGGCTGTCAAGCGCTTCATTTTATTCAATTTAGTCGGGCATTTGCTTGCAATCCGAAAATCCACAAAATTTCCCGTTTCCCTTGGGGTACAGAGAAAAAAGTGTCTACTGTCGACAACTCTACACGTGATTGAGAGTAGTAAAAACACAAGAATGAAGGGAAATAGAAATATTTAAAGTACTGAAGCATTACAAGAACAGATTAAATGTCTGTGGACTCCTCTGATGAATACTTACCCTCGGGAAAGTTACTGTAACATGTGAATCTCGATAAGTAATTTTTTTCCGCAACACGGTACGCATAAATCGCTTCATCAGGTTAAAGTGCTCTACTGGTGCGGAATTTGAATGTATGAATCACATGTGACAGAGTAAGGTTTTCGATCGATTGCGTTTATTTTGGAGAAGGCAAGATAGGAAGAAAAAATAGGATGGTAAATGGTAAATAAGAGGTCAATGAATAGGAACTTGAATGTTGCAATTTGAAAATGTGTGCATTTTAAATAATTGTGAAGAGAAAATATTTTATCATTTTCAGGGCGCATTGGTAGAACCACGGTGGTGCCATTTTGTTACTATCATTAAAAATTTTGACGCTATGCCATTACTTTATGGGCAAAAGAACACATACGTTGCTGTGTAAGAAACCACATAAATTTTAAAATTTCATTTTCTTTTGAATTAAATTTCTTACTAGACTTATATGGTTTTTATTCAGTAACTTTTAGTTTAGTAAATATTTTAATCTAGTATACACTTTATAAGTACAGTAAAACCTGTTTTTGTGCGGTGGATAGGGACCGCATAAAAGAAATCGCACAAAAAAATATTCGGAAATTTTATAAATTCTTACATATAATAAACAACTTTGTATAATATACTACTTAAAATTTTTTTTATGCGGTGAATAGGGACCGCATAAAAAAAGTCGGATTTAGAAAATACATCAATAATTTATGAAATAGATGAGAGAATGCTTTCAATTAAATTATACATTAAATAGTTTGCTCCTACTCGTCGTAATCCAAAACGCGCATCTTCTTGCGACGAATTGGTTGAAAATCGCTTCGTCGCTTGAAGATAGGATTTCAATTGATTTCTTTTTTGGTACCATGAAGTCAGTGATCAATTTTTGTGACGACGGTCGACTGGTCAATTGCTTGTAAACGTCACTGATAGTGAGACATGCATGATCTCAGTTCTTTTTGGAATTTTAAGCGTCTTTCCGCATTGGTATCTATTTTAAGAAAATGTGTTTCCAATTTTTTAGAAATCTGGATCCCTGCATATATTTTATCTGCTGTAATAGATTCCGGTTCTTCTTGTCCATTTTCATAATCTATCAAACTATTGATAATGTCACTATCATCGATAGTTTGGTCCTCAATCATCTCGTCAAGGTCATTTTCGCCGAAATTATCAAAGCCTTCTCCTATTTATAATTAGTTGTCATTTTTAAATATGTATATGTACATTGATAGGAAACATTAAACTGGTGCTAACGCCGCTAAGATTCATATACCGCATAAAAATAAATCGCACAAAAAAATCGCACAAAATAAAATCGCACAAAACCAATCGCACAAAAACAAAATCGCATAAAAAAGGACCGCACAAAAACAGGTTTTACTGTAATTTCAAATCAAACGGGAGAAAATGTGTTAGTTACGCAATTTTTTAATGATAAAAGAATATGTTTATTACTAAGAATAAACATTGCTGAATTTCTGTCTTCAACTGCTTTAAGGTATTCTAGTGTAGAATTTTGAAAAAAATCGAAATTTGTTTTTTCATATTTCCAAAATTTAGACATTCAAGAATATGCCATTAAAGGGATTTTTCAAAATTCCCATTATTTCATGAGTTGTAGCCGTTTTAGTGACGTGGCATCGGTTCCGGTCCGACCGCTATAAGTCAGCAAAAGACGGTAGGCGTTCCCTTGTCCCTACTGTTGAATATCCCTTAAAAAATCTTGTGATTGTATAGTATCCCTTTTAAATCTATATTTAATTGAAGGACATAGAAACTTGTTTTGGGGAATATTCTCCGTTTAGTTTTATTTTAAGTTAGTTTTGAGTCAACCTTCGTACCAACCTTCGCAGTTAGTATTTTTAATGAAGGTTTTATACCCATATTAAAAATCTTAGATGTTATGGGAATCACGATTGGCCCTGAAGCTAATGCTTTTGCAGCGAGACGGGACGAAGCGCCTATCGAGCGCTCGGAATTCCGGACTTCAGAGGCGTCAAAGGAGGGTAGAACTGCTCGTCTTCACCAGAGAACATCGGAGAAGGAGCATTTTGAAGTAGAGAAAGGTTTCTTATATGGAGCAGGAATCACCGATTAAAAATATGTAAGTATTCTGTACCAATCCTATAAGTAAAACTGACGAAAACTCGTCTCAAAACTTTGAACGCGTTTTTCTCGAAACAACTTTTTTCGAGCTGGCGGTAGGGATATCTCGAGTTCTAATGGAACGATTTACTTCAAATTTAGAGAGGATGTTCTTTATGCATCCCTTTATCCTGTGAACCTTGCCCCAAGCTGTAACTTTTCATTTAGTATTTTTTTAAAATTCGTCACTGTTAAAAAAATATGCAAGAAAGAAAATTTTTGTTCAAACAGCCGCCATTTTGTAGTTTTTTTTTTAACTTGTCCAAGGTTTATACGATAGCGGCATCTATAATAATTAAGAATCCGTCTGTTCTTTATTTTTCAGATCACCAGGAGGGTTAGAATAATTCACTCCAGGACACCCTCCTTTTTTTTGGGGCCCCCCACTTTGACTGCTCATAACTTTGTCAATTTTAATTTTTTTTTTGGTTAATTTTTGTATGTAATAATAAAACATCAATAAACAAATGGTAAAAAAATGGATACTAAAAATATTGTTTGTTTTCTTTGTACGGCGCTTCAAAAACCGGGCGAAATTCATGCCTCTACACTAGAATACCTCCTTAAAGGCATAAATTCAGAACTCCGGATGTATTTCTTAACTACAATGAAAACCTTCTCGAGTATTACCTACAGCCTTTTCTTGCCGTGAATTCTCAGCACTTTATAACGAGAGCATATAAACTACAGACGAGTTGGAAGATTTACTGACCGCTTGGGGCAGTTTCAACATACATTCGTTCAAAATTTACATTAGTTACATCCATTTCCTCTTATACTTCCTTGTAGCGTCCTAATAGAAGCTCTAGTTTTGCCGAATAGCATTAGCAGAGATCCCCCTCACCAAAGTGCAAAAATGTTGCTGTTTTTTTTATATTTTAGAGTTTGATGATGTCCATCGTAAATCCTGTTTCAGGCTTGAACTTTTAAAAATTTAATTATTTCCTTTTTATCGCGTAACACTCTCATGAATTAAACCACCACTAAGCTATTAATATGTCATTAGAATGAAGTTACTTTGCAGAATATTTATGATAGTGACTGAAATTGTACTTATTATGTAATGTATTAATAATAATAAATGAATATTAATAACATATCTATTAGAACTTCTAATAATTTTGAATTTGGGCCATTCCAGGGAATACACATTTTATGTAACGCTATATTTTATATAAAAATATTATCCAGGTATTGTGCAAAAAAGGGAATATGCAAAAATATATGGTTCAGGTGCCTGAATACCTTCGGAGGGCTTTTTTTCGTGCGTGTTTGAAGAGTTATTTAATTCCTATTTTATAGTAAAATGGGTAAAAAACACTTAATAATACATAAATAAAACACACGTTTTTCATTTCTTTATTTTTGTACATCAAAAAACCCGGATTCTTTCAGAATTTTTTTTTAATTAAAAAAATGTTAAATGCTTCTGCAAAACACGATATCTTGGTATTTAATGAATATATTGTGCTTTTGTAAATTTTATTACAATGACAAAAACTCTCTCCAGAGAATATACCTCTATCATGAGTATAGGTAATTATTTTATATTTTTTCTCAGTTCAAGTTATAAAATGGTATTAATTTTGAGGACTTTTCGTTTTGCTTGCAGTTTATCTTTCAGAGCTCTGCATGTAATTTTAACTCTAGTGATAAGAACGGTCTATTCCCTGAAAGAAGTGATTCTTATGAGATTAAAATTAACAAAATTTACAATATATTCATTTAATACCGAGATATCGGGTTTTGCAGAAGTGTTATATTTAAGAACTTATGTTTCTTGATGCAAAGAAATAATAATAATAATAAAACAATGTGTTTGTTTATGGACTATTCCGTGTTTTTAACCCTATTTCACTAGAAAATATAAATTAAATAACAAATTTCAAATAATTAAGAAAAAAGCCATCCGCAGGTTTTCAGGCATCTTAAAAGACCACACATGTATATGTGCTTCCTCACTTTTGCATTTGTTTCCAAGAAAAAAAAAAATGCTGACACGTGTAGGAATGACTGCCTCGTTTTCCACGGAATGGCCTATTGCCATAGTTTTTTAAATTTTACATTACCTTTTTTTGTATCCATTGAGGATATCTGCTTTAATGCCTTATCAATTGTTTATTTTATTTCTTAAAATTTTTCGCTTCTATTTTTATTGCAGCATAGCACTAGTTGTCTAAACCAGGGGTTCTCAACTTTCTTCGGCTAGTGGCCCCCTTTGAGTACCAAATATTGTCATAGCCTCGTGTACATGTATATTAGGGTGGGCCGAAAAAACCTTTTTTTTATTTCGAAGTTGTAATAGCGCGGAAAACTTGCGAATTATATAGAAAAGAAAAAATGAAAAAAAATTATCAAAATCGGTTGACATCTTCCGGTCGCGCATAAGCCCTAAAATTTGACAAAATATGAAAAAAAATCATTTTTGCTATATTTCTAGAAAAATTTTAACTATATGTTTTCGTAATGTAATAGATTGTAACATCTTTAAATAGAGCTTAAAAACGTTGCGTTTTAACTTGGTTTAGATCAGTTGGTATCTTCCGGTCGCGCATAAGCCCCAAAATTTGCCAAAATATTGAAAATTTTACATTTTTACGCCTTTTTGGTACTTGATAAATAATTAGTATTTAAATGCAATAGCCGTAGCATTTTTTCACACGAACTTATGATGAGGTAGAAAAAAACCTGCCAGATGTTTGTTTACTGTTCTTCAAATGTACTCAAGTTTTTAACTTTGAAAACAAATTATTGTTGCTCTTATTTTTTCCCTAAATTTGAGATTTCTTTGACTGCTTTTGTAACATTAAATGCCCTGTATTTCCAATAATCTTAATTTTTTAAATATTTTTCACTTGAAGTTTAACACAAATATTTACCATACAAAAATTTAAATGCATAATAAGCATTTAATTAAACTGTAAAAAGTAACTGCACGTAAGTAAAACACAAATGAGCGTTAAAATGTAACACAATTAAACTGTAAAATTACTTTTTACAGTTTAATTGTGCACAAAGTTCCTTTATTATTTTAAACATTTAATTTTTGAATGTTGAAATGTATATATCATTTTTATAATTTGACTTAAATTTGGTATCAACAGGGTATCCTCCTAAAAGCGATTGCATACTCTTCCCCACCCGCATACACAAAGAAAGCTATGGAGCCCCAAGAACAATGACCGCTTAAAAGCTAAGAGAACACCTGAAAACAATTCCCTAAAAATTTCAATACCCCAGTGCGAAAGTTGAGTCAGGGGTAAATATGTAGTACATTAGTTAAAATAATTTTTAAAACATCTTGAATTAGAAACTAAAAGCAAAATAGAAAACTGGATTTAATGTAATAATAATTTAACTTTGTGCAAGTAAACTGTAATAAAATCAATTTTCTCATCAACGCTATAAACTCATGGTGGCAGGTATCAATTAAAAATTTGTAGCTCAAGGTTGCAAACTGAATCTGAATGTCAGATTTTTTAAAAATGTTATTCAAATTACTCAAATTTTTCATTTAAAAACAAATTATTTGTTCTACTGAATTGCTTTTTTGACTAAATTTGATTTTCTTTGTACTGTGATGTTGAACAGCCTTCATTTCTAACAATATTAATTAATTAATAATTCTTGTTTGAAATTTAAGAGATATTTTTGACATTACTGTGATGCTTTATGTAGTGATTGGTTCTGCATGTCAGTTGTTCAACTAGCGACTTGCAGATCCCGTAACTGAAGGAGAACGCACAAAAATTTAAGAGACACTTTGTAAAGTTTCAAGAACATTATTTATGACTGAGGGGGTGCAATATTTCATGCACATGAGGGAGGGGTTGTGTAATTGTAAAATATTTAAGCTTTTTTAATATAGAGTAAGCAGAAAAGAACCATGCCCGTTTTTAGTTATCATCATCCTATCAATCTATCATTTTTTGAGTACTGTTCTTGTATAGCATTGGGGTCATTGCGCGACCGGAAGCTCTTAATTTATTCACACCATAATGAAATACAATCTTCTTATGTTCAAAAATAAAAATGCTGTAAATCTTACGTTAAAATTAAGTACATTAAAGATAGTAAAAAAAACTCGTTGAAATGTGAAATTTTCAATATTTTGGCTAATTTTGGGGCTTGTGCGCGACCGGAAGATATCAACTTATCTAAACCAAATTAAAACACAATGTTTTTAAGCTGTATTTGAAGACGTTACAAATTATTACATTATGAAAACATCTAATTCAAAATTCTTTAAAAATATAGTAAAAATGAGATTTTTTTCATATTTTGTCAAACTTTAGGGAGTATGCGCGACCGGAAGATGTCAACCGATTTTGATAATTTTTTTTCTATTTTTTTTTTTTCTATATAATTCGCAAGTTTTCCGCGCTATTACAACTTCGAAATAAAAAAAAAAAGTTTTTTCGGCCCAACCTAATGTATATGCATATTTGTATGCATGTATACTAACGTTTTTGTTTATGTGCTTGTATGAGTGGTCCTTGTCTCGGGTCCCACAGGCATGCGCGCATAAAACAGGGTTAGAACTATTTGTCAGTTTTACAACAAAAACAAGCTATTGACTAATTTATGTTAAAAATCCACAAATATGCTAAGAAAATTTGCATAAAAATATTTCAAAAGCACAAGCAGCCTTTTATTTTATTCAAAAAAATGAAACGGAGGACACAAACAAAAATAAGCTAGGAGAAGACAGTCTAACTATCAACTAATAATGATTAGGGAGAAACGGTTTAAATGATGCTCCTCATTTTTTACCAAACTTCTGTGTTCCGCAACCATAATGATGATGCAGGACGGCTATAATCGGGCATACACACCCGCTTAGAAGAAGACAATTTCCTTTACATGAAAGTAAGTGAATGAAATGGACGTTGTTAAATCTGTAGGTGTTCTTGTGAGTTGTTTGGTATTATGTAACTGTTAGCTGGTCTAATCGGCCCCTTTTCGACATTGCTCTTGGTTTGCCAAACTTTACATCTTTTACTACAAATTCATTACCGTAGACATTATACATTGCATATGATATGTTTGCTTTTACTATAGTGAGAGGTATAATAGTAGTGCTTTAGTATTCTCGTTTAGTGGTCCTTTTAAAATTTTTAGGAAATGCTTTCAGCAGAAAGTATGTTGAACTCGTTAATGTTCATTTTGATCTGATCATATATGCCATTTCTAGGCCTCTCGCTGAATGTAGCAGGTTCTGAAGAAAGTTCCAAAGACAGATGCTGGTTATCTGAGCCATTTTCTATAACCAAGGTGAGTGCTGTGCCAATTTTGTGCACCTGTCTTAAAAGTGTCCATTATGACGCCTCCACAGTTGTTTCGAAATGTATGAAACTCTTTGAATGTCTTCCCCGAGTTGCAAATTGATCACACACCATCAGATAAGTTTTTAAAACCACCACAAGTGTAGTTATGAAGTTTGTTCAGTTTTACGCCATGTTTACAATTACCCCAACTGACCCTAAATAGGCATTCCAAATTGGTATGTTCCTTTTCGTGTGTTTGATAAATGTTAACTCATGAACTTACGTGGAGTTATTGTCGATACATCCTGGAGTCGACCATAATAAGTCGTATCAACAAATAGTGTTAAGTTATCGACATCATATAAATTTAAAATGTTTTTAAAATAGTTCAAAGTTTTACAGTGGTATGAAATAATTCTTATTGAGATTAAATCCAGCTTCTGAAACAAGTTTACTCTTCTAAAGAAAAAAAAAAGTAATAATTATATGTTTCATCAAAAGATCGATAATAACTTCATTTAATTAAGCCTCTGCAGACTTCCCGTGCATAATGAAACTTAAAAAGCTTTGAAAAGCAAGTTAATAAAAGCAAACAAAGAGTTGAAAATTGAAATACAATAAAAATACTCAACAAATATTTTAAAGTAACTTTAACGGCACTTTAAAACTGTTTAATTTAAAGATAAGACCAAATTGTTTTTGTCAATTTAACTTTAACAGCATCTTTTCACTGGTATAAAAGTTTAAAATTTCAGAGCAAATTACAAACTATAACAATATACATTTGTTTACGACCAACCAAATTCGTCTTGGTTGAATACGCTTCGTAAAAAAGTAGTTCTTTCAATAGCAATAAATGTTTCTATTTAACTGGAAGACTAATTAATGCTTTGTCGTAAATATTGCACCATTTCCTGAATTTTTTTGACAGGAAACTGAAAGTTCTCTTTTCTCTCAATTTATGGATGTGCAAAATATGCTCTTATTGACCTTTTCAGTTCTTCAATCCTGCGTTGACATGCACTTGAACTTCAATGCTGCAACGAGGAAGAAAGATACAGTACTTATGTTAATTTGTTACCTTTTCACTAAATCTAGAGGAAGGACTATGAATGGCGTTAAAAATTGCTAAGTTCGAGTAGAAGTAGAAGTACCACAGAAAGGGTTGTTTTTACACACAAAAAAAAAAAAAAAAACCTATTTATCTATGTTTTAAAGCTCAAAAAATTGCTTTTGAGCAGAAACTGCAGAATCTATACAATTAATTTTCTTACATGGTTTCCCTAAAACGCGTTATTTGCTATAAGATTTGGCAACGGTAGGAATGTTTACTTCAGTTCCAATTTAAACAATAGGCAGATAGGCACGCTGCAAGCTATAATATCTTGTCACTATAATAAAATATAATGCATAATTTTCGCGAATGTGGCTCGAGTAAGGATGGAGTTTCTTATTGCCAATTGGCACGGGGGTATTGTTTACTTCCATGCCTACTAGACAACACTGATGATGTTGTAGGCATATATGGTGTGCGAGCTCAACGAGCTCGGATCGCTTAGAAATCCGAATGGAACGTCTTGCAGCTCTCGGGTGTCAGCAAACGACAATATTTTTTTGGCAGGCGTTGTTTGAAAAAAAAAAAACATTTGTTCAACAGGCGTTTTTGTCCTGCTTTAATGTTAAACTAAATATTAATCTCAATTTAAATTTTATTTGAAAAAAAGATAATTAGTAATTCTCAACCTTTGGCCCATCGAACATATTGACTCATGCGGTAAATTAAGCCAATAAAACTGTACGCATAGTAATATAAACTTACTTTTGTGCCAGATGCATTACAAAAAAGCACTGTTTTCCCATTCTCCCTAGCAATTGCAGTTCGGTTTCGGCAGGTCAGCGCCAAGCCTGTTCGGCGTCGTCGCACAAATTCCCACTGATCGCCTTTTTTAAGGTTAAGTAAACCCCGGGATTTTCCCCCCGATAAATGAACCGTAAAGGTTTTTTGGGTTTTTTTTCGGGTTTTATAGTTTTTTTTTTTTGTGTATGAAGGGTGCCTTTTGATACGACTTTGCATATGAAGACGGCGCGGGCCTGGGTTTCGGCTTGAAAAACACCATTTGTTAGGTGGGCGATTCTTTCGTTACGGTGTGTTACATTTGCACGGCCTTTTTCAACTTTAATGCGCTTTCTAACAAACTTGTTGGGTATTTTTAAGGTTTTTTAATTTTGGCTTATAAAAGTACATGTGTTATAAGTATGCAAAAAACTTTCGAAGATATATATTGTTTTGCTGTTTGTTAAAAAAATTTCTGAAATTTCGTTACTTGTGTTACCTTTTATAATCCAACATATCCAAAACATTGAATATACAAATTTATTTCTGTGATGTATGTGTGAGTAGGATTAAAAAAAATTTTTTTCACGGAATGATAGTTTATCAAATATGTTTTTAGTAATTTTTTAGAAATTTTATTCTTTCAAGAAATATTTAAAAATTGAATTAATAGACGCGTTACGTGTGTTACCAGAACGTTACGTGTGTTACACTTTCTGAATTTTTCAAGAAAAAAATCCCAAATGTTTCACTAAAAGATACTGTTATTTGTAATTAACATAAAAAAGTAATTTATTTTAACTTATAAGCAGCTCACAGTTGGAAGGAAAAATTTACCCCTGCTTTTCCTTGGTTTAGAGAGTAAAACAGAGTGAATTGTTGAGACACCTGCTTCGTCAAAATCATCATTCTCTGGAAGCTCAAAATATGTACTTTCCCGTAAATATTGTATTTTCAGGTTTCCATTTACATTTTTATGTCCATAATGTATCACATTTTTATGTCCATAATGTATCCAAGGTGGAACACTTCCCGTTCAGCAATGGTTTGTAACTTGACCATTACATAACAGTTGTTATAATCTGAAATATATTTTAATGGAGTACCAACGACTGTTATTTGGAACTTCAATATTCGTTGGCTGGAATTCTAGAATATCAAGAGGAAATTTCTAGCAAAAATGGATTGTTTGTGGACCATAGTTTTGAAACCTGATCAGGAGATAGCTGTATCACATGCATAGATTTTATGCCGTGGATAACACTTACATTTTCCCATGGATTGAATATTTTAATAAATTCACTGATTTTATCATCACTTATATGCAAAATAGTTGTAGCAGGCATTAATTGACTGGCTAATTTTGCTAAGTCTTCTGAACTTTGTACAACAATGCTGCTATTGCCTTGACTTAGCGCTTAGCTTCCAACTAATGATTTGGCTCTGCTAATGCAAGTAAACAATGTTTTCACTCAACAAAAAATTTATGTAGAAACCATTACGGATTTTATTTAAATTTTACACTAAGAATTATAATCATTGATTTTCTAGAATAAGAAATTTATTTAAGTCATATGAATAAAGATGGGTGTTGAGTTAGTTCTATAACTATTTAAGCAACCAAATTTTTAAATTTCAAGAAGTTCTAAATAAAATTATCATTTGAGTGCATTTTGAACATTTTTATAACAAAGTGTGACATAATACATCGATAAAACGCACGTAGCGGTAACACAAGTAATATTTCGTTACGTGTGTTACCTTTGATAAAATTAATTATTGAAAAAAAAATTAATGGCGATTAAAAATGTTCAAGTTTTCCCCTGAGATATACTCGTTATCTTGTTTTATAAAATAAAGTTTAAAAAAATATATCTATTTTATTAAGCTTATTATAACAAAAAATGTATAATTTTGTTACGTGTGTTACACAGTAATTGTCTTGCCTTCATTCATTAAGCAACTTTTAATAAGAAAAAAATGTAGATGGTTAAAATTTCAAAATTTTATATGAAAGATAAAATGTTTATACAGTGATATATCGTAATAATAATTATTTAATGATACTTTATATTCTCAGATGCTCATGAAAATACACATTTACAAAAAATGCAATAAATAAAAAATATCAGTACGTTCCACTTATTTTTAAAATTTAAAGAAATATTGTTCAATATTTAAAAAAAATATCACCATTTTTGGAAAATACACATTTTCTAGATTCCAAATATGTTTCATTTTTAATATTGCTACAACTTTGAATTTTGAGTCACATAGGGCCACTTTCTGTGGAATGACCCAGATGAATTCAGTGATATCATCAAAGAAACGTTAATTTTAACTAATATTTATGCTTCGGCCCATGTGAATTAGTTTTCATGTGAGTGTGGCCAGTGAGAGAAAATGATGCCACTGATACAACTATTCTTAGGCTACCGATCTCGCAACCTGTAGTTTTAGACGAGAAGAGTGAAGTGTAGGAAACTCTTTTTGTTTCCATCTTTGTGTGTGATTTTTTTTTTAACTATTGCTTTATTTTAATTTTTAGCATACAATAATTTTAGAGGACGCCGCAATTAAAGGTTTAAAAAAAATCAACTTATTGTTCAAGTTTTGTTTCGTTTCTTTCTCTTAGACATAATTAAATAGGGAAAATCACATACATAATTCGGTGCGGCTGTATGGAATATTAAGAACTGCGACGGGATAGAATTTACTCATACGGAGAAAGAAACGAATTATAAAATAAACAGGAAATTAGTATGAATCGATCAATTTCTAATAACTGATTAAATAGCGAACTACTTGGAATAACATAGTAGTAATAGAGAAAAAATAAAATATTTACTTAAAAATGCTATTACTCATAAAGATTCAAGTAATTAATAAATTATTTATTACAGAATCATTGAAGAATTTTGTATTGATCTTGTACATGTACTTATAGAACTATTATACTATTGATACCATATGCTTCACATACTTTCAATTTTTATGAAACATTTACTTTCCTATATTATACTTTTATTTTTTCTTTGTCATTTTGACAAAGGCTAAACGCGGAAGTCAAAAATGATGGGTCTGAAGAGATTTAAGCGGGCAACTAGATACGCTTTTGAAGCGTAACACTACTGCCCTTGGGCTATTGCCATAAGTATACGCCATTGAAAACTTTAACAGTATAATATACATTTTACGAAATTTATACCACTTTCGATTAACTGATCGTATATTTTTTCAGTAAATGCACTTTCTGTTTCCTGTACTTTTGTAAGTATTTAGAAAATGAACTAGAATGAATATAATCTTTAAGAAGTTATAAAACTGGATGCGTTTTTTTAGTTGAACTTATACTTTATCTAGACAATAAAGCCGGTAAATTACCGTTAAATTTCATGACAATTCCACTCATTATGCGCAGAATATAAGAAAGCGACTTTATGTGATTCTAATGACTGAATTACGGATGTGTTTTAAAGCTTTGTTGAGAGTAAGAACCGAGTATTGTAATTAGAAAGTGATTTTTGACTCAAACACTATATTTTTGTTTTTGGCTAAATCGAAAAGAGTGGATATGCATCAGATGAGTAATAGAGATAAAAAGTCAAACGTAGCTGCTAATTGGTTTGTACTCGCATGGCATATTTATGTCTCAGTTGTATAGAATTTTATTAGTTATTTACTTTCTTATTGTACCTTGTAGCTAACTGCAATGCTATTGGGAATTTATTTTACGCAAAATGCAATAGTAATGAAACCATAAATTTCTGCTTAATTTTAATATATCAGTTTAGAAGAACGTAATGTTTTTATTACTTTTAATGAAGAAAAATTCAGCCTTCTACGTTTTGAGAAAAATGAAATTGTATATTTGTTCAATTGTTTCTTTGAAAATAAGTAAATATCTTATCCAACTTTATGGCATTTCAAAATAACGGGAACAAAGCTTCAGTGGCGTACGCAGAGTTTTTTCAAGGGGAGGGATTCATAATTTTCTGAAACTACTAAAAGAAATTCGAGTATGTAATAAAGCACTATTATTTCCCTAATTTAGACAGCTAGACAATTTTGACTTGAGCTCAAGGGGGGGGGGGGGTAAACCCCTAACCCCCCCCCTTTGAGTGCGCCACTGCAAAGCTTATCTCTAAATGCAACTGACGACTAGCAGACTACCTTTGGTGCAAATGGAATTTTGTGCTGGGGTTGTGATGTGCCTAAAACTAAGGTTTCTGAGGGTGCTTGACACTCCCTTCCTCGATTGCGTTCCTACAGGCTGCTACTGCTAAACATAAAAATTAGTAGTAATAAATTTAATCCTCTTCTTTGAACCTTCTGTAGAAATCAGCCTCAATAAATATTCTTGTAGCATTACACAGCAAACCGACTTTTTAAAGTAGGGTCAGTTGGGGTAATTGTAAACATGGGGTAAATGAAAACAATCTTCGTAGCTACACTCGTGGTAATTTTGAAAACTTAACTGCTGGTGAGTGATGAATTGAAAACATAGAGAAGACATTGAAAGAGTAAGTATGGTTCGAAACAACTGTGGAGGCGTAACCATTGTTTGAAAATGACACGGTGAAAAAGTTGTTGAACATAATTTAGAGATCCTATATTTTTCTTTCCAGCTAATCTAGAAACGCGAAATAAGGTACGCGTTTCTACCATTGTTATCTGTTATGTGGAGTGCTGCTACAAACATTTAGTTATGAATGTCATCTTCTCTGGTATTTTTCATGTTCAAGTTAGGTGTTCACAATTACCCCATATGTTTTGTACTCAGGGGTAATTGTAAAAACTTAAGTTAATCACATTTTTAATCGTTTCGGAAGATAAGGAATATTATATTTTTATATAAAATTATATCTTTTGGGTCTATTTTCCATAAATGTTGTTGTTAATGCCACTTGGAAATCCAAGTTCCCCTCGCAAGGAGAGCAGAAATTAAGGTAGACAAGGGTCCGTTTATTAATGAGCTCCTCTAGGGTAGAGGTACGACTTGGCTCAGAGGGACATTCTAATTTTGAACCAGCTCCCATATAAGAGATCATGGGGGTTGACACCCCCAGAGGTATTATTTTTAACTTGAAGGACATTTGGAGCCACGACGAAATTTAAGTGCACCAGCTTCTATTACCATACATGGTTCTGGATTAATCAGTCGCAAGAGGAGGTCACCCTCCCAAGCATTAATCATGGAAAGTGCTGCTTATCTTTCAGTGTTCTGTGGGAATTGAGGTTAACCTACTGATAAACCGCGGGCCACATTTTAAATAAATTTACTGTATTATTTGATTTTTTGTAAGATATTTCTTATTAAATGATCTCATTAGACTCAAAAATAACTCAGCGGACCAGATGCGATACGTGGGCCTCAGAGTAAGGACCCTTGCTCCAAACATTTGAAGAGTCATTTTGGTTTGTTTCTTAGGTAGTATTTTAGCTCTCGAAAATTTTAAAATACTCCGCGACCGCACATTCTTTTGTGAGAAATATAAATATTAGCCAGATCTCATGAGTAAGGAAATTTATTTGAATGATGAATGAAGTATTGTAAAAAGTGAACATGTAATATGCAGACTTCAAAATCATTCACCGTTGTTTTGGTAGAGTTGAAAGTCAAAGAGTTATTGAGGAAAACCATTTCTGCAAAAAAAGTCCCAATTGATGAAAATTTCACAATGAAACGGCAAGGTTCAACGATTAAGTTATAAAGTTACCCATTAGTAAGTGTCAAACGTATCCTTTTAATACCAATTATCGTTACTCGATCATAGGAAATCGTTCTTCCTATTCTCGCTGTAATTTGACGAACAAAAAGAAGCTCCGGATTGCGTTTCATGACGTAATATAACAGATCTTTGTAGTAAATTCGGAAAGGGTGGTTGGGGAAGACAAAATCGAGACCGGTTCACGTCGGAGAATGCACGAAAACGATAAATAAGCGCGTCTAATAACAGACTTTGAATGAGTCAGCGTTCCCGGCCACGTGTCACGGCACATACAAACTTTCACTTTGCCTTTAAAAGATGTAAGTTACGCAACCGCGCCTCACCCAACTGAGCAGAAAACGCAGCGCTGCGTAACGTAAGGACACAATAAAGGAGTCCGCGAAAGATTCCTTAGGGGGATGGAGGATCCTCTTCAAAATCTGGCCATTGACCCAGCTTAAAGCGCAATCGCTTTTGCTTTAGTCTTTGTTTCTTTATAGTATTTTTTTGTCTCGAGCTGATTGGTCGACATAAGGCTTTAAGAAGAACGGAAAATGCTCAATTTCTTTCATTCCCTTATGCCACCCAAACTTTGAAGTCAATTTCCGGAGACAAGTTCATTTATGGAACTAATTGGTACTAACTTTATCTCTTTTACATGGTAATGGCAATTTTGTCGCGAGACAGTAGATTGCTGTGAATTGCGAAATAGAGCAATGACCATAAACAATTGGAGTTATTGCTGTTTTTGACACGACCTTTATAAATGATCTTGATACCAAAATAGTTTGAAATGTTTCAATTTATCGGATGTATTTTTTTCTAACCGAAACAATTGCATCATCAAGTTTTCATCCCTTTGCGAAATATGAACTACTCATTACTATTCCGTTTCGTCATCGGAGGACGGTTCGATAACTTTTTTTAAAAATCCATTTCAAGAGGATTTTCAAATTAGGGAGAGGAAAGGAAGTTGGAAACAATTCCAGTGAAATGGGGATAATAAACAGAAAGGTAAAAAAAACAAACAAAAGAACCATACCGTGAATGTTTACAATGTTTCTTACTTTGTCTCATTCGATTCTCTAAAATTCTAGAATTTGACGGATTTATTTATTTCACATATTTTCCAAATAATTATGCATAATTTTGCACTCAAAAATACATTTTGTCAATAATCTAACATGTATGTGGGGTAGACACATGAATCCCAACCTCAATGAGGTACGGTAAATTCAGTTATATTCTACAGAAGTGTAGTATGCTGCTCGGGATTGTGTCGTGTATAATTTTGTGGGTACTTAAATGAAAATGGTTTTAACGCCGGTTTAGAGAAGAAAGCGCTAAATTATGACACAAAATTATTAATAAGCAAGAAGATATTTGAGAGTTGCATAAAACAGAAAATATCTTATTTTCCCATTTTAGCAGCACATTTCTACCATCAATGCAATCTAACATCATTACGTTTGATAAGCATATCAATTTGGTAGTCCGAGTCATCCCCAGCCGTACCTAGCTTGAAACGAAATTTCATATTAAATAGCGAACACTCATCAGCAAACAAAATAGTATGTTAACAGATTTTTCTAAAAAAATCTTTTTAAATTAACATTAAATTCAATGAAATTATTCCTTTTCAAAAATTGCTTGACACCAAAAGTATGAGGCGCACAGTTTTACTAATTTACCTCCTTCACTGTTTTTTAACTTTATTTATTAGTTACATAGAAAACTATTCGTGTTTTATTTTTTCGCAAAATTTTGGTCTAATGAAAATTTAAAGAATTTCGTCTTCATTAAAGTCATTTTATTCATGACCACAATTATTTTGTTACCTTTTCTGTGAAAAAAGCAAAACGCTCTGCTATTTAAAGCAACTGTGTTCCAAGTTTAAAACGATCAATTTCACTTTGGCTAAGAGAATCATTTTTGAAAATGGTATGGCAAACCGGAATAGTGGTTAGACCGACATAGTTGCAAACCGGCATATTAACTATAGATCGACATAGTGGCTATAGACCGACAGAGCGGTTAACCGGCATCGTAACTATAGATTGACATAGTGGCTATAGACCAACATAGTGGCAAACCGGCATAGTGGCTATCGACCAACATAGTGGCAAACCGGCATAGTGGCTATAGACCGACATAGTGGCTATAGACCGATATAGTGGCAAACCGGCGTAGTGGCTATAGGGACTGAATTACATAACGTAAATGCATTAAAATTTTAGTAACGAACAATATTTATACATATATAAGTAATTGCTTAGTTCTATGGGAATATTTATTCATTACTGTTTTTGAGTAATGAATATTTATTCATTACTCAAAAACAGTTCTTCATAAACAAGAAAAAAATATTTTGTTTATTTTACATATAAAAAAATCAAAATAGATTTTGTGAACTTCTAGTACAAGTCCTCATTCTCACTCGATCAACTATTTTGGGACCTTGATCTTAAAATAAATTAAAATAGTTTATTCTAAAGAATAAAATATTTTTTATCTTATTTGTAACAATGTAAGTGAACAGTATTTTTAGGATAAAAATAACTATTTCCACAAAGCAAGAAGTTTTTTCGTAAACATTTGATATTGTTTGTTTTTCATTTCAAGAACTGGGAGATTTGTGAGTAACTGAAACAAATCAAAGTTTTGTTACACCCTGCTTTTAGAAACACAAAGGGGAATGAGAAAAAGAACCTGTTCTCGTCTATCGAAAGTTTCGTCGGCAATTCAACTCTGATTTTTTTAATTTGAAGATAATCAAGAATCTTAACATTATTTGTATGGTATATTGCTCCATTTAAACAAACATAAATAAACTAGCTAAATAAAGACGGAAAACTCAACCAAAATTCAAAAATTAAGAGGAAGAAGCAACTGTTTTGCGTTATTGTAGAATATGCTGCTGCAGCAAACACATTATCTATAGTATAAAACTGCATATTGATATTAGAGAAAACCGCTTCAGCGGTTAATCGAACATATGACACGCACTATGCCCGTACAATTTATAAGAACTTGAAGGGGTGCTCAATGATTGATGCAATGCACAAATCTCCATAATTTAGTTTCTTTACATAACTGCATTTTCTGAAGTTGAAAAATTTAATACGCAAAAATAAATGCTATTTATTTCTATAATTACTAATTATTTTGTATTTAGTTAAGATCTACTGTGCTCCATGCACTTAATCTTAGTAAGAAATGTGCCATAGCTAAATTAATTTTAAACACAATAATCCCTTTTTTGAGACATGTTTATTTTGGGAGTTGAGTAAGTTCTTGAGAAAATGGTTGCTTGAATTGTGTAGAATCCATACGTGAGATGGTTTTATATCGGCGCTTTTAATGATGGCAAGTATAGCGATCAGAAGATAACATTGAATAGGAATGAACAAAGAAGATGCCGCGCAATTACGATGTTAATATTTCTTTTTGAAAGTATAATGTCTCATTAGTTTTGTGTTGTAGCATTTGTGTAGAACTTACTGAATTTTAAATCTGACAATATGGTATTTGAAGTAATTGGGTGCAATTCATCGTTTTCTATGATGTCTGGAAGTTGGGCTAAAAAAAATGTTACAATACCAAGGCCGACATTAAACTAATCGTATCGTTTAGATATTAATTAGGTACTGCAATAATCAACAGTTAACAAAAGTATGCCCTTAAATAAATAAGGACACAAAGTACGTGCATAAGAAATTTGGTAAATTGATTTAGATATAGTCGACTCGCGTTATAATAACACCTATCCAGATTATTTGGGTTATATCCAAGGTTTGCTGTATCAAATGAATCGATAATAATGTTTAAATAATTTCCTTTCATTTAAATTTTGGTAAAATATTGCAAGCACATAATATGGTAAACATACATTATGAAATGTATGAAAATTTTTACAAAAAAAAAAGTTTTAAATTTAAATTTATAAAAAATAATAATTAAGGAGACATGATATACTCTTCTTTAAGTTTGATGAAAATAATGATTCTATGGGACAATTTCGAATAGTTGTACTCTTAAACATATTGTAAGACATTAACTATATAATAAGAGTTAAAACGCAATGGGTCGTTGTAACGCAAGGTCGTTAGAATTTTTTAGATTCTTATTTATTCTGCCTCGCATGGCTTATAAGTGGCATTACTCGGATTTAAATACCCCCCCCCCCCCAACCAAATGCTTAATTTGATAAAAGTCAATATAAAAGCTATAAAATTTCAACTGAAACAGGAAAGTATTAGCTGCTTCTCAAGGATAACTAGCAGGGTAGTTTTGTAATAATAAATTAACTTTGTGCAAGTAAACTGTAATAAATAATAATTTCACGTTATTTTAAAGCACAAGTGAGCATTAAAATGCAGACGTATGTTTCGGGATTGCTTGGAATCCCTTTTTCAATGCGATGGGGAGCTTCTAGATGCAAAATATCCAAATTTTAATGCTCATTTGTGCTTTAAAATAACGTGAAATTATTTTTATTACAGGGTAGTTTTAATCTTTTTACTATTCTTAAGAAAACGGCAAATTTTATACTTAGACATGCTCCATTCTTTACAATTTTTATTCGACGTGGGCTTGTGAATGTGTAAGACAGAGTGTGGCGACAAATGCTAAAGTGGATATTTCTTAATTTATTTATTTTGTATTATTTTTATGTTTGATACTGATAAGAAATGCAGTTTATGTGGGACTAATAAACCAACATATTTGAAACGCCGTATTTTGATAAACTTTCGGATTAAGAAAATGTAATACATGTGAACGAAATGATGTTTCTTCGTGAGAAAAGTAACAGTTAATGTAGTAAAAGCATAGATAGATTCAATAAATGTCTATCTTTGAGATATACCTTTTTCGAAATGTTCCTAATGTAGCAATAGAGATAATGGATGAAGTTTAAAATAGTTACGTAGTTTTCTTTTCTGAACATTAACTGATAATATCGCTCATGGGCTGCAATAGCGGCACAACTCAAAAAATTATGTTTTGAGATAAGTGGGTTTAAAGTTTTCATTGCTAAGGAAAATGCATAAGAAACGCTTTAGTTTGCTGCCATCTTAAGGCCTTACTTTGAATTACGGGTTGCGCTAGTATTGCTGCTGAAAAGAATGTGTATTTTCACATTTAAATGTGTTCTTAGTCCAAAACGCGTGTTTTTTGAGTTGTGCCACTATTGCAGCCCATGAACGATATGTTTTGAAGATTCTCGAGTCTCTATTGGACAACCTTACACAATGCTCATGAAACTACAACTCCAGAGCTGTTAATTGCATGATTGTAATTTCTATGGCCTTAAGACGAAGCTTGAAAAATTTCATTATGTATGCAAGTATTCTGTGAGGGGAAAAAAATAAGTAATTAAACTTACCTTTAAAAGGGAGGAAAATACTCTTCATCTTTTTTTGTTATTTAGAATACCCATGAAAAAGCTTCTCTTATATTTGAATGTTATCTGAAACATAAAAATATGTATCTGAAATATAAAAATCATGTCATCTGAAATATAAAAAATATATATTTATATATTAGATATAATTTATCATTGCTGCTGCTAGAAATAAAAATATTTATATACTACTTATAGAATACATAAAATGAAGAGAAAGCATGTCTCTGTCTGATCCATTTATCTAATAATATGATGCTAAGATACTGTAAATGTTGTTGAAAATAATGATACGAGATATTATGGAAATAAATTTGTAAATTAAAATATCATGTACATTTTCAAACGGAAGTATTTTTTTTTCTTATGAGAGTCATGATAATGCATCATAAGCACTTTAATTCGTTCATAAAATGTTCTTTAAAACGGCTATTCCATTTTAAATGTCTGAATATTAATGCGGGTACGCTTTGAAAATTTGTATGATTAAATAGGGGGGGGGGGCGAACAGGGCAATTTATCGTTGCTTAGATGCACTGAACATGATGCATTGAAATGAAAGCGCTAAAGTAGGGCTCTATATTCGAGTAACAGTAAAAGAATTAATAAAAATAAATAAGAATAATGAAAGTAATATCAAAATTCAACAATGCGCATTTCAGCTTTGTAAGTTCAAAAAATGACTGTAGATTCGAATCATATATTTTCTTTTTCTATTAATCAAAACTCAAGAGAACTAAGTTTCAGCTGACAATACAGTATGTTTGAGTTATATTCGACTGATACTCAAATTTCATCACATAGGCCTCAGTGACTATATTAATTGATCTTAAGAAGTGAAGACAAGAGTCTTTCAAAGTATTGTAATTTCTTAAATGCTATAAATAATTTTAGGTTAGGATGATTTTGCTGTCTGTACTTTAATGTATCTCTGTATAGATATTAAAAAATTATACTTCTTATTTCGAAAGAACATTAAAATCATTCTGCTGAATTAAATTTCCTGTGAAAATAAAACTTGTACGGAAGGCAATTGGGGGAAACTCGAATTGCTGAAAGGAGTTCCAAAATTAGTCTCAATTACTCTTCGAAGGGACACTGAGATTAAATTGTTATAAATTCTACTGGTCTTTGATGTGACTCCGATGAGAAAAAATAAACTACGTCAGAGAAATCAGAGTCATGTTTATTTTAAACTCTACTTTTGTCAATAATAGTTTCAAAGGTCAAGGACAAGATGATTCAGTCCCTTTTTAGCAACATACTTGTTACATTACTAATATCATAAACCCTCAAGTTGGTGTATCCTAGAATGGACATCAACCCATTTAGTGACACTCGATGAAAGAATTTTGTTGTATTAATAATATATAACGACAGACACTTCTTCAGAGGCAACTCATTAACTTCTTTCCTCGAGGTTGCAACCGGTTCTCGGATATTCGTCAAGTAATGTGAATTAAATCGTGACCTACCCACCGGTCGACAAAAAAACTTCAGCAACTAGACTTGTGAACTTGTAACACTTCTGATGTATTGCACTGTTTCGGGATTGCTCGTCTAGTTGTGTGGGTAATTATGAAGATGGCAGGGCTATTCTAGATCATTGTTACCTGTCTTCACTCGTTTAGGTAGCTGCTTCAATGCGGCGTATTAGGAATTAGACATGAGAGGTTATTTGCTCACATTTGTTAAGTGATGTTTTTCAAATTGATTTTCTCTCAATTAATGATTTTGTAAAGTGAGAAAAAAATAAAGCTAAATGGCACGCTATGTCTGTAAAAACATCTTCATGCAACTTGTACATTATGTTTTACGAAAAGTAAGTTGTTCAAAATTTACGTCATTCACCATTGTGAGATGGATATTTCGGTAATTAATTGTTTCCTTTTATAGTTTTCTTTACCAGCCAAAGCTTTTAAAAGTTACCGTAGCGACTATAATAACCAAACAAAGTTTTAAAAGCTACCAAATTAAAAGTTATGGACCTTAAGAAAGTACAGCGAAATAGCTTATAACTGCAGCATCATTAATTTGAAATTTGTCGCCCCAACATTGCATTCATTTTGACTATTTATCGATATTTAGAGCAAAATTGTTATGACCGCGCAAACGGTAATTACTAACTTGGACACGACCAGCATTGTCTTTTGGAGGAATAATAGTTTACATTCCATAATTAAATAAATATGTAACAACTTAATTAAAAGTAATTAACTTTTAATTTTAATAGAGCTATTAATTAATATAGTCAGTTCATTTTTATTATCAATTTTCAAATTAATATAAAAAATTAAAGTAAATAAATGATTTGGTAAGTAGTTTCAATTGACTCATTAAATTGATTAGCAAACGCTCCTAATAGTTACGCATGTAAATTTATTCAAGAAAATCGTTATCATTTAAAAATAGCAAAATATGGTGAACTTATTATTTTTTATTCCGTAACCCCAATGGAAATCAAAATTGTGAGCTTTATTCGAGATAGAGTAGTTCTGGAAGAAGTTCTGGTACTAAAAACAAATTACGAAATACGAAATCATGTCAGTAGCAGAATATAGATATAATGCTAATTAAAAATCGGATACAATTTCAAATTATTAATAGGTCACGATCTCTTTTTCTTTCTGTAAATATACCGCAAATATTATACTAAACACCAGTGTTTGAAAGACATTACCTACATTCCTTCATTAAAATATTTTAGGGCTTTTTCAATGAAAGTTATATAGAAATAGATTGAACCATGACCTTTCAAGGAGAAAAATAAAACAGTGGACCACTTTAAACATTTTCGCTTCCGCGTAAATTTCTTAAAACACGCAAATGGTATAAGTCACGAATAATGTATGAATAAATAAATAAACTTTATATTTTCAATACTTGTCAAGATTTCGTGTTAATTTTAGAGTTAAATAACTTTTTTTTTGAAAGCATCAAGTTTTTTTCCAAAGATGTAACGGTTCAGTTCGTCGCCAAAGGTAATCTAAAAATATACAAACAAATTGGACTCCCACGTGCGTAATAATTCGCTTCACGAATTGCTACGTCTCGAGTCACAGCAAGTGACCATAGCTGTTTGACTTCTGAAGTCAATTTTAAACCTCCACTCTTTGAACTGAACTCTTACTTTTATGCTCTAAAATGTTGTCGAGTTTCTTTTTCAATGTCACCTCGGTAAAAGCATTTATCGTGACACATGAAACAATTTATTTGATAGAGCTGCGTTTTGCCCCTTTCATTCAATTGATGTAATTTATTGTTGGCATTCGTGGCTTTTAGGTACTCTCGAGATAGTCACATAGAGAAGGTCAGGATAAATTATTTTACAAACAGGAAACCAAGATGCGATGGTTTAGATCCTGGTTAAGTAATATATCTTTTTCCCCCTCAAACGTCCATTTTATAGAAGGATGCGAGATAGATATATTTTTTTTAAATTTGGAATAATATGTATGTTATTTGTCACAACAAGTACTTTTTCTCATAGCTTATAAAATTATTACTTTTTTTGGTATTACACGGTTTGAAGCGCACTATTTTACGCGTTCAGTGGTCAAAAAAAAAAAAAAAAAAAAAAAACTTTAGACGCTGATTCCGAACACTTAAGGTAAAAATGCATTTGCTGTGATTGTAGTACATAAACACGTAATGTTAAATGGATTTTAGACATTTAGAGAAATATTAAATCAGATGGGATCTTTATCAAAGACGATTTAACACATCTACTGTAAATTATTTTCTCAGAAAATCATAATTTAACAATTTAAAATTTCAAACGGATACTAAAATATAAGAACAGTTCAAGACTCCTAACATTGAGAGTATTTAAAAATTATGTTATATTTTGTATAGTACTTTTCTGTTTTAATAACTTCTAATTGTCCTAATACTCTGTGTCCGACAATTTTCTTTTCTTCCGGAGAAAATTCCTGTTCTGAAAGCAACAACTTATTAATAAGAGATCAGTCTTATTTTTTTGAAACATGATACGGTTATGTATAAGATAAGTCGTAAACATCTATTTTATTTGTAAGGTTATGAAAGAACTTGTTTCCGGTTTTCGCAGTCAAGCATCGACTAACATAATGTTCTTGAATCAATAAAAGGCGTACCAAGGGGAAATATATGACATAGTGATCCATAAATACGCTCATCTACGATTTTTTTGTATATGGGAGGAGGGTAAAAAATTTGATTTTATCTAGATTGTGACGGCATTTTCAGTCAACGTTCAAAAATTATAAATCATTCAGAATATGCCTATTTGTTTTACATGATTTGCATTATTAATAAAACAAGGCATAAACTGTAATTTTACAATATTTCTTACCTAATATTTCTTTATTGTTTTTCAAGTCAATTCAATAGATAATCATCTTTACCAATAAATCCTAAATTTTTTTACCTGTTAGCAACAAAACTTACTAGTCGTTCCCTGATACGAAATAGCTATAAAATTAAATACATTAAAGTTGCATTTCTTCTATTTTTCGATAACAAACGATATTTCTCAGCCCTGAAAACGCTAAATCTGTTTGAACAATCAGTATGATGCCTTTCCATATAGTTCCATAGTTCTTTACATCAAAATGCGTATTTAATAATTTAATAGTATAGAATTTTCTGCTACAATGTAGAAAATAACGGTATATATATATATATTGAACAACTTTGTTTACTTAATTGCACGAAGCTAGCTTTTTATTAAATACATCTTCTTTTTGAGCATAACATGAAATTAAAAAATTGCTCTAAGACGGAATTTTGGAACTAAGTCTGAAGATGCGTCAAAAAATTTCTGAATACAAAAAAACATAAATAAATAAATAAAATAAAATAAAACATGAGTTATATAATTTAACAAATAAAAAAGTAAAATGAATCGGACGTTGTTTCTAGGTCAACTAAAATTAGACAAAAAAAAAAAAAAAGACGACTTATAATATTTTACAGGGGAAAAAAAGTTACAGAGGCCGAAACAATTACCTGAATGAAGTAAAGTTCTGTTTTTCCAATATCAACAAACCTGAACGTTACGTTTTCGCTTCTTCTTTACAACTTTCTTTAATAACAGTTTACAGCAATAGCCTTCCAACAAATTTCTGATGAACACAATTTTTTTCTTTCCCATTCAACTTATTGAATTTTTATTACTTATATACAGTTGAACTTGGCTATAGTGACATTTTTATAGCGACAACCCTGTTATATGAATGTCCAGTCCCTTCATTTATGCATGAATAATAATTGTGATAGCTTATAGCGTCACTTGGCTATAGCGTCAGAAATATTCAGGTCCCTTGAATGACGCTATAACAGAGTTTCACTGTAGTTCTTTTGCTTTGTACTGAAGAAGGAAAACTTCGAAGTTATCTCGAAGGATATTTAACTCTTAATTTCTCCGATATTATGTGACTAAAATTCAACAAATAAATACAATTTGTCCCAGAACAATATTATTCATTAAACTTTGTAAGCTTACTAGTGTAACTAACAAACAAACAAATGACTACTATCTATCATGCAATCCAAAATCAGTTTACGTATAAACGTTGTTCAGTAATTAACAAACTAGTGGAATGGATAAAGCGCTTTGAATGTTGTTGGACTGGTCTTACAGCTCGAAAAAATTACTATAGGTCAGTTCAGTGACGTCAAACGTCCCAGAAAGTGCAGTGACTTTAGTTTGTGTGAAGAACTTAAGAATTTCGTATCAGTTAATTGAAATTTAACAGAAGCAAATCGTAGTACATGGAGAACATCTTCATAGAGTAGTGAATTGAAGAATATATATATATATATATATATATATATATTACATATCTTACATATATGACGTGCATAATGATTTTACTACCCGTACCCGCATTTTAAGATTCTCATGTAGTGAATTGTTTTGAAACAGCCTAGTTTTTTCTACAACAGAATGCATCACGTAAAATAAAGTTATTGTTGACTTAGGTTAAACGTTTTAATACCCTTGACCTTCCGCGTTTTAGTTCAGAGCCCAGAGAATATGGAGCATAATTAATATGCCGAGTGCGGATTTATAAAACTTCTCGGTTTTCCATTAAAATTTTTTATTAGCTATTTATAAAAAAAGATTGATGCCTTCAAGATTATTTTTCATGCAGCTCTGAATAAAGATTTCATAGGAGATTATATCTTATATGTAACTATATGCATTAAGCATCAGGTCCTTTGTGTAAGCATTCAATTTGAAGTGTTCCTATGATATAATGTAATGAAAGCTATTAAAGTAATGATTTCCTGTTGTGTTTGTATTTAAACTAACAGTATAAAATTGTTGGTGGAACCCCCTAGGGTATAATATATGCACGTTTTATTTATTTTATTTATTCTTGAAGCATGTAAGTCTAATAAAAATATAACTAAGTACAGGAATATGATTTAAATTACGTCATTAGTCAAAACATATCCCTCTTTTATTCGATAGTGATTTTCAAAATGGTTTTAAAATGGCGTTGCATTTAAAAGGCTACTAATGGCTGTAACATATTAAACAATTATATATAAATTGTATATATATATATATAGTATTAATTTCTCTTAACAAAATAATTAATTTTTAAATTTTCATCAAATTAGGTTTTTGCATAAAACGGTTAGGTTTTGCAATTAACTAAATCAGTGCTGATTTATGGAGGTACGGAAGTGAATACGGTGACAGTGCACAAATTTAAAGGGATTATTAACAAATTTGTTTTGCTAAATGTTCCGTACCACTTGATTTATGTGTTTATTTTTAAATTTTATACATTTGGGGGTTAAGAACCTAAATTCACTAAATTCGGGATTTTGAATTTTCGTGTGTTTCAGAGTTTGTTTGTTTATTTTTTTTAACAATGAAGATGTTTGTTATATTGTTTATAATGAAAAAAAAATGAGATGCAAAAAAAGTGTTTTATTTTAGTACATGCCATTAATTAGTATAGTTTATCTGATTAAAGAACTAACTTCTGGAAGAAACTAAGTGCGTAATCTCAAAATTTAATGGATGATTATAAAATATTTTTTAAAAAATAAGAATAATCATAACTTGTGGATGATTTATATTCTTCCTATTATTCATACATATATATATATATATATATATATATTTGTCAAAAGGGAAAGTTCTTTTTTCAAAATGCCACTTTCAAATAGAATACGTGATTACAGTGTACATTGTGTATTTAATTGCAAACGAACAAGTAAAAATCTGAAAGAGGAGGAAGACTCTCAGGCACCGAAAGAAAAGAAGAAAAAGGAAAAAACAGGGGAGGAAAAATGGCCAATAGGAACAATACTTTTGATTAAAATTGTCGATATTTGCTCGGTGGGGTTCCCAGTTTGCTGTTTTTGCCTGCGACCCTACTAGTCTAAAGCATTTCCTGATAATACACACCATGTTACTATAATCGCGCGAACGAATTATACAATGAAACACCTTGATGAGAATATCTACCAGCGTATTTTACACTGATTAACCAACCATTCAATGAAACTATATTTCTAAAAAATGTATGGAAACTTTGAAACTTATAGATGATCATGGTAGTGCAATTTTAACTGTTGAACAGGATTGAGAGCGTTAATTTATTGTTATTTTTTCACAATAATAGACCCCTACTTCGAAATTGTATTCGGTCTTTGAGTTACTGTATCAATGAAATTATGATTAGAAGATGTATTTTGAGAACTGCTATGCAAATAATCGTATATGTTTATGTAGATGATATACATGTGTTCTGCATTAATCTCATGTTTTGAAAGCTAACAAAGAAAGATTTTTCCATTAGTTTCGTTGAGTAGTTACGGGTAGAATGGGTTTTCTTAAATTCATGATTACAGTGATTATTCAAAACTAAATAATAGGTCTTATCTCTCAGGTGCCTATGTCCTGTCTTTTCCAACTTTTGATTCAACTTCGAACAGACTGGAGTAAAGATGTAAAAACAATGGATCATTAAAATCAATCTACGATTCTGGTCACGTTCATGTAGTTCGGTGAATGAGAGACAAAGTAATGAAGCGGGAAATTCGGGTTGGTCCAAAGACTGGACATCTTAAACAGGCTGAGAGGGCCTTTCTGAGGTTTATGTGGTAAAGCAATGACAACGTATAGTTTGGTTTTACGCGTATAAATAAAATACATTAATTCATCTAAATATGTTTTTTAAAACAATTATATTAGCCTTGGAAGAGATGGTAGAAAAATTTAAAAGTTGGTTGAAGTTAGTATAGGAGAGATTTGGGTGAGAAAAGAAGGTATTATATTAATAAATTCTAATAAAGTATTCCAGAATAGCACGACTCCTTTGCAGTAGTATGATCTGTCTTTGTAACCTCGCTCCTGTAAAAATGACGGGGAAAAGTTTCGCTCTCTGTTTCTCTCGCCCGTTATACATTCATAGAAAAAAAATCCCAACACCAAGAAAAAATATTGCGGACTAATTTCTTTAGTACATTTGCCTAGGTAACATATTTAAAAGATTAAAGTTACCAGATCGCGGGTTAATATTATAAACGCGACAAGAGTCATTTCAAATGTGAAATGCTGGTATATTCGATATATTTTTAATGCACGCATACAAACATGCTTGCATTGTGTCGTATGGTTGGTGAGTGTCAGTTTGTGGGATGGAGTTCCATGCCTGTTGCGCTAGGTCGGTCAATACAGGAACAGTTAATGCTGCTTGTGTATGACGCTGAAGTTGTCGTACGATGTCCCATCCGTGCTCAATTGGAAAAAGGTCTGGTGATCAAGGAGGTCAAGGGCAATGTGTTGACACTCACTAGAGCATGTTGGGTTACAACAGTGGTATGAGAGCGAGCGTTATCATGTCGGAAAACAAACTCTTGAATATTGTTCATGAATATAGCACAGCATATTGAATCGCCAGATCGATAAACAAATTTGAAGTCAGGGTGCGCGGAATTAACAGAAGAATGCTTCTGCGGTCACAGGAAATTGCTCCTTCTAACCAACACGGCCATCGCTGAAACAAAGGCGAAACTAGCTTTTATCAGAAAACACAATAAATCTCCATTCCATCCTACAATGAGAACTAGCTTGACACCATTGATGTCGCAAACGGTAGTGTTTTGGAGTCAGCAGAATGCAGGCTACAGGGCATCTGGTTCAGAGCTGTCCTTGGAGTAACCGATTTATACCAGTTCAATGGGTTACTGTGGTGAGAGGTGCAGCTCAAATATTTGCTGCAGACGCAGTACAATGCGGCACAACCATCCGCCGAAGGTGGTGGTTTTCCCTCTCAGTATTGCCACTTGAACGCCAAGAGCCCAGTCTTCTTGGGATCTTACCTACCCGTGACCACTGCTGCTAACAATAATGCACAGTGGATAAATTCCTGCCAAATCTTTCTGCCAATATCGATAGAAAGAAAATCCACTTTCATGTAGCCCTATTACACGACTTCATTCAAACTCAGTGAGCTCTTGATAATGGTTCAGCCATCTTTTTAAAGGCATCCCCGAGTAACATCACTGACTACGTTAAATCTCAAGGATAAATAACGCTCACGAACTTTACGACGCGTACTTAAATCAAAACTCATTTGCATCTTCATAGTGGTGACAATAGCACCCGTCTTATCCGTCTGCAGCAAAATTTGAATAAATGTCATCTTTCATACATGCAAATACGCTTGCCACATTTTGTTTGTCTAGCACAACTCCTTCTTCGTTGTGGGATTTTTTTCCCCCGCCAGTGTACTTCCAGGCTGGAGTATTCAGATGTAACCAGCCAAAAAGTTTAATCACTTTAAGCATTTGTCTGACACGAGCGAAAGTTACCGGAAAGTTGGTCCATGCCCGTGCGTTATTTTATTTCTAATGCCCGTCTGAGATAAGTTCACACTTTCTTTGTGTAATATATTTTTTCTATGTAACTTTTACCCCGCTCCCTAGTCATCCACCACAACCTGAAATTGCAAAGAATAACTTACTCTATACTAGTTTTTCAGAAAAAACTCCTGGGCTTTACAGGGATAAAATAATCCGTTTTTTATGCCCAGAATCATGTCTATTTCTCAATCTATATACCAGATTTCATCATCAGACTATTTGTAAGATGCTTAGAGATACGTACAGCTTCTATTTAACCATGTACTCAAATTAGCGATACATTTTGATAGATGTCATGTTCCTCCGATTTAACAATACCTTTGACTGTCAGTGTAATCGTTAAATTGAGTAGTTCAGATCCCTAGTTAGTTGTCCAGATTGTAATGTTGGTCTTTGCATCTCATTTTGAATGTCTCATTCTCTTGCTTTGAAATTTATAACACAAGAAAAAATTACTAATTGTGCCTAAAGGTAATAAAATTTTCTCTCAATGTTTGAAACATATATATTTTTTATTTTATCTCTTTGCTAGAAAACCAACATTCTGTCATAATAACCCTGTATGCTGGCTTTTCCTCTTTTTTTTAAATTTCAAGCTAAATATCAACTCCAAAATTACAATTTTATATATACATTGTACATAAACTTAGTTTTACGAAGTTTTCTTTGATAAAAAAAAAGCATTCTTATGACCGTTTTTTATTGCAACCGTTAAGGAGTTAAACTAATTATTCAAAAAAAAAAATTTAACTAATGAAAATTTGCATAGATGTGCAATAAGTATTATGCTGCTAAAATAGGTTTGAGTTCAAGATTCACTGTTTGAGGTAACGAACATGGATCGGGATTATGAGGTCTTATGTTCTAACCTCAGTGTTGTAAACGGTGCTTCAAGATGCGAGAACATTAGCAGACAATGTGATACATATTTTGCAGTCATTGCACCGCCTGATACTGGTATTCTCATGTTTTTCATATACATTCAAAAACTGGTCAGACTCCTGTTGATGTCATCTCCCCAACAACAAAGGCAAAGTCGAACTCTAACCAAGATAGTACTCATGAAATAGTGGTCCTCCGTTGAAGCCGTACTTTTTGGCGCATTATTATGAAATTCAAAAGTAATGTTTGGACTAAATACAAAACACATTTAATTTTACTTTGTGATTTAAAATTTCAAAACAGGTCAGACGGATTTTCCTTTCTACACAGGCGGCAAATAACGTATTATTACAATTAAAGAAAATCAAACAAGGCAAAAATTGCAAAGAAAATTGCCTGCATATACATTTATGCTAAGTTCATTCAAAATACGTACATTATCGCAGTGCGTATTTTTAAATATTAAGCCGAGACATAGGAAAAATAAAGAAAGAAGAAAATTATGTTAGAAACGGAAGGAAGTTACCCCCAATAATATTATAAACTATTTTTAGATGGTAAAAAAAAGTAACATACACTGTACATTTCTCACATGATTTTGAAGAAATCATCTCATTCTTCATTTCTCGAGTCAATGTCACTAAAAGCAGCATCGCTGAGATTTTGTCTACTGTGCGGGAACAATAGGACGCTGATCTCTAATGACTGAAAGTAACACAAAGCGTCACTTTGCTCACATTGCTTTCAAGGTTCAGAGAGCACACGCAAGGGCTTATTTGTGGGCAAACCCTTGTAAAGCACAATGCCATAATGAGACAATGTATCATTTTAATTGCTGGATAATTGTTGACCTATGACACATTCAGATGCATTTTGACCTTTAAGTGCCATGAAGTCATAATTTAGTTTATTAATCTGTTTCAAACATGATGCTGTAATGACTGAGCTACTACCAGAGCTTAAATCTACTAGCTTATGTCTCACAGGAATAAAACAACTTAAGACCATTGTAAGAGCAGTGCGATATTTTTTAGAAACAGGAAAACCACAAATAGCTAAAAGATACGGGTCCCGTTATTTCGAAGTTGCAACATTGTTTACTAGAAGAGGTTGTAAATGTAAACTGTTCCTAGTCGCAATGAAGGTTTTTTCAAACATTTAAATCAAAAATACCTCGCTCGATTAAATCATTGAAAGGACTCTAATTTTCATTTTTAACCTTACACTGCAATTTTTCTTTGCGGTTGTTGTTTTTAAACAATAAGTGAAAAAGGTGCCCTAATATATATTTTTACGAAATTTATCGAACAACTTATATTTCCTTTATTTTAAAACTATGTAAGCAATTAAAAACTTTTTAAAATAAAATTGTTGCTTAAAATTTGTAAAAAAAATTAAGAAGTTACTGTTTTTTTTAATGAATGAACATGTCTTGCGATTTTGTGAAAAAAGATGAACCTTAAGCCCAGTTTACAAGATCTAGGGGAAACTGTACGAACTGATGTCATCTTACATACAAAAAAAAAAAAAAAAAAAAACCGAAAGAATGCGCCACTTGTTAAAAATAATACAAAACAAGAGTATAGTGAACGAAAAATAGAGATGTTGTTTAAAAACAACACTGCGCAGTGTAGGGTTAAGACATCAAGATATTTTTCAAGTTTCGGCGGGGAAACGTTTATTGTATAACCTCTTGGGCGACTCTCGGTACCCAATTGGGTACATTTTAAAATACTATTTATTAATTACTGTTTGTGAAATTTTAAAGCTAAAACACCCAATTGTTTTTTAAATTAAACAACAGATAGTTTACTTGGTTTTAAACATGGAAATTGGGGTCTAATTATTATTTAAACTAATTATTAATTAAAATTAAAAAAAAATAGCTATTTTGTTTTGTAATCATTTTAAAATCAGAGAACCAAAAAATTGCTTCAAAATTGTTTGTGCTTAATTCTGGGGTCTCAAGAGGATATAAATTACGGGATATTGTTTGATCTCTTCACAGACGGCTAAATTTTTGGCTGCCTTAAATGCCTTCCTTTAATAAAATGAATTGACAATTTATAGTATTTAAACATTATGGTTTTGATAATTTCCATGAAATTACTAAAATATTTCATTTTCGTCATCTTTTATAAAGACGATGCTTCTATCGTTCAACTCTTAAGAATTTTTAATTTATGATGATGTAAAATGGAACGCTAAGAAACTGATACTTTTAAACATTTTTTTAAACAGAACAAGCTGGCAACTTTTTTATTGCTTTAAAAAGCTAAAAGTTTAAAATTTATTTTTATAAAAAGGAAAATTTTTTTCTTGAAAATATATTAAAAAGACATCTAATTTTTCTTATTTAGTGCTGATGCAGACGAGATAAATCACACAATAGAATGTTATGCATCGAAAAATATTTATTTTTATTAAACAGCGTCTTTTAATTATTTCACTAGCATTTTATAAAGATACCTTACGAAAAAAAATCTGCAAATACATCACAGCGTATTTGTAAATATAAGTTTCGTGAAAATATTCTTTTTGCATTTTACACTCAATGTACTTTATTTTTGAAATTTATATAGATATGATATAGAAGAAAAAGTGAAAGTATCACATAGTAACTGCAAACATAGGATTGAGCAACACATTTTCCATTATGTTCCCAGCCTCTAGAGCTATCTAAGAGACAAACATGATTTTAATCTTTCAAGATCATTTTGCTTTGACATCCGTATAAAATTTCCTACATCCTAAGATAAGAAAACCACTGATGTTCAACGCCTATGAGATTCCGGATACGCATGTAAGTAAATGAGGTTTGAAACTGTGATTAAAGGGCATTATCAGAATTCACAACATAGAGATTGAACAGCTTCACCTGACGAGCCACATAAATCAGCATGTCTAAACATTTTTGTTGAAAAAACGCTTTTTTTGGGATATCGATAAACAACCACAGTTTGATAGAACTTTTTGAAATCGAAACTCAAGTAACCGAAGAAGAATAATCTTTTAAAAGGACGTTGTTGAGTCATATTGATTGCATTATTTGCATTCTATGAAGCATATAAAACAGCATGCTTTTGTTCATTTACTGAATAAATGATATTTTTTTTATAAACTTTTTAAGGCATGAAACTGAGATCAATACACTTAATTTTCAATGTTTCCAGTAAGATATTAGTATGATTTTCACTTAAAGTTTCGGTTTACGCATCTTTTTCCATTTATTTATTTTACAAATTTCATATTTTGCTCAAAACTTCAACAAAGGTATTACGTTTTATGTTATAATATTCACATAAAATTCAATGTATCACTTAAAAAATGGCAACTCTTGGTGCTAAAAATGATTTCGTGTTAATATACCTAAGAATAATAATAAAAAAAATTATGATGTAAAGTTTTTTCTTGAGTGTAGAGATGAAAGTATTATTATTATAAAATAAAAAGGGAGAGGGGGGGGGGGGCACATTCAGAAAATTTTTACAAGGTTTCTTTTTTTTCAATAATACATTTTTTATGCATAATTTTATATACATGCATCGTGTGTACTTCTGTATTAGTCCCATTTTTTCTTACAAGAAGATTGAGAGTGGTACATTTATCACTTCATCATTATTAAGATGTGAAAAAGAAAGAAAAACAACTGGAAATACATGAAAAATGCATATTTCAAAGATTTTTTTGAAATGCCTTAAAAACCGTACCCGAAATGACATACTTGAAGGACATTTTAGCTTCTACACAGAAAAGTGCGTGAGAAAATCTCTACTTCAAAGTAGATGCAAAATCGTTCTTGAGTAGCAGTGCTATGAATCTATACCGTTTATATTTTGAACATTATTCTTAATAAAAATAACGTAACTATTAGTACCCTCTAGACGCTTGAAAATTCAGCAATTTAAATTTTTTTCGCTGAGTTTAAGACTGAAAGATACCAATTTCGAGCGAAGAACTTCAACCAAGAAATACGTGATCTAGAAACATTTAAACATTCAAACGGTCTTTTCACATCGTGACAAAAATCGAAAGTGCAGAGAAACGAAAAGATTAGTCTCGCAACGAAACCTTCACTGCGTAACGCAAAAAAATGACTGAATCATAAAGACGTTTGTGGTTAAACATTCCATCAACTGCCATTCAGAGCAATGAATCGGAAAAAAGGAATACATAAACGCACCGGTTTGGCGAATTCGATCTTCTTGCCTGAAGGCATGTCGCTTGGAAGACCAAATCCGACCTTTTGGGGAATTTATCGTGATTTCGGATATGAAGCAAGATTATGAAGACATTATTCATATCAAATATTGTCAACGGAAAACTTTGGTTTCTTTTGGTTTTGTTTTTTCGAATGGTTGTAAAACGGGGATGAATTCAGATTTAGCATGGAAGTTATTTAAGGAATTGGATTGGTTGAGTTAAATGTTGTTGACTCACAACATTTAACTTAGGGGGATATGGAAGAGAATAATTTATCAGAAAATCCAAAGTGGCCCTTCAGGTACAGTTAAATTTGAAATACTTTTGGATAGAGTTTGTTGGGTTTATTTTTCGAGTGTTTATTGCGAGATTTATTTTGTTGAGAATCTGTATTGATCAGCTATTTGAAAATGTTATGAGGTGCAAAAGAACACTTTAAAGTTAAAAAAAATAATTCATAAAATAATTTGCAATCTTTATAATGTTTATCAATAACTATTTGCTTTTAATTCTGCTCTTTGCATTGCATTGAAAGATTTAAACAAGCAATTATGAATCGTAAATATTGATATAACACAAATATTATTTTTCTCGTTTGCAATATTTATTTAAAATGGGTCATCGCTTTCAATTTACCGTATTTTAATTTGTATGTCATAGATGTCTCAAATCATTTTTCATATTACGTGATTTTCAATTATTATTGCTATGGTTGGCAACATTTAAAGTTAATAAAGTCAATAAAGATCGCCAAACTTGTCTATCAAGGAATGATAAGCAGATGATATTACTTGAATGCTAAGTAAGTCTTAATATCTGGCTGCTAAAATAATTATCAAGCCATTGTATTCTAAAGTATCGTTAATATTATATTAAACAGTTATTCTTAATCAAGAACTAATTTAGGCTTAAGAGGACTGATAAAGGTTTGCACACTTACAAATGACAATTTTTTTTCGGTGGTCAACGGTCAACACATACTTGTACGGGACAAGAAGGTATAATGAACTTTTTATTCTCATACATTCTGTACCATAAGTTACTAAATGTTGCTGATATATATGGTCATGTACAGTATAAAATAGAACTCTATAGATGCTATACTTGTGACCAGGAAGCATCAAACTATTTTTTGACATATACACTGACACTAGTTTAGTCATGCGTACATTATACAAGATAAAAAATTTGTAAATTTGCTGATAATAAATGAAAATGCCTATTCTCACCTGAACATTTTTTTTTTTTTTTGCATATGCTAAACGTTTCAATTAATACATAAACATGTTTAATGCTTCACATTTCCTCTGACAAATTTCTATGACATGAAAAACGTACAAGATTTGTACTTGAATACCGGGGAAAAAATATATAATATATATATATATATATATATATATATAATATTCTTCAAATGTAATCTTTTCTTCAAATTTTGTGGAAGCTGTCATGCAATCATGGGGAAATTTCACATTTTTTAAATTGTCAACCATTATATTTATCTTATATTTATCAATTGCTGATCTTTATTCTCCTCGGATACTAGTTCATTCTTCTGTAAAAGGAAGACATTTCTTTACAATAAAAGTAATGAATTCATACTTTGTATAACATGAATGACAAATGTTTTTTTATGCAGGTATTTATTGTCAAATGTGATGGATTATAATCCCAGCAGAATCTGATTATTCTTGCATTGAAAGCCAAAAATATATATAAAAAAATAAGTTGATAATCCCTTTCTGCAGCCAGAACAATACAGCCCACTGCCCCATACCACAAATTATCATAACAAGCTTTCAGGTTGATGAAACAAACAAGTGGAGGCGCTTTTGTTTTGAATGGAAGCATGATATGAATCTTTGAATAGTAGTCTCATTATAGAAACGTAAAAGGTTTAAACAAGGTATAGATCCAATGGTACCAAAATTTCTTTGTTGTTTGTAACTGAGAACTATGTATTTGTGCTCAGAAAAATTGTAAAAGAAAGTTTCTAAAAATAATTTGCGAAACACCGTTTTAAAAGCATTCAATATATGTAATTTATAAATTTTTGGCACTGCAAAATCTGAAAGGTTCTTAGGAATGCATTGTCTGTTTTTAATTAATAAAAGAACTTTTGATTAAGGTTACAGCTATTTTATATATCGTCGCAAAAAAGGTTTTTCCAGACCTTTAAGAGAAGACTTAAGAAGAAAAATTTAATATTTTGCAGGTGACCGAAGTTTTATTTTTTTAAAATTCGTTAGCTGAGTTATATTAACGGAAACATTTTTGAATCGGAACACATTTTGGAAAAAATAGATACTCATAATAAATCACTAGGAAAATTTCTTTTACGACATAGATGAATAGTTGAGTAACTGTTCTAAATAAATACAATATTTACAGGTAATTTCTCTAATAAATGGGACTTGCTTGGGAAAATAAACACAAGACTTTTTGTTTACATGAACAAAACAAAAGGGAAATGTAATCTATTAAGTGAATATCGAAGCAAAATAATACTAATCTTAAGGTGACAGTTAATTCATTTCCAATATATATATATATATATATATATGCATGTATGATTAGTCTATCATATTGTTTGTCTCAATGTCAAACATAAAATACACTTTGAATCTAACAATATGTAATGTAATATAAAGTGATATAATAAGTGCGGTGACGCGTTATTTTACTTTGAATCAACGTTTCATAAGTTTGTTGATTTGCATTAGTGTTTTGAACTCTTGATTAAATTGAACGTGAGCATTTGTATTTCTAATTTATTTAACAATAATAGGAGCGCATGAAAATTTTTATTTCTATTTTCCTTACAGGAGAAGGAGTGCAGAAAGATAAAATTTATGTGTAATATGCGTTACAAGTGCATTAAATTAATCAGTCACTCAATCAATTAATCAATCAATTGATCAATCAGTCGCACTGAGGAGAGATTACCGATAGTTGAAATAATTAAACAAAACAAGCTGTTGCCAAACAGAAAAACTAAATTATCTAAAAGTTGTTTAAACGTTCGAGGCTGAACTTGAAACATTTAATGAATTACGGCCGAATTGCTACCGCTAGGCAAACTCTAGTTTTTATTATCACAGAAAATAAGCTTGATCTCTACAAAACAAATTGCTCTATTTAACATCTATTTTCATCGATACGATCGTTTTTTTCTTTTTCTTGGATTGGTTGTTTTCATCTTTTCTCTGTCTCTGTCTAGCGGCTTTAGCTTTTTTAGTGCAATTACCATTCCAAAGATACTCATAGTTTTTCTCCGGGCTTTTTATTTACTGGAGGCTTCGTAACTAAATCTAAATGTTACAGCTCACATCATTCTCGGAGTCGTGCTAAGTTAGTTATCCTATCGAAGTCTATTCATATTCGTTAATGAGGCGGCCTTTAGGGGACTTGTATATTATCACTCCGTATATAAAGTATTCAACATTGCATTCATTACTTTATATAAGGTAAACGATCCGGTAGTGGACACTTTTCTCCACCAGACCCCTACCTGTTAGCCGAGGCCTTAGGATTGCTTACGCACGGGGAGAGGTAGTGGGGTCTACGGATTTTACATGCACATATCCCCAAGTATACATGGTGGTCTTCAGTGGGTATCGAACGCGCGACCTTCCAGGTGGAAGTCCGACGTGCTTAACCACTAGGCTACCACGGAACTAGGTAGTGGATACTGCTCTAGTAGTGGACGCTTAGATCTTTAAGCTCCTAAAATAAGCGAATATAACATTAAACTTGAATGAAATTATCAGAACCTACAGCGAACGATTCCCAGTGCTGGTTACTATTAACCAGCACTAGGAATCGTTGTACTATGGTTGGCGTGGAGCCTCTATGCAAGTACATGGATCCTAATATTTAATAGCCGAGTCCACAACGGTCACATTTGCTGCTCTTTACTAAAGCCGACCAATAAGAAGGCTAGGGATTTGGGGAAAATATATGGGAAAAAAGTGTGACATCATTTATGAATGGTCCCTTAGTCATTTTTAAAAATTAATTCTTCAAGTTAACAGCATAAAATAGATGAAATTAATTTCTGTCCACTACTAATGCAAATACGTGTCTTATAATTGTTCACTATAGATATAAATTAAGCGTTTTGTAAATTTGACGTAAAAATCCTTATTTTTCATCAAATGACATTTTATAGGTAATTAATTGTTAGAGAAATAGTTGGCGATTAAGCTGAATATGCAAATATTAATGTAAGTGAAGTCCCTTGAAAAAATTTTGCCACGTAAAAGAGTACAAAAATTTTCTTAACTGTGTCCACTACCAGGTCATTTACCTTATTATTTTTGGTTATTTTTGATTTTTTAAAAATTCGTGTTGTATTTTTTTTTAATTTTATAATCTTAAGAAATTCAATGGTTATTCATTGTTTTAAAACTTATGCTGACATTTCTTCTTCTTTGAATTATAAATAGTAAAAAAAAATATATTGAATATTGTACAAATATTGTAGATGTAAGGAGTAGTAGGAAAGTATGACGAATAATGACTTCTAAAAAAAAAAGGCTTCGAATCTACGTCGCAAGTAGAAGAAAAAACCTATTTCCTATTTTTTAAAAAGTATAACACTAAAACTCATCAATAGCTACTAAATAAAAAAAAGTAAGAACATCGGTTGACGAACAGAGGAGAAAATGGTCATTAAATGTTTTGTCTTTGCCCTATTTATATATAGATTTACGCAATTTTCAATTGTATTATTAAACCGTGTTAATACATTCTGATCATTATGAAAACAAAGAATAATACTTTATACAGATAAGTTATACACCTTTCTTTAAATACTAAATGTTTAATATTTTATTCTTAATTTATTTTCGGATTCTCAAGCTATATTTTCAAAAATCATCGCAAAAGATATTCGAACGTAATTTACTCGTATGTTAACAATACATCACAATTCGTAATCAAGTTATATATTTTGAAAATTGTTGTAAAATAATTTAGTTAAAATTTATACATTTTTTTGCATTGTCATGGAAAACGATACTATCTTGCTACAGCATTTAGTTCATATCTCGGAGTCCTGCTTATTTAAATTTGGCAAATTAAAATACTCACATTTGAAAGCAACCGTACCCTTCGAACCAGACGAGCTGCTTTATTTATTTCTCCTTGCCCTCCTTCTAGACTTCACCGAATTTTTCATTATTATTATTATAATTTTTTATTACTTTCCTTTAACGTGCAAGAAAAAAAAAATTACTTGTTTTCCAACGCTTGGAGGCTTAGAATAAAATAAAATGTGTTAGACTTTCGTATAACAAGTAATTTGTTTTAATAATTTTTGTTTTTAAGGTAGCGAGCTCAGAATTTCTCTCACATGTTCGTCTTTTAGAACTAAATCATTTCTATCCAGATCCGTTCATTCGCTTTAAAATTGTGAAAGACTCAATTTCTTGTAAGACATATACTATCTATCAGCTTTTTTCAATTGTTCATAATTCAATTAAAATGTAACATTATTTTTGTAAGGCCTATATCAGCTTCTTTGGTATTATATTTATATTAGGTTTTTAAAATAATATATTTACTAAATCAGGCATAACAAACGTCCTTTTTCACATTGATATGGTTTAAGGCACGAGTAATTTAAATTGTAGCATTAACTGATTCATGTAACAATATGCTGCTGATTCAGCAACATTAGTGGTATACTTCAGAATGCGTTGTCAAATTATAAAGACATAAAAGATGTTTTTTTTTCTTTTTTTTTTGGATTTTCGCATTAAAACTATATGTTACAATATGAGGAATGATTATGAAATACATAAAAGGCGTTCTTCGGAAAGTTTTGATCTAAAATTTTATCACCATTTTTTAAAATTTAAATTAAACTTATTTACTTCCTAATTTCTTGACTTTTTTCTTTTTGCAAACTACGCTAAGCGTTTTTTTTTAATATAAATCAAATTGTTCCAAAACGATCGCAGGTATTATTAATCTTTATAACATTAAGTAATCAATGGAAATCATGGAAATTGCATCAAAATTACTTTTCCCACAATTTAAGTACTTCACTTGAATAAAAACGATATTTTAGTTATGGTTGAACTCTTTAAAAGTATCAGCTCATTTAGTTATCTTTGACTTTTTAATGCAAATTAAATTTCAAGGGAAATGAGGCCATGTCTTCTCCAAGGGTTTTTGTTTTGAAAAATAATTTTTCTTTTGCATCACGTGCCATTTTATCACATCGTAGCTTCTCAAAACATACAATAACTGATTGCGTAAAAGTTATCTTTCCGATGACAATTAGCTCAAGTTTTAAAAACCTAAATATAGAAAGCTACACAACAATGCAAATAGTATATGAAAATACCTTAAACACGTTCGTGTTTATTACTTAAAGATAAATACCCAGCAGTAATACACTGCCCTTGAGCCTCGTGTTTGATGACCAGAAGACCTCAATGAAAAGAAGGTTAATGGCGAAAACATAAAAATGACCATTCAAGGCGGACGCTGAATGATGATATGATATGGTACTTATCTCCAGCTATAAAGATCATTTCGGCTTTCTTGGACTAACAAGCCATCCTCAGCAAATAGAAACTAATTGGACATTCAATGGAGTGGAAAAAATGGGTTAGCATCAATATACCCCTGTAAAATGCTTTTCGGCGATTTAGATCTTTGCAAAAAATCTTATTCTTACGCTGTTGGTTTTTGTAATTAAAATACTTAGAGTTATGAAAAAATATTTTTTTTTTTTGCGCGTATTTCTTTTAACGATTTGGCTTGAAAGGAAAATTGATATAATCAGAGGTCAGAACGATGTTGATGTTTAGAAGGTGTACTACAATGATCTAGTTCCACGTTGGGACTCGTATTTTCGAATACTAAGAAAATTGTTTCATGCTTAGCCGCATAGGTTGTAAATATATCGTGTGAGAAGAAAGCATTTTTCAATTGAAAAACACTTATATCGATATAATTTTCACATAACAATGTCAGAAACAGAGCCCATAAGAAATCATAAATGTAATCGATGCAGATGGGTACATTGTTAATCGAATCAACTGCAGAAACACAGCTCACAAGAAAGCATAATTTTAGTAAGCACAATTTCACATACAATTAAGTTAAGGAGATTATTTATGCAAATAACTGATGGAAGAATTACTACGTTATGCGAATGAGGTGATAAAATTCAGTAACAAATGAACTTAAATTTTAGTTATACTTTTTTTTTCTTGTTCAAATATGGAAAGACAAAAAAGTTTTAGAGAGTATGAAAGCATTGCTTTGATTACTGTTCATGCAAATAACATTTTTTCTCTCCTATAATTAAGAAATATTACCAATTTGTTGACTTTTAAAAATATATCAGCGCAATTCTTTTATTTTACAAACCACTATTTATTCAGCAGTTATTACAAAAGGTTTATTTAGAGTAAATTTTAAGAATTTTTCTTACAAAATTCATTCATCTGGGAGCTTTATCGAGCTCGTTTTATTTTCCAAAAGTTATATAATCCCCATTAATGAAGTTACTTAAACGTTAATTGCAATGTGTTTTCCAAAAACGCTATACAAAATAATAGCTAACATTATCCTGTTCCTATCCCCCCCCCCCCTAGTCTGACCATGAATTGCTGCCATTCAAAAAACAATCTTATAAACGAAAAAAATGATAAATGCAATGAAAACTATTTTGAGAATTTCAGCTCCATTTTCTCATACAATTCGACCTTTAAAATTACAAGCTAAGTGCAAATAGAAGTTAATAGCTCAATTGGGGACTTATCACCTTTTTACCAACATCACATGACCTTTTCGCACTATTTGTGCTATTAAAGAAAGAGAAAATCCTTCAAATCACTTCTGCTCCCTAAAGAGGGAAAGATGATAGCTTAGTTCAAAAAGTGCAAATACTCAAATGCTTTTCTCAGTTGGTATTAAAAAAAATAATTGCGACCACATTTCATGTTTTACTCGATTTTGTTTCTTTGACGTTAATTTCATGAAATGATACGTTGAAATAAGATCCCTAACATCTTGAAATAAGGGTAAATATAGGTGTTCATGGTCAAGGTCACAATGTGTATCAACATAAATGATTTTTTAAAATCTTTTATCAGGTTTAGCTCAATTTTTCGTAAATTAACATTTTATTTCACAACACCTTCAAATAATTGTGTCACTGTCATGGTACTAGTAAGCTTTGCAACCATTTTTCTTATTTAGAGCAATTTTTTATACTTTAAACTTTTTATTTGTTAACACTTTGAAATAGTTTAAAAGTAGGTTATCTCTCCTGATAATTAAGTATTCGCATATTTAAAGAGTATTTGGCCAAAACTGCTGCTTTAAGAATTCTAGAAAAAATTATCCTAATAAGCGGGATATTCCATTATGCGGGATCAAAGAAACAATATAATATAGTTTGGTACATTGTAAATTTATTAATATAAGCGGGATATTCCATTATCCGGGATCACAGAAACAATATAATATAGCTTGGTATCAACAATGAAAACTTATTAAAGTAAGCTGGTTATTCTTGTAACCGATATTCCATTAAGCGGGTTCAACTGTATTGTACAAAAATAGCAGCTTATGCAGGTCGACGATCGGGGGGGGGGGGGGGGAGTCTCAATTGACCCCTCATACTTTTAGAAATACATTGAATTTATGAATGTTTTTATGTATTTTGTTGAAACACGTTTTTACCTACAATATGCATTGAAAATATACCCTTTTCGACCCTATCCCCGGGAGATTTTGAAATGTCGGACCTGAGCTTATGATACCTATAGACATTGTGAACCACCAATTTCGTGCCTACAGACTGTAACAGAAAATGACACCCTACACATTGATATTTTCTTATATCGGCATGACTTGACTGAGGACATAAAAATAATGTATTTTGTAGAATTTTATAAATAAATATTAAATATGCATTATGGAATCTACTGAAGCTATTAATCTATCTCAAATGTGTTGCACCAAGTGCTGTGCAACTTTAAAATAAGACACGGTAGGTACTCAAATAAAGTAATTAATATAGCATGCCTTTCAAACTGCTTGCAATATTTGCTCATTTTTTGCCAGAAGTGATCATATTTTAATGCATTCATGCATTAAAATATGATCATGGATAATCATTGATTTTTTGCTAAAATTGAATTTCGAAGTCATACTCGTTCTGAACTTCAAAAAATGAATTCTATTTCAATCACCGTGCGTCCTTTTGAAAATCTTTGCAATTTCAGACAACAATTATTTGAACGAAAGGCCACATATAGCTCTTCAAATCCATTTGAAAAAGAATATTTTTCAAAAATTGTTTTGTAAACTAAAATGAAATGCAACCCAAAGTTCCGTTCAAAGCTTTTTCATTACTTATGAGAGAAACGAAAAAAAAGAAGATACTTTTTGGGATAAATATACAGTGTGCAGGAAACGAAGCTACGTAGCAAGCGTAGCATAGATCATGTATCGAGAAAAGTTAAGCTTTATTAATCATCGAATGAAAATTTTAAAAGTAGTTATTTTTAAACATACTCATCTAAGATCTCACACTTAAAATTTTACAATTAAAAACGAGAAAAATCGTCGATCGAGTCTTGGATGCTGCCATAAGGTGACGCTTAAACATTCTTGTTATGCCATCCGTGGATAATTTTCACCCTCATTCCAGTCTTTTTAAGAGTAAGTGAGGGGAACAAATAATACCTTAGACTCAGCAGTTACTAGCAATGAATTGAGTGCTACGCTCGACTTCCCGTTCGAAAGTGTAGAAGGTTTTTATTGTATATTTCATGTTCTTAGCGTGAATATTTCTCAAATGGTATTTAATTACGTGTGGATGAAACGCTTCGCTAGTGATGTTTAAGTAAATGCCCGTTGAGGTGAAGGTACAAAAGAATTTTGAGACATTAGCGATGACAAATTTGTTGTAAAAATATTCTTGAATTTGAATTCAAGTCTTTCAAGGAAGTAAAAGCCCTGCATCTGATTATTAGTTTTGTCTACACGTGGTAAGACATTTGGAAAATTTTCAAGAACGAATTGTTTGACTTTTATTAGAAAATTTATAGATTAAATAAACTCAATGCGGCGATTCAAAAATTGCAATAGAGCAGGCATGTTTCGAAGTTACAAATAACGCCTTCTTCTGTGGGTGGGAAAGAAGATAGGAGGCAAAAAAAGTTTCTTTTTCCACATTTGCTTCGTTTAAGCAATTCACGTCTTAATACGTTGGTTTCCCTCAATCTACAACTGGTACATGGGCAATAGTTTACAATCTTAAAAACAGCGCTAAACGCTAGAAGAATAAACTATGAGGTGCTCCATACAGACATTAAAAAATATATACACATCTTCATTCATTACATAAACAATTTTTTTCTTAAGTTTGTATCAAATTGCTAAAGATACTATACATTATTAAAAAATGCTCGGAAAATATGCTATTTTTTTTAAAAATGTTCGCTGTTAAAATGTTCCTTATGAGCACATATTCATTTCTGAGACGTCAACTTTATAATGAATAATGAGTTTTCCCATTGAATGCTATTAGTCGCTGTGGCTTTTGTCGTTTGAGTATAGAAGGTGTATTAAGATAACTGAAACATAAGGGGATATTTTATCACAATTTTTAATTTTAAAAATTTAAACAAAACATTTAAAAATTTTTACTCAATCTTTTATATTGTATCTTAATTCTTACCACAAGCAGAAACTAGAACTTTTTACAGGGGAATAATGTGTGCGTGTGTGTATGGTTGTGGTACCAGATTCCAGGAAACGTATTGTTACAAGCGAAAGTGTTTGCAATTAACTTCATCCGTATTGCTTTACTCCATCCATAAGTTGATAAAAATGTTTGAAATTTAAACGTTTTTCCTTTTAAATTGGGTCCGGGTTTTGACTTTCATCCAATTACGCATATGAAAGAAATGCCTTGGTAATTTCTTTTATAAAAGTAATCTTAATAAAAAGATCTCATGTATGATTTCATGAGAAATTTTCTTGATACTCCACCAAAAGGCCAATAAAATAACGGATACAAGTTTCTCACCAAATAATTGATAACAGTAATGTGCTTGGATCGTGGGTAAATCAAATCTCAGCAATGTAGTAAACATAACGAAAGAAAAAAAAAAGTCATTTCAGCTAAAAATGGGCTTAAAGGTTTTAAAATGTAATAAAATCTGAAAACATCTAACGCTATGTCAGAGTTCTGCAAATACATAACGTTTTATTTACTGTTGTGCAGTTGTAAATTTTTTTGGTATACATCAACAAAATAATTTTTAGTGTTTCTTTTTCTTTTCAGTTTTTATCCGACTCAAGAACGAGCGACACTTGGTTTGCTGAGATTGAATAAAGTATCAATTCATTGCTTGAAAGTATGGAGCTAATTGGAGCTACGGAGTTGTTTCATGGCATTTTCTTCTTGAGGTGGTACATGTGAGGTGAGTAAATTTGACTATTGCGCCAGATTTATGGCAGCAACCTACCAACCTTCCATAAAACACAGAGTTCCTACAATAGAAGATGATCTTAATTTGTCTTATTTTCCATAAAATTCAGCATTCTTTAGCTTCGCAATATGACACCAAAATAGGCGTTATCTTTGCATTAATTTACGCTGATATGATATTCCTTCGGAAATGTTAATAATATAGCTTTTATTATTTGAATATTGTTTAATTAAATACTATTTTTATTTTCTTTTTCAAGTTAAAATAAATATATAATTAGAAAGTATTTCAGCCAGTTTAGGAGCATACATTTGGCAACTTAAAGAAAAAAATCATGCATTCTTTAAAGAAACATGAGTTCATTATTGCGACATTGCCAAAATATTTATAGTATAGTAGTTTGACGCAAAAGCGATGATTCGCAGTGAGCTAAGTGGTGGAACAAAATGTTGTGCCTCTCGGTAGCCGAATAGTCACCAAACCCATGTTTTCAGCCACCTAATGCTAATATAATAATTTTCACGTCAAATGTCTCGGCTAGATGTAGGAGACACTTTTATGTAAATTTTATATTTAAAAGTAAAATAAAATTGAAGTATTTTACAGTTTATTAATAAGTTGACCCCCAAAGCTAATACAATATGTGTTGCTTTACTAGCAGTTATTTCATTTATTTGCATTGAAATTCGCTACAAAAGACAGATTGAGTACAAAAAGCAGACCTACGCGTTATTTGAAAACGTAATCAAATCTAAAATTCACTGGATGGGAAAACACCCAACACTTAACAAAAATTGAACTGTTCTTTCTTTAATTTTGTCAATTTGAAGTCATAAATTTTCTTTTTTAATTTACATTTGAATTTTTGAAGGTATCATTGACATTTTAGAAATTTTGTGAATTTTATTGAATTATTGTTTTTTTAGAAGCTTTAGAAATCTCGAAAGAGTGATCATCAACATGTACAAACTTATAGACATATTTCTATACAGAAAACTTTCAACTAATTATCCTAATGGTCTTGCAGATATGCAAAAGGCTATCCCAATTTAATGATTAAGTAATTCCTTGAAATCTTTTCTTTGAGACGTAAATGCTTTATAAAGTGATATTATTTAAATATATTATTTTTTTATTGTAAAATGTCACACTATACTAATTTTATTTGAGATAGAAAGATAATAACTAAACTTTAATACATAAAGATAGTACTTTGTTCAACACTGTAAATGCAAGTATCACTATAAATTAGATACCTTAGTTGTAGCGAGCTATGAAATATTGAGTTCTGTCGAAACTGAGAAGTTTACGGAGTCACTTCGTAGCATTTACAATGACCCCGCTATGGGAAAAGAAAGACAAACAAGACTTGTTTGTTGTGTTATACAACATCTCTTTGATGAAGAGATTACCGTTATGAATATTTATTGTTACCAAAATGTTAACTATGCCTTTTGTGTACATCACTGTCTTGTTATCTGATTGAAAAATCCTATTGTATTTGACAAGAATCAGTCTAGTATACCTAAACACCAAAGGGCTACTTTTTGCTCATTTTTTCTCCGCTCAGTATTTCAACATACTACTGGATTCATTCGTTTCAAATGCCTTAAATATTTGCTTAGCTATGCATAATGACATGGGTAAATACAAACTTGTATTAGTGTTTTTGCAGACGTCTGAAAATGAAAAGGCTCAAAATTAGTATAGTACAAGTTAAAATCGCCTGCTTTATTTATTTATTTTTATAGCTGGTTTATTTATACGTTATTAATAGCTAAATTGTTAAGGACATCACTACTCATTTATTTGTTTTAATTCATGTGATAATTAGCATTTTATGAATATATGTGTTTTATTTGGAGTACTTGAACAGTATATTACTCGGAGCAATTTATTTTTTCACAAAAAAAAAAAAAAAAAAAAGGTTTGTGTTAATTTCGGTATTTTATCAACTGAATTCAGATATGGAAGCAAAATATATTTTAAAATATTTACGTTTAATCACTAATCTTGGGGTAAAAATATTGTCAAAGTTAAAACATAAAATATATTAATGTATTCTCAAAAACAATATTGTTAACTGATCACGCAATGTGGTGATAACTTCATTCATTCGAGAGATGAGTTTATTCACAGGGTTTACACTTGTCGATCATTAAAAAAAAAAAAAAAAATCAAGACTCATGATTGTAAAAATTTCGAATTAATTTATTTGCTCAAAAGTTCCCTCTAAACCTGAATCCCCGCAAACACATAAATGCTGCCCCGAATAATTTAGCCGCCTATTTTAATTTAAGTTACCAGAACTTAAGAATTTTTTGCCTCCTTTACTGTATTCTAAATATTAATATAATTGTTTATTCATTGATTCATTCTAAATACATATTTGCGTACTTTAGCTAAAAAAAATTTACTCTCTCGTGTTTAAAATTTCAAACTCCATGAAAATGAAGGGAAATGAAAGAGTTCTAGACGACCCCTGTTCTCACATGACTTAGTAGTGAAGCAAGTATGATTCTTCCCCCCCCCCCCCATAAATTATCATACGAACACTTATTAGGAAGGCAGAAACTGCTCCTACATCGGACGAAAGGGGCAAATTATTTACAAAGGAAACATTTTAATTTCTTGATTAACCGAAAAAAATAGTAATGATTTTCTAGCGTCTACTGAGTTTTTTACATCTATCGACAGATTTTAATATATTTGCTTTTTGACAAAATTAATTCTATGACTAGTGAAAACTTTTTAAATTCTTCACTTGTGCTCATAATATTAAAAATTAATTAAAAAAGTGATTCTAAGATCCACATTTTAAAAGTTTTTTTTTTTGTTAAGTAATTAATTAGTCTGCTTTTATACAGTTTTTGATCTTCAATTTTATGAATTACTTTATGCTCAATAATTTGACAAACTCCTATGAAATGTATGTAAGAGAACGACGCGTTTGTGCAAACAAAATTTTAAAAATATGAATTTGAAAACGTTTTGTGCTTCAAGACGAAGTATCAGTCAACAGTGCATTAAACACAGTGATTCACTCTTATGCTTGCATCCTTAAGTTCATACTTTTCTTACAGAAAAAGGGTTTCCGTGTAACTCTGAAACACGTGCATGAAATTTTGTACATCATTACGATATTTGACATTTAGATACCGCGAAAAACTAAAACCTTACCATATTTTAGAAAATATTTGGGAAAAACAAGTAGACGTTTCGAAGTCATTGCTCTAACTTCTTTCTTTTTTTCATTTATTTTAATTCCTCTCCTTTCCTTTCCGAATATTATTTTTCCTTGTTTTACCTCAATGCAAGAATGCTGAAAAATTAGGACAATGAAGGCCATATAAAAGTTTCGAGAACAGAATCTATAAAAAGCGGCCCTTGAAATAGTACAATTTTCCGGAAATTCGTTTGTTTCAAGAGTCTATAGAACAAAGCAATATTCAATGACAAGCAAAATTCCCCCATGAAACGTTGAGGTGCTAACGATGAAAATTACACGCACCGGAAATTTCTTCTCAACTGAGATGCTAAAAAATAAGCGTATGCAATATTAATTTAAAAAAGGATTCAATAAATCATTGTGTTTTACTAACCTCTCGTAATTTTTATATTATAAAAATACAAATCGTTTTGCATTCGAGACATTAAATGAATAGAAAAAATTGCATCGAAAGAAAATAAAAACAAGATTTATTGATGTAAGAAAACTATCAGCATGAATTCATAAATAAATTTATTTATCAGTCTTGTTTAGAATTGTATGTCGAACTTTCATCTTTTTATCAATTTCGAATGGATAAAAAACCCTTCAAACTTAAACTATTATTAATTCAACGGAAAAAAGGAAAAAAAAAAAAAAAAAACTATTAAAGTTGTAGTATATAAGAAATCTCTAAAAATACAATGCAAACAAAAGGTATCTTATTGCGTAAAAGTTCTCAACTGGTTATATGCAGCAAACAATCGTTCTTTGATCAATGCCGATCATGTCTCATAGAGTTCATCGTAGTCCGCAACAATAATAGATTTACTTCTCAATCGTCCCACCCACGCCAGGAAATAACGCAAGAACCGGAATCTTAGTTTTCTTCAGCAAGTTTATTATTTTGATGTCTTACTCAGCACTTTTGTCAGGTTTATTGTTTCGATGAAAGCTATTGAATTGAGAGAACAAAAACAAAATTTTATTTGAACAATGAGAAACATTTGGTTACATTACTCTGAACTTTGTAAAAAGGTGGTTAAAAACGTAGAAGAATATAAACAGGGATTGTTTCACGGTAAGGACTTCTTAATATAGTCCTTTGTTTTTTATTAAACGTTTTAAAATTTTTCTTGACGTTTCAAAAGGGAATGACAGTATATTTGACTCAAGGTAAGAGATTAGTATAGAAATGATTTTTTATTTAAAAGCTTTTGATTCTTTCGTGAAATTAAATTCAATTATTTGAACTTAAATCGTATGTTTCAGTATTGAAATATTCCATTTTTGAAATCATTTACCGAATTCGTTTTTTAGTAGATCATTAACAAATCAAAAACAGATATTTTAGAACACATATAAAACTTGCGCTATATTGCAATAAATGGACGCCCCTTTAGATTTTAGACGTTTTGTTAAATATGTTTCATCTCTTGTGAAAATTTTAGCCGCAACAAGTCATTGTCACTTTATGCTTCGGCACCTGCTTTCCTTTCGAAGTGAAGTGAATTGATTTAAGAACATGATTCTCTTCAAAGTGAAAATTTTAAACACTGTATTTCTCTATTAAATTTTAATGCATATTTTCCTACTTTTATTGTTTATTGAGTATGTAACAATTATTGAAAAATGACTTTTAACAAAACATACTTCCTTTTTAAAAATCGTGTATAGGCTTCCCCCTACCTTTTTATTTTAACACAAGTGTCCCCCTACTTTGTTTTGAATTTTAACATAAGCGCAGCCCCACTTTTTGGTGCTGGTGTATATAAGCGTACCCCCACCTTTTTTTTCCCAGGACTACTGATTTATAAATTTTTGTATATTATTACACAGATACATTCATACACAGATTATGCATGATTATTGTGGGATAATTTCTTCACCTTTAATTAGCGGGAAAATATCGTATATTAAATTATGAATTGTGTTAATTCTTGAAGATGCTTATCTCGTGCTGATTGGTTTTCTTGGATTCATTAAAAACAAGGAAACTGAATCATACAACGTTTTTTCCGGTCGTTAATTGATATAATGAATTTCACGTCTGTTTTTTTTTCGTGACTTTTTTTTTGGTAAAAATAATAGTTTAATTTAAGCGTAATATATTATATGTTTTAAAAAATTTTGCTTATACACTTCCAATATCTTTAAATCCTTAAATCCTGTAATTTTCTCAGATTATATTTATGTTGTGGGAGTGCGATGTCTGCCTTTCCAAGGAAAGGGAAGTCGTGGCTTCCAGATAGGAAACGCGTTCCAAACTTTAAAACAAAGCCATTTTAAAACCATTACAACGAATTTACACAGACTTTAAATAAGGAACAAGTAAGTCACTTTTGTTTATTTGGAAGAAAGTCATTTCTTTAATTTTCCATAAAACAGTATTCTCAAAAACGTTTTAGTTATTTAATATTAGTTTCTAAATAAACAAATATTGTTTTTGAGCCGATTTTCAAATAGCTAAAATAATTCAGTTTTCATGGCTTGTATGCAATGACATTTATCCCGATATAAGAACATTTGTTTCAGGCTGAAAAGAACGCCTGCTAAATTCACACATCGCTTTAGAGATGTTGGAAAAGCAAGGAATGGAAATGGCTTCATCTAACATGAATATATAATACGTGTATAGTTAAAACTTAACTTTAACTTGAATCCGTATTTTTGAATAATATGCGGGATACTTAAATATTGCATGAGAGCAACAATTTTTTAAATCTAAATTTCCTACTCCATTGTTTACATTTTTCAGTTTGAATTTTTTTTAAAAATTTGTCCTTCATTTAAAAAAAAAATATGCAGGAAAAAAATCATTTTTCAAAATAAAATCATAAATTTTGGGTCTTGTGCGGGATCCCTAATTATTTTTTAATCTGGGTAAATTATTTTGTTGTCTATGTGGGCTTACAGGGGCAACTTTTTATAAAATTTCGAAAGATTGAGTTTCCAAAAAGGTATTTTTCGATACACTCTAATATATATGGACAGTAAGTTTTACATTCTATTATACAAGGAAGTTGAAATAAAAAGTATACCAAGCGTAATAATATATGCATCGCTATGTCGTGAAATTCCCCTCTACTATTTTTCGTCCCCAGTAAAAAAAATTTTTTTCTAGCTCACACAAAGGAACTTAAGCAATGATTCCTTTACATAATTTTTTCTCAAACTATATGTACAATTAAATTTACAAACAGTTTTTCAAGGGTTAGTCTATATTTAATAATTTCTGGTTTTGATGCTTAAAAATTTTTGTACTGCATGTCTAAAGACAAATAATTAAAACTAATAATTAAACAATAAAAATTCATAAAAATTCATTGGCTCAAAATAAGCTAAGGTAAAACCGGTAGAGTTGGCGCACAACTAGAACACATAAAAAGAATGAAAATGTTAATTTTTCGCCAAACTTTTGGTGAATACTGACTGGATTCCTTCTGTATGCATTTCCATCACTAATTTATTGTTGTGCTATACGTAACTGAAAACGACAGCAGGCATAAAGACAGCTGCTTTTGACTTCTCTCCTTATAGGGCGGGTGAGATTGCGCAAATAGGTGGTTCATGCACTTGGGAGATGGCTTCCGATAATAAGAAGATTATATTAATAATAACTGCAAGTAAATTGTAAAAATAACTGAAAAACGTTTACTTAAAAAGTATTTTACAGTACTCTTATTACAATGAAAATCAGAGAAACAACAATGAAAATTCAAGCCCTTACTTTTAGAAAGCAAGCAATAAAAACAATGTTGTATCGAACATTTTCAGAAAAGAAATCTTATGAATTCCGAGAAGACACTGTGCTGTAGTGGCTGTACAGCTATCTGAAATCGCCGGTGCACTCACGCCTCCCCTTCACCACAGAAATTCAAGTGCGCTATACCCCCGACAGCGCCATCTCATCGGGTTTTACCTTATAAGATTTTCAAGTAATCTAAATTTTAGGACTTGCCTTAGTGAGTTTTTATCAACCTATATATGTTTTTCGTGATGTGAAATTGAGATATTAGACACGCGGATATTTTAGAAGGTACACATATTTAAAGGCTTTTTATTTATTACAGAAGCACATTTAAGTGTTTAAATATTACGAAATTAATGCGGTTCTGTGAAACTTTTGTTATTTAGTAAACAGTATATATTTTTACCTAGAACAAACTTTACTATAGGAATAAATGTTTGTCGACAACAACTTACTTTCTCTATTGATATACTAGCGTAAAAGTTTTTAATCCTAGTTCGTCCATTCAGTAATTTTGAATTTCAATTTAAATCAAATTTAATAAGCATAGCATAAAGAAGGAACAACACAATTGTATTGTCATTACAAAATTTCACGAACTAAGCTTTTACCGATTACTCGCATTTCTTAATTTTACCTTCTTCAGTAATTTAATAATTCCGTATGCTTAATTTTGACTTGTCCCATTTGATCTGATAACATTAAGACACAGAAGCCATCTTCTTTTAGTCTATTAGTGTTAGTTAAAACTACGTTAACATCACTCTACTTACTCCCTCTAATCTTTAGATTCACTCACTAATTTTTGAAACATCCATCTTATTTGCAACCAATTGAATTAAATTACTACAATTCTTACAAAAACAGCAAATAAGCGATAAATTAATTTAACTCTGATAACTTATGTAGTTTCTTCTCCATCGCTTACATTTTACACACATAATTGATAAACCTCGTTGATGCATGATATTTTGGCTCTAGCATAATATAATTGTCAATTATGTTTCATTTGAGTGCAAAATTGATAAAGCGGAAATTTTATACCCATATTTTGTAGATTTCTGTCGATTTTGACCTGGCACCAATCGACGCGGTGCTTTACAATGCAAGGTTGGCTTATCGATGCCAATATAGTGTTATCACAACGGGAAAGTAATAAATAACTTTTGTATGGATTGAGTGTACTTCTTTTAACTAGCTTGATTTTGCTTTGAAAACATCTTAAGTCATATACCGTTATGTTTTATTCATGCTGCCATGTCATTTTCCATTTTTAAATGGTTGTCGTCACATATGTGAGCAGATTATGTACTTTATTCTTCAAAATCCATGATCGGTCAACCTAGGAAATTACACTCATACATTGTACAGGGATTTAAATGTGACATAAAATTAAACAACTCAAGTATGAGATTCACTGTTAAATGGCCGTATAAAACTGTACATTCCGACCGTGTAATAACCTTTTAAGCTTCAGTGTCGTTTCGAGCTTTAGTGGTAGGATGGAAATATCCAAGTGTTGAAACCACTCCACGGTAAAACAGACATCGACCCCAAATGAGAAGCAATAAATGAACGATAACAAAAATTTACACATCGGAAATACGTGTTTTGGAGCCCCTTTTGGTTGCCTCTGCTTCAGTCGTTTCAATACCCCTGCAGGAGATAAGTGCTCTAGGATTCCACTCTACTGTGTTCAGTGGAACATAACAACTTGGAAGCCATTGTTTATTGAGTTGCACCTTATGCCAAAGATGTGCCTACGCAAGGAAATCGAAGACTTTTTATGACCTTGAGAGTGATGTGATGGATTAAAAAGATTTGGATGTGTGGCTAAATGTGATTTCGTGTATTCTTGCGTGTTGCGTGAAATGTGGTGCGGGTGACACACGCGTTCATTGTTGTTGGTGATATCTTTAATTTGCATTGGTGTCTAGATCATGTTTTATTTTTTCACTTGTATTGAGAACGAACGGATCTAATAAAATGAGATCAATCACGAAGAAGAGTTCTCTGATTGAAAATTCATCTTTTTTATTTTTATTTTTTTAATGTTATTAGAAACAGCTAGAAACATAAAACTTTTATGTTCTTGTTATTTTTATCAGATATAGTTTTTGCAGGATAATATTGACTTTTATGCGACAGTGGTTTTAGTGCAATTGCTTTTTAAATCTAAAAATTTAAGAATCAATTCATAAAAAATGCGATCCATTCATAACTCAATGAGAAATTCCTAATTTACAATAGAGCTGGAAGCAAAATATTTCTGTAAACATTTATGTACATGTACTACTTTGCATTTTTTTTTCTTTTGCATATTTTCGTATTTAATTGGAGGAATTAAAAGCTTTTAAAAATTTTTAAAAATATATTTTTTTAAGTTTTATTTATATTATAAAAGGAGGAATTATAGGAGAAATTATAAGCTTTATCTAATACTTTTATCATCAGTCAGATGTTTATATTATTAAACATTGAATTTTTAGTAAGGCTACTTGTAAAAGAAATGTGCTTAAAATAATATTTTCAATTTGTGTCTGGCCCAATTTATATGATTTTGCGGTTAAAAAAAAAAGACAGGAACAATAAAATGTTGCAAATTTTTCCTTGAGCAATATCGGATTTATATTGTCAAACTACCATCTACAGATTTTCCACACAAAGTAGTTATTATGTTGGTGAGATGGCGAAATAAAATCGTTTGTGACTGCGCAATACATTAATTCAAAAATAGTTCATTTTATATGCTCTGAATTGTAATTTATGCTTGCAGTATGTGTAGAATAGTTTTAGAGAAATAATAATTAGTGCATAGAATTCTGAATTATTCTATTAACCTAAAAAAAAATCCAAAAGTAATTCTTAGTTCCTCAAATATTATAAACTGAGCAAACGGCTTTCATAAACTTATGAATAAAAATTGCATTTTGTATTAAAAGTCGACAACATGTTCATGACGATCATATCCCCTAACAGCAGTCTTGCTAATTTATTAATGATTAAATAAATAAACACCTAACATGCGAGAACAACCTGAACTATTTAGTTAAAATAGTTCATATCTTAATAGTATTTTTAAAACCAAATAAATAAAGAAAGAAAAAATGTGTTTTGGTGATAAAACGTACAGTTACAAAAGTTTCCCCTTGAAAAGTTTCTTTTATATCGTTAAAATTTTAATCTATCGGATTTAGTATTTTTGTAATGTTTCCATCTTCTGAATTAAAAAAACCCTATTTGGGGACAACCTATTAATTAATAATTGTAGTAACAGCAAGTGAAAGTAATTTATTCTCTTTATCTCAGAATTCCTTGGAGATATAAGTCACATTGTGACATTGGCAAGCTAAATAACACGTCTGCAAAACCCTGAAATTGACAAAACTTCGAAATAGGAGACATAAATTTAATATTTAATGTAGTCATTAAGATTTTATGATTACAGCGTGTATAAGTCAGTAATAAGGATGTGTAAATGAACTTTTTATTTACAACTGTGTTCGGTACAATACATATGCTGAAGTTTAAGAATGACGAGAGAGAAATTATAACACCTTTCACTACAATGTCGTCAGTCTGAAAAAGACGAATTTATCCCGTGGTAACTTTTCACCATTATAATCCCACCACAAAGTCGACAACTAACTATACTTAAAAGAAACCTACATGGTTCTTCCCCATCTTGCTATACATGATGTATAGAATTTGATAGTATAATCCCGATTAAAGGATTTTCAGTGGACTGTAAAATGCTGTCGTTAAATTGGAAAAGTATAACTTTACGAAATCCAAACCAGGACTTTTAAAATCTATCGCTCCATTTGAGGAAATCTTTAAACTGAGTATTGTTAAATCGGAATTATATATACCTAGTTTAGTGGGGCAGATATAGGTAGTGAGTGTGTTTTTAATAGAACGTGCTTAAATCACGTTCTGTTCGACAGTTAAAAACTATTTAAAACATGTATGAATAAGTAATTGAGATAAGTTAATAAACTTTAATTTACATCAACGTGGAGAACAACAAACTTGTCAAATTTGAAGACAGCAAATCAGACATAATTTCACAACACCTTATTAACATTTACGAAAACTACATTGTTGAAATTCCTCGAGAGGCATACTTATATGGTAAAGTTGTCACTTCATTTATTTAGAATTAATATACAAACCGCAAGTTAGTTTTTTCGTATAGTTTCTATTTTTGTATAGTTTTATATAAAATTTATTGTACAGTTTATTTATTCATTATTACCCTTTCGGTAAAAAAATTAATTCACAGTGCATCCTCTGCTAGAAAAACATGCTTTTAGAATATTTTAAGTGGATTTTTTTTTCCGTTTTCAAAATTTCAAATTCCTTAACAGATTGTCTGATAATGTGTTACTTGCTAGGAAAACAAACTTATATCCATAACAAAAAGCAAACACGTTTCAAGCAGGGATCATTCCAGGCTAAAAAGAACATTAAACTCTCTTTCAACGTTACTTGGGTTCAAAATAATAAATTAGACAAGCAAAAAAACTAGTGTCGCGTTAGAAAAATAAAACTCATCAAAATTCGAACATTCTTATGCGCTTTAGGGAAGCAAATAGTTAAATCAAGTATGGGCTGTAGTGAAAGAAGATTGACTGCAACTAATTTTAATTCAGGCATTTGATTCATCGCTTGCATTTTAAGGTTTTTCAGACATGAACACATTGAGTTTTGAAAAGAAATGAATTTATTAAACAATTTTTAAAAAACTAATAATAAATGCATCTAAAAGTAAGTAAATACAGCACAAATGCGTATTATGCAAATATTACGGTATTACGATGGGATTAGATTGAGAAAGTACATTATAAGTATTATTTGGTCATAAAGCATGCTTATTGGCTGGTTTCACAGAATTACACTTATCATTACTGAGTAAGATTTTAAAAATAAATGTTTTTCAATTTCGCAGAAGATGAATATTTAATATTTTCAAATTTTATTAGAATTGAGTTAGAAGCTGAGATATTTATTATTTTTATTTTGTCTTATTTATTTACTTATTATTATTTCTTTTTATTTTGAATGATTGTTTAAAATACCTTTTACTGCAGCATTTATGTATGGTTAATTCATCCAGTAGAGCACTTTTTATCGTTTTAATATAAAATTCAAGCTTATATATTCATTAGGGCTTGAGTTATTTTACAGACTGCAAATGATGTTGCGTTTTTTAGATGAAAATATTGCTGGATTAAATGTATGAAACATTTTAATTTGGTATAAAAAATATATATTTTTGGAAAGTATCAAATTATTTTTGAATCGGGAAGTTCTAAACGTATCACCAAATTTTTTCTCTGGTAATAATATTATACTAAGCTGCCACAAGTCAAAAGTAGGATACATTTTTCTCTGCCTTAAAACTTTTATAGGTTATCGTTGCCATTTTTATGCCCAGATCAGAAGCTATTATGGTGAATTCACAAACAAAAGCAATTTATTATATATATATATATATTTATTTATTTATTTAATGGGGCTGCGTATGGTCACTAACCTTTGCAGACCAAGTGTCTTCCTCAGAAACCGGCATCCATTCTTTCAAGTAGCACCACTATCGGCGGATGCCATTACCACTTGAGAATTTTGACGCTCAGTTCCCCCCTCGACGGTGGCACCTGAGCTCTAAGTGATGCGAAACTGCACTAAGAATTTAATTTAGCCGAGAGTATCCAAGCCAAATAGATACTCAAGGGACTTTTAACTTGCCACATAATCATACGACATGAGAGCTGCCGATTTTCTGCATCTTGAAAATCCATCGACTTGGGCCAGGTTTGATCCTGTGACCTTGGGCGTACGAGGCCAGCTCCTCACCAGGACGCCACCCTGCCGGCTACAGAAATTTATTATAGATTCAAATAAAAACGCTCCAAAAGTATATGTTTTTCAACATATAAACTCTCCTATGTGTTTTTTTTTTTTTTAGGATTATAGAATTTCAAATTCAAGAGAGTAAATTTTTTATATGTATTACAGTATTTTTTATATGTATTTATAGTAGTGTCCCTACAAAACCGGTGCCCTTATATCATCCCGATTTCGTGAAATAGCTGTGTGAAAAAGCTTAAGAACTGAAGAAAAAATATATTGAGAATTCTCCGTAATATTACGAAGAAGAATACAATCAATTTCGTTCACAGCAAATCTTTAAAATTATGCCAATGCACTACAAAAATATTTCAGTAAAGCTGCTGTTTTTAAACCGTCTTTTGTGTTGTTTTCGCAAAATCTCACAATATATTTTAACTTCCGTAGGTAAAACAGTTTTGAACAAGAAAAAAACTGCAAGGAACAGGCAAAAACGTTTAATTACGGAATCTACTGTATTTTTTACGATTCTGCTTAACCAAAAGAAATAAGGGTTTAAAACTGAGAACCTGAGAAATTTTTGTTGCATTTGCATTCGTCACAAATATTTATTTTGAATAATTTAATTAACTGCGATTAAATATTAATATTGAATTTCACAAATATTAATGTAATGTATGTTGTAGCAATTAACAAATTTTAATAAATGTTCAATTCTTGTCTATAACTTGCAAATGCTGCTGCTATCTTTTGCTAATCCCTAGAAGCACATTTTTATAGACTATGTGCTGCAAGAAAAAAAAATTGCAGTTTTAAAAAATAACTGTCCGTTTTTTCCATTGTTTTATTTACGTCCTCCATCGTCCTTTGTCATGTTTTGGCTTTAACTTTGGTATTTGAACCTTATACCTTCATTTTAGAAAGAATATCTCTTCTAACTCTATAGGAACAACTGCTTTAAAAATTTTGATCATTATAAAATTAGGAGCTGTTAAGTAGTATATGTTTATAAGTTCTCTTTATAATTATTGAAACATCAAATGACAAAATCTTTTAATTATCAAGAAAAAATATCTTAATAATAGAAAATACAAGGAACATTAAAATTCAGACATCAGTGATTTGATAAAAACTGTTGTTCTAATGGATATTTTTAAGGATTGTTGCCATTATTTAAACGGGGATTTTTAGGGAAAAATATTTTTATTCTAATAGGCCTGTTTAGGTACTTTTGACATTTATTAGCTAATGCCCTTTTTCTAATGGGTTTTTTTCATTAATTGTTTTAGATTTCTTAAAAGTAAAACTACTATTCACGCATCGTTGTATGTTACACCTTTGTCTGGTAATCCTTTCTAATAGTCTCCTATAATGAAATTTTCCCTTTAAAAGAGTACTCTTCTATTCAAAAAAAAAGTTAGTATCTTGTCATCCTCCTCTTCTACTAACAGTTCTTTCGCACGTGATATTTTCCTATTAGGTTGCATTATATCACATATGATTCAGTACTTCGTCCCATCTGACGCTTCCGTGACCTTGAAAGTAAATTTTGCCTTTTACAAGCGAATTACTTGAGCAGCAATTAAGTAGAAAACAGCCCAATATCGCAGCCCCTTAACACATAAAATGTCTCAATTGTACAGATGCGCGAAGTACATGATAGTTGCAATAGCATTTTATGTATTTTCTTTCATTAAATAATACCGATACATCCTTACTAAACTTTGTCCTTTAAATTAACATTGATGGACCCCATACGAGGGTATATTATCTCTTCAATGAGTAATTTTTTGCTTAACAAATTCCGTATTTTAATTTTCCATGTTAGTATGAGGAAAAATGACGTACTTATACTAAAGTATTTCCGATGCTTTTTTTATTTTTTGCTTTTACTTTTCCCTGTGACCTTGAATTTTCTCACCTCTTAATACCAGTTGTCATTCGTTTTGCTGTATTCTATTTTTATACTATATCGTCTGAAAGAAAGTATATATTTCTATCTTTAGGTAAGAATAATTTTATTTGAAATATGCTCTTCATTGTGAAGAAAAAAAATATTCATATTGTTTACAATAAACCTAAGTGTAAGCGACATTTTTTCCCATGTGCATGTGACGTAAGTAATGCCTTTTATTTTTGACATCTCTCATAGAACCCTTTTTGTCATATAGGCAGCCATATTTTTCTGCCGGATGATTCATCATTGAAGATCATTTTACTTTCAATTATTATCATTAATGTTAAAATATATATTTATAGAAAATGTTCACGTTAATCCGCAACTCTTCTTTTTACATTCCTTCGCCTTTTCACCCCATGATCCTCAGTTTTTATTTTCTTTAGATAATATATGATGCTCATCTCTACCTTAAAAATCCCCACTTAAACTCATTTAAAATTCAAATTACATTGCAAGCGTTACAGACTGTTTATAGATTGGGTATTGATAAAACAGTCTCACCTTTATTATTTCTCTCATCCTTTTAGATATCTTGCTCATTCAAAATAAGTTATTTAATCAATGTTGCTATCACGGGCTAAATCAAGAAAACATTCTCATAGCAAAATTCCTACCTTGTGGCACCAAAGCGAGGCTGCATGGGTCTAGTAGAACGTTGTAAACATATCTCCACGTGTTATTTAGTCCCCGTATATCCTTGAGAGGGTGCTCTTCGCAAAGGAACATCCAACCCCGTTCAAAGTGCAATCACTTCTGCGAAGATGCGTGCCAGAGCTTCTGCTTCTTGTTCCGGAGCTAATCGTCCCGCGGTGGAAAGAAACTCTGGGATTGGCCCCGAGGGGATCGGCACGCAGGTGATTGGCCCGGTTTTGAGGATGTCCCGATATTAGGTGGAAGGGAGAGAGCTTTTTTTCTTTTTGTTCGTTGTTTTGATGCTGGCTGCATGAGCATAGTGTACGAAAGAATGCGACTTTGCTTGGGGAGTTGAGAAGGCATATGAAAAATCGAGATGAGTTCTCTAGGGGAAATTCCTGTTGAATGGCATGTAACTAAGTTGGGCGTGTACGTATTTCGGTATAAAGCGGTTGACATGTCGATTTTTGTCGCTAAAGATATTTTTCGCAAAACGAATGTTGTGATTTTACTTTTCACTCTTCCCACAAGGTGAAAATGAAGACGCAAAACAGTAATCAAGTTTAGCTTTCAGATTTTAATAGTGCCCGATTAATGAAGCAGAGAAGATAGTCATTCTCTCTCATCTTACGGGAATGCGTTTTCCTCGCACAATTATTTGCCCGATGAACTCTAAATTCGTCAAATGAAATGCTCAAAAAGTTGATTTAAACGCGCAAAGGTATATATTAGAAGTAAATAATAAAAATAAAATGTTTTTATATGAGAGAAAAACTGCAAGTGTGTAGTTATTATAGTCAAATTATATATACTGATGATTTTATGAGACCATTTCCTGGAACTGTCATAAGCAAATAGCATGATCCCAGCCAAATTCACAATAACTTAAGATGATGGCACTTTTGGAGACGATCCTTATCGACCCAGTCTATAATAATTCTCGTCTTTCTTCGAAGATCATCTTGTGATGTTAATTTATTATTTTGAATTTAGAAGTGCGATAGTGAATGATTATACACTGTGAACTAGTTTGAGAAAATACTGCTACGCTTGAAGATGATTTTCTGAAGATTTTTTAAGAATGGATTTCTCCTTTCTGCTTCATAATCTGTTAAATGAAAACGCAGAACAATAATCATCATTCAGATTTTTTGATCTCACTGCACGGATTTTATCAGACAAAGCTGGTTTAATATATTGTTTTAAATAAACAGCTGATTTTTATTTGATCCTGTAATTTTTAAAAATAAAATATACGATGTATAAAAAATAATACTGCTAAATAAAAAATACTTATCAATTATCATTTTAAAGTAGTGGCATAAAGTTTTGTTTAATTTTTCTGGTATTTGTTTAAGGAAAAGTCAGAGTTGCATGAACAAATGTTAGCAAGCTCGAGCTGTACTTTATTCGTATTAGAAGAGTTCTCGTTGTATCAGGGATTTTAGAAAATACCTTGTACTGTTTAACTCACATACAAATGTTTAAAACGTAAATAAATGTGTAATGCATAAAAGCTGTATCCAAAAGTAAAACATACAAATAAAAATTTGAAAACACTTTCCTTTATTTTAGATATATCTTTTGAAAAAGACTGGAGAGGCTACGCTGAAACATACAAAAGGCATAAAAAAACACTTTTTATGTCACAAAATAACAGCTTCAGGGGAAAATATCTTAGAAAAAAATGTAACACTAAACATTGTGTTTCAGATATGGTATTGCACGATGAGGAGCATTAACATAGCATCAATAAGTAGTAGCTAAAGCACTGCGGCAGAAACAGACTTAACAAAACGGGGATATGGTTCAAGCACTGAAAAAGTGCAAAGATATATAAAACGTATATAACAATTAATACAATTATTTAGATGGCCAAATTTATACAAGATATATTATTAATTTTCGCACACGCCAGCACACATATTAATGAGGCTATTTATAGTTTACAAGTAAATATAACGAAGACTTAACAATGAACTCGTGAGCAATAGTCGCGTACAAATAAGTTAACAAGGATACACGATGATAGAAAATAACATTGCTAAAGCAGACAATGATATCTATATTTCCACCTTGAATTGTTTAATGGGATATGAAAAAAAAAACAGTTATTGTAAGAACCCTTTACCAACAATTACATGCTGCGAAGGGAATTGGACAAAATTTCCGCTTAACTATGAAATATTTCAATGGTAATGCAATCTATATGTCTGATTAATCAACTTATCTAAGATATAACTAGTTAAAATAACATTTGTAACAGATAAACATTCGCAGCAAGTAACTATATAATTCAAGCATTTTCTGAATTTTAATCACAAATTTCATACGATTGAAAGTAAACTATTGAAATGCTTGTTCATTTACAAAATATTGATCATTTTTTACAGTGAAGATATGTTAAAAACTAAGATTCACAATTTCATATCTCTTCTCAAAGACTGCTTATGTACTGTGGCGTAATTAGTGTACTTGTGCGTCGACTGAACTTTCCACGTTTTCCTCGCTACAATTTATCTTTGGACGTTTTTCTGTGATATTAAAAATTTGGGATATGTTTCACATCATTACAATCAGTTGTCAATGATATGATTCATAATATATGATAATTAGGTCTTAAGTTATCCCTAAACACTATCGTCTTATATGAATGAAAGGGATCAAATAGCATAAACCATTATTTCTCTCGCTGCTGTCTCAAATCTTCCAAATTTTTTTATAAGAAATAATATCTGTAATATATAGTTTTCACGCTAATGAAAATCCTGATGATTTTTTTTTTGAAGTTAGCATGCTTTAGCGAATACATACCTTTTTGAAATTTGCATGACTTTGAGAACATATGTAATAATCAACTATTTGCATCTTTAGTTTAACTCTTTAATGAAATTGGAAAAATATATTTTTTCTCCAAAATAAATAAGTTTATTCTTGACGACTAGTCGAAAAAATAAGTATAGGAAGATTAAAATGACAAGGGGGAGAAACAATGGCGTAAAAAGGGTGCGGTTTTAAAGGAATATTGCCACTAACAGAAGCGTATCTACATTACAAACTTGCTCGTGAATAATACTGAAGACGACTAAGTACCAAACGTATGAGCAATGTGCAATTAATGCCAGAGCAAAAGGGTTGATCTGATTCCAGAGGAGATACATTTCTTGATATATTTTGACTATATGCAGAGAGAACTGTAGCCTGTGATATGCATAATCATGTTCTTTTTTTTTTTTTTTTTTTGCGAAAAGAACAGCTCGCACAAAATTACAATCAATTTTAAACGTTTTTGAGTCTTAATATTTGACGAAGACGAGTATTTTAGAGTTTCAGATTTACATTGCGGTTGTAAAAAAATGCAGGCCTTGTTCGCCATATAGGGGTTTTGATTTCGCCAATTCTCAAATTAGAGTTCGTGGCTCAGTCTCAAAAGTGGTTCTTTCTCCTCAGAGACGACACAACTCTGCCAACGAATACTTTTAGATGAAATAAATCCAATTCGTGTTTGGAATTTGAAAGATATGATGATCGAATCCAGAAGGCATGGAATTGCATTCTCTGGGTGATCTGCGATATGTCGGAGTCGCTTTCATTGTTGAAGGCCACGCCAGGGGATTCATAGCAGACGAAGGAGCAAGGCACCAACGACTACATTAATGGAAGCACATAACAAGAACCCCATTCCACACTGCTGTCCAATGCTACCTTCCTGCAACATAATGCAATATATTAAGATGTATCTAAAGCTGTAAAAGCTGCGGTAAAAAATTAATATTAATAAACATCCGTCAGTCTGTAGTTATATGCGATTTACGCTAGGGTTGCTTTTCTGATTAATCCCTTGCTTAATTAAAATATCATGTACCTTCAGTATTTTATGTGTTTTAGAATTATTTTTTCGCATCTAAATTGTCATAACAGTCAATCAGGGCAACTTTAATATGCAATATCTATTTTTAATTGCCCCACTCATATTTTAATAATGTTACTGTATTTACTGTCATAAAACTAAAGAACTAACGTATTACATAGTCTTCAAACATTCAGAACCTCCTAAAATTAATTATTAAACTGGTTCTAAGTAATCCTTCCATTTAAATTAATTTTGAACTACGTCAAAAGTGATTTAAAAAAGAATTATTTTAATAAAAGTTATTTAACTCTTTAACTACCGGAATATATTCACAAATCTGTTTGTCTGAACGCCAAAAAAAAAAAAAAGTATCCAAAAATTGCATAAATGGCGATACATCCATTTTTTATGTATACATCATGAATTTCAATCAACATTAGTCGTAGACGCCCCATTTTCGACCTAGGGCGTTTTTTTGAGAAGAAACGTTTTCGCCATAACAAATTCTGCTATTGGCTAGTGTTAATTGGAAATTTTTTGTTCAAAATCAAAATTCCTATGAGATGAAGCTTTTTTTTTTGCTTGCAAATCGGCGGCACACTGTATCAAAACGGGGTGGCCAATACCCTGTTCTGCACCTCTAATTTTGCCATTTTCAATTAAATAAATTATTACTTATAATGTAAAGAACGAATTCATTTCCATTTGTTCAACTTTCTATTTCGAAGCCTACATTTTCAGCATAATTCATCAAATCGCTTATTGACGTTACCCGTACCACAGGAAAGTTTCGCCAAATCGTCTATTGACGTTACCCGTAGTTAAAGGGTTAAAAATGTTTATTTCTTGGTCCAAAGTTGCCCTGAATGACTGTAATGTGATATAATTAACTAATTTTTAGGTGAATAGTTTCCTATCTCCTCTTTCATATAAAATTTTAAATTCTTTATCAGACATTTAGTTTTTAACTTACCTCAAAGATTTACTGTCATAATTGATTCAGAGGAATATATCTAAGATTGTACTGGAAGTTTGAAAATGCAAATAACTAGTTATAAAGTTTAAAATCTAAGCTGCTTAGTGTGATCTAATCACATCAGGCCAAAAATAATTTGAAAAGAGTAACCAAAAGATTGCAATAAAGTTTATGATGGATTAAAATAAAGTTTATGCTGGCAACATGCATACTTTTGCATCTAAACAAAAAATACACTTGATTTTCGTAGATCACGTTAATTTATGTTGTTGAAATGAAGTAAATATATTTAGTGTAGCTCACTATTATATAACAATAGTGAGAAGAAAAATATGGAAAGAATAAGCAAATTATTCTATTAAACAAATAAAAATCTTAAAGTTTTTTTTTTTTTTTTTAAACTTACTTCTGGATGATGATGAACGCATGGTTCTGGCAATTTCCTGAGTGTACCATTCCTCATTCTTTGGCATCTTTCTTCTTCATCGTACAATATTTCTTGTGGCTCTGGAGAATAAAACGATGAAATATGCGCATGCGTTTCCGCAAATCCACCACCGGAATCGCCACACGTGCAGTTCCCATACATAACAAGCATTACCAAATTAGTGTAAGGAACACCTTGAACCACATAATTTCTGTAAATAAAGAAAAAAAGTATCACTGCTTATGCTGCTATAAAATACAATTTCTACGCTATACTACCGTGAAAATGATAAAATTTTATTTCACGTTAAAAAAGCAATTAACAAGTAAGTTTAAAGTTAAATGTTATAACTGAAAAAAAATCCATAAAGATCTACAGCAAATTTTTTACCGTTTGATTTATGAACCATGATACCAATCAATAGTAGGTTTTTATTATAATTTTTTTTTTTTAAATTTATTTTCAAGCATTGATTTTATTTTATAGAAAAATTACGAATAAGTGAATGTAATACAATAACATTTTGTTATTGTGAAGTGGAAGAATCAATTAACCCACGTGATCATTTGTAAATTTTTGCAATAGTTACAATTAATTTCAGAATCTTTTAAATATTTTTAACATGTATTTCAAGTAGTATTCAACGTTGCGCTAAAACTTTACATTTAAAAACTTATTTAAGATCAGAACCGAAATTACAAAATAAATAAATAAAAATGAAAGATAAAAAAAGCAACATAAGCATTTTTAATTGAAAATGTGTATCAATGATACAATCATCAGTTTAATCTTGCTTAAAATGTAGGTACAATTTTGCTGCTTAGAGGAGAATTAAAAGTTAAAATTACTTTCTCCTACTAATCATTTCAAAGATCAAGTCAAGCGTATCTGATTAATAAAAACGTCACTTGTGATTTGCTATTCAAGTTACTCCTAATACAAATTTACTAATTACATTGAAGATTATCTTAAATATTAATGGTTGCAAAACGAAAAATTGTTTTCCTATAAAATAAAAGTGAATTTCAGTTATATGCCTGCAAAAATACTCAAACTCATATCACACCTCGAACATTCAAGGCGAAATTTACTATCTGCGTTTCATTAATGCTTGTTTCTATTTTTTTAATTTTTATTATGTATATATATATATATATATATAGTTATTTGGGCAGGGTCGACGCAGCCTTTTACTCCTTTAGTGGGGTCGATAAAATGAGGACCGAGCATGCTTGGGAAATAAACACTGGAGGTTCCACGTCAGTCCGATCACCTGATCCAGAACATCTGCTTCTGCACCCCAGGGCCCTCGATCTCGAAAGCAGGGATGGGCACAGTAGGTCATGGCCCCCAATGCGCTGTCGCGCCACCGAATTTAGTTTTTTTTTATGTCTATGTATATATTTGTAATGTTAATCAGTCGGAAGTAAAGATCACCATTAAACTCCTTACTTTTCACACTCGAAACACCTCTGCAAGACTCCTTTCATTGGTTCCCAAGAATCCAACGGTTTCATCTCGTACAAGTAAAATTCCTTGTCACAAGGTCGAGGTCGAGTCTTGTTCGGCGGTGTCTGCTCTTCGTCACCCGGTTCCATCGCATCTTCTACACAGCAGGGAGACAACCATCATTAAAGAGTAAAATCACGAAAACGCCTGTATTAAGGGCATTTATGGAAATTTGAAGCTTTTTATGGCCTTTTAAAAACCGTAATACGGAAGTTACTTTTTATAGCAGCTGATTAACAACATTTCTGTTTGGCGGAATGGGTAGTAGGTTACCTCCCCCCCCCCCTGATCACTTGAATAATTTTATGCAGAAACGATAGTAAAGAATGTCCTTTAGGTCAGAAAATAAAGAAGAAAAGGAAATGTTTCTGCTCAGAAATATATATCCAACACTAAAGTAAACAACGACAATATTCCAGAATGTATATTTTTTTAGAATTTGAAATCGATCAACCCAAAAATATGGTTATTAGCGAGAGAAATTGAAATCAGTGGTTTTATTTATAATTGAAATGCGTATTAATGCTGTATAACTGATAAAGCTATATTAAGTGTAAAAAGTATGCACACGAGGAGTGATTTGAAACTTTATTAATGCGAATGAAGAGATTCAAAACACAAATATTTGTCGACTTCCTTTTATGTGTATTAACCCTTCCAAATAATTTTTGAAGGAATTATATTTTATTTAGATTAAATTATATTTGTTTGACATTCGCAAAAACATTTTTTTTAATCGTGTAATGCATGATTTTTTTCTATAATCATATTAAGGCAATATTTTTGAACATTTACATAAAAATATTTGACAATAATGTGTCCGAGAAAGAAATGTAAGCATTTTACTTGAGCTGAATATTGAGAGAAAGCTATATATATTAACAATGATCGTTTCCCATAAGCTGAATTTGCTGGGAAAATGCCAAAGCAAGCTTACAAAAATCCAGAATTGTAAAAGTAATGAAGATAATTTGAAGACTAAAAATGGAAAATGCAGTAAAGAGATGTTTTGTTTTTATCTTTCTGCATCAAAATGTTATAAATACCGAAAACACTTAGTAGAGTGCATTGATACTCACGACGTCCCCCTGGTTTAAAATATAGATACAGTTCAGCCCCGAAGTTCCGACAATTTTACGGGAATTTTACGTTTCCGAAATTTACGGGAAAATCGTTTTGCAGGGTGCATTTATATTAGCACGCGCATCATAATATTTGCTTCTCTGTTGAAAGAAACCACATTTTTAAACTGGCATATAGCATCAGCTTGGAAGAATTAAGTATGCTTTTTTTTTTTTTTTAAAGAACTAAAACGAGAGCAGAATACGGCACATTCCTTATACCAGCAGTTTCTTCCGTTAGCACGAATGGATTTTTCTTGGCACTCTGTCAGTCAGATGTCTTTTTTTAATAACATATATAACATTTATATAACATTTTGAAGCAAAAAAAAAAAGCTTGTTTGTTATAATTGTGTATGTTTTCCATTTCCAGTCTACATTTGAACTGATCATTTGATTTCGGTTGTGAATATTTTGTTAATGTTCCTTATTATCTCATCATTTTTATTAATTTTGTGATAACTAATATTTTTCTGATACTTGTTAGAAATTACACAAGCTTAATGCCTAATAAATTTGAAATAAACTTAAGTTAATTACTTTAAAATAAAACACCCGCTTTTAAATTTATTAAGCCAAGAAAAATGTTGCAGAAAGCACATAAAACAGTAGGCTGGCGATTATGTATACCCAAATTGATTTGGTGTACGGGAAAGAAGGATCGTCTAGTTTTGGAAGTATTTTTAAAATTTCATTTTTGGCTAAAATGATGGAGCTGAAAATCGGGATACATATTTTCCGAATCAGATTTAGTTTCACATCAATTGAACATTAATGCTTTTACATGAAAATAAATTACCTGATGCAGTCGCAAAATTATCGGTCAGCCAAGGTAACACATTATTTTGAACAAACATCCTGCAAGAAAATGGTTTTCGAAACGTTAATTATTTTTCAGAGAATATTTTACTAAACTAAAACAAATAAAATTTCAAACTTAATAAACTAACACTAAAATTTCAAACTTAATAAACTAACACTAAAATTTCAAACTTAATAAACTATTTATTATAACACATTAACTAAATCTTCAGAATTATTAAAGAAAAATCCTACTCCAATAATTGGTAATACAATTTATTTATACATGTTTTCTGTTTCTGCGTGAAAAAAGCATTAGTTAGAGTCTCACCAATTGATGTTGTATAATAGATGATGATTGATTATAACTTAAAAATAAGCAGTTTTCTATGATTTTTATGATTACAATACGATTAAATTAAATGTAAAACTTCAAAATGTAGCACTTCAAACTGAATGTTGTAATTACATAATAAGTGAGTTACATATGAAATTTAAAAATTTTATTGGTATACCAATAAAATTTAAATGTATCGTATACGATACATTTTGTACTGGAAAATGCTGGTATCGAATTAAGAATAAATCTAATGTAAAGCTAAAAAAATATTTACAAACTCACATTACTATCTTACTCCACAGCCAGTAAATGATGTTGCCAAGTTGACGAAATGGCTAAAAAAAAGTAAACAGCAATGTTCTATGATAACAAGAAAAGCAATATCGAATAAAAATCAACATTTATAGAGTTTTAAAAACTTTAAAATTATGAAGATTTTCTTTTCATCATTTAAATATATGGAATCATGCAATGGAGGTTACTAGGAAATATGAGAGCATGATTATTTTGAAAAGTTACATTGCTTTATTTTTACTTCAAAAAACAGGGAACTACATACACACAGACATTATGCATGTAATATATATCTACACATATTACAATTTCCAACATATTTGGGTTTTCCAGAAAACAATGATACTGGACGGTTTGATTTAACACATTATGAGCGGCCGACGTAGCGGGCTAAGTTGACTATGTTAAAAAATGTTCTAAACAAATACACCAGTTCATACATTATATGAAACATTATTTTTTCCCTTGTGTGACTTGAAAGTGGTGATTTTAAACGGGTACAAATACCAGCCCCGCTTTTAAACGGCAATGTACGAAACGGGTACTAGTACCTGCCGCCCGGTCATAATGTGTTAATGGCCAAAGCTTTTACAAAAAAAAAACATCACTTTTTCTGTTGTAATATTGATAATCTGAAAAACATCAAGTATTCCTACTTTGAAAAGCACTTTTACTTATTTTTGTCATTATCGTTCAGGCACGAGAAACTTTAGTTGGAGTACACTCATGGTCTGTCTAGTTAGTGTTTTACCGTGACGTATTTGTACACGAACAATATATAAGCTGGTGATATTTAACGTTATAAGCTATCAGACTGTAATGACATTTATTCCACTGGTTCACTCAACAACAATAACAGAATTGTGTTGCATCTAGATTAATCGCTTTATAAGGTACAAAATCAAAGAAAATTTCATGCACTAATTTTATTATATTTTGTGAGAAACATACGCAACTTAACACCAAAATGTAGCAAAATTAAATACTATCCTTTTGTAGTCAGCAAATCTGCACCAATTTTTCGTTTAACTCAAGATACTGGCATAAATTTTCTTTAAAAAAAATTAAGAAATAAAAGTAATATATAAGGCTCACCGTTTTTAGAAACGAAGCTGGTCCTGATCTAATAATGGTGTCTACACATATTGCTTGGTAATCATACATTCTAATCCTAAAATAGAAGAAATAAAAATATAAAACAATGCAGAAAAAGTCACGAAAAATCAGAACAATTATTAAATAGTAGATTTCAAATCACAAATGATAAGCATTTCTTTTTAACATTCGTTGTTGACACGTGTTGAATGTTAGAAAAACCATTTAAAAAAATCAGACATGTTTTTTAAGATGCAACGAAATAAAAATAACAAAGTTGATCACTTCAGGAATTATATTTCCAACATCTTTTTTTTTTTTTTTTTGGAGAGGGATTGGGGAGAAATATAGATAGACGGTTAAAGTATACATATTGGGTGGAGGAGGAAATATGCAGATTATTACTTTTATATTACGCTCAAAACTATTTAGTTATTTAGGAAAGCATCATCGACTCAAAGTCATCCAGAGAAATTCCATACTATGAAATTTCTCCTATTTCTCTAAAATTCACCCGCAATACTATGTTTCGCTTGGAAATGACTCACTAACAAAACTTCCGTCCAAGTGTTTCGTAATGTTTTTTTTTTCTTTAATTCTGTAGTTGATTTCTGTATTGCTCTCAAATAAAGTTAAGTGAAAATTTCGTGAGTCAAAAAGTAGTATGCAAAAGAAGTCGTGGGGGACATGAGTCAAAAGTTGTGTTGCATTGTTAAATCGGAATAATTTAAGCTGGTGGATTATTTTTTGCGTGTTTTGTAATTATACATATATATATATGTATGCCTTAAATCTTAAATGTGTCTTTCATATTGGGACGCCTTTTGTTACCCAAAACTGGATATATTTTGTCTGCTTTAAGCTCGTGGCTTTGCGGGAGGATAATGGAATATATATAGTAATTCAAGGGTAACAACGAAATAATTGCTTTTGTAAATAAAGTAATCAGACTATCATTTTCTATAATTCAATTAATTTAATTATATATATTATTAAATACTATATTGGAATATATTAAAATGCTATATATATTATTAGCTGTAACATTTCATTGAAGTATTTGTAAAAATGATGCCAATATAATGCTCATACACAAGTAGTTATGTTTGAAAATTAATTTTAGATTTGAATGATCTATATTTTCTGCGCTAAAAGTAAACTATTTTCAAACATTCTGGAGAAAGGAATAAATTCCGACAGATCAAGTATAAAACTTAAAAAAAGAAAAAAAAAAAATATCAAACGCTGGAAGCTTAATGTGGCACTCACTCTTCCGCGTGAATTGTGCTTCGAATTACAAAACAGAATAATATTCAGAAAAGCTGCAATGACCCGTAAAGTCTTATAAAAGGGAAAGATTAGAAAAATTTTCCTTAAAAAAAAAAAAAAAAAAAAAAAAAAGTCATCCATAAGGAATATTTTTTAAAAATACACTTTCGCTTATAATGTTGGACAACTTATTTCAGTTTAAAAAGTCTGAAAATCAGATTGTTGGAAATTATGTGAAGTTTTATGCGTGTGTAGACATTTTGGAGATAGTTTTATGCTCAGAGCTTCAACAATTTAAAACATAGTATTTTCAACATAAGATAATATTACTATATATGTAACACTTTTGCACAAAATAGTTTACAAGTATAAAAATTGGGGTGCTTTCACACCAAAGACGACAAGTACAAAAAACTTGTCTTTTGTCATCTGCGCAACTGCAGAGCATATTTTGAAGTCAAAACTTTCCTTGCTTGGGTAAATGAGAAAAAGTCAAGTTTTTTTTTTGTCTTTATCACCTTTGGTGTGAAAGCACCCTAAGTGAAAAATAATGAGCTACTGTTATTATTTCGTTTACGAAACGATTAAATTGTGATTTTTGTTTCTCGGGATTTTCCAGTTTCTATTCATCCTGGATAATCAAGGGACTTTTGTGCTTAAAATGTAAACTCCCTTCTCCCTTATTATCGTTACTGCACAAACGAGGAAATATATTTGTATGATAGCACAAAGTGTAAAATCCTCATATAGCTGATCTCTTGCCTTTGTCGCCCGAATACAATTCGAGTAATCGAGACACTAGAAATTTTTGCATAAGAAAATAATGCTATACGTATGTAACACTTATACACGTAATATTTCACAAGTTTAAAGAGTAAATGGAAAATAATCTGCTGCTCTTATAATTTTGCTAATGCAATAGTTTAATCGTGATTTTTTTTTTTTTTGTCGGAATTTTTCATTCGCTATCCATCCTAGATAATCGATAATTTTGAACTTGAAATGTTGAGTCCCCACTCGTTTCGTACTCCACTATTGTCGTTACTGTACAAGAAAGGTTGGTGTACCAGAAGAAAAGCTTACATATGACATTTATTGCACTATGATATTTTAACAAGATAGGAATGTGAAATATTTTTTTACATATTACTTTTTCTTTTTTAAACATATTTCTTAAATGGTAATTTTTTTGGCTCTTTTTATTACAAAATAAACACTTGAAACCCTTTAGTAATGCAATACACAAAATTAAGCAGAAAAAAGTATGCATTTCGATAAATTTCTTTTAAATGCAACATTAGTTAAATGGAGCCATTTGCATAGCTAATATTTTTTTCCAATGTACAGCGAAGGATAATTTAAAGACTATTTGAAAAATGAAAGAATTTTTGCACATAAAATAGAGTAAGGAAGAATCAGAATTCTCAAAGTATACGTGAATATTATTAAAAATATTATAGAAAACAACTTTAAGGTTTCCTTAGTTAGGTCAGTGATTCTTAATTAAGAGTCTAGTCATCAGCACGACCTTCTCATTGCAGTTCAAGTTACAGAATTTTCGTAAAAATGCGTCAAAATATGTTGAAATGTTTGATGTCAGAAGAAAAACAGCTACAGGCAACGGTGACATTCTGGCACTCGTGAAAAGTCTTTTTCTATTCTCAGCAGCAATGTTTAAAATGATGACATTATGCAGGATGACTTTTAAACGAGAATATTTTATTGCTCAGTGTGACATCATATGCCCTAATAGCTTCAACTAAGTTAATGTAACTGACCACCTTATCGTTTTTTCTACCCTTTGTGTCTTTACCTGCAATGACACTTGTAATAAATGCGTTCAGAACCTAATTATCTTCCAATCTACTTGTGAATAAGACCTATCATGCATCAAAATGAATTTATTACTTACGGAAGGAATACGGAAGCTTAAAACCGAAGATAAAATAAATAACTTATGCAAATTGAGAGACGTCTCAGGCTGTATTATTGTAGCTCATCTATTTGCTATTTGCATCATTAATTTATGTTAACAAAATTAAGGACAAGGTTTGTTAAAGAAGGATAAATGAATAAGTAAAGAAAAGAAATAAACAAGGAATAAGAATAAAACAAACGCCAGAACACTTGTGTAATTTTTTGTCTTTTTTTTTTAGTTTTAAATGACGTAATTTTTAAAATTGGTCTTTCCTTTCAAATTCTTTATTGTTCCTCTTATAGAACAAGTTGAATAGTTAACAAGGTTGTCTTCGTATCCCTGGATATATCGCACGACATAAATAGTAATTCGTCTTACATATTTTCTTGAGCTGAAGAGCTTGTTAGGGAAGGGAGGTGGTAAGATTGATTTTGAAAAGACAAGTTTAAATAGTAGGACGATTGAAAATGCCGATTCTTTGTACTGGGTGGATTATTTAGCTAAAAAAAATCAAATCTTCATTATTTTTAGATGTCTTGTTCTTAGTTTGGATATTGCGGTATTTTATTTGTTAAAATTTATTTCCGGGAGAAAGTTTCTTTTAAATTATTTCAGAGAAACTAAATACTGATTTGAAAATTCTGCTTAAACTACTAGTTTGTAATTCACAAAAAAAAGTAAGCTTTAACACTATATCGTTATTACTCTTTAAAGATAATGTAGGAATTGTCTAATAATATGTGCATATAATGCATATTATTTATTATTTAATAACTATATTATTAGCTCACATCATTAGTTAATGGCTAATGCAGTAACATGCAATAATTTGAAACATTACAGCGACATACATTACCTGTTCCACTAGCATGATATTTTGATGTTAAAAGTGCACACTTAACACAAATGCCGAGAGGCTTATCTAAAAAGAGTTATGTAAGAGACATAAAATTTTAAGTTTTGAAAACTTACCTCCTAGTTAGGTTCTGTTCGACCAAGGATTCAAAAAAAGCGGGATCAATTTCTCCAAAAAATTTCCCCGTCTGTTAAATAAATAAGAAAGTTTCAGATGACTATGAACTTAAAATTCTAAGAAAATTTTAAAGAAACTATAAATGCATTTTTTAAGAATAAAATGGAGTCGAGATTTTTGAAGTTTTTTTTTTCTTCGAAGAATAGTTATATACTGCTCGTATCATAAATTAGATTCCTTTTATTTTGCGTCACTATGTAAAATATTTTATTGATACCGATTTTAGTTTATTTTTTCCTTGCTGCAAAATATTTCCCTAAAGACACTTTATCTCAATTAAAGCATCGATTGTCAATTTTAACATATGTTAATATCTTGAAAGTTTGAACGAACAAATTATGTGTGGAATTATTCCTAAACATAAAATACGTTAATAGAAATATTACGTCTGACTGCTTACCTAGTTTTCATGACCATTATGATAAATAGAGCATAAATTATAATTATGAAATGAAACTTAACTCTCATAAAGTGTAAATACATTTCTTCTAAATGTATCGATTTTTGACTGTAAATTAATATTAAATTGCATGCACTTATTTTATTTTTCACACTAATGCATTAGGTAAATTTCTTCACGGAAAATTGCTAAAACTGAATTTATACTATTATTACAATGGTTATCAAGAGATAAGTAAGAGAGTGCGAATGAATATTTAACGAAAAGTTGAATGGTCGAATGCTTGCAATACATTAAGTTTAATTCAGTATTGTTTTAGTTCTAATAAAATTTAAACGAACTACTTAATTTTTTCATCATTAATTGTCGCAGCCTACAGAAAAGGGCAGTTTGTTACAAGATTACATGCAGAAGTGCAGATCAAAAATGCAGCTCAAAAGAAAAGAAAGAAAGAAAATAAACGATTATGAATTAATTTTTATTGAAAAATTATAAGGTTAATATTACTGACAGATGCGTCTTTATTTTATGTTATGTCTTTCTATCGATTTAAAAATCTTTGAGGTACCATAGAGAATATTAAAATTGACTTCAGGCGACAGCGCAACGATAACACACATATTGATAATTTCCTTTATGTGTAATATGAAAATGGTATATGAGTGTGAAACTTTTTTTTAAGAACTCATTTTGGCTAATCTTGTGTATCAACACACTAATTAGTTATTTCTTAATGGACGTCTTATTATTATTATTATAACTTTATACAGATGTGTATGTATGTGTGTTGTTAGAAGGGCTCTTATTTACGTAGGATTATTTATTTTACTTAGTGATTTGTTTATTTTTGAAATCAAATTCCAAGGCCACCGCCTTGATTTTATTTTAATGTAATAAAACAAGAAGTTCTGTCCTGTACGAACCTACTTCCCGGTATACACTCACATCAAATTTATAGCTCTCTCTCTCTCTTTTATTTATTTAGCTTTAGTGCTTATTTACTTCAAATATACCTTTTTCAACGGTTAATTCATATTCATTTATTATTTTATTCATGCATTTATTCATTTATTCTTTCATGCATTTATTAATTTATTCAAAAATATTCTTAAAATGAAATGTCCTTTCTCATGAAAAAAAATCATGGGAACATAGGCTCGTTTAATTCTGGATGAACTTCGTTTTTGTACATGTTTTCGTCATAAGATCTTTCCGTTAAAGTTTGTTCCAAGCAAATCCGTCTGCTAGATCAGGACTTACAGAAGGATTGAAATTTCATCGTAAGCGCTAATGTTGCATTTTTTAAACTGTTCAAAACTGAAAAAAAAAAAAAAAATGTTCAAAGCAAACAATATTTCACGTCAAGTGCTCCTTCGAATAAGCTTATTCAAAGAAACTAGGTTTGTCCAGGGCTGATATAATTTACTTAACATTTCCCCATAGGCGATATTGTTACGCTTTTTTAAACTGTTCCAAATTGAATGAACTATTTTTTTAATTAAAAAAAATTAACATAGTCCTAGTCGAGATACTTCGAATGCGAAAAAAATATTTCTAATTGGACAGTTCCGTCAAAATTTATGAAGGGCGGGGGGAGCTGACATACCGCTACACACACACATTTTCTCCCATCTCAAAACCCTACTTTCAAATTTTTTATTTTTCAATCTTTATTTATTTACCTCACTTATTTTTGACTTTTCTATTTTTAACGATATTTTTCGATACATTGAGCCTACTTTCATACTTAACGTTAATTATATCACGGTTACCAAGAAAAAAATAATTCACTTTCTTGCTAACGTTATTTCCTTTATTTCCTTACATTTCCCAAATTCTGGAGTATATACTTTAAGCATAATATTTTATCTTGGAACAATAAATCTAATTTTATATTGAAAGCAAACAAAATTTGAAGAATGAATTAAATTGTGTAAAAATGTATTTACATATATTTAATATTAAAACTATAAATAATAACAATCTTTTTTACCCACCCTTGCAGCCCACCTATTTTTTTAGCATATTTTTTTAAGAAATGCGAACTAATAGTAACTAAATAATGATATTTGATATTTCTCAGGTACCGTGACGCCTTTTGAACTTAATAAATAATTCAGAGCGGAATGAATGCTTTTCGCACTTCAGTAGCGTGGGGCACGGGTTCGTTTTGTCACTTAATTTTAAATTTTAGAGGAATTATTTATTGGTATTTTTAGTGAAATAAATGTCGCTAAACTGTTTTTTTTCGTTCCGTTTAAAATCAAATGTAAAGTCGCCATGTCTATTGTCAAATATTATTTAGGGGTTTTATCAATTTCCATAACATGGGTGGATTTATGTCAGGGGGCATTGCCCCCCCCCCCCGGGTAGAGGTCTGGTGGAGATAAGTCATTTGAGATTGCTTTTAATCTTACTTTGCAAAAAGTAAGATTTAAAGGACCCCCCCCCCCAGGGTCCGAGTCCTAAATCCCCCCAAGTTACTCAATTTATGAATCGCTATTCAAGGATTTTTATCTACTTCAATTTTAACTGTAGAATGTTGTTTTTATTCATGGTTACTTGCTATGAAGACACATTTCAACTAATTTTGGATTATTAATTTCAACAAAGCGCATGAAACACAACAACGAGTTTAATCTCGATAATTCTTAAATTTGGTAGGTTTCAATAGAAAAAATTTAAGTCCAAATATAGAATTATAAGACTATCAGTTGCGAAAATGTAAAACTGAGTTTTAGTTTACTCAGCACTGTTTCAACCGTTCTTTAATGGTAATTATTTTTGTTTTATAATCTCGCTTTTTTTTTTTTTTTAAATTTTTACATTTTGTTCGAATTGAGTCGTCGCAACAATTATTTCGATGCGCTATGCATTGACCTTGATGCATGCGATATTGATTTACCAGGTATTAATAATAGTAGTTTTAGCAAACTTCATTGTTAATTCAATGGTATTCGTGTCATTTTGAAGTATGATTCTGTTGATTTTAATATCTTGTTTTTTCGCGCGCGGTTTCAGAACTAGTTGTGTTAGTTTTAATATCTAAGCTTTTTTTGAGACTTGAAAGTGAGGTGATGCATGGATTATCGCGATACGCTTCACACGGACAAATGAAAATCTAGAATTGTATACTATACTATTGCACCAAATTTAATTAGGTTTAATTTCTTTCTTTCTTATTTTTTTTTATTCTACTTTAGTGTAATCCTTGAATTGACGCAATTTTTATCACGAAAATTATTCCATTTTCCTGAAAGAATCAGGAGCCTATTCAGAAGTTTGGGGACCGCTGGAGGTAAAATAAATATGGGGTCTTCTTTGAAGTATTCTTTAAAACGCTAATGTGTTAACCCAGCATTTGAATTGCTCATTTTTAGCCTACTTTCCCGTAAAAGTAAAAAAAAAAATAATAAAGCATGAAAGAAGGCTTAATGTATCGTGAAAATATCGTTAAAAATCAAGAAAAGTCAAAAATAAGTGAAGTAATTAAATAAAGATTGAAAAATAAAAAATTTGAAAGTAGGGTATTGAGATGGGGAAAAAGTGTCTGTCGGTCTGTCTGTCTGTCCCCCCCCCTAATAACTTTTGAACGAATTGTCCGATTGGAAAAATTCTTTTTGCATTCGAAAGATCTCGGCGAGGACATCTCATTTCTATATTTTACTTTTTGATTTGAACAATTTTTTGTTCAATTTTGAACAGTTCAAAAAATTTTAACATTAGCGCCTATGGACAAAATTGAAGCAAATTCTGTAAACTCTGGGCACAAGAGCCAAGTTCCTATTGCAAGCTTATTGAAAGGAGTTCTCGGCGTGAAATATTGATTTGAACAGTTTTTGTTCATTTTTGAACAGTTCAAAAAATTAACCTAGGGCTTGCGGGGAAATTTCAACCCTATATAAATCCTGATCTAACGGACCGATTTGCTTGGAACAAACTTTATTGGAAAGCTCTTATAACGTAGAACATGTAGAAATAGAAAGTTTATCCAGAACTTACGAGCCTATTTTGCTATGAAATTTTTTGATCGGGATTTTCAAGGATATTTCTCAGTGACTCAATGAGTGAAATAATGAATGAATGAATAAATGAAAGAGTGAAAGAATAAATCAATGAATAAATGAATGAGGAAAAGAATGAATGAATAAATTATTGAATAAATGAAAATATAAATAAATGAGTGAATAAATACACGAATGCGTAAATGAATGAATAAACACTTGAATGAGGTAACGAATGAATGAATAAATGCATGGCTGAATAAATGAAAGAATGAATGAGTGAGTGAATGAATATGTATTATCCGTTGAAAAAGGTATATTTTCAAACTAAAGATAAATAAGAAAGAGAGAGAAAGAGATAGCTAGATTATAAATTTGAATTTGGTGTATACGGGAAAGTAGGCTCGTATAGTTCTAGACGGAACTTCTTGTTTAAATTCAATTCCTGTTCTCTAAAATTTGCATGAAACATTATTAATCGCGAGGCCCTCCTAGAATCCATGGGAGTCTACGGAACGGGGGAAGCAGGGCGGGGAAAGGAAATTTGAGGTAACGAATTAACCTTTTTTCGCTTCGGTGCTAGGTATGCCCACTGCTTAATCTACCCCTGGAAAGAATGGCAAACTGTTAATAATAAATTAAAGATTACAAAAATGAGAAAAAAATGTCTTAACACTTTTTTTCCAATTATTTCTTGAAAATAATGCAAAAATTTAAAAAAAAAAAAAAAAAAAAACGCTTAGAAATTTATTAAACTGCAAACTCTTTTAAGCAAATGATTGAGTTATAATTAATCATTTTCACAAATTTTGTAAGGCCAGTGTGTGTTCCAGTATTAAACTCTTCATTTGAAGTTCATCTTTTTATCTTTACGTTGGTATCGTAATTTAAACAACTTATGAGCTAGTAGTGTTTTCACTAGTCCTGAATTGAATATTTTGAACTCACATTGCGTAAAATGTCACACTTGTGATATATTTATCTAGTTTTCAAGAAAACAAAAAGATCATTTCATCGAAAAAGTTAAAATCGGCAGAGATAATTTTGTTAAGAATTGTTTGATATATCTTGACAATTTTGCACTATTTTTCAACTTTATTAAAGCGCGCATTAAATATATTTTTGATCGATAATGCAACTTATTTCTGTGTACAGTGTGTATGTCTTTCTTGCTGCTAGTTATGTTTTTATTGCAATCGATAGCTTTTTGGTCATATCTGGAATGGGTCGCTATAGATTGTGTTCCTAAAAAGTGATTCGCAATGTTTTAAAGTATTTTAATGCAATCGATAGTTTTCCGGTGATGGCTGGAGTGGGTTGCTATAGTTTGTGTTCCTAAAAAGCGATTGGCAATGTTTTAAAGTTCGGAAACCCTGAGTTAAGTAAAAAAAGTATAAATAAACCTCCCTGTTTTTTTTTTTTTGTCATTGTAACTTGATTACCTTTGTGACATAATAAAGCTGAACGAAAGTTTTTCAGTGTTCTCTTTGAATGTTTTAATAGAAATAAAATTAAACTTACCTTAAACAGTTAAGCACACCGTTTCTTTCTAATTAATTTAACGTGCAGTTTTAAATATAGGTAAAGTCTTACCTTTTGAAGCAGGACTCAACAAATGAGGAAAAATCTGATAAAGAGTTACTGCTAAAAGCAATTTAAGCATTTTAGTTTATTATACAAAGTTAGCAAATTACTAATTTTTAAATAAAATTTGTTGGGGACGAATTAGGATTCTTTATGAACATTGCGTTCATCACGCATCAGATATCCACGACTTTTTGAGTTGCTGGACAAAAAATTGCTTTTGCATTCCGAAAAAAAAGTTTATTCATTTAAAAATGTTTTTAAATTTATTTTAAATGCGTTGATGGGGTTTCCCAAAAATGTGTATTTCTCTCTAAATGACTGTGTCAAATGAATATTTTTGCGCCAAATTTGGAAATCTTAAAAATGTCAACATCTTATTAATATTTGACAAGATTATGCTTGATCTTAATAATTACGTAATGTTTGGACAATCTGCTAATTAAAGGTAAGTTTAAAGTCCCATCCGTTATATTAGTCTTTATTTAAACCTTTCAGCGTTTTATTACCGTTTTGTTTTCTTTTACTAAATTTATATTTATCTGGCAAAAAATACATTGAAGCTTAAAAGAATCTAATTCAAATAAATTTCAAACTCCTAAATAGAAATCTTGGACACAATATTAGGACATGTTCAATGCTTTTTGTCCCAATGTTGCCATTTTCAAGGAAACTTTGGTCGAATCAAAATTAAATCCCAGTTTACATTAAATAAATTCATTTATGCTTCCTACTGAGTTTTTGCAACATATTTTTTGAGAGATCGTAAAGTTCCATTATGTTTCAATATTTTGAATGATTGAGAAAATACATTTTATTTCTACATTTTTACTTTAAGTTCTACAACTATCGACATGTATGTGTTATTTTAGCGGTTTTAAAAACAAACATGAAAGTCTATAGCTTTTTTTCATTTATATTTTTTCTAGGAAAATAGTCTAGTATTTTCAAAATTTTTTTATTTTATGACAGCAGCATTTTAGTGATTGTTACTATGATAAGCTTTGAGATATTTTTTGAATTTTTAAACCTATAAAGCTAATATACTAAGAGTTATTCGATATGAATTATATATATATATATATTATGTATATATAAAATAGCAGCTGTATAAAGAAATTTCATATTTTTAGCAACGAAAATAAACCCCATTACAGTTCGATTACGAAGTTCTGACACTTGGACGCTTCGCGCAAGGCAGAAAAGGACTAATCCATCCTTATCTAAGCTTGAGCCAGCCAATCATTATCCTAAGAAAATGCGAAGGGCATAATGATGAAAGCATTGCGTTATTTGCCAACTCGGTTACAATCACTCCATAATCCATCAAGTTTTAGAGAAGTTCGTTTTACAGGTGCGTTTATTAGCACGCGAATGAAAATGTTTGCTTATCTGTTTGCTGAAAGCAACTAAATTTTTAAACTGGCAAGAAGCATCAGTTCGGAAGAAATCAAGTATGCTATACGAACTAAAACGAGAACAGAATACAACACATTCCGTATACCAGCAGTTTCTCCCTTGAAAATAAATGGATTTTTCTTGGCACTCTGCCAATCAGAGGTTTTTTTTTTTTGCAGTAGAACTGTAAGTGTGGTGAAACTAATATTGAGGATATTTAGCTAATAAGACTGATACATCTGCTTTACAAAGCCTAATATAACCTTTCTTTAGGTTAACAAACATAAAAATGAATATTATAAAGTAAATAAAAGTACGAAAATAAATATAAATTTAACGTTAAATAAATTAGTAGCAACCTTCAAATTAAAAAAAATTATAATTATTTTATTACTTATTTGTAATCCAAAAATGACAATCCCTCCTCTTTTCCCGCACAAGGACTACCTTAAGAATCTAAATTTGTTTGATATTGCAATGTTTCAAAAATTACTGTTAGGTATAGATTAAAAAAAATATATCCAAGCAACATGCATTAATAAAATTCGGACCAAAATCATTGATTCGCATTTATAAAATTAAAGCTATAATATTGTGATAAAGCAATTATCATTATCGTTGTTCACAAATTACATTACAAGTTCGAGAAATTGTTAGTAACTAATGATATGCCAAAAAAGTGGTGTGTATGTGTATTGTGTATAGATATTTCTTTTAAGTCTTACAATTTGACATGCAGTTTGAATATAAATCGTTCATTTCATTCTTCTGAAAGGCAACAGATGGCACTACTGAACACAAGCTGCTGCTCTCTAGTTTCGCGTCTTCCATCCAATTTTCCTCTTTATTCTACATCTGGATTTTCGCAGAAAATTCAATTACGATTTGTCCTGTTCATTTTTTACTCCACACTAATTTTCTCATTCATTAAAAATTCCGTTTTTTAAATTGTTTTTTTTTTTTTCAAAAATTTTCATATTTAGTTACCGAAATACATTGATCGCCTCTTAAAATCGCCTCCATCAATCTAATTTACCCATAAACTACATAACTATGCATTACTTATTAAATTTGTTATATTCGTTTGTCACTACAAAAATACTCTACTTAAAATAAAAAAATAGTATCATTAGAATATTGCTTTTCTAATTTATCTTTATAGTCGGAAATCCCTTTAGAATTGTTAACCCTTCAACTCCCAATTCCGCCTCAAGGCGGATGACGGTAACAAAACTTGGGCATTAGAGGGTTAACTATATAATTTTTATTGTAGTTTTTTTTTTCACCAAGTATATAAGCTGCACTGTATTTAATGTAATAGAACTAAATGTACATTTACATAAGTGAACCTTGTTGCAAAATTTATCTATTAGCGCTGCAACGATTTTGATGTAGTTAGTTTAACGAATACATTTAACGCGCTTGATTAAGATATTTATGCGGCCCATTTAGCCCATTCAACTCTTATACTTCTCTTCATCTGGTGCTATTTATTGTATTTTTCTGAAATAATAGATGTGAATCGATGAAACAGAAGGAAAATTATTGGGAGTATAAAAAATTTACCCCACTTTATTAGGCAAGCGATTGTCTTCTTACACCTAAACTGCATATATATATATAGTGTATCCAGTGTCGGGGGAGGGAAGGAACTAAACTTTACAAGAGCAATCTAACAGAAAATCAAAATATTAACTTATTTTTATGTAAATATTTCATTTTAATTTGTATTAGTCATCTTGCAATTTGAAGCCATCTTTCTTCCTTTCTTTTTTCTTTTCAGGAAGAATAGTTAATGGCAATGTGATTTTTTAATGTATTTTTCTAGTAAGTGTAAAAATCTTTTTCCTGCAATGCATATATATCGTGAAACGTGATCATTTATTTTCTTCCTAAAAACAGGACATTTAATTTCTTGGTAGTTGGGAAAAAAAGCACCGCATATTTTTCTTATAGTTTGAACTAATAAAAACGACCACGTGAAAAAAAAAAAAAATGTTTACGTTGTTTTATATTTCTCCGAAGAGCAAAATTGCATTATCATATTCAACTAAGAATGAATAGCTTGGCAGAAATTTTTACAATTTATTTGGATAACAACATTGCTACAATAACTACTATTTTGTTTCCCCAGTATTTATTAATGAGGGAAAACCCTTTTACTGGTGCATGATTTCCGGGAAAAAAATATAAAATACAATTAAACCTTGCTTGTTTGACTCTTGATTATCCTCCATCAACCAACGCGGAATTTCGTGGCTGATTGTTTTTTTTTTTAAATTTAGTCGCTAGAGGTGGGACGTCGATGTATCAGAGCAACAACATTAGTTACTTAAGCATCGACGTCAAAAACAAATAACCAAATAAATAACTAAGTAAAAATTATAATAATGGTTAAAAATCGATATTCTGAAAAATCAATTTTTTCACATTTTGTATCAGCATCTACATATTAAACTTTAATAAATATTATCATTTAACAACTGGTTCTAATCGCAAATTAATCTCATCATTTATTAAATACAGATACGGGGAGATCATTTGATAGTGCTTGCCTTAGTTATCTTAAGACTATGCCTTTTGAATTATCACATTAAGTTAAAACAATTATTTACCCAAGTAACAAATTAATGAGAAATATTTCATAATCACTTAATTGGATAATTGAATAATATCAAATCTTAAAAGTTAAACAAATATTATATACATCGATTTCTCAAAAACTTATATAAACGATACTCACTACACGAAAATTTATATAAAACTTAAAAACGTTATCTAAAAACCCAAAAAAATCGAAGTTTAAAATACGTAGACTTTAATACGTAAATATCAAATACATCAGTGTTTTCAAAACGAATTTGCAGGAACTGAAACCTCATATTAAACCCTATGTACATTTCCAATAATATGATGATCAAAAGTTAATGGTTATGGCAATTCTATTCAAATCCGAGGAAACTGTTTTGTAGGCAATTTAAATTTAGTGAGGAAGGTCTACGCACACCCCTCAAAAAGAAGCTGTTTTTCCCCCTTAGAGCTATAGAATCTAATGCTTTGATTGAAAAGTAGGATATTTTCAACTAATGTTAAACTTTCACATTTGCTGTTGTTTGAAAATACTAATAAATAGACCTTTTCTTTTTGTATCACATACAAATGTATGAAAACACAATATTTTCAATTGGTAACTTTAAGGAGAAAAAAATTGATGCATTTAATTTGCGTAAATGTTAATTAAATATTCTTTTTCTTATTTTTAACGGCTTTTGAAATGGTAAGAAATATGATGGTGAAAAACACTTTCGTCAAATTTCTAATATAGTTTACTAAATAGTCAAGGGATTTGAACATAAACATTAAAAATGAAATTACTTAAAAGTAAGAAATTTTAGTGATATCGTAAGCATTAATATCAATAAGTTAAGAGACTTATTAATATTAATAGATTAATCATTTGGTATTTATCAATGAGTTAAAGTTTCTCAATGACCTACGTTATTTTCAAAAAAAAAAAAAAAAAAAAAAAAAAAAAAATGCTATTTTTTTTTATTGTTTTTTTTTTCCCCCATTCTATAAATGGGAATTTAATTTGTATGAAAGAAAATAAATCCTTAAATATTTTTTGAATGTAACTTCTAAGAACAACAATTCAGTATTTTTTTCAATTATTATTAGTTCGATGCACGTTCATTGACCATGTTACGAAAACATAATAAAAACATAAGAGGCATACACTACAATACACAGTTTGAGGTTTAAGAGTCAACACTAGTTCATATAGTTTTAGAATTAGGAGTTTTTTTATGTATAGAACCTCGTTTTATTTTTTGAATACTGACCAGATTACAGTAAAATCCTTGGATGATATATCTCTCATTCTCATATTTTAAACAAATTTAAATATCATTTTTTAAATAAGTTAAAAAATAAAGTGGAGAGCCAAAATGGGACCCATGTTAGTTTTGTCACCGCCCCGCCCCCTTGCATCATATTCATAAAAATATTTTACTCTCTGCACTACTCCGTTGTCGAACCTCCAAAGGCTGGGCCCATAAATCAGCGCGGCCTGACACGCTCTCTCGACTGGCCTGCACCTGTGCTTTGTGTTTCAACACATCCTTTTATTTCTTTCTTCTTTCATAAAAATTTCTTGGAAATTTAAGAAAAGGACGATATGAATTATACATTTTATATGCTGGTGTTAGATGCTTTGAGGAAAAACTTTTTTCTGAAAAAAAAAAAATGTATACAGGAAATAAAAGTAAGAAAAGAATCTTACATCTTCATGAACTTTAGACACTATTACGAATCCATTGTTGTCCAATAAATAGCAGTCGGTTTGCTGAAAATATATAATATCAACACATAAACATACAATTCTGAAACCTTGTTCTCTTAACTTTTAAACTCAATTTATCATTTCTGCACCTGAGAGCCATAGTATTTTAAGTCCATTTTTCGAGTTTTTGTGTTTAAGTTAAAAAATAAACTCTTTTTAGTACTAAAAGACTAGACTTTTCCGTGCGAATCTTAGATGTCCGTTGGGATCTTTAAAAGTTCGGAACCTTCATGTAGTTAGTGGCTTTGTCGTCGGTTCTTCGTATCTCCATTAAGGGAGGAAATACGTGTAAAACGGCGTATTAAGAGCAATTTTCATGAATTTTTTTTAACGTATAAAGAATAAATATATTTTCTTGAGATTTTGTGGTTATTTTATAGATATATTGAAAAACATTTAATGAAATTTTCAAACATTTTTCTTGAAAACTCCCGGAGATATCGGCTGCTGCACACTGTACGTCGCTACCCGTGTCGGCAATTTGCGTACATCCTGGAGGTCACAATTTTTATCTGAAATCAAATTTTTTAAAATATTCTTTTTTTATAAATTTCTCTTCTAGTTGAACTAAAATAATTTAAAAAAAAATAAATTTTCTATTTTTTTTTAGAATGCGAAAATAAAGTACGATTTTCTACCGTTTTTTTTTTGTTCTTTTTTTACAATTAAAAAAAGTAAAAATAAAGATATGTTTATGATTTTAGTTCAACTAAAGCGTGTATATATAAAGAAAATGTGTGCTAAATTTGATAAGGATTGGTCAAAAACTCTGCGAGCTAGAGTGTACGCAAATTCGAAAAAAGTAGTCTCAAGAAAAACGCGTTTGAAAAAAAGAGTGGTATTTGAAGGTAAATTTAAGGCAGTAACGAATCAATTTTTTTATACTTATAAGTACTAATATTTATAGAAATTTCTATCCGAGGTCTCAATTGTAAAAAAAAAAAAATAAAATGACATCTGTTAACGTTCTCTAAACCCTTCAGGTTATTCGTGCGGGACTACCTGCTCAAATGCTTATAACTTTTAAACGACTTGGAATTGTGCTTTTAAGTTTTCAGGGTATATTATTGAATAGTTGTAGAATCGATTTATAAAGAAAAAAAATTTAATTTTTTGAGACCTTTACACGTATTTCCCCCCCCCCCCTTAAGGGTAAATTCGCGAAAACTCAAAAAAAAGGACCTAAAATACTATGGCTTTCAAGTACAGATTTACAAGTAAAGAATAAAGTAATTTTACAAAGAGAAAAAGCATGAAAATAATCTAGAGCTCATACGCATACCATTGGCTGTTAAAAGCGACAGTACAAAAAATACGTCTCGAAACATTACTTTAAGATACAGCCGGTAGAGTTGGCGCACAATTCGAAAATATAAAAAAAGGTATGAAAACATCATTTTTCTGCCGTAGTTTTAGTCAATAATATAGAGTACATTCTTTGAGTATGCATATTCATTACTATTTTATTGTTAAGCTTTAATTTAAAACAAAAGCTGGAAAAAAACTAAGACATCTACTTTTCGCTTTTCTCCTTATAGGGCGGGTGAAATTGCGCACATGGGTGGCAGAGATGATTTTTCGATAAAAACTATATTATATTAAATAGCCTCTCTTCAATTGTTAACAATAATAAATAAACTTAAATTATATTTTCATTTAGTTTTTTGTAAACACATACAGATGCTATTGGGAGCGTATTCGGTTCCCTTAAAAATTGCCATTAATTTCTTTTCCTCGTTGCAGGAAGCTAAAACACTTAACGTGCTACCGTCATCAGTACTAGTGACAACGGGAACATCTTTAGGGGAGACGGGGTTAGTTGATGCATTTTGTTTTCGGGAATTCTTGATTTCAATTCTATTGATTTTATTTTAGCGCACGTAATCTAAGATGTTACTGAGAACTATCGTGTGTAACAAGTGTATTTTTTTCAAAAAATCAAACACTATGGGTTAGAATTAAATATAATGTAAGGTTACCTCTTTTGTATCAACTAACCCCAGGAGGGTCATATGATACAATACGTGGGGTCAGTTGATACGTAAAAGGAAAAATATATTTGTATCGTTTGCATTATCCATATTTTTTTACATAACCCATTAATAATGAAACCAAAAGTGATAAGTTATCAAATGATTAGCATTATAGTTTAGACAAACAAAAAATTAAATTATATAAAATATAGTCGGATTCTGTGTCCATGCAATCGGAATAACAGTTTGGACAAGAATAAAATGTAGCATTTTTAGCAAACCTCATATGTGACCAGTTGTTACATTGCATGCACTTCACCCTAAGTTCTCCCACAGACTTAAAGTACGAGTCGAGACAAACAATGCAAAAATCTTCTTCCTCCTCGCTTAATTCTGACTCTTTCTTCTTTACTTCACCTTTCTAGTCAGTTTTAGTAACATTTGACCTTCTGTCAAAGGTTAACTGTTCACGAGCACTGGCATTTATATTTTTTTTATTCCTTTGGCGTTCCGTAGATAGTAAGCTATTTCTTTGGAGTGTTAGTTAGTATTTTCGACTTCAATTTTCTCCTATTAGAGTTGCGAATTTTTCGCTCAGCTCGAGGAAGAGGTCACACGTCTTCAGGAGAAATTAAAAAAAATTCATCTACTCTAAAACTTTGACCCGGAATACAAAAAAGCTCAACTCTCATTATCTACACATCATTGACATGAGCTGAGTTGATTGTAGTTCTTCGTAATTTTCTCTCTCTGTGACATTCGATGAAGTTAAGTCAGTATCACTGAAGATCTCTCTGTTAAACGGAAATATTCCAATCTTCATAAAACCAGCTTGTATATTAGTTGGTGTCGATGGTTTCGGAGTCCTTCTAGCAAAAATGTGGATGTGTCATATATGGTTCTCGACCTGGCAAGATGACTCTTCATCTTGTCGTTTTAAACTCTGTGACATTCGATGAAGCAAATTCAGTATTGCTAATAATCTCTATTATATGGAAATATCCCACTGCTCATAAATACAGCTTGTACAGATGTGTCCAAAAATGTATATATTCCCATCACCATCAAAATATCAGGAACAGAAATAAAAATTCAAGCCCTTCCGTTGGGAATCCAAACTATAAAAACGGCTCTGTATTAGACGTTCAGAAGAATAAATTTATGAAATCAAGTAGATATTATGTTGTTGTTACTGTACAACTAACCTGGAGTAACGGTGCGTTCACACTTTCCCTGCTCTCCTAAAATTCAAGTGCGCCATCTCGCCAGCTTTACAAAAAAAAAAAAAAAAAAAATACTTCTTTCTAAATGAAACGCGACACACTGAAATATTTTAGTTGTGTAGTTAATTACCTAGTTCTCTAATCAGTGGTTCTAGCTATACTACCATTTATGATCCATTAAAAGAATGAATTAATATTGTGAAAAAAACTATTTGAAACATTTTTAATTCGACGGCATAAAAATTACATCGTTGCGCAAGCTTGTCATGTCATCCAGATTCTTTAGGGATACAATAACTTGACTAATAAAGTACTGATTCATAGATTCTCGTCTTCATCTTGTGGTAATTAAAATATTCTGGATGACCAAAAGCCGTTTAAATCCATGATTTATTTTCAAGAAAAAAATTAATTACCGTACATTTATTTCTTATTAAGAACCTTTTTTTGTGTTTCTCTATAATTAACGAGTCTATCGATTTTGGCTCGAAATTGTGCGAATATGCGTTGTGTAACATAGCAGTACGATACTTACGTTATCAGTACATTTGTATTTGCAGGCTGTCATACACTATAAAAAAGATAAATTATTGTTAGAAGATTGAAAAAGGAGTATCTTACAAAACAACTAAGTTATTACCGTCAACCGGGTGACTAGACCACATCTGGGGTGAATTAGCTCACTTTTAAAATGTAAGATATTATATTTCTGAAGCTTGACTAGGGCTGCGGAGTGGGGTGGGAAAAGGACCGGCTCCTGGAATTTGAATATTTCGACGCCTTTACCAATATATATAAGGGATGTAACGAAAGTTCGGCATATTTTTAAGCGACTCCAACTCCGACTCTTCTGCCCCAAAATCAGCCCGACTCAAATCCACGACTTCGACTCCACAGTCCTGACCATGACAACTTCACCACAAAAGGTTGCTTGTTGTATTGAATGAAAGGTTTATTCCTTACGTTTGTTATCACATTAGTTTTGTCAGAAAAGATACAAAGCAGCATTTGAAAAGGTGGGCAGATTTACCTCGGATGTGGGTGGCAAAGTCACCCCGGTTGACGGTACTAATCGTTGTATCAAATCTTAAAGATTTTTCTACCAATTACCTACTAAGCGGTTCGTTAAGATTTGTATGCAATCTAAAATAAACAGTTCAATCTATAGTTGAATTCAACTCATATGCTTCTTCAAAATCTCGTTAGAAATGAATGTGCGACGTAGAGGATCGGTAACGCCACGTTCAAGGTTTATATAAGTGTGTTCAAGTTTAGTTGAGAATGAGCTTTAGGTAAAATATATCGGGAATAGTGCATTACTTGTGTTATCATCTACAATTATCTGGACTACCTCCTCTTTAAAATAATGAGAACGTCAATCAAATAGCCCATATGCAATTTATTAAGTCAGTTATTTTCACATGCATGCGCGGGACGCTACTGAGATTTGTACTTTAAGTAAAGATAAAAGTTCACAATCTGACTCGGAACTTTGCGAACCGTAAACAAACACTCCAAAGTCTTGAAAAATTAGTTGGAGACTTTCAATTATTAAGTTAAGCAGGACAAGGTTTGATCCTTTTAATTGATCAAGTTAAGGGGAGCTCCAACGTTTTAGAATTTCACCAACCATGACTGGGAATATTCTCAAAGCAATCTTATTATTTTATTTTGTATACTAATTATCACTTTATCGTTATTGTTTGTAAGATATCTAATGAGTAGTATTCCTAACTACTGAATAAAATATTCGTCATACATTTCAGTTAATAAGTTTTGTTTTTGAATTGAGAATATGAAATAATTTTCAAGGCACTTTTGCGGCTAAATAGCTTTGGACCTTGTTATTTCATGTGCATCGGGTCTTAGTTCTGCCCGGTAGGCAAGATTATCCGCATGTGAAAACCCGCTAAAAACAATTTTTGTTTGCTCTGTGTTTTGCTCTGTAAATAATCTATATATATTATTTCGCTAGCCTGTTTTTCTGTCGTTCCGCGAGATCTTAATTAATCCTTTATTAAATTCCATGATTTACCCCTCATTTTGAACTTATTGTTCTGGCTAATGACAAAAAATAGACCCACGGTCTAAAAATGAACCGCTTCTCTTAAAAACTTGGGATTCAAAATCTAAGAAGAGGTCCTTTAATGGATGCCGAATGGGTGTTGTGTATGCTGGCTGTGGTGTAGAGGTTTTAGAGAAATTCAATTAAATATCAAGTAAAAAAGCAAGAAACTTTTCCTTTTTTTATTGTGTAGAAAATTGGACAGTTTCAGCTGCGTCTGTGTGTGTTAAATTTATTCAATCGTTAGGCTCTACACAGTCGTTCATATTATGAATGTGTATCTTCTTTTGTACCAACACCCGTTTAGTTTTTTCTATTCTTCTTCATAATGTCCTTTATCCCAAATTAGCGTGGAATTCCGCACAGGTCTTTTAGTTTTTCGTATTAAGATTAAACCAGGAACCATAAACAGAAGATATTCTTTTGGATATGAACAATTTACTTTTGAAACATTAGAACAAAATGCTGAAATACTCTGTTCTAAAAGTGTTGTTCAAACAATTCTTAGGTGAAGGAAAACTGCAAATTAAAAATCCGAAATATTTTAAAATTCACTTTAAAATAGAAAAATCTTTTCTCCAGACAAAAAATATAATTTACACAACTAAGCAATTTTCAATAGCGTGATATTTTTGTTTTTAAATGGATACAAACCCTTATTATCATAAAGATTAAAGGCGTTCCAAAAGCAAGTTTCGTCATGCCTTTTTACACGGAAGCTTTATTACAAAGAGAGGCATACAATAGCGCAATGAATAAAAAATATTTGGCTGGTTTTCTTCATATATGGCCAAATATCCAAAGTGATGTATTTATCGACTCGCGAAACCACTTTTAAGAGACCGTTTCGTTAAAAATGTAGCCGAGAGAACCAATGCAGAGGAGCAGCAGTGAATAAATTCTCGAAATTGACAGGAACCGACTGTGCCGACGATAAACAATTTCACCTTGTGACAATTGCACCATTCTCAGTGGAGGCATTGAGGAAAAATAGCCAAAAGTCTGTATTCTGTTGGCCAAATTATATGGTCGGTTTGTAATAAAGTTTCCTTTTGAAAAGCATGTTGAAACGTACTTTCGTAACGCCCTCATACATATTTCAGTTAAGATGAAATCAATGTTTTAATTCTATGAACATTTCAAATCATGATGAATGATTCTTTAATAATCAGATAAATCATTAATACGCACATTTTAATACATACTATCCCGAGGGAGTACACATTTGTACGTATTTTTGCTTGAAATGTTGGAAATGCTTGAGTTTGGACCGGATGTTTTTATTTTTGAAATTGGTCAGTTGCGTGAGTTCTCGGTTGAGTTAGTAAAAGTAATTCAGTTGAAAAAAGTAAACTAAAGTATTTATTTATGTAGAAAAGCAAATAACAATATCAAATAAGTATCAATGGAAATGTTTAACGAAATGAAAATACATTTCCTCTACCGTATTGCCTACCGTTCCTGTCATGTTGAAGAACCTTTCAACAAATGCAGAATGCCTGAATTGGACACCAACTACTGCAGCTGGAGCTCTGTTACCTTTTCCTAAAAATATAGCTTGACTGGCGGTTACTAGACTTGTATCTCGAGTACCTGGGAAAATATTACAAGTAAATAAAAATAAAATGTTATTTTTATTTTTAGCATTACGTTACTAATAAATCAGTAAGTATCTCATATTTTAAGTGCAACTGAGATATTCTACTTTCTTTGTCACATGCACATTAGTTGAAAATTTCTAAAAAAGTGGAATATGAATTGATAATACGTTATACTAGAATCATTCGTATAGTAGTAACTAAATACGCAGTTCTTAGAAGTAAAAAAGTGCATTAATAAGAAGGATCGTTTACAGCAGTTCAAACCGACACTGCAACTCTGAGATTTACTGTCTGAGATATAATGAACTTCAATTTTATTTGTTTGGTTCTTATATCAATCCTTATTATTGTACACTATCACTTGATTTCATTACGCTCGCTCTAACATTTTACAATAGTTTGTAAAATAGGAATGCTGAAAGATTTTTTTCAGTTGAACCAAATGTCCACGTGCGATACTTAAGTTTTAACCTTCCCAGCTTTTGCATTTAAAAGAAAGCAACATTTGATACTTCGCTTAGGTTGTGTGTAATGACTGTGTTATATTTTTAGAAGTCCAAACATTTTGCAGACCCTTAGAATTACCTTTCGTAATGATTCCAATTTGGATTTTTTCCTTTTAAAACTCTCATCATAGAATCCTTAAAATAAGTTTTGGGTTTGTATTGCAAAGGGTATTTTTTGAGCTTTGAATATGATACGTTCAGAATATTTCAAAGTAAGCTACAACATCATATTTTATATTTCGATTATTTGAGTTTAATATTTCTAATGAGAAATGTCTTTCGAATACTTGCAACTATTGTTTGTTTTCGAGCAGAGGTTAGACGTTGGAAACTAATATAATCTAAAAATTGTTGAGGTAATACTTGTGGTTATTTTGGAGATTCATTGTTTTGTTTTGTCTTGCTTCCTTTAAAAAGAGCATTTCATTAGCTCATCGCAATTTTTTGCAAATATTTGGAACTTTCAATATTCAAGCATTCTTTTATTAACGATTTACTCAATGAGTAATTTTCAGTGCAGAAAATTCTTTGTTTGCATTATCAGCTTTGTTACTTTTGCAAATAAATGAATTTGACACATTAACGTACCTGCATCGAAGGGAACTGCAAAAACAAAAGCCGAACTGTTGATATGGTAAAAGTCTACGGCTCTTCGGTAAAATAATTCATCTGTCGCTTTTGTGTGGGTTTCATAAAATGGCCTAGATGGATATACGAATTACAAATACATCAAGTTAATTACTAACTTCGTAATTACAATTATACACTAAAAAACCCGAAGATAATCAGGAGCATTTAAACAAAGAATAATAAAGGTATAGGGTTGACCTTCGGGATAATTTATTTTTATATTTACATTGACGTATTTAACAAAGGTTATGTAAGACAGAATGAATAATAATGTTTTCACGCTCAAATGCGAAGGTTCAAACCCTACAACATCGGTGGATTTTCATGATGCAGAAAATGGTCTGCGCCCTTGTATGATTACGCAGCATGTTAAGGATCCCTTTAGTATCTGTTTGGCTTGGATAGTTTGCCTAAATTAAATTCCTAGTGCAGTTTCGTATCGTCAGAGCCCAAGTGTTTCACCTTCTAGTGAAGAAACTAGGTGGCAAAGTTCTTATGTAGTGATGGCATCCGACGATTGTGGTACTTGAAAGAATGGATTCTATTCTTTGGGGAATGCAATAGGTCTGCAACAGTTAATGACCAATACGCACATTAAAAAAAAGTATTAGTATTCATTCCTATGTATTTATATCTTATTGAATTGCGTGCTTATAAGCAAAATATTCTTTTAACCAGTTTGATGTGTCAGCATTTGTGTGATTTGGAAGCGTTATATTTGGCTAAAAAAAAATGGTATAATTATTGTTGCGTTTCGGAGATACAAAGTAGATATTGAGAGTTCACATTTTCTGCATAAACAAAATGACGAAATTTATAAAACTAGTAACGTTTAAAAGCAATTTCAAGTGACAGGAATATCAATTATTGTGTTTATGGAATTGAAATTCCTCAGTTGAAATGTGAATGATATAATCTTTTTGAATGAGATGAGAAAATAGGTTCAGTTCCAGTGGAAGAGCTTTTCATTAAAAATAAATAAATGTATAGTAAACTTAAAAAAAAGGTCCTGTTCTATTTCGAGTACATACATTTAGTCACTTAACCAAATTCAAAGAATTTTGCAAATTTGTATCGCTTGTAATTATTAATACAGTGGAACCCCGCTATTCGTCCGTCTCTCTATTCGTGCAACTCGTTATTCGTCCAACTTGTTCAAGTTAAATTCTACTCACGATTCGGACGATGCCAGGGGCCTGGGTTGCCAGTTTGGCTTTTTTTAAGAAAAAAAATCGAGAAATTATGCTTTTTTTGAACTCGTCTGGAAATAATTTGTTTGGCGTTTCGAATTTTTTAAAAATTTAAAAACTTTTTGAGATTTTACTGACAATTTTAACTTTCTAAGGGGTAACAAGAGGAAGTGGTTGAAGAACTTCAGAGGAGGAAAGTAGTAAGGAAAGCATTTTCTTTGCATAAGTTAAAGAGCTGTGTTTGGACTGGGAGAAAACACAGAGAGTGGTAGAAAATGGCATCCTAACACTGCTGTGGTCAGCAGGAGAATTAACTTGTTCAACGACAATGTAGTTCACCATTTTATAAAAATTCTGAACAATCGTCAAAGGCAGACAACATTTAACAAGTTTTTAGAGAAAGAAACCGAAGATTCTTCTAGTGTAAAAAGACAGAAAAAAAAAAGAACAGCAGAAAGGGAGAAAGCACCTGAAGAGATGTTACCTGATGTTTTTATGGACTCTTCTAATTCTATTCTTAACAGTAACATAAACTTTTAGCTTCCTCCTCTCAACATTCCACCTCAGTACAAGCAAAGTGCAGCTAAATTTTATTTATGAATAATTTCATGTATAGTACTGTACGTTGGTTCTTCATAGGTTTAAATAAACAACCATCTGTGAGTCTGACCGGATTAACCTAATTTACATCATATCTTATGTGAACAAATAATTCGCCATTTGTACAAATCGCCATTCGAACTGCCTCCTGGAACGAATTGTGTACGAATAGCAAGGCTCCACTGTACTATTAAATCATCAAGAACAACAAAAATCATTGACAGACTTTAGATACATTATATACGATCTGAAGAGTCCAGGAATCAAATTCCGCAAGATGAATCTTTTTCTTTAATCAATCATTTTCCTTATGAGGTAAAAGAAAATAACTATTCAATAACAAATATTAAACAAGCATTTGACCTTTTTTTATTCTTTATACGGACCTTAACTTTAGCGAGTTTGATAATTCATATGTTTTCTCATAATTGTTCCAATACTTTGTAATACATTGAAGCTCTTCAGGGTGGGAGCATAAACAATAATTACAGACCTCTTAAATGGATTCAGCGTCAATTACTGGTGGAAGATGTACTGAAAATTTTCATATCAATTTTATTTTCAGTACCTATCAGTAGTATTTCCTTTTTCTTCTTCAGTTCGATAATCTTCAAATCTAAGTAATCCACTTCTTGTTGCAACGAACGAAGTCACAATACCATGCATGTGTATCATTCTATCCCTAAAATACAAACTATTCTATTAAAACCACGTCAAAGACATAATCGGTACTCATAAATATTCCAACACGTGTGACTGCACACGAAAAAAAGTCTCATATTCTGAGTAAAACACCATCCATAGTCAAAAAATAACTTTTGCACGCCCAAAAGTAGCATTTTCTTTCATTACATAAACTTTAAACACACTAAATATTTAATTAAAATACTTTCGCTTGTTCGCTATTATAATGTACACCAAGTTCGTAAATGAGAAAACTGCAATTTATAAAGTGCATTAATGTTTTGAATTCAAATCTCGATTATGAAGCATAATATCCAGTTTGTTAGAGTGATAAATCTTAATTTAATTAACAAGAAACTATATTATAATTAATGTCTATTAAAAATGTGAGGTAAACTTAGTTCAAAAATGTACTTTCATGTGCTAACACATTAAAATGAAACCCCGATTACGAAATATACTATCCACCTAATTGAACGTTATAAACTTTCATTCTATAAATACTGTATTATTTATTTGGGTGAAATCTCAATTACTAACAATGAACTTGAATGAAATTTTAACATTGTTGAAAATAGTACTATTTAAATAGTTGAAAGGTGGATGAATGAAATGTGAAAGGATGTACGACATTTTAAAAACAAACAGTCAAGATTTCGTGTTAAAAAAATAATTTTTCTTACTTGATATTGATTTGATAGTTGTTAAACCTCGCACCGAAATGAGGTTATAATTGTAATCACTACCACAGTGATGCATATAATTTTTTTCTTAATTTTTAAATATTAACATTGCGGGGGTCTTTCAAATAAAATTACACATGCAAAAATGTGTATGCATTAAATTCGGTAGTAATAATTAAATTTATTTTGGTTTAATTTTACTGGGTGATTTAAGAGTTTTACCACAAGCTATAGAAAAAAATATAGTTTGTTGTTGGATTTGCTACAAACGTGATCGGAAAGAAGCTCTAAAAAAAGACAAAAAAATTTTTTTTTTTGGTTTGATTATTTGAAGGAATGAATACTTTTGAATAATTCAAAAGGTTTTAACATTAGCTTCTTCAAAGAGAAAAATAAAGATACAGGATTTTGGTCAAGTTGAAGCACAACTAAACATTCAACAACAAGAATCTATAGTTTTTTCTTTTTTCAAATTAATATGTTCTGGAATTTCAATGTGGTTTGCAAAAAATATCCGGGTGTTAGAATTAATTTCTAACAGCATTAGGATTGTTGTACCTGCTTCGTAAATCGACTCATGATAGTAAATGAAATCTTTTTCTTTTTGCAAATATGATATTATGTTTCATGAACGAAATCATTTTATAAGAAATATTGACATTATACTTACTTCAACCTAGAAAAACAAAACAAATTAGAAGAGAACATTTTATTATTAGTACATAAGCTTTTCCTTGTCTGCTGTAAATCAATAAAGCATTTATACAAACCGATTCATTTCTCAATAAAAATGTATGAAATAGTCATTGAAATAGAAATATAGTCAGCGTCAAACTACATAACCATTCTTACCAAAAATGCTTCAATCATTTTTATAATAATTTCGAAACATTAAATTTTATAAATAAATAGGTTTATTTTACAGCCCTTTACAGAATAAAATAAATTTTTTTTTAATAAATGCTAAAAGATAACAATTACAATGATAAATAAAGTATATTTTTTAGATGAATCCAATATTCATGATAGAAAATATGCATGAACTTCATTAAATTCTGAAAATATCGCAAAAGCAGATCATGTTTACACTGTAAAAAAAAAAAAAAATCCCGTAAAATTTACGGTTTTAAACTGGCAGCTGGGTTGGTGGTGGAAAACCTTAAAAGTTTGGAAGTAAATCCGTATTCGAACGGTTTTTCACCATAAACTTAACAGTAAAAAAACGTTCAGACTACGTATTTACTTCGTAACTCTTAAGGTTTCCCCACAACCAATCCAGCTGCCGGTTTAAAACTGTAAATTTTACGGGATGTTTTTAGTGTAGTTCTTCTTGACATACCTATGAGCCATCCTATACGTTGACAAAATATCAGACATATTTTCGCATTAAATAGGCGCGGTACTTATATTAGGAGTCATTAATTTTTCAGAAAAAAATGCTAGATACACAGATATAAATTTCCTTTACAATGATGAAAAGGTATAAACTCTTCAAATGCTTAACATTTTTTAGTTCTTTTCATGCATTTGATACAATATAACATTAATGCAAATTACAGTTTCCAGTAGCGCAATTTTACAGATGTGATCAAATCATTTATATTGTTTCATTAGTTTTTATATCTTACGTTTTAATACATATTAACAACGGCACATTTATCAACCTGGAGTAAGTTTTAAAGTTGCGTCTGAACGTTACAATTACCACTGAAAAATCTTAACGCATGCTTTCGCAACGTATAAAAAACTTTTTAAAATATGGTACACTCAATAATATTTACTTAAAAAAAGCTTCAGTCACGTTATAAAATGCACAATAAAACATTCACAGAATAAGCAGTGTCCTAATAGCAATGAAATGATTTATTTATATATATATAAAAATACACACATAAAGCAAAATAATTTTATTTATTATACTTCGTCCCCATCCATGGATATATTTTTTATAAATATAATGACAGCAATACAATAAAACTTATAATGAAATTCTGCATAAACACCATAAAATTCAAAAACGAAGAAAACTGAAGAGAGTTGTGACACTCACTGTAACGATCTGGTAAAGCCAACTGAAAGAACATATTTTATAGACAATTCTAGAAATGTCAATAGTGTGTGTACTAGAATTTCACTTTAAAAATGTTTTGGGACTGCTTTTATTACAAGTGCAAACAGATCGAAAGTTCGTTATAGTGAGTGTCAATTTAAATTTGGTAGCATTTTATTAACCCTTTACCTGGGATAAAGAGCCAGCAGCAAACCTATAGGGCTATAGCATTAAATAATAAATTAAGGTTAGTATTAATTGATGCATTATTCACATGAAACCTTTCAGGAAACCAATGCATTGTTCTCACTGCATGAGCTTACTAAACCAAAGTTGGGCCTTCAAAATAAATTGAACTAACCTAAGCACAACAGCAGAATTGCACGATTTATTGCTAAACTGCGCATTTGAATTCTGAAAGCATTTGATTTTTATAATTTTTTGACGTGCACACATCAGTCCTAATTCATTGATAAATATATCTCAACTACTTAATTGAATGCGATTATTTTTCGTACATTCATTCAAAAAGCGTATTTCTATAAAGTTCTATCTCCTAAAGCATAGCCTATAATTTAAATGGGGTCCGATAATGTTTTCGCCTATTATAGTAATTCTGCTTATTTTAATACCAAATGTACTCAACTTTTGTAAAGTAGACGCTTAATGTACTCTATTTTTTTTCGCATATTAAAAATATTGTGCAATATCTTTGCATGTTGGTATATCCAAGGGAGATTAGCCAACACGGTAATAAGATGCGTAATTGATACGGCTCTCTAATTTATTCAAGATTTTCACCCTTTTTGGCGCACGGTGTTACGAAGTTAAAGAGCTCATTGTAACGCAGTAACCATTTAATGTCATCAATATGCTAAATTACTAGACAGAAGGAAATTACATAACCATTATTTACTATATTTTACAAGGATAGGACGCGATTGATATTATTTGATACACTTTGAATATAAATGATCAAAATATAAATAATAAAATAAAAAATAATTTTAACCGAACCGAAATGTGTTGAATTCTAGTTTTTAAAGGCTATTACTATGGTACAACCAAAAAAAAAAAAAACGTTGGTACAACTCGCTGTCATAGAAGCCGTTCTGCCGTATCCGCTTGCGTGCATAGCATAGATTCGTGTAGTCTCATTCATGGATGGCGCTATGAAAACTGCTGCGCTTAATCCGAGAGAACGCGCGGGTGTCATTTCATGTCCCCAAGCTATATCCAAATTCCAATTCCTAGAAAACTAGCCACCTGCTCATTCCTTTCTTATCAGTAGCTGAGTTTTTCCCTCCAATCTACCTTTTGTTAGTGTTTAGGCATTTTAAAATTATTTCAGGCATTTCCACGCCCCCAATACCCGTTTGGTTAGTTAAAATCATATTTTAAAAATGCTCATAGCAAAAACAAAATTATATGTTTCTCTAAGAATTTCATATTAAAAATAGCAGTAATACAAGCTGGAATAATTAATATAAAGTTCACAAATACTTACAAGTATTAAAAATAATTATTTAGCACTATTTTTATGAACCTAGTTACTTAGTTTATAGACGTGTATTAAACTACCTTTAATTACTAGCGCAATATATGAAGCTAATTTATTCTTTACGTACCGCCCTTTAAAATTAATTTATGCATCGCACTAGTGTTTAAATGTAAATTTTAATGTGTAAAAATGGACGGTGTGGTTTTGACATAAATAAGTACAGAAGTAATGCTTTTAACTACGTTTTAGTTTGGGGTCATTATATGACCCCCGCGCGTCTTAACGTTGGTTTAGGAAGCGCGCGTTCTGTCGGGTTAAATTGCGTGTTGAGTCCGATGTTAAGAATTTCCAAATAAAAAGAAACACACAAAAAAACTTTATATAATACCCTAAAGTCTGTTTTTATTATCTAGTTCTTTAAATATATTTTTAATGTAAGAGAGCTTGCAAAATTTCAGAGCTGTTGCAGTAGTTCAGACCTAGGAATACATTTTCGTACAAAATAACTGAAAAACTGAAACTTAGACGATTTTAAAGTGAGACAATTCTATCAAAAACTGAATAATTAAATTTAAGCAATGTTGCAAAAATAAGCATTAGTTTAAAATGGATTCTATACTAATAGGCTCTCGCGTTTCTTCAATATAAATGCATGATCTGAAAATGCATTGAATAGCAATCCCCCCTTGATCATAATCAAACAAATTTTCTTTTAAAAGATAGAAACCTATTAATTCCATTTTCTATTTATTATGAAAAAAAAAACATATATATATAAATAAATGTAAACTATTAAACAATATATAATATACAAAGAAGGGCATTGTTTTACAATATATACAAAGCATACATTATATTTTATTACACTGATTTTTTGTTTCTTATATTTATGTAAGACATTGCTCTTTGATAAGAAGCCAAGGCATAATATCTTTTTAACATAAAAATTATGGGATTCTGGAAACAGTACATGCAGTAAGAACACTTGCTTAATTGGCTATAAACTGTTGCAAATTATGGTACTAGTTGAAATGAAAAGTTATACTCATACTTACATTTTCAGGTAGCTAAAAACTTAAAATAAAATAAAATTACATAAAATGTAATGAATTCTCAATGTCTCAATACAAGAACAGCGCCGATTTTTAAGTTTCTAATTTAAATAATTGCATTGTATGTTGTTCTGTATATTCAACTTCCATTTTCTTAAAACTATTAAGAGATAGTTACGAGATTAAGATATAAGTTGGTTCAAGAAATATTGCTTGTTGATTCAACCTTTGCGATTTTTAAAATCCATCCATTATCGTACAAAATATTGCGTAATAATAGCAATATTAATAATTTTTAAATAAATGTACATTCTTTGAAATATTTGATATAGTTGGATATTTTTTTTGAAATATTTGATGAGTCCGATATTTCTTTGAATATTTGATGTAGTCCGATATTTCTTTGAAATATTTGATGTAGTCCGATATTTCTTTGAAATATTTGATGTAGTCCGATATTTTTTTGAAATATTTGAAATATTATAATTAATGATTTAAATAATCGATAAATCTATGAAAACAAAATTTTACTTTAAGTGTGTGAAAATTTTGTATTATTATACTTAGGCTGAATTTGTATAAAATCGCTTTGTAGCTCAGCAGCTAAATACAATGCTCTTCATAATAAGTAGCCATCACAAAAGGTAGTTTCCTATACGAGAACACGATACTGAAGTGTTCCGCAAAGGAAATGCGAATGTCAATTTTGAATATGTATTGAAGAATTTACAGTTCTGCGTTATTAAAGCATCAGTCTCTAATTGTATTGATTCAGCTTCATAAGTAAAAAAATAACAGTTTGAATAAAAACCTAATGATATTGAAAAAAATATATGTTAATTATTTCCGTTTAGAAAAATTATATTTATATCTTTCATCGCGGCGAACATTTATATCTAATTGTAGAGAATTTTTATAAATTTAACTTCATTAATTTTCCTCGTATTTCAAGATTAAAAAATTTTCTATAAACCTAATCTTGCCATTTTTACACTTGCCTTCTTGTTTCTTCAAATACAAAAAAAAAATTAGGATTGAAATAGATCAATAGACTTTCTTTTCGATATTCTTGCGATATTACGAAACCAAAAAATAGCAACGTAACATTTTGTATGTTAAATGAAATAATGTCTCATATTACTGTTTAATAAAGTAAAAAACCGTCTGAAGATTATATAAATTAAGTTATACATTTCAGATATTTCTCTTCTAAACGAGACTTTATATCTTAATTGAGGGATTAGAAGTACAGCTCCTATATTTCTTATTGTTACAGATATAAGAATAAAACTTACTGCTACTCATCATTTGTCTTTATATCACCTTTTTGGGAGGAAATCTACGCAGTAAGGCACAAAAGAGGAAAATAGCTTACACATGTTTTAGGTTCAAACTCATCGACCATTGAGAATTCATATTGCAGTACGAAACACTTATACACTCATTGCCCTAAAAATTCGGGCTGCAAGAAGTAATTGTTGGATCGTAACGAAACTTGGCATTAAAGTGTGTGTCAGGCAAATAATTAAAAATACAGCCTGATTGGACATAAATGGACATGGTGGAGTATAAAACAGGTAAGCAGAGCTTGTTTGCGTGTGTACAATCTGTTGCAGAGGGACGTTTTTAAAGTAAAGATGCCGTTACGCCGCCACCGAAAACAATATGAACAACTCTCAGAATCTGAGCGGGGAAGAATCATCGGGATAATGGAAGGGGCTGGTGATCAACTCAGCAAGTAGCCCGCCACCTAGGCCGTTCTGTCTTTACTATAAAGATGCCTTGGGACAAGTGGACAAGAGAGAGGTCATGTATACGGTGACCAGACTGAGGATCCCTTCAACAGACCAACAGTCGAGAAGACAGTCACATCATACGACACCAGCATATCGCCAACTGCCTTATTTTCCGCCATCTGGACGCAGGCAGCACCTTCACTACGGGTCCCTGTGTCTGTCTGTACCATCGCATCGCGCCTGACATATGCTATCGCGGTGCCCATAACGAGTGTTGACACCCACCTACGGTCTCCTCCAAACGGAGGGGGTGAGTGGTGTTCAGGTGCACTGGAGTGCAAACGAATGGAACCAGGTTATCTTCAGCAACGAGCTCAGATTCAATTTGGGCAGTTATGACTATCTTGAACGCGTGTAGCGGCTCCGCGGTGAACGCCCCAATCCTGCCTTTGCTTTACAGCGGCACACCGAACCCGTAGCTCTTGTGATGGTATGGGATGCCATCGCATACTACACACATAAACCCCTGATGTTGTTCCATGGTAACTTGGTAGACCAGCGGTACGTTCGTAACATCCTTCAGCTATATAGTTGCCACTCATGGTTGGGATCCCAGGATCCATTTTTCAGCAGGACAATGCTCGGCCAAGTAATTCTGGAAAAAAGTGTCACAGGACTGCCTCTGCCACATTACCGCCCTTTCCTGGCCTGCTCGATCCCCCACATTTTTCTCTGATCAAGTATGTCTGAGGATCACTTAGAACGGCAAGTTGGACAGCGTACGAGTTCCGTCGAGCTAGACGCTCGTTTACAGCAATTGCAGAACGAGATACCGCAGGACATCATATGGGAATTGTATACCTCAATGCCCACCCGTATCGCATCGTGCATCTAGAGGTGGCCCAACAGGGAAGTAAAAACCTGCATTCCTTTGCAATTTTTCTTGCAATTAATGATCTTTTTTTTGTTTTTGTAATCACTTACACATATCAATGTTCTACTTACGTATGTAAAATGTTGTTTCATTCCGACAATTCTTTTTTGGTGCGCAAATTTTTAAGGCAATGAGTTTGTATCATATTCAGTGCATTTAATGCAATTCAGCAGAAAATGAGCTTCTTTTATAATGAAATGTTTAAAATCAAAATTTGAAAAACTTATACTGCTGAAAATTAAAACATAATCATTAAAAAATTAACTAATAACGCAATTTCTTCATTTAAAGGTAATGCATAAAAATATATTTCATAAGAGATTATGAACTGCATCCATAACAATTTAATTTAGATTAAGCAATTAAACATGCTAATTGAAGAACATACCACTATTTCAATGTAATTAAAAATGTGTTCAAAATATGTTCATTGTATAACAATATCAACTCATGAAGTAACTTAAAGTTGCTATTGAAGAGCACTAACATTTATATCGCTTGGTTTAATTACGTGTTCCCATTTGTTAGCGTTAATGTGATATATAACTTTGCCCATTCGTTTATAATAAATAATTTCTGAAACTATTATGAGAAAATTTTGTGTAGATCATTTTGTTCCGTTATAATTAATTAATTTCTTCAACCTGTATGTAAAAATACCGATGAGAAAGATTTTGCTTTGTTCGAATTAACAATTTCGCCTCAGCAGCTGATAAGTTCTGAAAACAGTTACTTACTTCTTAAATTTAAGACATACTTTCATAAGGAATAGCCTCTTGCCTGAAGAAAAATCGGGATGCATCGGCCTTTATTTTTTTTTTTTTAGTCACTGAAGAAGTTTTCTAACATAAATGGGACTTCTCAGAATTCGGTGAAATATTAGCCAGTTGCCCCCCCCCCCCCTGAGTTTTAGAAATACGTTGAATTTATACATGTTTTTATGCATTTTGCTGTTTTTTACTTATAGTATGCATTGAAATTATAGCCTTTGCCTCCCCTGGAAAATTTTGAAATGACGGTCCTGATAATGATAAGTTTATAGCTATTGTTTGAGAAATATTTTAATGCGGAGTAACACGATTTTGTGCGATTATCCACAGCGTTCTTGGCACTTATACAGTCACCAGCTCCGTGCGAAAGCAATCCTAAGGCCTCTCCTAAGAGGTTGGAGTCCGGTGGAGAAAAGTTACTTATGCAGTACACTGTATCTACATTACAGTGATGGAAAAATAGCTTCTTATGGGGCCAAAAATAAAAATTACGCCAACTTGTGAAGCTGCATACTAATTCAAATGCTAAGTACAAATAGCTTTGTAGATTCCTTGATAAACTATGCAATTTTATTTTATGTTACCAAAACGCTAATTTTCAGTAATAAATTAACTTTTTTCGTAGATTTTATTACATCATATACTTTTTAAATAGCTACCAAAAAGAGTTTATATATCAACTGATTTGAATTCAGGTCGCGACCTTTTGTTCTTAATTAATTAAAAACATAAACTTACTCATTCGGTAATGATTCAAGAGGAACTTCGCAGGTTTTCACGTCAACATCAGTAACTTTTGCGTCAAATACCAAACTTTGGACAAGATCTTTGTCACCTAAATGAATTAGAAGTGAGTTCGGTAAAGAAAATTGTATTTAAAAATTTAAATTTTGCAAAGAATACGACTAAAAAAAGATGAGTTTTCTAGTCGAATAATCAGCACGAATTGTAATACAGAGCTTTAGAAATAAATAATCATACTACTGTTCCTAATGCCGTATAAAAGGTTTTAAAATATCAAACTTACTTTATTTGTAGTTATATTATAAATACTAAATGTTTAAGGTAAAACAATACGATGATGAGACTTTTTTCTCATACAAATTTGTGTCAATTGTACACTTCAAAAATAAAAAAGGCACTCATTTACATTTTATGGTTCTTAAATATATGGGAGACTCTCTGCAAATAGCTCAACTTCATATAATGAAAAAAATAATTAATTATGGCAGAGATTTTTAATTTTTTGTAGCTAGATACTTGAATACCTTGAGCCCGCTAAATTGAATATCAAATATGCAACAAAAAATATCCTACAGTTTGGTATATTGAAAATTTATTATTTTAAGCATGATATTCCTTTAACCGATATTCAATTAAGCGGGTTTGAGTGTAATGCAACGATGTCAGCTAAATCATAAAAGTATTCTAATTCAAGTTATTTGAAGTATACTAAGGAAAAGACTTACAAAGCATTTCAAAAAACTTCTGTGGTTCTTTTGAAGATGATCGCCATTTGAAGTTTTGAGTAGTTTCAGTTTCATTGATGAACTTTCTAACTACATCTTCGGGGCTAACATAAAGTTCGGTATCTTTTTTGTTAAATTCACAATATACCCTATAAAGGATATACATATTCATATAAAGTAAATGATAATGAGAAAAAAATAACAATTCCTGCAGAAAATGAATGTACAATTGTACTAAAAATCTAGAGGGGGAAAAACAATGTTAATAAAGCACAAAATTTGCAACACATGCAACGAGTGCTTCGAAGTTACGAGGCACTCATTTTTTAATGCAAAAAGAAAAAAAGATCTTGTTAGAAAAAGGGTTTCTTTTAATACCGAAACACATACCAAGACGCATATTTTGTGACTTATTGCAACATTCAGTTTGTCTTAAAATTATTCCAAATTTATTAGGTTTCAAATACGTATTGAGATTGAATTTTACAAAACGCCCAGAGAATTGTGTCTGAAATGAATGTCGGCATTTGGTGTACTAACATTCATAAAAAAAGTGATATCGAGCATGGATAATTTCATTTGTAAAATAAAACCATTTTGCAATTGAAATCCGATTTATAAAATGTTTTTAAAGACTGAGAAAGTGGAAAAAGTAATTTCTTGAGTCAAATTGAAAAATGTCTCGTTTATTAAAATTACTAATTGTACATAATTTGCTTGTTAACTTAAAAGAATTCTAAACAATAATAGCCCTGCGCTAAAAAAAATTAGACTTTAAAACTAAGTTCAAATGTGACCATTTGAAGTGTAGATATAAACGCAATGCACAGAAACTTACCAATCTGGGTGCACTCTCCAATTGTTTCCCCGAAAATATTTCTGCACTGAAGAAATATAAAAGTACTTCAGTTATAATTATTTTAGTAACTTTTATTCATAAATTCAAAAAACACACACATAGAATCGTAGAAGAAATTCTTAGAAAATGCAATTGTTATTTCTAACGACAGCGACGGAGAAATTTCGGGAAAGCTGAAAGTTTTTAGGGATGCTTTTCAGCGAGATACAAATTAACGCTCTGACTGCTCTTTTTTTAGCGAATTTGATTCGCTAAAAATTGGTCTACTTTATGCAACTAAACCATCACTGGAATAAAACCTTAATTAATGTCCAAATTCTTGCTAAATTGCACTACTGACGTTTTAACGATGAAATAGAGGGAATAATATTTTAAATACACTAAAAAATCTCATGCCCGTGGATGTAGCGGGATGTGCAATTTTCGCTTCATTTACGTTGCACGTGGAATTCGCGGGATAATCAGTTACAGGGTTAGTAAAGTAATAGTGATATTTAATTTTACAAATTACTAGTACGTAAAAACTGAATAGAGGACGTTTTTAGTCTTTCTCCAAAATAAAAAATAATTAAAAAAATTCTTTTTATATAGTCTAACTTTTTCCTCTTTTTTTTTCTTTCTTTTTTGAGAAAGAAAATTAAGGCACCCTAAAGAACATGAAAGAATAACACAATTTCTGTAAAGTTCGCGTCCTGCGTTTTTATTTATTTAGTTTTCAAGGACCTGGTTTGGATAAAACGCAATAGGAATTAAAATTACTCCATTTATGATTTATTTCGTAAATAACAAACTTTCAGTCAGAAAATAATATAATGGCATGATGGATAAAACGCAATTAAAACTTTTCAATACAACTTCATTTTTAATTATGCTATAAATTTAACAAAACGTTTTAAAAAACTAGCTTTTTTCCATATTAAAAAAATTACTCCTAATAATTATGCTCAGTTTGCACATGAATTCTTTACAGGTCAATTTCAAAAGAAAATGTTTATTGTCATTGTACTATGTAAAACTTCTTACAGTCTTCAGCTCTTCTTTTCACTTCGATTTGGCCGAACACCCTGTAACGTCCATACGGTTCTGGTAAAGCAATGACTAATCTAGAAGTAAAAGTTAAACATATTGATGAATGTTTCAAAATCTAAAAATCAAAAGTTTAAATTCTCACAATGAATTGCATTCTATTCTCGAAAAAGACTTACGAAAAAGGGGTGCCTTCAATTGGACCATAATAATAGGTATTGTTCCTGGTAACTACTCTTCGCTGTAAAAAATAATAAAATAATTCTAAGCATATTTGAAAGTGTTTTATTTGAAAACTTTAAACACATCGTAGAAAAAATAATTTTTAAAATAATGTATTATTTTTTGGATTTTTGGAATAGTTTGTAAAAATTGCTTTGTTCTCAAATATGTTTACCGCGTAAATTTTATTAAGTTTACATAATGCTACACTGCAAAAATGGAGCGTTTTGGACAGGTATGTTAAGCAATGTATTGCCGATTAAAAAGGATACAGAATGAAAAAGCTATTTTTTTATTTCTTTCATTATGTTTTTACTAGTAAGCCCGGCGGTCATATGAAATGACCGCTGTTCTAGAAATTATAAATATACAATTTTCACAGTAACCGGAAATGCACATCAAATCAAAGAGATATCTATCAGGTAGAACAGTAAAGTTTAATGAATAAATAATAAACATATAATAATTTCGGAAAAAATATTTTTACCGAAAAAAAAAAATGTAAGTTATAATAATCTGTAAAATCAAAATATTATTTACTATATAATCAAATTGTTTGGGAAAAATATTTATATCCAGCGTCATCATCGTCAAAACAATAGTTTTAACGAATCTGGAAAAAAGAGTGCTGCCATTTTAATATATATATAAAAAGCGCAGACGATAAATAAATTAAAACAAAGAAAGAAGGATTAAATTAAATTCGATTACACTGCTGTAAATTCGCTAAGCTTTTGGCGCACTTCTATTTTGTAGAAGTTCGCCGTAAGTTCTCTTCCATAAAAAACGTTTTCATTATAGAAACAATTGTGTAGATGGCAGCACGATGCAGTTTTCTCGGAGTAAGAAATTCGGAACAAGCTTTCGGCGACAAACAGACACTTAAGCGGCTTAATATATAAGATTTATTTACCGGGGGGTTATAAGTACACAGACCCATGCTTATACCTACGTAGAAATTGTTGTAGTGAACGCATGTCATTGAGACTCGGTAAAGTTTACGGGTCATGAAAAAAATAAATCTGCATTTAGAAAATGAGAGTTCACTTTTACCACCAGGAGAGAAAAAAAAAAAAAAATACTGCATAATTTGCTCGATGTGCATTCCGTTTCCGTCAATCACATGTTCAAAAAGTGTTGTACCGTGTTTAACAGTAGTACAAAGAGTTTCTCTATAAATTGCAGCAACGATTTGGCGATGAAAATTTCAATGAAGACAAGAAACCCTCACACGGTGGTAAAAATATACTCTTATTTTCCTATTAAATGTTTTTTCCCCCTTCTTCCACAATCCACGTAATGTATATTCCAAGTTTAAATGTCATACACTTTATTAGGACGAGCTCTACGTTGGTCTCAGCAGGGCAACTTTAATTTTAATCACTTACTATTCATTATCAAAGCAAAAAATTTCATAGTTCGTTTTTGATTCGTTCCTGTAACTCGTGAATAATTTATCTTATAAAGAGTAAAACGCTGAGATAGAAACCTTCTGGAGTCGTATTTTACTCAAATTTCGTGTTTTTCAGATGCTGAATTATTTCATTTCCGATTTGAGAAACGCAAAAATGGAAAAGAACGCAAATGATATATTATTCTTCATAAAAAAGCGAACATATCCACATCTTTATCTCTCCTCTCATCCCCATTTCGATGAAATCAAACCAGACTTGACACTGATGCAAAATCACTAAGGATTTTTGCTAACAAAGTCAAAAAATGATGTTAACATAACTGAGACATAAACGCGAGTATAAATTTTCCGAAGGATACTAATGTTTAGGAAGGATTTTGTTTCGCATGGAAAATATAACCTTGATCAAAAGATCTAATTTGATTCATTTTTACCAATATGCAATTGGTAATAAAAGTTCTCACTTTCAACAGAACAAAGCCATGGAATTTGCAAAGATAGATTTTAAAAAAAAAAATCTATCACAGCACTTTTAAGCTTTATCATTAGAGATTTTTGATATCCTGACGACGGCTATAGGCTTTTACATTCGTTCAGCTGACGTTCATATTGACTATTTACTTATTTCATCTTTTATGCATCTATTTCAACGTAAATTCTTATGTAATTCTTCGACAATATTATTCACAGTGTATATAAACACATTGCTATAATACTTACCAAGCCATCAAGATGAACTTTTACGGAGAGCGTTTGCCAACCTATACGCCGATTTATAGTGTCATTTTTCATCTGAAAATATATATTAAAGATTTACAAAGCTGCGAAAAACAACAAATTTAACAATTGAAGTGGCAGTACGTTTTACGTAAAGAAAACGTATGAATTTCAACAAACACCACACAGTTATTTTGCAAATAATATGCACACACACGTGTGTAGATATACATATACTATATGTATATATATATATAAGATTATTATATGTATACTCTCGGAAGTGTAACTTAGATAAAAACCGATTTTAGCACATGTTTGATTTCGAATAAAGGTATTACATTTACTAATTTCTAGGAGATATTTATTAGAGTGCTAAACCAGTTTACAGCGTTCTTTAAAATATGCGTTTTCGAATTCTAATTACCTTCAATGAACGATTTTTTTAATTTTAATTTTTTGGACATGTTATATACAAGGTAATGTCTTTATTATGCTATATACATAACCTTAAAATAAAGGTACAGTATGAAAAGCATCCTTACCTTATTTTTCAGCGTTTCATCAAAGTCCTGAAAATAAATTTAATATCCGTTAATGAAATACAAAAATACTTTTGGTCTTCTAAAAACAAAATGCCACTAATTTTATAAGCAATAAACGTACAAATTGATATTATATTTTATCTTTTTTTTAATATCTTTTATATTATATCTTTTTTTCTCCCGGTAATAAAAGAAAGTGTAATGTAACTGAAATTTTGAACTTATTTCTTACCCTTGGACCTAAGTTATCATCGTCAACTAGTTCGACCTCCGCCATGTCCACCGTACTATACCCAGGCTTTAACATGTCTTGGTACTAAAACGAAAGCAAAATAATCACATCAATCTTTGCAAATCTCCGCCTGATAGAAAACTATAAAGACAATTAATAATTTCAGAATAATAAGTCTAATGCTTAATGTTTATGATAAATAAAGGAGAAAAACATTTTTTTTGTAAAGGTAACGTGAAAGAAATTTTCAGATTATAGCGTTCTTTTTTTTTTTTTTTTAACCAAGCCAAAAATCGTAACCCTATTTAATCCTAAATTTAATCTTATTAATAAATAAAGATATTGATGAAAATCAAATTAAATACAAAATTTTGGTGACAAATTAAAAGAATAATGGAGCGATACGTCATATCCTCTGAAGTAGGCTGTTCTTTGTTTTACTAGCTTACTCTATATTCGTTTTTTTTTTTTTAAATTATGCATTAGCATATATAAATATTGGATAACTTACTAATGGCCGGAGGTCAGGATGGTAGAGGACGAAACCATTGTTCGTTACAACAAATGAATAACCATTAACTCCAAGCTGTGAAACAATAAATTTAATTACAAATCAAATACATAAATTAATAAAACTGAGAAAACTATTTCAGTGGCATAAAAATAGGGTTGTCTATTAGTGCTGAGCAACAGTTTATGAATTTAATAGTAATTCCCAGTACAGTATATCTTTTGATGTTGCGGAAGGGTATATTTATGTATACCGACCCAGTTTATAAGATGCTCTAATGGTACGTACGTGCAAATTTGAGCGTCGTTCAACCAGTCAGATCATAAAGCCTGGAAAACGCGGTGATGAAATTACTTTATCTGCCCCATGATTTGTCAGTTCTTCGGCCTGTTAATGTATTTATCGAGGAATCAACCTGATACAACTGGTAGATTAGGACATATGCATAAGCTATTTTGATTTCCTGACTTAATGTTCAACTTGATCAAGCCTAGATGAGACTTAATAGTGCCCCCAATTAAATCAGCGAGCACTGGAGGTGAACATAGCGCTTAAACACGTTCTGAATTTTTTTTCTCTCAGAATACAGACACTATAAACTGCGATAACGCGTGTAAAGGATATCTTCACAGTTTATAGTAAGTCATATGGACGACAGCATACGCATTATACAATTGCACTAATTCTTGCCAAATTAGTACTCACTACAGATGTTTCGAAATTACAAGTTTAATACTGTGATATAAAGTTTCGCTTTATAATTATTTGGAAATGTTTCATTAAAATGTTCTGTTACTTTCCACAAAAATTCAATCACCCGTGCGTTTAGGCGATCAACAACAAATTGGTAATCCTGCAACACAAAAAGCTGGGAAATTCGCTCTAAATTACTTTGTCGACTGCTGGGCTTTTTACATAATCGATGTTTCACCTCATCGGTAATAAGCAATTTATGCTCGATGTTCTCTAACACATGTGCAGCTTAAAAATTAATTATATTCAACAAGTTTTATCCAGTAAAAACATTTTTAATTTTAATATTGTAATACACATAATTAACAAATTTTTAAGTTTTAAACATGTCCTTTCGTGGAGCACTGGGAGAGGTTTAGGAGCCCCTAAGTCCTCCGCGAATCATAATTTGAAAAACTATGGAATACAGTTCGCTTAAAATATTGTTCAAAAATACCTAAGTATAAAAAGTGTATTAAAATAAATCGTAAATTCCATTAACATTTCTGATCATTTTTTAAAGATAAATTTCATATTTTTTTTATTAATGATGCTAAATAATAAGAAAGAGTCGAAGAGACATAAATCTTACCTTATGTGGAGGTGCAAGTTTAATAATTTCTCTAATTGGCACATCAGTTCCAGCTACACCCAAAATATTTGCCACTCTCATCTAAATTTAAAAAAAAAAAAAATAGTTTTTGCAGATAGTGTTAATTTATATGAAGTATTGGAAAATTATAAAATATTTAATCATACCTCTTTCGTTCTTTCGATCCAAATATTCTTACTACTTCTAATTCTTTCTGTTATATTCTGAAAGAGAAAACGTAACTTTACTTTGAAAAACTATGTTATAAGCATAGAAGTTATGGAAAAGAATGTGCGTTATGTTAGCTTTTACATTTTAACTTGAGAGCGTTTCTAACTGTAATCCAGAGCCCATTTGCCTAGTTGAATGGATCGTCTTTCAGCCAAAGTGGTTTTTTAAGAACGGTATTGCTCGTAAATTTAGTTAAGCAGGCGTGATGGCGGTAAAGGCACCAAACATAGAACCTTCGTCAAAAATTGATTTTCTATTTATTTATTTCAAATTACATAATAGAATATATTTTAATGCAATAATCAATTTATTTTCGACATATAATCATTTTTGAGCAATTTATTTGAAAAATATGTATTAGATTTCTGAGCTCAACTAATTGGCTGAGAGTACTGAGTCATGACTTTGCAAGAATGCAGGGAGTAAGGAAAAAAAAAATAGATTTCTTGGCACTACTAAGAGAGGCATGTGTAAGCTGCAATTTTAGCTACCGTAGTTTAGCGTGATTATGAAAATATGAGTAATTTACAGAAAAGAGTTACTTACAGAAAAATTTCTCCTGTCAAATACTGGAATAGCAACAGTTGTAAGCAACTGGATGGGCTAGGAGAAAAAAAAAAGAAAACATTCAAATAGAAACTGAAACAATGTAATAAAAGGCAACATTGTCTTACTTACAAATATTTGCTAAACTACTTAATAGGATATTTACTAAACACATCTTGATCGATTCCCGTTTCGACGTAATTTCTATAATTATTAATAATTTAATTGTTCACTCAGCCTTCTTTTCAACTAGTGATCATGCTTTGTTACATCTGTTTTTTTTTTTTTTTGACTATTTAAAATCATTAGCGATTTTTACAGGAATCTCTTCGCAGACGTACTTTTTACCTCATGAAAGTGAAGTTTATCTGGATAAACTGAATGTAAGTTGTTTCTGTTTCCGGCCCTTTAACCATGATAATGTAGCGCAAAGAATAGAGCTACATCGCTTTAATAAACTTCAGAATGGACTGCAACAATCACTACATTGCTATATAGAACAATAGTTAAAACTTGAAACATAACAATAAGCTATCCATGACTACAAGCTCATTTCCCAAAGGTCCATCCTATATGGTGACACCAGCTAAGAATCTTCTTCAATGATTACGAATAGATATCCTTACGGTTTTGTCCAAACACAAACATTTCAACCAAAATGACCTGTTTCGACTAGTTTAGGACCAATACCTTTTTATTGAGACCACTCTGGTTACTTCAAGGCATTTTAAGACAATATTCTTAAGAAAAGAACTCGTTGACACGTTTCTTTTTTAAGAATTCGTCTTAGATGTTATAAGGGTCGTCATTATCACAAATGTCTTTTATTCAGAGGATCCGGGTTCGATCCCGACATGGGAAGAAACACGGAAAATCTTACTACATCTACCGCGCAATGCACAGTAGTTTTAACCACTTAACTGGTCAATTTTTTTACCACAAGTGTTCTTAAAAAAGCATAGTTTTTATTGCATATAATTAAAGTCCTAACTTGGTATAAAAGGAAAATGAAAGAATTTTTTTAAAAATTTCATAGTTAATGAATTTATGCATTTTTCTATTTTATAACTTTGAAACACAAATGCCTCTGAATGACTATCTTTCAACCAATTAATAATACAGGCAAATCAAATTAAGAAATGCGGAAATATCAATGCCTGTACGCTGTTTGGCCAAACCAGTTAAGGAAATTTTTGGGTAGCCCGTACGCCGTACGGGCAAACCAGTTAAGGAGTTAAGACTCCATGCTTATAGTTAGAGTGTTGTTAAAAAGGGTCATTTATTTTTATCACCTGTTTTCGAAATTTTACGTAACACGGTCTGCAGGGAGGCAATTATCCACTGCGTTTATCCAAATGATTGACTGGGAAAAGTTTGCGAAAGCGTTGCTTGTGACACAATATGCTCTGTGTATGAGATTACAACTCATGTAGTTATGGATGAATTTTCCAACTTAAAGATAGCGTGAATATAAACCCTGTCTTTAGCAATCTACAAAGTCCATGTATGAGCACTTTGGCATACATGATAGCAAAATGTTTATACCAACCAGCAAAACTGCTGCTAAAAGTCAACTATATACTGTAATCAAATGATCTTAGAGTTCGTTCATGCAATTTAAAGTAATGTAATAAAACTACAAATTACATAAAACAGAAAGCATTCTGTAAAAGAAGTCACAGTAATCCTGATGGTATCAATTATTAGTGAAGGGATTGAACTGTTGTTTGAACGCTTAAGGCTAGGTTTTTTATCGACTGTCACCCTGCTTCCCCCCTAAATTCACATACTATCTAGTGTGTGTGCTCCAGGTTTCGTACAAGGCCGTATCCAGAGGGGGGAGGGGGGCGACGGGCCCGGGATCCCCGAAATCCCAAAAATGTTTGCAATGTAGCATATATTATTCCCTGAAACTTTCCTCTACACTAGTGTTTCAAAGTCTCCCCCCCCCCCCCGAAAAAAATTTCTGGCTACGACCTTGGGCTTCGAAACGCCACTAGGCATGCCCATGTGGTGTGAAGGCGACCTGTACCGTTGCGATCGAGCGCGATGGTAGGTTAAAAACCAATTCTTAAACGCTTAAGCACAAGTCCAATCACTTCACAGTTATTGATACCACCAGGAAACAAAGATTTCAGCTTCTTCAACCATTAATACAGCACATTTGATTTCATATGTTAAGGAATTTTGCTTCTCGGAAAATTTTGCGAAGTTCAAACAAATGACTTCTTAGCATTTTGGATAGGTACACAAGAATACTTCAAGGAGCTACAAGGACAAACTCATTAAATATTTTTATTTAAGCGTCAGCTGGCTGAAGCAAAGGATTTTGTGTTTTCTTTAACTAATACAGAAGAACCTTGTTAAAACGTGGAGACTGGGGCAACGTTTTGCACCCGCGTTATTACATAACTGCAGGATAACTTCTTTTTTTACCGAATCTTTTTAAAGACGATACAGTGCAGTTCTAATTGACGTTGAATCAAATGTCGCTACAAATTTACTCAAAATTACATTACAAATTAGGAAGAAAACTTTAATAAACTGCATTTAAATAAAAATACACAAAACAATAAAAATACACAAAACAATAATACACAAAATAATAATAATAATAATAATAATAATAGCTGTAATGCAATAGAAACTCAAATTGGAAGGCAGATAGTGTACATTTTCCTGAAAGATGAAGAGTTTGGTATGCAGAAAGATACATTTTATTAAAAATATAAACGAAGAGAGAGAAAAAGTGTGACAGAGAAAGAGATAGAGTTGAACGCCCCAGACTGTATACATTTCCAACATGATTAATACAGAATATTAAAATATTTCTTTAAATGACGAGGATAGAACCAAGTTACCGAGACGGGGGTATAATGGGGCTCTACTCTAATGACTTATTCTTAATGCGACTTGTCTCCTAAACATTACCTTACTATTATTTCTAACTCACTATACTGTATAATTTGTATAAGTACTTTGCAACTTTGCAGCTTTCATTTCATACACTAATAAAATCCCGTACAATTTATGGCTTTAAACCGGCAGCTCGGTTGGTTGTGGAAAACCATAAAAATTTCGAAGTAAATCCGTAGTCGTAACGATTTTTTTTTAACCGTACGGGAAAAATTTCACAGTAAGGAACCGTTGCGACTACGGATTTACTTCGTAACTTTTACGGTTTTTCTCAACCAACGCAATTGCCGGTTTAAAACTAAATTTCATGGTATTTTTTTTTAGTGTACCGGGAGCGTGTTGCTATTCATCTTCACAACCCTAGTCATTGTAGAAGAGAAGGGAGGTAAGGTAGTGTGGGCAATTTTCAAAAAATTTGAACTAAATATTTTTTTTTCAATAAACAAGCATTTTTTCACAAGAATTTTAACTTTTATCCTTAATTTGGTTCATACACTAAATTATTTAGCTATAGAGTTTCGTAATAATTTTCTTTCTCTTTCTCTGTTTTTTTTGGTCCGCATCAATTTCATCTAGTGCTGTTAATGTGGAAGCTAGAATACCAACTGTTAGAAATTATGTGACTAAAAATGAGAAACGGCACCTGTTTAAAAATAATTGACATAAAAATGAGTTACAGAAAGGGCAAATGTTAATTTATTTTTGCTGTAATATGTAAAAAATTTATGGAGCAACTTAAAGTTCATAATTAATATCGGACTTTTTTTAACGATCCTTTCTTCAGAACAATAGTATTTGAATTAAAATTAAGGAACTATTTACCGCTCGATACGTCAGAGAGATTCAAGAATTTGGGTTGTCTATTCGTCTCTTGAGAGCAGAAATAAAAGGTAAATAGTTTGCCGAACTCGGATCAGACATAGGAAAACAAAAATAAAAATCGTTGAATTCGGATCGGAAAAAGAAATAGTTAACGTGCTTCTGGATTGGGGAAGGAAGAATTTTGGCATGGAAGTATTTTGGCACCACCCGCAGTTGGTACGTTTAGAAGCTAGATAATCCAACTTTCTCCACGGTCCTTCAATGGCACAACGGTATAGCTCTAGCTTACAGGCCGGATGACCCGAGTTCTGACCCCAGCATCGGCGCCTGCCCACCGTTCCCAACGACCACGATTTCTTGCTTCACACATGTTGTATCTTTTCGGGTTAAATTTTATCTCAAAAATGAGAAAGAGTCTTTCTTTTTTTTGGAATTCCTTTCTTGAGTATAGTTATGTCTCAAAAATGAAATCGCACCGAATCATTTTTGAGAAAAGGTTTACGTCAAAAATAAGAACTGCAATTTTCAAATCTAAGTCATTTTGACTCGAAGCTATTAAAAGAACACGACGTGCTTAAAAAAAAAGCCAATTTACCTCAATAATAAGAATCTTGATTAAACAAAGTTAATTTCAACAAGGTAATACAACTCATAAAATTGCACGTAAAACCATTTAAAATTAATTTGAACCTAAAAAACACGCTTTTTACTAAATATTAACCTTTATAAAGTATTTGAACAGTATTATACCTAATGTATTTTGCTGTAAAATACTGCAGTCAGGCATGTTCAAGATATCTTTCAAAAAAAAAAAAAAAAACATATATTAAGTCAGATCAGGCGGTCTGAGCTGCCTTTTAATATGCTTAAGCTGTTGACAATGTTTTTACCCCTGAAAGCGGGATTGGGCTTGTGTCTAGACAAGTCTATGGGGTCATTTATTTATTTATTTTTTGGCGTAACACTGGACAAATTAAACCGTGCATTCCGAAAGTAAAAGTAAACAGTATACAGATTATATGCACTTATAACATGTTATCCCTTTTTATTTGAAATTATGAATTAAACTAGTCTAAATTAGTTAGTTAAATAACAAATAAAGAATTTACTTTTACACCATAAAAACTTAGATTTATTAATTGCTAACGAACTATGAAATCTAATCTCGTGCAAATGCACGTGAACTGCACATTGGTGTTTGAAATCTTTTTTAAATTAGTAGAAAACGTGAACTAATAGCAGTATTATTGAAGTTGTACAGAAGTCCCCTCTCCATACCAGCTCCCTTCTCCCCTACTAATTAAATTTTTGAATTTAGAGGCTAAAAGACTGAAAAAGTAGACTTTTGATTTTCTATTATAAAAATTCTGTCTATCGAAAAATACACGCATACTTATCCGTGTAATACTGAAATTGAAGTAATTTTAGAATTTGTTGTATTCATATTTAGCGAGTATAACTAATAATCAAGTGATTTTTCTTTCCACTGAAGCAGTTGATATAAGATTTAAAGATTAATGTTGGAATTATGCCATAGACATCAATCATAACGAATTGAACATTATGTGAGGCATATCTTTGGACACTTTCAGTAAGTGTACAAATCATAATGTTACCGCTGAGACTTAAGTCATTACTATTATCATTATTAGTATTATTATTAGAAATTAAAATGCAAATAAAATATGTGCTAGAAAGATACATAAAGATTAGTATTTCTGCCTGAAACTTACCCTGTTCGAAGATTCTGAAATAGTCTTTGAAAACTGTAAACGTCAAAGGAAACTCGTTACTTCATTGAGATAAAAAGAAAAAAAGTGAAGGGTTTAAAAAGAAATCGGAAAAGAAGGTGCTTTTAAAAAGGGAAAAAGTGCTGTTAGAATATGTTCGAAGTGCAAAAATGCATTATTTCAGGATATGTTGTGCAATTTGTCTGCGTATTTCAAAAAGATAAGAAAGACAAAAAGAGACAAAAATGAAATAGTGAAAAAAATATACCAAAAATTCAAAAAAACCTTTCCATGTAACACATTTGTGTAGAAAAATATAAAATTCTGTAATACAGAAGCACAAATTTGCTTCAGTAATAGTAAGATCGTGCACATGTACAAGCAATTGTTGGAGTTAACTTGGGTTGCAATTAAATGGAGATTGAATAATCGGCAAAGTATATTTTTTCAATACAGTACACACTTTTACCCGACTTCTATCGTTTTTTAAAAATGTTTATTACCGTTACGCGACTGCTTCATAAAGACGTGATGCAAAACTTGTGTACGTAATTATGTAACTATATTTTTAAGATGATATATTTAGGAAAAAAATCATTTTTTGTTTATTCAGAAGAAATATCGAGACAATAAAAATAATAAAATTCATACTTACTATTTTCACATTCAGTGTTCTTGCACTTACACGAAATTGCGTGTCTAATGCGTTATATATCGTATGAATACTTGCATAAAAAAAATCAAAAAGAAAGCAACTTACTTTTAGAAAACAATAGCACATATTTAAAAATTTTAGTGAAACTTATTGCATTGTAAAGGACATTTCAGCTACTTGTGATAAAATCACATTCAAAATGTGCCAGTATATATGTGTTTGATTCCATGCGTAAAAATTGCAAAAAGTGAAACTGACGTGTAAAACATGCGCAAAGACAATCATATATCTTTTAAATGTAAGTGAACATATTCGTAAATTTTAAAAGAAGGTAAAAATATTGGGTATTTGTCAAAGACACAAAATATGTGATGAGATGTAAAAATACGTAATCATGCAATTCCTTATAAAAAGTTTTATCTAAGAAAAAATGTTGTCAAGAAATGTCATGCACAAAATTTGAAAAATGCAAATAACTGGACAAAGGAGAAAATTCCGTATGTTCAGAAAGTATTTAAAGTAGTTATTCTGTTAAAGTAAATTTGTGATTTTATATATTTTAAGATATGAAAGATTTTCAGAAACATATTGAATTAGAATCATTAGAACATGTATTATATTAGTGATTCAAAAGGTTGTTAGAAAACAAAAATCTTATTTTAACCTTTTGAACACTGGGTAATGTTACAAAAATACACTTAAGATTCAGAAAAATTACAGCACTCATATAAAATAATAGATGAAAAGCAAAATGAATAATAATAATTTTTTTAACCAATTACATATTTGCGTGAAAAAGTTTAAGGTACACAACTAGAAATTGAATTTCAGATACGTGTGGAGATTTTGTTCGAACATTTTTTCATTCATTGAAATCCACAAAAAGGGGAAAAAATATAGTTTGCGTTCGGTAAGTAAAAGCAATTAGAAATTACAGACAATGCTGCAAAATTAATTGACATGAAAAAAAATACACGAGTCGCTTAAACATAAATTGCAGGAATTCATAAATTATATTTAGTTATGCATAAAAAAGACCGCAGACAATATTTTTTTGTTGGCGAAACCTTTTTTCATGCTTTTGGAAATAAAGAGTAAAATTAAAACAAGTGCTATAGTATTCAACTAAATGGTTTTAAACCTCTTAATAGGTACTGAATTTTCTCCTTTTTTATCGGCAAAGAAATAGAAGAAATCTTACCTTTCTTCTTCTAGTTACTTCTGGCTCTGTTGCGTATTCCACATTTGGAGCCGTATATCTCTCACTCACAGAAATATTGTCACTATAGCTATTGCTACTAGCAGAGCTGCTACTACCACCACCTGCAGAACTACCCCCTTCTGTCGGCATGAAACATTCAGTTTCTTTTTGCCTCTTTTCTCGAGCTTTTATGAGCATCTTCCGAAAATGTGCTCGTTCTCTTTCTTGCCACAACCAATCAGACAATTTCACATTCTAAAATCAAACGAAAACGCAATTAACATTTTGTTAACCGTTATTCTCATAAAGTAGCATGTATGCTACCTGGGGTTTTCCCCTATTTTCTATTTGTTAACAAATAGAAAGTAGGGGAAAATCCCAGGTAGTATATGCTACTTTATGAGAATGAGGGCTAGCAAATAACAATGCAACATACGCGATGACGTCACTTAACATATAGAAAGTAGAGGAAACCCCCAGGTAGCATATATGCTACTTTATGAGAATAAGGGTTAATTGTGTCTGTAACACTATAACATTAAATTCGGTTCCCATTTTAACTTGCCATAACAGATCAGGCAATTCATGATTTATAATCAAATGAAGCACCAACTGTATCTAAAATTAATCAGCACCTGTTCTCGTCTAGATTCAACTGCATACGATTTTTTGTTTGGATCATTTCAATTACTTATTGAGTTATATCTGTCAGCCTTTAACGAAAAAACGTTTGATTACGCCACGAAGGGACTGGCACCAAAAACTAATGGGCACCACTTCTAATCAGTATACACCTATGAAGGAAATTTCTTTCGATTCAAGTGTTACTTTTCAGTTTTAGAACGGCCATAAAAACGCACAATACATACACAGACTTTTCGAAAAATGATCAAAATGTGTTCAGCACCCCTTAAAACGTGTAAACCGTCGAACTTTCGAAATTATAACTTTTTTTTACGAATCCAGTATGTTCTTCCGTGTATTGATTATAAAAAGTAATAAAAAGGCGTTTCTTAGAATTTTTTCCCTATTAAAAATTGCATAAACTACATGTTTATATGCAACATTAAGAGTAAACTTGTTTTGGTAGAGATCGAGGGAGGGGGACATTTTGTTTTCGTGAAAACGTGGCTTAGACAGTTAAAAATTACCAATTTACTTACAGATATGTCTGCGTACACAGAAGACCATATGATTGGATGTTCACCGGAGAGAACGACAGGTCTGCTCATTACAGGAATATATTTCTGAAAAACAAAAGGTTTTTTTTCTTTACATTTCAACTTCCTCATACATTAGTATAATACGTTAATTTAACTATAAATTTGAATCGATTTTTCGGATTCAAGGGGAGTCGGCTAGAGAAACGCATACCTGAACTTGTTCCCTTACTTCGGCGAGAGTTGTCACGTGAGTGTAGTATCCTGTAAAGTAGAAAAATTATTTTATGTTTGTCTTTATGAAGCCATGCTATCGTGCATATTGTATAAAGCAGAATAAGGTAATATTCCATTACTTAGAAATACTAATTTAAATAACTCATTCAATGTTTTCTGCGAATGCATCAAGAATCCACCTTTTTTAGAATATGTAATTGAATCATCAAATAATAAATATAAACAAGAAAAGAAATGAATAATATCAATAAAAAATATAATATTTAAACGATTGAACAGGGCAATAGAGCAGTCTCTATATGATGAGTAGGAAGAATTCATGAATTAAGTTTACCTTAGGAACTAAAGAGGATTGGCAAAAGTAACGGATATTTTTTATCCGACTACAGACACGAAAATAGTAAGATTTTAAGAGGTGAAATCATAGACAATTTTGTCAATAGTCAATTTCGCAAAATTCACAAGATTCGATAATTATCCTATATAATATTACAGAAAATATGGTTGTTTAATTTCTCAGTTGATGGATATATTATATATATAGTAAAACCTGTAAAGTTGACCGCCTGTCTAAGTTGACTACTAAAGTGCTGCACCGAAAGTGGTCAACTTACACAGGTTTCACTGTATACAAAATTTCGAATTGTGTGAGAAAAAAATATAGAAAACCGAAAGAAAAGAAAACCTTTAGGGACCTAACGACCATAAAATCACACTAACGAAATGGGCTTATAGCTCCAACGAATAGTTAATGCTATATAATATATATGTTACGGCGCATGTCCGAAATTGGAGAATGTCGAAAATCACCGATTTCGGGAGATTCACCGTAACATATATATACAAAGAGAGAGAGAGAGAGAGTATGTGTTTGCTTTAAAAAAAAAAAAAAAAATGAAAGTAATGCAACGATGAAAATGAAGCATTGATTCACGGAAAATATAAAAGTGTGTTGTCATATTCCATAAATTTGGGGTTTTAATTTCAATTTATTTCAGTAAAACACTACTTTTTCAAAACTTTTTGCGTACGTTGTGAAGTAATGCCGTTTTGATGTTAAGTGCAATAACCACGATTTTCAAAAAGTAGGCAGTCTTTACTATTGTCATATGTGTGAATCTTAATTATCTGCTATCAACAACAATTAATAAATTCAATGAAATACTTGCCGCCTACTAGCAAAGTTGCAGCAATTCCTATTTCAACAAATATATTGTGCACAATGTTAATTGTTGAAGCATATTTTAATCTGCTGCGAGATTATGTTCGTCAAAGCACGTAAAAAATGAGATGTGTTTAACAGGCGTTTTACTGTGTATGTTCTATCATTATGTTTTTATGTACCATTTCTTTTTCACAGGACAAAAACATTATTTTCAGCAGTGTATATGATCCTCAAATGCATAGAAATAAAATATCCATTTGCTCCAAATTACTGCTGAACATCGATCCAAAAACTCTCATTTCAAAAACTTATTTAATGTGTCCCATTTAGAGGAAATTTCATTGTCCTCCAGAAACGAGGGAAGATGACAGCTCTACCTATATTTTACTCAGTAATGTTTTTGAGTGATATCATTTTGATTACAGTTTAACTATCACAGGTTGTAAAATCAAACTAAAATCAGTCTTGTGTCTGGAAATTGTCCAATATATTCTTCTAAATGTATGTTTAATAGCATGTGAACTGTATTTAAAAGCATATTTATAGGATTTTAATTCCTAATCTATCAAATTTAAGTTGAAAATGCAATTTGCCCGCATATCTAAGCATGTTTTATGAAAGCCAAAAAGCTTGTATTGAACATTTCATTTTTTGAGCGGAAGTAAAGTTTTATTGAAAAATTTCTTGTCATAAATGTTCATTGGTTTCGTCATTTCACGGAAGAATTCAAGAGAGAGAAAAGCAATAAAGTATTTTAATGAAAATTCAGATTTGCGTATTTCCCAGAATGATAACTCGAAGCTCGTCGTTATTCTAGATTATTTTTCTGCTGACTATAATAAAGGAGTTGTTATGGAGGAGGAGCTTACTCACAATATGCAGCCAAGGTAATTTCGCCCTTTTGTCTTTCAATGAAAAACCACTATACTGTTCATAGAGTGATTATGAATTAATTTATGAATTAATGCTGATTTAGGTATTTGAAAGTAGGCAATCACATAAAGCGAGATAAATAAAAACAAGCTCACCCGGTTACAATTTCAAAATTTCTAAAATATTTACCATATGCTGAGTCAACGTCGAGGAAAAAATATATATAAATAGAAAATAAAATATTAATAAATATAATTTAAAATAAAAATAAAAACAGGAACGATATTATAATAGGGTAAAGCAATACTAGATCTAAAGATTACCCTACCCAGAAGTAAAGATCTCCGACGTTACGCAAAACTTTTATAGTTTTTATTAAAAATTGAAGTTTTATTCGTAATTATTCTCAACATATATTTTCATATAAACAAGACAAACATTTCTTAAAACAACATTTATATCATTTGAAAATAACGTAGTTTTTGTTAGAAAAGATAATTCGGAGAGGAAATGTTAAATTTTTAATATGCATTGTACTTTCAAATGTATTACATATTATCTACCAACACTATTACAATAAAAGTTCAGATTAAAAATAAATTGCGTACGAGTATAAAGAGTAATTTATAGCAGTAGCATATCGACGATTTTTTTTCCGACGGGGCATATTGCTTGGGACCCGTTTTATTAATAGCTGTTTTTTTTTCAAGTTTTTTTTAGATGGACTTTCAGAAGGGGATAGATCCGGATTTCCTCTCCCGTGGATACGCCCATGATTTATACTTCATTACATAACGCAATCTTTATGGTAATGAACAAGAAAGAAGTAAACTTACCTCTATTATAACAAGCCATCCACTGTACTTCATCCATATCAGTGACCTCTCTACCGATTAAATATGTAAATACTCGTACCTAGATATTAAAAATATATTTAATAAAACGTATTTATTCGTCATCAGAGGAACCAGATTATACAAAATTTGAGATCTTTTTTTCTTGTTTTCACTTTCTTAACAGAAGATTTTAAGATCGTATAGGCTTCTAAACCATCGGAATATACAATATTAAATTTTCACGTTATTATTTCCCATACATTGGATAAAAAAAAGTTAATTCTTCAGTTCTGAATGCTTTTTTTTCCTTCTTTTTTTACGCATTTTACTGTACGCATTGTACTGTATCATAGCATAATATTTTTTACAAATAAAATGCATCTATTTTTTTATGAAGAAAAAGATTAATTAAAACTAAAATACATCCTGTTAGTTTAACAGTAGCTCTATTTAATGAAAAAGGCCAACCCTGTTTAGCCTACCCCATAGGTTGGTGGTTGAGAAAGGGTATGGGGCAAATTAAGCAATTAGAAAATTAAGCCATAAGCCTGCGTGAATGTTTACTCGACATGGTCTTAAAAGTGCTATTTTACAATCAACCTTTTCCTTATAATCTCTTTACTAATAATAGTAAAACAGAAAGTATTCATTTTTTGGAATATTAAACATTAAAATATAATTAGTACAGAGAAAACATTTGTCACGATTAATTTTTTGAATAGACTCACTGATCATTGTTGTCGCTGTCGCATATTTTTTATGTGCGCAGTTCTCGTAAATTTATGATTTGATCCATTTGATTTTCACAGAAAACCGGCCGTCCTTGTCATCTTCATTCTTTTCCACTTGATTGGAGACTTTTTTTTTGGGGGAGGAATATCACTATTTTTCTGTTTTTTTAAATGTCTTTTGCTTTTAACTTCATCAGTTATTTTTAAATATTATTTCTCTTGTAATGCAGTTTTTCTGAAACATTTTCCAGAATTGTAGCTTTTCCTTTTCTTCAGATAACTGTGTCCGTCTTTCTTGAATTTGTTTTTGGATATGGTCAAAAAATTTCAGGGGAAAAAAATATTGCCCAACTAGTCCCAACCCAAATGTGAGACAAAAGTGGGATAAGTGAAAAAACAGTTTGAATAAGAACGAAATCCTTTTCAGATATTAAAAATATAACATATTTATGAAAATTTAAAACTTACGTGATCGAAAACGGATGATTCTTGACTTGTATAGAAGAAATATGAGTTGACACTGATTTTTTACTTATTCGTGGCAAAACAAACAACGTCTGCGTATCCGTCACTCGTTCGACAAATCGTCTTTATAGGTGGTGCGGTGAATTCCCCCTTTGTAATCGCTTCTAACATATTAATGAATTAGAGTGCTATGAATTAGTTTTCAAGATATTTCGATTGCCCAGCTTAACCCTATGCTTAAATTGGCCCTAATCTAGCCTACTAAATTTTCAAGTACATGCACGGCTATAACGTCACGTTTGTATTACTTGCTGATAAATACGAGTGAAACAGTATATGAAACAATTAAAAATTTATGAGAAACATACATTTCCGAGTAGTTTTTAAGGCACATTCTACAGCTTAGAATTACTCACTGGAATATTCGGCCAGTTATATTGTTGAAAGATTTTCTCGTATGTATATGGCGCTCCATCAGTGATTAACATAATTGCTTGGTTGCATTGGCTTCCTTCTTTGCTTTTCGCAACCTGCAATAAATTACATAGCTCTTGTGGTTTATTACATATAAATTCAGTTACTTCAGTGTTTTTGTATAAAAATTAAATATTTAATGGTATATAGGAGTTTTCTAGTTTTCAAAACTCCTGCGGTCAAATAATCGATTAGAAATGCTCGTTTTTAATGCCAACAGCAAATGACTGACATCGAAGGTTCTCTAAGTGCTTTAGTTCCGAATCTTGTGGTTCAAAGACCCATAATAAAATTTAAGATATTTATTGAAAAGGTGCTTGTTGTTCGATAAAATGCCTAGTAGCTAAAGTAATTCATTCAATTGAAAAAAATCCATTACAAAGAAAATTAGGAACTTAATTGCACCTTGTGAAGGGATGACAAAAATATGCATCAAATGATAGAATAAAAAGGAAAATAAACATATTATTAGGGGGGGAGGGTGGTCATGATAGTTTTTCTCAGGTTCCTCAGGGCCTTTGTGAAGCTTTGGTAAATAGGAACATAGGATGATTTAACAGTTCATAAAGACTATCAATGCACAATTCTTATAATACTGATATATGTGTAACATCGGTACAGATTTATTCATTCTTTTATTAAATTATAATCTAATGAAAGTATTCTTTAAGAAAAAGAAAGTTAAAAGCATTTTACTGGGACAAAAGAATTTCATGTTAGCTTCGAAGTAAGTATGTATAAAAAATAAATAAGAATTTATGTGAGCTTTAGAGTACATAAAACCAAAAAGCAAAATTCCTTATCTAATAATCTTTACTTGCTAATAATTTACATTTAAAGATTACAACTTTTGTATTTTTTTAGCTTTGACGCAACCAAAGTCAGAATGATAATGTTGTATTCTTGGAATAATTTTCGAGGCAGAATTTGTTTGAGTACATTGCGAAGTGAATTTAATAAGTTTCCGTGACATTAAAACAAAAATATAAGACAAAAATAACTCACATTCAATTTTTTAAAACGTCAAAGGTAACTAAAAACAAAAATATCAACTGATAAAACAAAAACAAAATGAAACAAAAATATGTTACAAAATATCTTACTTTTTGAAGAAGCTCAAAAGCTGAAATTAATCCTAAAGTGAAGTTGGCTATATTAACAGTATTGAGATCCTTCAGAAGTTCTCGAAATTCCTTTGAAATAGGAAAAGAATGTATTAAATAATACATGAGCATTACTATCTTAATCTAAAACACAAGTCAATTCAAAATTACTTACCCTGAGATTTCCTTCTGTTGCTTGAACAAGTGTATTCTCGAAACAAGGAACTACAGACTTCACATTTTCAGAAAACTAAAATCAGTTATAAAAATGTAAAGTTTAAACATTAATAATCTGGTGAAATTAGTTTGTGCTTTCTAAGCTCTAAAGCTAATAAATGAAAAATAAACAAAAGCAGAGTGTTGTGGTCTTGAAGATATTGATAATACGTGAGCGATGGAAGATTTGACTGCCAGAATCTGGACCATCACGGTGAATTTCTTTCCTTCTAGTTTTTGTAAGAATGCCACTTCCGCTGGAATTATGTGAAAAATGTTTTTAAAAATGAGTACTTAATATCTTTATTGCTTCAAGATATGTAAGTATAATGTGTTTTTAATTTTAAGATGAAACCTTAGAGGCCAATATATTCACCTGAGTCTGCTTGAATCTTGGGGAACAGATGATTTCAAAAATAGCGTGAGCAATTAATCATTTTTCTAACTTAGGATACGGCTGATTTATTAGATAACACAATATATATCTACAAAAGACGACTAAGATATGAATCTCGTTCGAAGTGAAACTGGCTTACACATTATGGGGGCGGGCATATACAGGTATGCATATACAGGCCCGTATTTAAGGTGTTGTGCGCCTCTGGGCTACCAACAAATTGCTTCCCCCCCCCCTTTCCGGACAAATCAGCTCAAGTTGAGTACATTATTATGAATATATAATAGTACGTTCATATTTTGGCGTATTTTATATTTTCTTTCTTTTTTCCCCTTTCTTTCTACCCCTCCCCCCGCCCTTAATAGCGCGGGTTTTTTTAATTTATTTATTTATTTTTTTTTAAGATATACGGTTCCCCCCTCCTTTTGCAGGTTCAGATTCGTGTTCATGATACACCAAATTAACTGCTTCAGGATGACCAATCCATGATTCCTTCGTCGGCCGAGACCATATCTTTTGTTGGCAGCTTTTCCATTATCTTCCAGATTTGGGAAAATGACCACTCAAAGGCTAGAGATAAATATCCTACCAATTTCGTTTAACTACTCAAGTAAGCCTTTAGCTTAACCAAACATTTTGAAGCGCATCTTCAGAAAAACGACAAGATATCCTTGAATGCAGTGGTTCAATTTAAATTTAGCCTTTTGAACGAGTCTAGGAAAGCCCCGGAACTTAGGAAGTTATTTTGTGAGTACATGGAACTTACCCTAAGAATGTTTACAAAATCGTTATCACTAAGTGTCTCTAAAATGTTTAGGACTACGTTTCTCGCAATTTCCTTTCTAAGCCCCGTCATGGATCCACTACCGTCTAAAAGTATCACTATGTCTTTGGCAGAAGCTGCACCTTGAATGTACCTAAAACGAAAATAAATAAAGAAAAATATATTTTCTCTTCTGTAACAGATTCAAAAAATTGTTATAAAAGCGCGCACATTTCTGTAGCTGTAATCTCTCTCAAAGTAGAAGTTTACACGATAAACATGTTTCAATTTTAATTTCAAATTTTAAGTTTAATGTTATTGAAACACTTAAAAATTAGTAAAAACAAGTTTTTCTTTTTTCCCAAAAAATAAACTCCTACAAATGAAATTATCTGAAAACCTTTACTCAAAATTTCATTGAAAAATGTTTGCCCTAAAATATTTATTCTCCGCGAAACGTATATCCTCCAAACATATATTCTTTTAAGCTGAACTTTGTCTTAATCTTCAGACAGAGTATTGTGCATATCTGCTTAATGACGCACATCTTTTATTTCGTATCAAAGCTTGTGTAAGCAAATTTTCATTTTATAAATATGTACCTTCGAGCCCTATTATCTTTAGTACATTTTTCAAGTTTCTGCGATGAAGTTAAAAAAATACACATTTGTAGTACTATAAGACTACACTTTTCCGTGCGAACCTTAGAATAAAGATAGCTTTAAAAGTTCTGAACCCTCATGTAGCTAGTGGCTTTGTCGTCGGTAAACTGTATGTCCATTAAGTGTAAAATCGCAAAAAGGCAAAAATGGACTGAAGATAATATGCCTCTCTGGTACAGAACTAATATTTAAACATTTAATGAATGAATATAACAAACGAAAATTCAAACTTATGATACCAGAGAACAAAAGACTCTTGATATCCCTAACTTAAATGCAAAAGTCACAGCGAAAATAAAAGAAAGTTCTCCTAGAAAAAACATAAATAAATAAAAAAAAGAATAACAAAGTTAAACTAGAATAGAATTAGAACTATAATTAAAAATAATTAAAATACTTTTGAAATTATCTCGTTATTTCATGATTAAAAACAAAAACGTGGCTAACCGCAGAGAGCAGACTTTTTTTCTTTGTAATTAGCTCAGCCATTAGTCTCAAATTTGAAGTTAAAAGCGTTTAAAAGAAGTTTGCCTCACTTTTTCCCTTTTTTTCCAGCATATTAAAAGAGTAGAAATAAAAGGTTTGTTATTAACCGGAAAGATAATCTTTTTCAAGAAAAGTAGCGTTCCTCAACTTTTTCTCGCAAGAGAGGAACTCAACGAAAAGTGAAGAAGTAGAAATGTAGTTAATGACACAAATTTATTTTTCTTAATCTCATTTTTTTAAGGATTTGAGAAAGATATTACTGCAAGACTGCATAAAAAATGATGAAACAAGTTACTTTTTGAGAATAAAATGCATAATTTTACACTAATGAGGTGTTATTACATGTGAGTAATAGTTTAAACATTAACACGTACAGACATTACCAGGAATTATATTATTAAGTAGATAAATAATATTCTAGAATGTATATTTAAAAATGAATATCTTTTATAATGACATATTTACATGTAAAAGCACCATCCATTCCTGTAGGCATGCGTTTTTAAGCATAGAATATAGCTTTTTGTACTTCTTGAAAAATGAATAAATAAAAACTTTTTGTATTCTTGTAGCTAAGTATTATATGCATATAAATTAGTGCATCTCCTTTTATTCATTTTCACAAAACATTTACAATGTTATTTTTGTACAAATGTGAATTTTTAAATTGAGTCAAAGAAAATTAAAATGAAAAAAAAAATAAGGAAAAGAATATTTGACGGTGGCCAGAGGCGTACCCAAACAGAGGGGGCCAAGGGCAAGAGGCACTGCCTAATGTTTTTTTTTTTTCCTTTTTGAAATTAAAATATTTCAGGATAACTTTTTTCTTATACTTTTAGCTACCTTTCCGGATACAACGCGTAAAGTTTTAAATATTAAAAAAAAAACCCTACCTAAAAGAAAGTTTGGATGAAGTGCGTTTCAATTGATATTTATCCAACCCATATATAATAATTAGTATCTCTTTAAGGGAAAAGTAATACTTAATATTTTGAAAATACAAAAATGGCGAATAAAAAGTAACTTTTTAAAAACTGATATGTATAAAATTCTTCATTTCATTATGCTCGCCTGTTTTCAAGTATTTTTTTTTCTTTTTTAATTCCCCTGTGTGTTTTTTTTTTCCGAACATTTAATAATTTCTGTCACTTTTTCAATGATGTTGGATTCCGCCGATTCTGGTAACAATTTTTTTGGAAACGTTTTTTATATTTCTTTTTTTTTCCTCTGTACGTGTTTCCCTCGATCTTTTTTTCTTTTTCCGTCCTTGTCCTTGGTCCCTATTAGTTAATCTCTAATCCGATCCATTTGATATTAATACCGGCTGTCTCTCTGGTTGTTGCCCGTTCACCCACAACTTTCTAATTGTGTGTTGAGCTCTTTTCTTCCATGGCACTGATGAAACTACGACCACTGAAGAGGCTCCGTTATAGCCTCGAAAAATTAGCCATTTGATTCGTTTTTTTTTTTTTTTCAATTTGAGCTTTAATTACGTTGTTTTTAACTTGCACCTTTTAAAAGTGTTTGCAGTGCGCGTGCTCTTTGGCAAGTTTTTAATAAACCTTCGGTAGAGCGAACATAGGCCTAAAAATCTTTTAATGTCTTGCACATTTCTTTGTGTTGGAAATTCACTTACAGTCCTTGTTTTGTCAACATAGGGTTGCACTCCTTTATTAGATACGCGATGTCCGATAATCTTTATCTCTTGTGCTGCCGAAAAGACACTTTTTTCGGTTTAATATTAGATGACCGGCACTTTTTAGGGGCATTGAAAGGCAGCGGACAGTTTACTGAGGGAATCTTAAAATGTTTCTAAGAAAATTATTTAACAGTTTTGTGTTAATAGTTGAATTTCATCGTGACAGTATCTTTTTTTTGGCTGACAGTCTTTGCGGCAATGTAATTGCGATGATATTTTTGTTTTTTCAAAGAGAATTGAAATATTAATCTTGTCAGTAATAGAAATAAAATTTCACGTTAATTTAAAGCACAAATGAGCATTAAAACGCAGCCATATGTTTCGGGATTGCTTGGAATCCCTTTTTCAATGCGACAGGGAGCTTCTAGATGCAAAACAATTAACGTGAAATTTTATTTCTATTACTGTTTACACGCACAAAGTTAAATTATTATTAATCATGTCATTTCATTGCTCTCACCGACTCACGCCACTAAAATCAAGAGTGGAACAAAAACTGCCACTATGGTGTTTTTATTTAAAAAATCTACTATAGATGGCACTGCAAAAACAGACATTCGAAATTATATTCCTCTCACCATACACAATGCTCATAAATGTACAGCTTTTCTGTTAGTCTCATTATTGGAAAATTAAACTACCAGGACATTAACGCTCGGAAAAAATAAGGCTTTTTTTCATCGTCAACGTCATTTAATTAAAAAAGAAAGAAAAAAAAAACCTTTTTATGTAACAAAAAAAAAAAAAAAAAAAAACAGTAAAATTATGAAATTATTACTCAAACTTCATAATTTTATATCTGAAACAATAATACATTTCTCATTTAATATTTTTAGCCGCAGTTATTCTTTTTTTTTTTTTTTACGTTAAATAATTCGTGCACAAACTTTTTAAAAAGTTATGCATAAGGAAAAAAACCTGTGAAAATATGGAATTAAGTCAACAAATATGTTAAAAGAGTAAATTGTTTTGAAGGCTGGTTACTCCTTACTATCTTGATAGTTCTATTTTTTTAGAAAATATCTTCTAATAAGAAACATAAAAACTAAATCCCCATTCAGTCACAAACTTAGCTAAAAGATGGCAGCACAAGCGTATACTTGCTTTGGAAATATATTAAAAGAAGGACGAGTATTATCGAGTAAAGTGCACTTTTTAAAAGCAAAAGAATTTCAGATTTTCGTATTCAACAAGGAATAAACTACGACCATACTGTTAATTCGTTTAAAGCTTATGAAGAATTTATATGCAATTCTAAGATGCACTAAATACTCTAAAATTAAATAAAAAAAAAAAAAAAAACACTTTTTATAAAATCCTCTAAGAAAAAATATACATAAAAGTAAATATAATTGACTAAAATAGAGTAAAACTTCTCTAAGGTTATCAGTATTGTATGTTGTCAAAAAGTGGTGGTTTTAGGAGTTTGACTTAAAGTTAAATTATAATCAATTTGTGACATATAGATTTGATTATGTTATTTGAATATTGTTGTGTTAATAATGTTACTACTCTTATAAAATATAGTAACATATAAATGTTTTAGGTACCAGCGCGTAATAGTCATACTGAAAATAAAATCACCGAAATGGTGTTGCCATTGCATGTTTTTAAATTTTACACTTGCTAAAGCAATAAAATAATAAAATCCACCAAAGAGAAAATTTAAAGTGGAATTTAATAATTGCGGCATTGAAATTTTTAGAGGGGTTGTTTTCAGGGAACCTCAATCTTTTTTAGGGAATTGTTCTTAGGGGCTCCATAGCTTCCTTTTTTTGGGGGGGGGGGCGGGGGGGAGTCACTATTGGTCTTGGCGACACCGTTGTAAATATATGGTTTTTGTTCGCAAATACATCTCTTATTTTTCCCCACACAACATTGTCTCACCTCTTATTTTTCCCAACAACCAATTTCGGAAAATAACACAAATGCTTAAATTAAGAGAAAAAACAAAAAAAAAAAAGAAAGCTAAACCAGTTTTTTCTTCCCACATAGTTTGTTTGCTTAAAAAAGAAAAATTCCTAGTAATTAAATGTCTAGTAATTAAATACTAATAAATGTAAGAAAGTAGTACTCTTAGAGAATTCCAATAAGCTAAGAATGCAAGTCATTCAAAAAAATATACTAATGACTAAGTAGCAAAGCCTCAAACTAACAGATTCCTTTAATAACTAAGAGGAGCTGCTATAAAGATTAATTCTTAATGATCAGAAATACTGATAAAGTCTGATACATAATACAAATTCATAAGAACTCAATAAAATTAGTAATGACTGAGGGGAAAAAATCCTTATGACTTTAAAAAAAAATGCTTATAACTATAAAAAAAAGTAAAAAATGTCCAAGCAACAAATTCTACGGACACAGTAAAATTTCTCATGAGTTAAAGAAAAAGTCTAGTGATAAATGCAAAAATCTACTCCTAATAAAATATCGCTTAACATCTTACGAGAGGTGGGTGATGTATCCAAGGCACCTTTATTCCAAAACACAGGCTTGTTTGAGAGGCGTTATACTGTGAAAAAAATTGCTTACCTCTGCCGGTTTTAAGTACATCTTAACTCTTGTAGATATGTATCGATACTTAATAAATTTAAATTAATGCAATTTAATCAATCAAAAATTATTTTTATAAGCTCACAATATTTTTAGCATGGTTTTTTTTTTTTTCCAATGAAATTCAAATTTTGTCAATATAAACGTATTTGTAAATTTGTTCCTAGCCAACCTAACAAAATAATGACATTGCGCCTTAAATTAATGTTATGCTTTTTGTAACACATTAGTATAAAGTTGTGAGCTAGAAATTTATTAAATTATTTTCGTGGACAGAAGAGTCAAAACAATTTCACAATCTGTTCCTCCTGTCTAAAAGACTATATTTTTCTTAAAAAGCAAAATAGTCTGCTCCACTCTTTGCTGTACAAAACTTAAAAATATATTAAAAAAAATTCCTAACTAATGCGTTAAATAAATAACACAAGTGCACATTTGTTGTCTTCAGCTGCATATCTAACGTAACCATAATCTAAGGCAGGAATTACGTGTCAGTAATGCAGAAAAATAATTGCGTCTGGGATAGATTTAATTAAGTTTGTCTTGAAACATTGTTGAAACTGATGCACATAGAACGGTTAAGATACATTTCACGGTGTATTTTATTAATGCATCGTCGGCATTCTGTTAAAAGTTCCGATGTCTTAAAAAAAAAGCTTTAGTAAATTAGAATTTACAATTAGCTTATGATATAAAACAATTTTACAAGTTGCAACATTAAAGCTACTGTAGAAGTTAGAGGACTTTAAGATGACTTTTAATATTTTTCGCAACGATCCGAAGCTTTAAATTAGCAATGTCTCAAAACTAGAGTTTTGGGCTTAGTGACATTGACGAGAATACATTAGGATCATTATATAAATATTCTCTGCTTAAGAATTGATCAAAGATGGGCGTTATTGAACAAAATTCGAGTATGCTATATCGCTATGAAAGATACATAAATTCAAAATATATTCAAAGTAGCGCAGTCTGACTAGTAATTGTACGCTTGATCACAATTTCATTTTCAAAAAAATATAATATTTTAATACGTAGTATTCGCCACAACACGTTTTTTACTGATATGTGTAAATATTGTTTAAAAATTGAGCGGTTTTAAATAGTAACGCTTCAGATGTTTTTGGCTGTGCATGTTTCGCGTATAACTTTGTGGTTTATTCATAATAAATGAAAATGTTACATTTTTACTTAATGCAGAGATATCGAAATTAAATTAATAAAATTATTAAAAATGATGGAAAAGGTAAAGTTTTAAAAGTAAAAAGCGGAAGAAGCGTAAAATATAAATATGCACAAATCAGCAATAACTTCTCTAAAATGTATGGGAACTGCAATATGGATGCTGGGTGATAATTTTCCAATTTCCTTTTTACATTAACTTTAAATCTTAAGTGAATTTAAGAAATATATTCAACTGAAGCTTATAGCATAACGCTCCTGTTCGTCTTTCCTCTACTTTCACGAAGAAATAACGAATTACTAAATTTTTAACTTTAAGTGAATTTTGCAATTGAAAAGCTTAACGGATAAATTTGTTACGTGACATTTTTGAACGAACTGAGATTTTTCCTAGGATGAACATATCATTTCCGCTTTTAATGTCTCTCTTTCCGCCAGGAAAGGATTAGATAGCTCAGGACATCACGTCGAATGAGGCACAAAAATCATAGCACATATATGAAATGCACTTCATGAGACGATGTTAAGAATTTAGTTAAATAAAATAAAAGATCAAAAATAATACATTCTGATACGGTCTAGTACCTCACATGGAATTTTAAAAGTTGAGCGTAGATAAATATCCGTAGCTAGCAGAGGGGAATTAGGAGGTCAGAATCCCCTCCGCCTAAAATGTTTAAGTAAAAGTGAAATTTTACATGATGTAATATAGAACTCGTAAAAATATTCTCCGAATTTTGTTCATCATCATAAGAAAATGAAGCTTTTTATCTATTTTAAAAGGAGAGACTAACCCCAGTTGACATAAACAAAGATTTTCCAAGCCTTTTTTTCTTTTTTTGGACTTCGATATTCTTAACAGATTGGCGGCGATATATTAATAAAATACAACTTGAAATGTATCTTAATTGTACTATATGCATCTCCCGTTTCAGCAATGTTTCAAGATGAAATTAAATCTATCCCTGACGCAATTATTTTCCTGCGGTACCGACACGCAATTCCTGCCTTAGATTATGGTTACATTAAATATGCAGCTGAAGACAACAAATGTGTACTTTTTGATTTATTTAATTTAACGCATGTTATGAAATTTAAAAAAAAAATGTTTTTGACATTTTGTACGGCAAACAGTGGAGCAGACTGTTTTGCTTTTTAAGAAAAATATTGTTCTTTAGACAGGAAGAGCAGATTGTGTCCGTAAAATTTACAAAATGTTCTTGCATCAACACTGGGATATGATACAAGAATATCGTCCAAAATATAATATTGTAAAAAATATAAAAGATAAAAAAAGACAGACCTACAAATTTTCAAGCTTTTCCAAATGCAGTGATTTGTCAGAGAGTCTTCATCCACTAAAAACTTTTGCGAGTTCCTGCCCCCGCCCCCTTAACTCTCTCTCCCTACCTCTCTCTTTTTCTTCTTTTTTTTGAACACTAACTTTAAATATTAGGCACAATTTACGAAATTATAGTTTAGAGTTGAATATTGTATGCGTCGCTCATCTATATTTTTCTACGTTCGTGACGATGAACTGATACGTTGCTAAACCATAATCAGCGAATATTTTACTTGAAGAGGCAAAACTGAAGCTCTGCTAAAAACTAAACTTATAACACACATTATTATGAATGCAAGGAGCAATATGATAGTGAAGTGCTACTTCAACTTTCTTGAAGGAAAATCTCGCAATTTCTCTTTCAATGCTGAAATTGCAATAAATCATGCCTTGAATGAAAAGATAGGAAGCGAAAATTAATGAAAGAAAAATAGTTTACTTGGGGCAATTTTTTTCCAGCAACTAATTTATTTACTGTGTAGATACAAGAAAGTTATTTCTTATATGAAACAAGGAATAATATGTTAACTAGATGCATTCGATTAGGTCTTGATGGAAAATGTTGAAGTATTAAATCTCTAATACAAATGATAGATTGCTTTTTCTTTTAGGCTTATTATTACGAGACGCTCAAAAATACTTATTATTTTACCAATTTATATGTTACCCCCTGTGTTATCGGACTACTGCTTATAGGCTTATCTACTTACCTGTGTGTATGTTGCCGTGAATGTCCGAAATTCGAGAATGCCGATTTATGGGAAATGTCGACAATCACCGGTGATTATCGACATTCTGTACTTGATCTATGTCGACTTTCACCGCGGATAATGTTGACATTTTCCAATTGCTGACATTCACGGTAAGATGTATACATTCACTCCGCTCCGTGCTTAAAGTAGTTTTAATACTAATAATATTATTTATTTATTTAATTTATTAACTTCGTATATGTTATATTTATTAAGCAGTTAAAATGTATTTTATATTTATTTTTTCTCGTCTTCAAATATTTTGTTTAAAACTACAAATAAAAAATTATCTTTCATTTTTTTCTCTTTATTCAATATACGCTAAATTTAACGCGGGAAAATCATTTCCAGCCTTGCTTCTGCTCTATGTTCTGCTCCAAGCAAAAACTCGTTGCTTCGCTCCAGACGTGATTGTATCCAACACAAACCCATCTTGATATCGGGATTTCGTTTAATAACAGTATGTTTATGAACTATTGTAAGATGAAGCAGGCAGAGTTAGCGAACAATTGGAAAAATGATAAAAAATAATGGAAACTTTAATTTTTTCCTAACTTGTGGCTAATATTATAGACCACATTCCTTCTCTAGCGTTTCCATCATTATTATGTCGTTATGGTATAAATTAAAGCTACAGTAAAACTGAAACACCTATTTTTCACTTCGCTCTTTACAGGGCGGGTGAGATTGCGCACATGGATGGTTTACATGCAGGGGAAATGGCTTTCGATAATAAGTAGATTATATTAATAATAACTGCAAGTAAAGTGTCAAAGTAGTTGAAAAAGCGTTTGCTTAAAAGGTATTTTGCAGAACTCACAGCACAATGAAAATCAGAGGAACAGTAATGAAAGTTCAAGATTGTGCATTTGGAAAGCAAACAATAAAAACGTCGTTGTGTCACACATTTTTCGAGAAAAAACCTATGAATTCAAGAAATACTGCTGTTGTGGCTGTAAAACTACCTGAAATCGCTGTGCACTCACACCTCTCCATCCTCCCAACAATCCAAGCGCTCCATCCCTCCGACTGCACAATCTCTCCAGATTTTACCTTATACGTAATGTAAAAATATTAAACGCAGGATAACACTATTGCCCCTAATTTGTGAGCTAGATGTACTTATAGGCTTGTTGTATCGTTAATCACTAACTTTCAAAAACGCTTGTATTTCTCCATTTGTTCACCCAACTTTTAATCTCGATCTTTACCAAATACTTACACTGGAAAATGAAGATAATAACAATACATAATATCGTTTTTATTATATAATTACGAGCCTTAGATGTTAAAATATTCACTACATTACTTTCCACAAATCGACGTATTGACTCATTTATAGACTGAAGATAAATCCAACAGATAAAGATAAATATGGTAACTGAAACAACTAAACTTTATTCATTTTAATAAACGACATTTATTCTCACATTTTATTTACGAAACACCTAATTATATTTTTCAATAAATTTATTCTTTAATAATTTACTAATTTTATTTCTGTTTTAAAAAAGTACAAAAAAAATTATTATCAGATACTCATATTCACCTTTGTTGAGGCATAAGAAAGTAAAATACTCGCAATTGACAGACAGTAAAAAAAAAAAATCATCTCAGTAAGCAGGAATATGATTCATTATAACACTAAGAAAAAATCATCTCATATTATCTTTTAAGATTTATGTTACAGTAAGCCCTCTTTTAATTCTTTAAGATTTAATGTTACAGTAAGCCCGATGTTCAGATAACAACAATTTCCTATTTAATTTACGAAAAAAGCTAAATAACTATTCTAATAAATTATTATTATAACACATTATAATGCAATAGAATATATAAATAATTATATTACTATAATAATTTGCCATTACATCTCCGTTTCAGCTTAGAAAAAGTACACCAAATTATTATTAGTTATTCCTATCTACATTTGTTGAATTATAAGGAAATAAAATACTCGGAGTTGACAGTAAAAAAATAATAATGAAAAAAGTCAGCCCATAAAGTGAGAAGTTGATACATAATAGCACTATGGAAAAACCATCTCACGTTATCCTTTAAGATTATATGCTACAGTAAGCCCTTTTGGGTCTCTCATTACTGATAACTTCGATTATGCCACGGTGTTAGGATGACAAAATGTTTCCATATTGATTGGCTCGGCAGCGTGGATAGATTGGTTGGGGCAATAGCGGAGGTGGGCCTTTTGACTCCGAATGAAACCATCATCTCTGCAACCCCCTCACCAAATCTATTCTTTCCGTAGACAGTTCTTGGAGAAACCGATAATACTCCAATATTCCAGGATCTTCTGAGAAAAATAAAATAGAAATGGCTGCTAGAGCTATGCATTATGTTCAATTTTTACCTCCGAGTACGCTGGATTATATTGGTTCAGAGATCCGAAATTGCAGTTTTTCTCCCATAAAGCTGCTTTAGTTTTATCGTTAAATAATGAAGGACTGCAAGTGGGCGATAAAGAGAATTGCATACTGGAGAATGTTTGATGGAATTAAATCGAGATTATTATTCAGTTCGCACTGACAGGCATATGGGAACGGATACAATTTCATTTTACTTTAGATTTATGGTATTTTTCCCGATGGAAGTTTGATCACGAGGACAGATTAAGCATTCATAAAATTGGTGCCTGTAATTGATATTAAATTGTTAAATAACAATAATCACACGGTTGAGTTTGATTGTATTTAATGCCATACGTGAATAGTACTTATGAATTACGTCATCAATAAAGAAAGTTAGAATGTAACTTTAATATGAATTTTGGCTCTAATCCATGCTTGCATCCACCGAATTTGAAAATATTTAAACACTTAAAATGCATTTTAAGATTCCATGGCCTGTCCAGGAAATATTTTCACATTGGACGAAATCGGGGTATAAATTTAACATTCAAATTAACATTACTGGAAGAATTTACCAAAGAAGAAGCAAAATACCGCCGGTATGTTTGCGATTATTCTGTATCTTTGCATTTTTTTGGATTAAAATATGGACACTTGTTTTTGATTTTTTGCAAAATAATGTTCCGTTTCACAAGATATGCTACTTTATTCTTTACAAGCCCTTTTGCTGAATATATTTTTGAGTATTTTCCCTCTGTCTCTAAATCACCCGGATTTCTAATAAATTTAAAATGGCTTTGGATTGTTTGCAAATTTTGAATGGCAACAGCGACGGAGAGAAATGTGTGTAGTGCACTTGCACAGAAAGTCGGTTGTTTTTCCAAAACAAACCTATTCGAAAAAATGGTTAATGTAGTTTATATTTCTAATCAATCATATCACGTTCCTCATATTTTCAGGCTTACATTTTCGGGTACACTTTATTTTTTTTTACAAAGCTCATAGGCCCGAAATCTCGCTACCAGGAGACAGTGAGGGATTAAATTAAATACAATATTGACCTTCTCATTACGGAAATAGAAGAATTGTTGATTGTTTTCGAGAAAAGCTTCCATTTTCTCTAATACTATTAGCTTGATATGGCATTCAAAGAATATTTTTCCCCTCGCGATAAATATATTTGTATAAATTTTATTTTATAGTAAAAATATAGCTTAAATATGTCTACCAACTAATATATAATTGCAGAAGCATGTGCTAAAAGTACACAATATTCCTTATGAGTTCCCCGCACTTAAAGGGTTACAGTTTCACTCATACAAAAAATATCATCTATAATTGCTCCTTTTGTACACATTTGTACGTAATATTATTTTACTTTAAAAAAATAAATATTTAGAAACTGACATTCTATGCACGCAATGAGCTTTTATAGATTTGAAATCGCGCCTAATTATAAATTATAGCCATGCATACCCACTTTTTATTTAAGTACATTAGTTATTTTTGAACACTTCCGAATAAATTGTGCTAAATTGTTCATGTTTACAAAAATTCCAAATGTGTGTGCATTTTATAATAAACTATTATTTGCCCGAATAAGAAAAAATGTTGCAAATTGAGTTATACTTTTGCCAGTATAAAATCATAACCTTTAAATATTCATTTTCTGAGAATTTGGATTTTGTTAACAGGTATCACCGTTTATATCTGAACTGTACCATTCATGCTTGCATTACGATCGTTCTTTTCAGTCATAAGTCACACATAAGTGGTTATTACTTTATATTGTACTAAGCAATATGGATACAAAAAAAAAAAAAACATTTAAATTCAGAGCTTGCAATACAAAACATTTTTAACTACTTGCGCTGGAAAGACGTGCCACGCACTAGTAGTGCTTTTCTCGCAGAATCGCCAACGACGTGGTATGTACGTCATCATGCGATTGTCACAAAAAAAAAAAAAAAAAAAAACGATCTGCTTGGCCCGTTGACACTTTGCATGTTTATTATTAAAAATATTTTAATATTTATATTTGTAAATATTTTATAAACAATCGACGCTGTATATTCCCTAGAAAAAACTATTGACAGTCCTAGGTCGAAAGTAAATTAGTTTATTAAATATATATCTTTCTCCGATTTCTCTAAGGCATCGTGACGTCTTTCAGCGAGTTACACTGGATCGTTCTGGTACACGAGTCGGGGAATGTTTTGCCAGCGCAATGTCATTTTACAAAATGTTCTCTGCTTTTTATACACTGAAATTTCCTTAGAAAAAGACTTTGCAGTTTCTTGCTTTTTAAGTCTCCGTAATTTCACTTCAGACTCCGAATAAATGATTTTTAGGAGACATGTGTTTTCGGACAAATCTTTTACAGTGCAGTATTTAATATAAATATATAACTTACAAAGCAATCAATTTTTTATGATTATAAACTAGTTAAAAATAGGATAATAATTACCAAGGTCTCATTCGACAATCGTACATATCCGGCCCTTCGGGAACTTCCCACTTCGTGGCTAAAAAGGAAAATGTTTCATCAGTTAACATTAAAAATAATGAATATATAATTCATTAAAAATGTGAAAGAGTAACTACATATAAGCGACTTTTGTTAAATTAGAGTTTGTGGTATTGATTCTTATCGATCTTCATGTTTAAGAAAAATCCTTTTTAAAACATAAAATAAGAGAAGATCGTTATAAAGCTCAACATTTAAACTTATCTATATTTAATTTCAATTAGCAATTTATCTAAATCTCCTATAATTAAATGTAAGTTTTTTTTATATAAATAGAAAAAACACGTTCCAAGAAAAATTTTAAATAACCACAAATTAAACGATTTAGTTTTTCTACTGAAACCGAAACGTTTCCTTTAAACCCTTAAATAAATAAAATAAATTAATTACTTCCCTTATTTATTTTATTAGATATAATATAAAGCACTTATTACTAAGGTAAACCTTTATGTAACACGAACGCATCGTTAGTTCTTGTGAAACAAAGCACCTTTATGTAACGTGAATGACCCCTTATTTATTTTATTAAGTATAAAACAAAGCACTTAGCTAAACCTTTATGTAACACATGATTGCAATTATTATACAAACCTGGAAAAAGTCGAAGGAAACCAGTAGCGCTGCCAAAGAACTGCCATATCAGAGATGAATCATATATTAAATTGTTTTTGAATACTGTGTTTAGCTTTTCGGACCATTTTATAGCATTTAAAACATCAGGAGCTGTAACAAAATGACACAACGGTGTTATCTTTCGACAAATAAAGTTTTTTCGGATAAACATAAAAAAGATAGAATACATCAGAGCGAATGAAAACAATTATATGCAATTAAAACAAGCATTTAATAAGCATTAACCAGATATGTCCTTGGCAAACTAGTTATATCAAGCAAATTTAAAGGGGAAAATGGAAAGATGCTTAGAGTTTCTTTCAAATGTTTCATTTTTTTAAGGCTGGTTCAAGCTTTTTAGAAAAATATTTCTTATTAATTTCTGCATTCATATAAATATATGCGTTATTTAAACTTATTATATTTAAATACATCATTCCAAAAATCAATGTGTGCATCATATAATTCACAAAGTTAAAGTAAAAGCAATGAGCAAACAGCTAGAAGAGCTAAAAGTGAAAACCGTAAGTACTTGAGAGAAATTAAACAATGAACGAAAACTTTTCTTTTAGCTATCAAAGAAGTACTCATCTACATCTTATTATTTTTTTTTACATTGATTTCTTTTAATCAAAGTTGTTTCCCCTGGAAATGCTCTTTTGATGTTACGCTGTTTATTTTTATGTTGGAAAATAGAATGAGTTTAGCATATTTATGCTAGTTTAGGCACTGAGGAACTGAACCGAGAGAAAGTTTTTTATATTTCCTGAAGCATGTTAATCTGAAATTTTGTAATTTGAACACTGTGTGTTTAGTTTAGCAATTTGAACTGTACTATTTTCCCGAAAAAAATCTATTTTTCTCAGCTTACCAAAATAACTTTTTGATTGTACCAGGATTACATACACGAATCACACTATTGCCAATACGATCAACAAAAGACTCAAGTTCAAGAAAATAAATTTGGAATTTACATTTGTAGAAGGATTTTATAACTTTAAACCTGAAAAAGATTTTTTTTCCTGGCATTCTTGTATTACATTTTCAGTAACTTCTTTTATTGGCCATGGCAGTGTAAAAAGACAAAAAGTCAAAGTAAAAAGATAAAAGGAAAACTTGAACATAGATACAAAAAAGCTGTAACCCGACCACAAAAAATAATGGCTGTAATTAAAGAGGGGAATGAACTAAAAGTAAGAAACAAAATAAAAAGTTTAAAAAATTGTAACCCAAATACTGAAAAAACGAAAAGGATAGAAACAAGTTAGGTGCTGATTGCTATCATCAGCTTACTGAGTAAGACACGTATGTGTTAGATAGTTTTGTTTGTTTAGGTCTATTAAAGCCATCTAGCAGTCCCACTTTAATAACGGTACAGTAATTCTTTTCAAATGCCGTAGTCGTGCGTTGTCAAATTGTTTTAATTTGTTAAAATGTTTAAAAGCAGCTGATAACAGGGAATTTTTAATCTTTCTTAATCAAATGACTAACATTTACACGTGATCCATTGTTTTGATAAAGATGGGAAAACTTACATTTATCATACACGTTAGTTGGGACGTGAACTACACTGTATGAGGTATTAAGTGCAGCACCATCGTAGCCTCTGTGCGGATTGTATTCCATCGGCTGCCAGTCTGTGCTGTCTTCTGGAGGCATTTCGTATCTAGGGTCGTACATCTTTTTAGCATTAAAATAATTGAGCTGCAAAGAAAAAACAAAAAATACATATTAACCAGAAGGAATGGTCATCAATTAAAAATTATTAAAATTAAATGTGACAGTCCAGCTAATATTTATACCAACCGTTGAAATTCGAAAAACTAGTGTTGACACGAATCTAACGATAAAATAACTTCGAATTCGTCCTTAAGTAAAAGCTAGAGTCCACTGCGATGAGAAAAATTGGAAGATTCAATCGAAGAATAGTTTGGAATTCAAACAAAATATAATATGCGCATGCCTTAAGAAGTTTATTTGTAATAAAGAACAAGATGGGTAAAAGTCCTGTCGACTCAACGGATGAATAAATCTTATTTCTAATCGACTAAAAGCTGTCCGCTAAGTTTTACGAACTCCAAAAACTCCTAAAGATAATGATAGATAATGCTCAGATATAATGTCGCAAATTTTTAAACGTATGATGTCTGACATTAATGATTCTGATTGATGTAACAGTTGACTTAACTTGCTTGAAACAATACACAAACGTTTCTGAAAATTCTAGAAAGGTATCTAGAATAGTTCGAAATTTCAAAAAGTAGCTTTAGGCAATGGATGCAAACTACAATTTTGTGGAAACATTAAAAAAAATTGCTTTAATTGTATTAATAAATGCAGAATGATTAAAACAATCATAATGAATGGAAGCAATTAAATCTAGGAATTTACTCGAAGCAATTTCTGGAAAAGTAATTTGCCAATACATGCTATATTTGTTTTTTTCCGAGTATAAATCAATAAAAGAAGATCAAGACAAATAAGAAAAAATACCCAAAGAAACGTGGATTCTCATTATGACAAGAAATGCTATAAAACAAACAGCGGGACCAAAGAATTTCGTGAAAGATTTTATCGGAATAAAAATAATCCAGAAATAAGAATGGCCTCGAGCTTGGAGTAGAATCTAATAGAATTTGCCATTAGCAATATTAGGTTGAATAGGAAACATGATTCGTCTTTCTGCGATTTTATCAAATAGAATCTATAAGGCAAGCTAAATAGTGAAAAGTCAATTCTGCGAAAATGAAATTTCTAGATATGCAAAATGTTATCCGAGTGAGTAAGAAATATACTATTGCCAATACGATCAACAAATGACTCAAGTTCAAGAAAATAAATTTGGAATTTACATTTGTAGAAGGATTTTATAACTTTAAACCTGAAAAAGATTTTTTTTCCTGGCATTCTTGTAGTACATTTTCAGTAACTTCTTTTATTGGCCATGTCAGTGTAAAAAGACAAAAAGTCAAAGTAAAAAGATAAAAGGAAAACTTGAACATAGATACAAAAAAGCTGTAACCCGACCACAAAAAATAATGGCTGTAATTAAAGAGGGGAATGAACTAAAACGTAAGAAATAAAATAAAAAGTTTAAAAAATTTTAACCCAACTACTGAAAAAACGAAAAAGATAGAAACAAGTTAGGTGCTGATTGCTATCATCAGCTTATTGAGTAAAACACGTATGTGTTAGATAGTCCTGTTTGTTTAGTTCTATTAAAGCCATCTAGCAGTCCCACTTTAATTACGGTATAGTAATTCTTTTCAAATGCCGTTGTCGTGCGTTGTCAAATTGTTTAAATGTTTTTTTTTTTTGAAAATGACAACGCACTATACATCACGAGCCAAACCAAAATTCATAAGCATTTGTTTTCCGCAGGGGTTAAGAGCCTTATTATGTTTATATTCCCATTTCACACTTACATTTTCTCGTGATCAATATATATTAATTAATATATTAATTTTAATATTTTTTATTTCACTACACCACAAGTGATCTATTTTGAATTGGATGATGTTTTTCTTATTAATTAAGTATGCTTTTTTAACCTGAAGCTTTTGGATTTAGCATAGCATGTAATACGCACTCTTGTTTAGTGCATTTGGTGCCTATTATCCGTTCTAACCAATCCTAAATTTCTCAATAAACATCTCTGTACGCATCGTTAGATAATATGGTATTTGAGGCTGTGCTAGTAAGTCCAAAAGGCTCTTCGCTGTAAGTTAAAACATGCAAATCTCTCTCTCTATATATATACAATCCCATAATATGCAGAAAAACTTACATTCATATCTGGATCATATGTATATTTCATAACAGCGTCCTCTGCTGTATCTTTAATTTCCTGTGAAAGAAATAAAAGATTATGAACCAAACAATGAAGAGTCAAATGTCAGAAAGTATGCCACATGAGAACATCACGGTTGTTCTTATCCGTGTTTATGAGAATAATATTTAGAATTTATATGAATATTGTTGCAATGTTTTAATGTTATATGTGTTTGTTTAATATATTATAAAATACAACTAAAATGATGACTCATACACACTTATTGAAAAAGCTATTAAAATCTCATTATACTGCAATTTGTTTTCAATTTATAGAATTGTTTATGGTGCATCACACATAGTGAAAAAACTTAGATTTGTCAACAAAAAACTATTTTGCAGCTCATTTCCTCTTTTCTCCTCCCCCCCCCCCCCACAGAAAAAAGAACATATTACCGAAATGTAGGTTTGATTTGCATTCGAACTGTATTAATTAATAGTATAAATGTTATAATTTATTTAGGATTTAAAAGTTTTCTATCAATTCGTTTTTCGTGTAGGGCATACATCTTGCTGTAGGTTATATGAAACTTCTCAAACTATATCTACCCCCTCCTACCACACACTAAAAATCTGATAAGCAAAGTTATTCTTCCAAATATCCCAATATACAAACATATAATACACAAGCGTTGAAAGTTTCATCCGAGTGCTCAAACATAAGTTATTTAGATTCTTTGAAAATTATTCCTTATTTCTGCATATGTGTTAAGAACATTGTATAGTTATAACATTGAAATAAAATGAATATAACTTCTTTTTGTGAAACAGTGAAGGGTTTTTTTTTGTTTAGGAAAACAAATTGCAATGAACATATGGGAAAACTAGGGAGGTTTGATTCTTTGACTCGCGTTTCACAAATTTACTTTTCAACTAAGGCAAGTCCCCGAGACCATTTTTTTTTTTTTTGCTCTATGGGGTTTTTATTTACAATTTTTGTCTCATGTCATGTTATATTACTTCAGAAGAAAGGTTATATAAAAAATGGATTTCTTAAATGTAATGTGAAAATTTTAATTTTTAAACGGAAATTTAGCAATTTTTCAAAAAACATCTTTTTCAAAAATTGGCGTAAAGTCTTAAAATTATTTTTATTGATTCATTGCTCATAAAGCAAAACTTTTATGCTTTGAATTTTTTATAAGTCAAATACTTTTTGACGAAAAAAATAAAAACTGAAGTAACGCAGAAAAAACAACGAAAAATTAAAAGAACCTACGAAAAGGATTTTTTTAAAAAAAATTCTAAAGTTATCATAAAAGTAAAGCATAAATTTGTTATGTATAGTTTCAGGTACATGTGGTAAAAATCCACATTATAGATACAAATTTTAAAAAACCTATGCATTTTAATTGAGATGAAATAAGCAAAAAACAAAGCGAGGGAAAACGGCATTTTAAATTTTCGGCTTGCAAAAATTTAAATGCTTTCTTTATCAAAATTTCAATTTTTTTTTCAGTTACAGATACGATGAAATTGCTTCTTCTCACTTATTTTATTTAAAAAAATAAATATGTAGCTTATACTCAGCACAGTTTCGGTTTCGGAATGAAAAGGTGGAAAATCAATGATAAATCAATAAATATTGCTTCAATTTTTCTGAAACTTTCAGGGAACATTTTTAAAGATTTATTTTACTACTTAAGTCAATAAAAAAAATTTCGGTTTTTTTCCCTTTGACACTCTTGTCTGCTGGCTCCCCTTAACATAATAAAATTTCCCAGTTCATTTTGTTTGTTAGCTTATGATATTGAGAATCTCCTTAGCCATTTAAATTGAAATTAATCCTAGTTAAATCCACGAGGGATTTTTCAAGCGTGTTTAAACTGGATCAAATTTTCCCACTTGTGAGAGGTTTGACTCATCAAGACTTAAAATGTATTAAAGATGCGCCAGTCATTATTAAATATTCAAAAAATCTATTAAAATACATAGGGAATAATTACAAACCGTTACCATAATTTGATAATATTAAATAATTTTGATCAAAACAATTAATTTAGTTTTAACTAATAAATACCGATAGTTAGAAATGTCACAAATTTTATTTTGAAAGAACGAATTTAGAATGCTGAATGACATCTTTTTTGGTTGCTGTTTCAACACGTTTTTCAAGTTAGTATATGCAACTGAGGGCCGTGGTAGCCTAGTGGTTAGCACGTCGGACTTCCACCTGGAAGGTCGCGCGTTCGATACCCACTGAAGACCACCATGTATACTTGGGGATATGTGCATGTAAAATCCGTAGACCCCACTACCTCTCCCAGTGCGTATGCAATCATAAGGCCTCGGCTAACAGGTAGGGGTCTGGTGGAGAAAAGGATATGCAACTGAAGCAACATGCATCAGAGCTTCTGATAAAATTATAGAGAATTATTATTCATCAACTTTAAAGAAACAATCTATATAGTTTCAGAAAACTAGGTTTGGCTTCAAATTTTCCCGAAACAAAATCATTATTTTCGATGCTATCTCGTGATCCTTCAAAATCGTCATCGTCGTCATTTGAAAAATGAATATTTCTTTATCATCAACTCTCAGTCATTCACATTTATATGAATCAATCCTTCCTATAAACCAATAATTCCTATTAAATGCAACCTACCTATTATATTAATTTACAGTTTCATCGCAAATTAGCATATTGACTAGTCAGAACTGTTGTCTCTTTTACGTGTCCCCTAGTATACACTTCATTGAATAATTTATTTCAAAATAATACTTAATGTCAAAACTAACTTTAGTAGAAACTATAATCTGTTATGTCGGATTACAGATCAAACAGATTTATTTACAGATCAAAATTTTATTTAAGTACACAATCTTTTTTCTTTTAATACATACTTGAGTATGTTTCAGCGTTTTGATCTGCCAATAGTGAAATATAAATTTTTTTTTTGCCGATTGAGATTTTTTTTTTTGCTTACCGGAATACACAAAATAACAGTGACGCTTATACTTTTTAAACGAAAAGCATGAATTTGCATTTCTTATATCCCTTTATAACGAAATTTCAAAACTAAAATTTTAGTCCTAAAAATCTGACTCGTGGTACATATATATATTATAAATTCTTAAATTTGGGGGAGAGTAGAGGTTATGGTGGAGTTTTACGCCGCGAACAAGTTTTAAAATAATTAGCATTCTAATTATAAAATGGTGAAATTATTCCATAAATGTCCTAAAATCGTCAATTGCCTTAGAAATCAGTAATAGTTGAAACTTTGTAACACAAACACACACACACATTGTTACTAAAAAATAAACTTACACAGATCGCTTTTTTCTTCCAAGACATCATATTCTGTACATCTATACGCATTTCTTCTAACATTTTAGTAGCTTTTACTAGCTGCGGACTGGCTCCAAAACGCTCGAAGTTCTAGAAGAGAAAAAATAATTTAGTCATAAAATTCGCTTAAAAAGGTAGATATATTCACTTCCATTATGCAGGAAATTATCAAATTTTAGTTGAAACTAAATCCAAATATAACATGTTATAAACAATGCATACGTGATGTTTTGAGCAATAACGTGCAGATAAATATGTTTGACTTTACGTTATGTATCAGTTCTCAGTATGTCTTTATAATTTTCAGATAGTTTAGATTTTTTATTGTATCTTCCAAGCATAAAGAAAATAATTCCACAACTAAATAAAAATATTGATTGAAGCTAATATTTTCTTTATTTTTCACTGTTTTTATACAGTTTCGTTAAAAAACGAATAATGTTTCGTTTGAAACGAATAATGTTTCGTTCTGTTTGCAACATTTCGTCGGAGTTATGGTGAAAGTCGCCGTTAAGTCCACAAAAGAAGAAAAAAACTGATTGACTACTGCATTGAATTATAACGTACAATTAGTTAATTCATAATGTAATTAAATTATTGATCCTTTAATTTAAGATTGATCAAACAACTTCCCTGAAAAGTCCTGCATTGTTAAATTTTTCGCTTGGCGTGCTTTAGAACCTCATTTGCAAAACTGACAAATGATATAAAAGCATAAATGAACCTTTCAAAGTATCTTCATCAACTGCATATCATGTTGTCCAATTAGAAAAGAAAAAATTAAGAAAGGAAATTACTCGTACGGTAGTAAGAAAGCTACGTAATAGTCTGTCTACGCATTTAATTTATATTTTTTTTAAGATTGAACGCTTTTCGCTTTTTAATCTTGTTTCCTTCAGCCATTTTGGAGAGATGCGGATTTTATATATCCGAGAAGAAAGGAAAGGAATGCAGAAATATCACACAAAAGTTCCTTTTACCTGTCCAAATGTCACGGTGCTGGAAATGACAGGATTAATAATTCACGTTAGCGTTGACATTCAGGCAAAATTTGACTGTCCCTTCAGTAAGGAAATAAAGAGATAGTAATTAAGTCTTTCATTTGAAGCTTCTGACCGAATTTCTATTTCTTTTGATCAAAACACAATAAGGTGCTTCATAAGCTACAGAAAAATATATAGAATCTTCCCAACTAGTGAAAATAAATTTTATTTCTTGCAGCCATTTTTCTCTACCTTCGAATCCTTCGTTTTCCTTTTATTTGTTGGAACACTCTTCTTTCAATTTCTTCCTTTCAATTGCTCTAAATGCATCGTTTACGGAACTAATTTCGTCTTTGAAAATCTAGACAGGATGGAATAAAAAGGACCGAGATGAAGGTTTTTTCAGAGATTAAAGAAGTTACAACTTTATCCAGACACTAAATTAAAGGACATTCTAACAGGTTTAATTTCTCTTCCTTTTTCCAAATGCTTAGGTCCTCTAAATGTTGTTCCTACTTCGTGTTTATTTAACGGTAGTTTGAGTGAATAGAAAGGCAAAAGAAAACGATCTTTTCTCGTTTTCTTCTCATCGTTCAGAGTAATAAAATGTACCTATTGACAATAGTAGTCTATCGGTAGAGGGTGATAAGAATACGTGTATTTACTTATTTTCGTTCGTAAATGGTACTTAAATGAACGGGTTTTCTAGAGCGTCAATGTAGGTTATGTCAATAGTTTGCGCTTTATTTGAAATTGTCAAAAACTTTTAATTTTGGGTATCATATCTCAAGCTCTTAGTTTTGTACTTTATTTTTAAGTGTATGTTTAATTTTTCTTTATCAAGTGTGATAATGTTCATATGTTCCCAACATATAAAGAGAAGCTCGTTTTCCCTTTCTCTAATCTTTTTTTTTTTGTTAAACACTTATTAAATAAGACTTTTCTAATGTTATTGAAGTTGATGATGTAAATTTGTCTTCGTACCATTTATATGCCAAAATTAATTTTTAACTCAACGATGATCTCAATCCATTCTTTGCTGAAAATAAGTTTGCATATTTAATTATGTGGGAAATATAAATGAACACTAAAATTTCTTATTGTATGAATATTAATTAAAATTGACATTTAATATTAATACGAAAGGTAAAAATAAAAAAGGGTAACGGCACCAATTATTGACACGTTAATGTAATTAAAGGCCACCCCAATATGGTCACTAATAGGTCACACCATTAATCTCACCAATAGGTCACACATTTTATCAAATTTAATTTACAAATGTTAATGATAGGTGCCCTTACCCTAGTTGAAAGAAACGCTGTTGAATCCATATATGGTTTGTACATTTTTCGTTAACACTTCTATATATTGAAAAATAATAATAAATCATTGCACTAAAATTGTGAGTTGATATTTTATGAGTACGGTTCCATTCAAAAAACTGGAAAACATCTTTGTTTGAACTAGAAAAAAAGGTAAGGTAATCTACAGAAAAAAATTCGCCTTATTTAAAGAAGTAAACAAGCAGAAAGTAACTCATTAATATTAAATTTAAAGAAAATTGCCACCACCATACAAATTTATCATTCTCCTTAATACCATGTTTCAAAAAGATCTCTTACTGAAAGAAAATTTTACTTACGTTTCAGAATCTTGGCAGTTAAATGATCTTCAGTTATAATGCCGAATAAATAAGGCACAGTACATAAAAATTTGTTTCACTAAAGCATGATAAAGAATAGAAGTTAACGGGAAAATAAATCCGCCGAAACAAAAAATATATTAAAATATCTTTTAGATGAGACATATCGACGACAGGCCATCAGTCATACGTTTCGCAAATTGCAAATAATATTTACCTCGTTATTCGTAGAACTTAATACTTTTGATGCCAAAAAAAAAAGTCAGAATTGAGCCGAATAAGTTAAAAAATTACTCAGTGTCAAAATAATGGAACTTCGGGGAAAAAATGAATAAGAAACATAGAAACTGCTCGGGTATATAAGAGGAAAATAGCGCGTGATGGGTGAAATTCTAAGCCTTCCACTTCTTTCGTCTCATACTTAAAGATATCCAAAAAACCCGATGTCACAAACAGCCCCCTTTTGCTTCCTCCTTTCCCCCGAGCTCGTCAAAAATGCTAAGCGCATAGTAAAAGGATCGTTGGCTGAATCTTGATTACAAAATCAATCGTATAAGATTATTCATAACGTCCAAAACATTCAACGTTTAACCGGCTGTTTGAACTTCTTTTTCTTATGATACCTTGAAAGAGTACCCGTCGTTACAAGATCTTTCAGACATTGAAAAAAATATCGCGAGGTGGAAAAAACGCCACAGAAGGGAAGCATTTATTTCAAAGAATAAGTTTTCTACACTTTTGCTTTTTTCTCCTTCCGATAATCGATGATTCTTTTTAGCTTTTTGATCTCGTTTAATTAGTCGATCGGATCTATCCGGTTTGGTTACGGAAATTAGCTGTCGCTATTCTTTCCGATTACGTTTTCTTCCCTTATTTTCTCCTCATTACTCTTTGTTCAAAGTTCTTCATGGAATTTGTAAAAACAGTCGCTTTAGAAGATTTTGTTTATAGATTACACCTTTGCAATCGACGGCGAATGATTTGAAAAAGAACTTCATTTGTCAAGCTATTTTCAAGTTTTAAAAATAAGACAAGTAGTTTACGAAAAAGGAGCGATTGTGGAAATATTTATATTTTAAAACAAACGCCGCAGATTACATGCGTTCCAGTAATCATTTCTGCCTGGCGTTAGAAGTAAATTGGGGGGTGGGGGTGGCAAGCTCCATCTGCGTCACCTTCACTTCTTGCGTCTTCTTCGTATCGAATCATACGATGGATTATAATGAGATAGAATGCATATGATAAATGATTACTTCTTAATTTACGTATCAAACAATCGCTTAGAATTCCGTAGGGGGGAAGCAACGGTTTACTTGTTTCTTTTTAACTAAATCATGCAGCATTTGCTTCGTCAACATTTTTTGTGAATAAGGCTTTGGCTTTTCAATCAATTATACCCGAATTGAATTTTCTGCAATTACTTAATTAAATTAAATCCATAGATATTTGGCCACATTACATTTAGTTAGCTTTATATGTGTTTTAAGCGAAATGTATATTTCGCAACGTATTTCAAATTTCTAATATAAAGCACCGACACCTAGTTACATACAAAAACCTTACAGCGAATAATCAGTCTCCTTGCAAATTCTTAAAAAAATATATAAAAGAAATACTTTTGCGCGTATGATAAAGATTTTCAGAATAGCAGTGCACGCATTTCATTTGCATTAGCTTCAATCATTCGTAAATTTTTAGATGTGATTTTGTAGATGTGTTTTAAATTATCTTGCATAGTACAGTTGAAATAATTAAAAATAAATGAATAAATAAAATAAAACGTGCAAGTTAAGAGTGGCTCGGAGTTTCGTCGTAGTTGAGGCTCTTAAACTCTTCATTCCAAGTGTCCCCAATTGGGTACATTTTAAAATACTGTTTATTAACTACTGTTTGCGCAATTTTAAAGCTAAAACACCCAATTGTTTTTAAAATTAATCAACAGATAGTTTAATTCGTTTTAAAAATGGAAAACATGGAAATTGGGCATTAATTATTATTTAAACTAATTATTAATTAAAATGTAAAAAATTTTTAGTTATTTTGTTTTGTAATCATTTTTTAAATCAGAAAACCAAAAAATTGTGTCAAAACTGTTTGTGTTTAGTTCTGGGGTCTGAAGAGGTTAAAACGAAATTATGTTCGAAATCTACAAGACTTGGTGATTTTTCAAACGGTTAAGTAACACCTCTGTGCAATACATTAAAAAATATTCATGTTATGACAGAAATTTCCTGAAATAAACACGCAAATCAACACACCTCTTACCATTAAACTAAATATATTTTTTTTAAGTAGAGTAAACAAGCTTCGTTTGGATTTTGCAACTTGTTTATAAAATGACTAGGCTTTAGTCTAATCAAAGGCGAGCCCTGAGGCTTATTCACTGCATGTAGAACGCATTTCCAATCCCCGAAGAGTGTACTTCAAAACATCTAGTTACGACCGAGAGAAAATTTGAGCAGAATTTGATTCCGGAGCACTGCCTTTTCAAATAACAGGTGCAAATAAATTCCTATTCACAACCTCCAACATTCCGATGTCATTATTAGTGATTATTACGAGGACAGATCGTTGCCATGGAGACTGGATAGTTCAAGTAGCACAGCATCTCTGCATCTCTCAGTTGAATTTATAACTTGCCGCCCATTTGCTCTCGGATTTTCTCAAGTATGTAGGAATTCAAAGGAAAGGGACTGCGTTATTACTATAAACTTTAAATATCTGGCTGCATGTTATTTATGTCAGGCGTGTATTTTTATGCAAACTTTATTGAAACACAAGAACATCACATACTGAAAACAAGACCTTTTATAGTTTAAAAAGTGAATGACTCTTTATTAGTATATATATAATTAAAAACAAACAACGTTTTCCAACCCTTTTTTAAATTTTAAACGCTATTTAGTTTTGGTTTTAAAATACAAAGAATGGAATGAACTACAGGCTATTGTAGGTAATTAATATATTTCCCCTTTCCCTTCGTGGCGCGACATGTGTTTACAGGAGTTTATATAACTTTGTAGACTGTGGAAATCTAGGCCACCAATAGATGCAACTGTGCGCGTGACATAGAGCTCTAAATGTTATAAAAGGTACAGTAAGAGTGTACAGGCGGCTATTTCACGTTCTTCGGAAGTGATGTCTGTGAGTCTAGTAGTGCATAGTTCTATTTGTGAAAATGTAACTGTTGCCGTAAAAAGAATAAACTGATGTTAAAGAACTCTGCTACGAATTACTCGTCAATATAGTACAAGTCCTCTTATTATGAGGAAGTTACATATATATATGCAAAACATATTTGGTGTAAACTTGAAAACCGGGTTGAAGGAGAATTAAAACTATAGTTAGAATGACCTGTAGATTTTGACACAAATATTTTTTGCTATGCATTTCAAGGTTACTTTGTAAAAAGTTTTAAAGATGAGTCCCCCGTATCTAAGCGTTTTAACTAATAACATAGCCTGCATGCAAAATAAAACTCTAAATGAAATATTTCACAAGATTGTGTTGCCAATTGCTAGAAATGTTTAATATTATTCGCACGAACATATAACGTAAGTGACGCAGAACATTTTGACAAAGCTATCGTGTGAAGATAATAGTATAAAATAATGTACAGAAAAGTCGAACATTTTTTGATCAAGAATTTAGGAAAAATAATTAAGCAGCTTGAACTTCAAATCCAAAATGGATGAAAAATAGTGCATATAATACCTTGCAGAAAAAGCATTGTCTTAAAAAAAAGATAAAAACAATTCTTTGATTAAGAACTCAAGAATAATTCGAACTTAAATAAGTATATATTGCAACTAAAAATCACAAGCCTGAAACGCAAGACAGTTAACAATTCTAGCATCATTCATGACTACTGTTCTAACTAGTGATGCCACATAAATCCGTTTGTTCTTTGTAAAATCTTTACCGATTAAGACTGCTGCGTTAAAACTGCCAACACATAAACCCTTATTTAAAAAGTCAAAATTTCTTGAATAATAATATAAGGTCTAAAACTTATTTTATACTAACATCGCAATTGACTATCAGGAGGTAGAAAATCAAGACGATCTGCTATTTTAGCAATGTCAAACATTAGTCCGTATTTGTCTTGTGTAACATCCGAAATCCGTTTTCTCATCACAAAAACGAAGAAAACCCAAAGCCATTAGATGCTTCACTGAAGAGTCGAATATTGAAACTCCTGTACATTTTACATTGGGTATGTTTCGCAGTGAATAAAACGAATTTGTTTAAATTCAAACGATCGGTTAACTCTCAATTACCCCATTTAATTACCGCAATTGCAGGCACTCAAATGGTTCTTCTGGTGATAAAAGGGGGAAATTTGCCACGTTTAACCTGAATTCCGGGTCTGTTTCATCCTTTAAATGTTCCAATTCTATCACACTAATAATTAAATTCTTTCTAATGGAAAATTTTCGCATTTGGGTGTGAAATTGAATATTTTAGTCTCAAAGCTATAGTTTTACGCTTTATAATAAATGTTTAGATAAATGATTCAGTTTCAATACACTAAAAAATTCTTGTTCAACCTGTCACCAAAAAAAAAAAAAAAAAAAAGGTGAAAAGTTGCGAAATTTAGCTGCAACCAACATTTGGTCCTAAGTTGAAACATTATAATGATGTAGTTTCACCATGAATATGGAAATATTGTAGTGGTTCAACTTTAGTACCAAATATTCGTTGCAGCTGAATTTCACCTTTTTTTAAAAAAAATTTAGCGAACGGTTGAACTAGAATTTTTAACAGTGTAGTTAAACGAATTTAAAATTTAAACAATTCGGTTTTACCTGTAAAATTATCTACGTAGTACAAGAACAAATCACTAAAATATTTGAAATTTGATAACTTTAATGCATTTTTCATTATTTTTATTTCTTGAAATTATTTCTAATAGGCTGCTGTTGGCTTCTGCAAATTGCAGACATACTGCGTTCGCGAGAGATTGGTACCATGTCTTTCAGCAGCACCACAATGTGTGGTACATTCACCGCGTGAGAATTTTGACGTCCGGTTTCTCCACTTGAACGGGCGAACACCCGGACTCTGTTGATGTGAAATTTCCCGAGGAATTTTAATTTAGCCGAGAGAATACAAGCCAAATGTCCACTCAAGGGATATTTTACATGCCACACAATCATACGACACGGGCGAAGACGATTTTCTGCATCTTGAAAATCCACCGACACCGCCAGACTCGATCCTCAGACCTGGGGCGCACGAGCTCCGCGCCTTACCACGACGCCATCATGCTGGCTGTTTCTCGAAATAAACCGGAGGAATTTTTGAAGAATTTATTTAGTTAATTCCGTTTAGATTTTGTTGACATAACTGGGTGTTTACGGTAGATAAGTTTACATCTTGGATACTTTAGTTCTCACCATCATATATAGCACTAGCAAAATTTCCATAACGTAGGGAGACATTTATCATCTAAACTAAACACAGCGATTAAGAAAAAAATGCAGAAAAAGACACTATGTAGAGATATGAAGACAACAAGAAATGTTACGAGATTTTTCACCATTCATTAACAATTATTGCAACAATCAATAGCGAACAAACAATAACCAAAAACAATCATAATTCACAATTATCATCGATTATTATACCCTGCATTATAAGTCATACTGTTTTACCAGCGGAGCAAAATTCCAGCGCCGACCTTCGTGAATTTACGCGATTGAAAAATTTAAGAAAACCCCCAAAGAACATAAAAAACGTATGGAAAACAATTAAATATCAACTATAAAGTGCATCAGCGACTTATTCTGGCATTTTACTCAGCATTCCGATATCCTTCAGAACTTAGCGTTATCACGATTGCAGTAAAAATTATGTCTAAAATCCACCATTTTAGTGACATTTGTAAGTAACAACAAACGGCATTTCTCGTCATTAACAAGGTTATTTACTGGTTTAATAACTTTGAGTAAGTATCAGTAAGGTATTCATTTGTTTCACAGTTAAGTGCCGAAACGTTTCCTATCGACAACTTTTAGTATTGTTTTAACTATTATTTTATTTTACGAATCGAAACCGCCTACTTTACCGAGCATGACCACCAACTTCTGTCCATTTTCTTCCAGTACAGTTACGCGCTGTAGGGTCCCGAGCACCTTACGTTAAGTTACGCTCACCCATTATTTGTTAATAAAAAAAATCTTAGGATGGCACTTGCCAATCAATGTTTCAATCTTACTTTGCAACTAATGCTTGTCAACAAGTGCAAACTTACTTCCCTTACTATTTGTAGTGATTCCAAATATTTCTTCTCATCATGCGCCGTTACATCAGTCTCTATAAACTAGACATTTAATGGTTGGTGGACGAACCAACAAAAAATATTTTTCAATAAATGTATCGTTATTATTTTCATTTCAGAACCAATTTTTGTTACTTCACACACACACAGTAAAAATGTCATGGGGCTTTAAACAGAAAAGAGTTTCTAAAGTGTTCAACTGTCACGTCATAATCGATAAACAAAAGACATCGCCGATTTTTTGAGAAATACAGAAATAGTTGTTACGTTTAAGCCACTAGTCAGTACCTAAATCTTTAAAGTAATGTGTCGAAAACTAATTGTTGCCTATGACTGGTCAGGGGAAAAGAAATGGACACTGCATTTATCAATGTTCATTAAACCATTAATCCGCTTTTATCCATTAATCTACGCTTCTCCTACTTGGGCCCATATGAGGGATTCCTTCAGAAAAGTTAAAGGGATTCTTTATTTCTGAGGCATTGCATTTTTAAAATTACAACGGTCAAACTTCAAAATTACCCAAACTTTTAATTATAGAAGAGCCTAAGAGTTACGAGTAATACATCTGGATGGACAAGTGTTTCATTACATCCAACAAAAGTTTTCCTTTCGAAGTACGTTTCATATAAATTGCATAAAATAATAAAATGCTAATGCAAGCAAAATTGAAAGAAAATGAGCAGTTTTAGTTCTAAACAATCTTATTTCGTGCTCCCGATGAAAAATTCGCAAGGAAAAGCGCATATATTTATCTAACGTAACAATGAAAAAATAACAATATGCTTCGTATGGAAATGGTGGAAAATGACTTATTTGAGCAGAAAATAATGAACAGACATTTTCCTTTCTCCAGAAATGATTCTTTTGTAAACACTAGCAAGCGAATGCAATTTCTTTTGCAATTAAAAGCTTTTGAAGAGCTGTTTTAATTAAGATCAATGCCTTTTTAGAAATCTCATTCATACAGAGTTTCTCTAAACGAGGGAGAACACAAAACTCATTTAAAGAAGTAAAATTATAAGGCATTGTTGCTAACGAAGAACACACTTGCTTTCTCATTACATTTATGAGAAACATCAGGATTATGCAAGTCTAAATTATTAACGCACATTTATTTAAAGCTCTAAAGGAACAGTTGGCATTCAAAGTTGTAAAATTTGTTGGAAAACTTCAGCTTAGGAAGCGAGTTGAAATTAGCATATCAAAGCGACTAGTACGTTCCACTTAATATTTTTGACTCTAAAAATAATCAGTTATCTTTTGAGATTTTTCACGAAAGAGTTTTTTTTTTTTTTTCAAATCTAAATTAGAAAATAAAGGTTTGATTTCGCAGTTTCGTGTACGTTTCGCTCTAAAGCTTTATGCTTCAAATCCTAATCAAGGGTTTTGAAAGGATTTTAACCAGTTGGAAGTTTATAAAACATGACATTTGATCTTAATAAGATAGAACTTGCAGTTTATATAACACTGTCTTTTATTTTGTTATATTCTTCAACCGTGTGTAATTACAGAAGCTGCATTTTGCAATTTCAATAACAATATTAAATGAAAATTCTGAATTGTAAAGGGCAATTTGCATATGAATATCAGAACTTATTTGCATTATTTAAATTTTCATATTATACTGTGAATATTGAAGTGGAAAAGGCCTTGATGTTTTTCTTTTTAAGGTCTGTTTTAAGACAAGACAAATAAAAATCTTGCTCTAACGTAACTGAACGTCAGAAAATAAATAATCCTTACTTCTAGTATTTTTTATTCTAAATTAAACCAGAAATTGAAGCGAGCATTTAAGTAAAATTACCAAAAATATGCATCTGAAAATAATTGAAACACTCATAGGACAACAAAAAATAATAATTTAACTTAAAAAAGAAGAATATTCTAATTAAAAACTAAAACACAAATTTCCTTTTAGTAACGACACGATGTTTAAGTTAGGATATTCAGGGGCTATCTCAAACTATGCGCACAGAGGAGCTTCCGAAATGTTACCGAGCTTACACAATTAAGTCCAAAAAGTAACCTAAATTTAATTACTTGAAAAATATTTATGTATAAAATCGAGGGCGTTAACTTCATACTAGCTACACTTTGAAGTATTGTCATTTTGCTATGTAGCAATGAACTCACTATTCAATTACAAAAAACTTTGCTAAAAATGCCGTCCAGAAACAACAAGATATAACACTTCAATAACGGTTTTATTATTTCTTCATTTACTTTTATTTCACCTTAATTCAGTTTCAATACACTGTACAAAATTCTAGTTCAACTTGCCACCAAAAAATAAAAATAAAATGGAAATATTGTGAAATTTAGCTGCAATTATAAATAAATAAATATTTATTTACTTATTAATAAATAAATATTTATTTATTAATAAATAAATATTTATTTATTTATAATTGCAGCTAAATTTTACAATAAAAAATAAATAAATATTTATTTATTTATAATTGCAGCTAAATTTTACAATAAAAAATAAATAAATATTTATTTATTTATTTTTCTTCAGCTTTAATTGGTAATTGACAACAGATAAACTAATTTTTTCCCATAAAAAAAAAAAAAAAAGCTATAGCTAGTACTGATTTACAGGACTTGGGTGTAATCACAGAAGACGAAACCAATGAAATTCAAAAAGAATGAAAGTTAAAAGAGCAAGACCAACTAATCAAAGAGATCTCATTAAGAACAGTCGTTATAATCAGATAACAGAAATAAGAGGATTGTATTTTTATGGAAGAAAAGACCGCGACAATTGCTTAAGAAAGGAGGAATTTGAGCACAAAAATTATTTCAGAAGAGCCCGTTTCACTAATAGAGAAACCAAACTCAAAGTTTTTAGCCCATGTAACACTTAAATCTGTAACATGAGAAGAGATAACAGACAGTATACTTGATTTTTTTGAAGATAGAGAGCACTACAAACAACTTTTGAACTTCACTACTTTTGGGTGTGATAGAACCCTTGCAAACACTGGATATAATAATGGTGTGATTTCTTTGACGGGAAAGAAAAGAAGAATACCTTTGCAATAGTTAATTCGTTTGTTCCATTGTAATGAGCTACCATTGCGACATCATTTTTGTCATTTAGATGGTAAAACGAAGGAACTAAAAGAATCACACACAAGCAGTGGGAAGATTTGTGAAACTGGTGTCCGATTCGGTTTAAAAAATCTGTAGTTCAATCGCAAGAGAAGATACACAAAAGCAAAAATTGGCTCACGTGAAATGCCAAAAATACATTTGTGAACATGGCCCTAAAAGGTAACTTTTCTAAACTGTTGCCAAACTATATATTCTAACAAAATTTTTAAAGGCCTACTTTAATATTTCTCGTTTTTTTTTTTTTTTCATTTTTTCTACAAACTTTCAACTCTTTGCGGCACCTCCAGATGTCGTTGTATTACAACCAAATTCTTTTTGAACCTAAAAGTCAACTTTTTCTCACTATTGCCAAACTAAAATCTAAAAAAGTAAAAAAAATATCTTAAGGCCATTTTTGCTCCACCCTATTCAGCAGTTTAAAGAAGAGCTAATTAAGAACCGTGTGTTGGACTCAATCAACTTCAATAATGTCATATTGAATGCAAGTTTGTTTTACCGTTATACATTGTTCCAAAGAGTCTTCAATCGTGCAAATTTAATCTTTTACTTTTATAATTAAAACATACTTACATAATACCAAAGACGATGTGTTTTTTAAAATATAACACACATTAGGGAATGTTTTAAGATGAGTAGATTGAAGTAAAATTACTTTTACAAAATGTCTTTTTTTTTTCTGTAAAAATTGCAAAAAGCGGTTATAGGATGGCTAAAAAATCAACACAATTTTTCATAGTAGAGTCACGTTGGTTTAATCCTAAAATAAGTGTCCTGTATATTTTTTAAAGGAAAAAGAGTACTTATAAAAGAGAGCGTTTTGTTCTTTATAAAGATGTATAAAACAAAACAATGTGATGTGAACCAAATATTATTAGTTTACATAATTTTAACCATATAAAATTATAACGGCTATAAACTAAAATAAAAAGCTATAAAGTATCAATTCTTGACAGGCACAAAAGAGTTAAATGTCAGAGAGACTATAATCTTACTTTTTTCCACTTCTATAGTCATCTCATCGAGGTGTAAAATTAACTCTTTCTTTATCTATATTCTTTCCTAAATCCGTTAATGGTTCTTGCTTCAGCCTCCCAAAATTTCTCTTTTTATTTTGATCTCAATCACTTACTTTCCCATCAGTCAAGAAGCTTCAATTCTTTCCTCCACACTGCTTTTCTTTTTCTCTTGAAAAGTTCGTTTCATCTGACAATCTTTGCCGTACCGTAAAAGCAATCAACAGCTACACTTTATCAACGCTGGAATAGTTTGCTGAGAACATTAATTTGTCACGAGCTCAACTGCCGCTAGCTGGAACTACTTGGGTCACCCCTTTTCGAATAACTTTTTCTTCGATCCTCCCCATTTCCTTTTGAAATGTATGCTGATATTTTCCTTTCTAGCCTTTTGAATCTTCGAGAGCACTTCATTGCTTCGTATGGCTCGACAATTCTTGAACCCTTTTCCTTTCGTTTTACCGGGTTTTGGGGGGAGGCTTTAAAATGCATCTCTATACATCATCCTCTTTATCACGATAAAGAAGAAAATAAATTCTTCGAAAGATAACAATGTTGGAAACTGCTTCGTCCCATTTGTGCCCCATTCAATTCTCAGAGTAGCTCTAGAGGTAACGAATTCCAGTTTTGTATGTGTGAATGCTAGGAGAAATATCTCAACTCCTTTATTTATTTACTTGTTTAGGATACTCGACAGTGGGCTGTTTAAAGACGCAAAACAAATTATCTTCTGAATTTTGTTCTAATAATCTTCAAAAATTATTTTTATAAAATGTATGCAATTAAACACCTAATATATCCTTTGTTTCAAATCGAATAATTGAGAAAAACATAATTAAAGAAATTCCGTAATTTAACAGAAAAAATGTTTTATTTCGTTATTAAATGAAATCTGGAAAGAAAGTCTACGGAGCATTTAATTATTTTCGATCTGAATTTTATTTATTTTTGTATGAGGAGGGCGAGAAAGGCGAGAAAATAGAAAAGGAATTTTTAAGTGAGAATAATTACGATACCATTCATTAGGAGGATATGAATATAGTTAAAAGTTCATTCCAATCGAAATTACCTGCACACACTTTATGATTCCGCAATTTCAGTTGGTGTCACTAAGTACTGTGTTAACTATTTGGAAGTGCAATTGCAACTGGAACTATATTTCGGTGGATTCGGAGATTCTAGTTGACATCATTAGGACGCTGTGATGAGTATTCAAAAGAGTATTTGAATTGAAATCACTCTCATGCATCAGATTGGAATCACTCACGCGACAAAGTTTAAATCGAAATTCATCAATTTATGTGTCATTTTCTCGGATGATGTTTACTGCTTGTTTTCAATGAATATTCGGCCATATGTACTAGTAAATTTAGTAAACACTAATTGAATAACATTAAAGTTAATTAATTTAGTAATTACGTTTTGTGGCATGTAATTTTTCTGTAATGGCATGCAAAGCTACATAAGCGTGACACAATCGAAAATGAACTAATTAACTTGAACGCTACAGACGTAGTATTGACAATTGTCAGTTTTGATTATTAGTATATTTACAGACCTTTCATTTCTTAGTACATACATAAGAAACAATTCAATTTCATTTGTTTTTGAGTTTAAGTTATTAGAAAACATAAATAGTGTCTTTTTCATTTTTAGAATAAGCGATAGCCTAGTTTCATTGCTTTCCCCCTGTAGTTAACAAACGCAACCAATTACGAAGTAGCTATGAACAAGGGGGCACAATTGTATGACTCAACTAACAAAATTTTTACCTGGTTTGGCTTACTTCACACGCCAGTCTTGGTGCCAGGGTATTTTGAGCTGTTCTCATATCAATTTTATGATTTGACATTTTAGTGACATATACATGACATTATTTTAGGATAAATCGAAGGATCAAATAAAATAATCATGGAATTTTCGTTATTGCGATATCAAGATATTAACTAGGAAGAAATAGCCATCGAAGTGGTTTCTCTTTAAACCATCGGTACGCCACATTACACATTTTCTTTTTCTGGTAATCTACAGTCTGTTAAAATGTGTTATGTTCTGCTTAAGTATTACAAACCAGTTGTGATGCCCAAGTTTTATTCTGGTCACTAAGCCAAACACCAAATTTTCCAAGATAAGATCTTTTAACTAAACTCCTAAGTTTTCTTTCAGTGTGTATTTTCCGCAAATATATGAAAAAACCGGAATGATTTAGACTATTTCAACTGGAACTCTTTTCAATTCTATTCAAAAGCACAAATACAACAATCTACAACAGATTATATGATAGGTAAATTTTGTAACAATACTTTCCTAAGCAGAAATATTCCATGAGACCAACTTCAATGTAGCCTGCTTGTTGAACACTCACAAACCTGATGTGATGCCCAAGTTTTATCCTGGTCACTAAGCCAAACATCTATTTTCCAAGATAAGCTTTTTTAACTTAATCCCTAACAATTTTCTTTCAGGGTGTATTTTCCCCAAACATAGGAAAAAAACATCAGCATGATTTAAACAATTTCAAGTGGGTCTCTTTTCAATTATATTAACAATCCCAAATACAACAATCAACAACAGATTATATGATAGGTCAATTTTATATTTTCCTAAGCAGAAATATCACATGAGGCCAACTTCGATGTGCCTTGCTTGTTGAACACTCACAAAAGAACTTGTTGAAGCGTTGAAAGTTGCTGAAATATTTTCATGGAAGTATCTGAACAGCAAACTGACATTAAATCAAATATGCATGAACTAATCCTCGCATATGCGCTTTGAAAGTGCACAAAAGGGAGTGAGAAACGCGTATTTTGTATATTGTTTTTTAATAAAAACAAAGATCGCAAAAAGTAGAGCTAATAGAGAAAAATGATTTTTTATTTTAACTCAGCGCCCTAAACAGAGCTAAAAACCAGTTCACAAAATTCTAGGCATGAAAAAAATAAAATAAACAAAATGAAATATAGAATCTTTATAGTCGGTTCTGTCAATAGTTTTCTGCAACCTTTACTACATTTCATTCGTGTCTCATTTGCAGTAATAAAGAAGGATTTTTTCTCCCAGCCCCCTCTCCAAGGCCTTTCGACTCGTTTTAAGTTATTAAATAGTCTCGTTACTAAAATATTAAACAGAAGCCATGGGTTTATAATATTTTTTAAAATAAATCTTATTACCATTAAATTAAACTCTAAAAGTAGCGCTAAATATCACATAGCTGTTTTAAATAAGCTCATATTGTAATACTTTAAGTGTTTGACAATCGGACTGATTGAGAGAACATACGATCATCCATTAACCCAACAAAAAACCTAAGTTTATCGCTGTAAATAATTAGCAAACAAAGCTCTTCAAAATGGTAACATACAGTGTTCATCCTGATTTATGTTACTGTATTTATTGCTATTTGAAAATAGGTTTACGTGCAGTTGCAATTTCAAAAATTAAGAGCAGGATCTGAAACATTTCTAATTAAATATATCTTGTTGAGCTACTTTAAAGATTTTCAATTGAGAAAAGAACTGCGTGACTGGGTCATTTAACATAATAATATAGCATAGAAAATATTTTCCGTTTAGAAAGCAAGCTTCGTATTAATGCAGAATTGGCATTGTACAGCGTAAACTTTTTTTTGTTTACTTACAATGTTTTTGCTTTCTTAGAAATCACACTTTTCTAAGTCATCTTTTTTTTCTCTCTTTTGGATTTAAAGCAAAGATTTCTAACGAATTGCAAAACATAAAGTTTGAAGTAAAATATGTATTTTTAAGAGAGAAAACTTTGATAATTCCTTTTCAAGGATAAATATTAGAACGAAAACTTTCAGCTTGGGTGAACAAGGTAGATTTGAGAAAGAAATCGAAATGGAAATAAGAAGACAAAAGAAACGGATGTTGTCAAAAAAGTAAAAAGTTTAAAAAGACTGAAAGATAAATTAAGATGATAAATGAGAATAAATGGGCAGAAGCAATATTTACTGGTTTTCGTTGAATGAAAGACATGGTCTTTGGATTTAAGAAAGTCCAAGTTATTTATGATAGCGACTCCAACATATCAGATAAGAAAAAGAATGATTTAAAACAACGAATTTTATCGAACAAATGGAGAAATAAAAATACTTTAGAGTAATTGTTGGTAGATGGACATGAAAAAAACTTGAATCCAAGAAAAATATAACAAATGAAATTTTTTAGAACTACATGAGAAATATCGCAACGTCAACAAAACACGAAGAGCAGATATAAAATATTCATTGAATGTACATAGAATTACAACTTTCAGGAAAGATAAATGCTGTTTCTAAGTTTTATTTTCTTGTGACTTTTTGTAAGAGTACTAAGTCCTGAATTGTTACTATATTAAACAAGTTTTGTTTACTCAATATGTAAATTAATGAAACCTAAGTTAAAATAAATTGAAGAATGCATTAAACAACTTCCTCGTTCTTTATTTTAGTAAGTACTAAATGTCTATATTGGGAGTGAGAATTTCTTCCTCCCTTTAAATAGTTTTAGTGCGGGAGTTATGCCTTCCTGGAGGACTTGAAGAATGTTTCCTCTCATTTGCGCAAGATAAACTATCATGCTGATGCAACTTTTCTCAGCAAAATCATATTTTCTTTTCATTTCTCCATGCTAGAGGTAAGTAAAAATTATAACACCGACCTTTTGATTATCTTGTCGCTTGGGAAACGCTTGCAACAGACTACATAATTCATATAAAAGTTTTTGATGTGTTTCCTCATTCCCTGATAGAGTAACGTTTATTTCCTAGTATTTAACTGCTACAAATATTTGAAATTTAATGGAGAATAATTGCCTTTCTATTAATTTGGTGTTTGTTTAAATAAAGGTGTTAAACTTAATCAAATCTTTTATGCTATGAACATGTTTATGAAGATTAATACGAACGGTTCCTGAGAAAACACTTAACATAAATAAATATACAAACTAGTTTTTTTAATACCATACCATGGGTTTCGAACACTCTCCACTGACACGTTAGAAGTTTCTATAATGGTCCAAATGTCGTTATATTAAAAGGGGGAGGGGTAAAGTAAATATAAGATTGAAAAAATCAACTTAAAGCAATTGTAAATATAACTAAACATTACATATACACAAGTAATGTTTTTCAAGTAATCAAGAACAATGTCAAAATAATCTATAACTTCATTCCAACTTCAACTATCAATAAAGTCGTTGATCAATGCATTAATTTGCATCGATACCTGATTTCAAGAATTGTGTATTACAGACTAACAGTAAAATATAAATGCATATTAAACTAAAAGCAAAGGGTCTGAATCGCGCATGAAAAATAAGTCAGCGTAAGTAAAAGAACAATAAATAAATAAATAAAAGCATAATAAGGGTTGCTTTTTTAACCGTTAGTACTGTTTTCATTTGTGCTCATAGTTACTTTCACCTTTTAGTTCATGTACTTGCGGAAATATTTTTTTTGGGGCTTTTTACCAAATGAATCCAACCGTTATGTATATATATATATATATGTGCAGTAAAACCTGTTAAGTTGACCACTTTTGTCAGGAACGGAATAAGCCCTATATTTTACATGTAAAGAAACCTTGGTAACGTGACCAACTGTCCATGTTGACCACTTATGTACGCCGAATTTGGGTAAGAGTATTATAGAAAACCCTTTGTAAGTTGACCGCTTTAATGATTGCTATGTTTATTTGAATATCTATTTTTGCAAAGATAAAAAAAATTAAATTACTTCTCCAGGATATTTTTTATGCTATTATGCTAGACCAGTATTTGTATGGAAGAAACATCAATATGAAGTTTCCTTAAACCTCTTTGTAATTTAACCAAACGGAAAACTACTACGAGCACTCTTTTATTCTTTAAATAGGTTTCTTCTTTTTGCTTCTATCTAATATAGCCTTTTAAAAAAAATGTATGTATTTTTTGGCAATCTTTACCATCATATAAGTAACTGACATAATTAATAAGATATTTATCTTATTATATTAATTAAGTACTTTACTTTTAAAGTTGTATAGGATATATTGTCAGTCATTCTGGCAAAACTTCTCTAATGATATTTTAATTGAAAGAAAAAGCTATTCAGTATTTTAAAGTAATGTTAATACACGAATCAATATTTTAATTAGTTACAAATGTATAAATGCATAGTGTAATAAATAATATAAAAAACTCCACCCTCTATAAGTTGACCACTAAAGTGCTGCACCACAAGTGGTCAACTTACACAAGTTTCTTTGTATATATATATTAATTAAAACGCCTCAATAGCAGACTCCAGCGGTGTCCGCAAAAAGAGTTTTTTTTGGCTCAATGCTTTGCTGGAGTGGAATTAAAAACTTTCCAAGAGGGTTTGACCGTTCGGAGGGGTTTTTCAGTATATATATAAATGAAAAACGGTTGTAGTACCCAGAAATCATTATAGATGTAGTGTAATGTTATAATGAGAAGCAATACAGAACCAATTCAGGTTTAATTAATTTAAATTTGTTATCTTTTTTATGGTAGGGCATTGAAAAGAATCAGTAAAGGCTTCCCTTATTTTGTGAACCAATTAAAAATGTGTTCTGTAATGCTGTTGCAAGTCAAAGTTTGAACAAGCCCCATACTGTTTTCAAATAAAAGCACGTTTCCTCAACCTAAGCCAAGAATCTCCTCGATAGATACGCCTCAAGCACTGTGACTAGGTATAAAACCTGATGGTGCAGAAAAAACAAGAGTTCAAATCTATACATTATGTATTGAAGGAATGGAGAGATCGACGCTAGTTTCTAAAATTTTCTTCTATGGAGGACCACTTAAGCCACAGACTTGACAGGTTTTTCAGCCATGCCACTTTCATCGTGAATAAGATGCTTTGAAAAGTAACCAAAAACTGAGTACATTATTCATTCGGGCACCAAAAGAAAACAGTTCTTTCTGACAGTTGAAATCTTAAGGAAAAAAAGTAAACTCGATTTCCAGATGTCTTATTTTTTTAGTCTTGGTAAGTCTGTTTTTTGAGGAAAAGTCAATGGTGAAAGTAGCGATTTTCTTGGTCAATATTGTAGACTACGTCTAGGAAAAAAATAATTTAACTTTGTGCAAGTAAACAATAATAATAAAATTACACGTTAATTTAAAGCACAAATGAGCAATAAAATGCAGACATATGTTTCGGGATTGCTTGAATCCCTTTTTCAATGCGACAAGGAGCTTCTAGATGCAAAACATCCACGTCTAGGAAGTTTGTACTAGGTATGCCATCGGGATTACCTATAAACTAGCAATTGTAAAACTAAATCAGATTTTTTCCACTTAATAAAATTAGAAGTTCTAATTTGTAAAGTATAAAACTATGGACGAGGAGTGCAAAAAATATTTATAACAATTTAAGCTTTTTAATAAGAGTTTTGAAGCATTCTATTTTAATGAAATATTTTATGTAAAAGAGTGTTTAATCATAGGTTATTTAGATTTTATACTGTGTATGCTTATTAATGGTATCACCAGAGAGTATTTGAATGCTCTCCATCATCAATTTGAAGGTTGCAGAGGAATGTCTCCTCATTAGGGATACTTTTGTGCTGCCAAGCAAGATAATATAATTATGCGTTAAAATTTAAAAAAAATAGGGTGATATAGAAGCCCCATGATCACCTTGGTAAGTAGACCGCCATTTAGGTAGATCTGACTTAACTGGAATCAGGTGAATGAGTATTAAGAGGGCCTAGGACGGCCTTCGATAGACACTCGACCTGCAAGTACAGCACCAGCTGTACTATTGCTCGCTATTTTTACTAAAATCCCATGTATAGCATTCTGTTTGATGCAGACAGTATATAGCGGACATTTGAAAACAAAACACCCTGGGGCAGATTACACACTACGTAAGGAAAGAATGGGACATTCCTCTATTAAGAACACTTGCTTACTGAAGTGATTGAATACATCAAGCAGTTCAGCCAAAAGTTGTTGCCACGTAAACGTGCCATTTACATTGCTTCGGAAAACGTTATTATTTTTTCCGAATCCCTGCAGATCAGGTTGATTAGCAGGGAATGTTGACTAATCAAATGCCGGATAACCAGCTCATCGTTTTAAATTTTATAAAACCATCAAGACAGTAAAGGAGTTAAATAAATTGCTTGTAATAGCTTATTGTAATCACTCAAAGAATACATTTTGTTTTTGAGAATGTTTCCTGTTTTTATTAAAGTTTTATTTTATTTTTTATATTATATATATATATATATATATATTTATATTAGTCGTATCTTTAAAAACATATTTACGCATTTTATTTCTTTCCTTTTGTCTACAGTATGTAAAGTTAAAAAATTGAAAATAAAATGTACTTAACGTAAATTTAATAAATATGCTTTGAAACAAAGTATTTCTTACTGAGTCTTTCGATAGGATTTTTTCGCGCAAACTTTTCAAGGATGTAACTCTTGCAGAAACAAAAGAAAAATTCTTCCTGAGGCATAACTCCGACATTGCTCTCTAGATTAGAAAAATATCCGATTATGAGAATAATAAACGCATAATGCTCATCATAACTCTCGACACCAACCATAAACTCAAAGTGAATCCACCTCGATGGTAGTAAACTATGAGAAAAGGATAAATGATGAGCTAGTTTAGTTTCCAGTGGACAAGCTGAGGTGATTGATAAGGCCCCCTTGCTACCAATCCCTTGGGTCCACTTACAATCCACACCAGGGGACTCATTCATCTAATGTTTACTGCGCTATAAGTCGTGACTTTTCAGTTAGTAGAGAAAGTAAGAGCTAGTATGAAGACTCCCACGAGAAGCCCATGAATTGGAGTTCTAGAACTAAAGCCCGAACTTATTCATTATGCATGACCCTTTCAAACTGGTAGGTGTCCACGACGATCCATACAAATGACCTTCCTGCACCTTCAAAGCCTTTTTATACAAAAAGTTCAAATCACAGCTTATCATTTTTTCTATATTAAATCAAAATAACGAAAAGTTGTTTTTTACTTTTACATCACCTTAGATATGATTGTTTTTTTATTGAAAAGCTATACATAAATAACATTTTTGGATTATTTTATTTAATAAAGATTTATGTATAAATGATAGGAAATTTTAAGATTTAAAGAAAAATTATTTATAATATATTTATTAATTCTGCTGAAAGTTTCAAAATGTATACTTACGAAAAACTGGAAAATGAACATATTTTTTGACATAAAATTTGTTATTTTGATTCATCGTTACTGGTCACCTATCAATTTTACACGTGAAAAATGGCCCGAGAGTAGGTCAAACTGAACTAAAATGTTTTCGAAAAGGCAATAAAATTAACTGGAATGATGCAACCAGTTTTGAAAATTTTAGTTCATAAGTAACCGTCCATAATTTCCTGTAGGATTTATTATGGAGGATTATGATTTCATATATCAAGTCAACGTATTTGTAATAGAAATATAATTTCACGTTAATTTAAAGCACAAATGAGCATTAAAACGCAGACATATGTTTCGGGATTGCTTGGAATCCCTTTTTCAATGCGACAGGGAGCTTCTATATGTTTTGCATCTAGAAGCTCCCTGTCGCATTGAAAAGCAATCCCGAAACATATGTCTGCGTTTTAATGCTCATTTGTGCTTTAAATTAACGTGAAATTATATTTCTATTACGTTTACTTGCACAAAGTTAAATTATTATTATCAACGTATTTGTTTTTTATCCTTACGGAGACCTTACCCCTTAACGCATTTGCTGACACAGGCGTAAGTTACCAGCTAATTTCATGTGGGTGTCTTACATGGGCGATCTTGTATAGGATTGATTATAATTATCATATTTTTTTACAACTCCCCCCTCCATGCTCCTTAGTCACATTCCACAACTGAAATTGCAGGAAATAACTTACACTCTACCCAGGGTCCGACAAATCCCGGGGGCCAGGTCGCCCGGGCAGCTAAAAATTATGCCTTGGCGACTAGTTTTTCAGGTGGCGGCTAGTTCGCAAATGAAAATATTATAGCTGGCTCCTAAAAAATTTCCCTGGCTCCTAAGATTTTCGCAGTTTTGTTGGACTCTGAATGCCTATAGGGTGAGTTGGGGTAAGTGCATCCACTTAATACTATGGGAATGCTATCGTGAAGAAAATTCTGCCATTTATTAGAAAGGTTAGGTAACTCCCAGTGATAATACCTACTACTGTAGACCAGCCATTAGCTTACATAGATTAAACACAACGATATTCCACGTGTCATGAAATATATTTTTAATGTAGAGATTGAGAGGGTTTCATTTTTGTTTCTCTTTTTGTAGTATCCAACGGTCAAGTTCATAATAGTAACTATTTTTTTATTGAGTACGAGTTAGTAACAATATACATGATTTATTTTGATTAAATACCTTAAACAGGCTTTATTTATAACAGGGTCGTACTTCCCCTGTCTTGAAGGTAAGATGGGGCAATTGCGTTTCATACTGTGGGGAAAATGCGACGCCATGTAATTTTCTTTATTGTATTGTGTTATAGGTATTTTTAACTACTTCTAATAAATTACATTTCTTTCTTTATCCCCCCTACAGACAACAGTAGAAAATCAAACTCTAAAGCTCGACCGCGGTGCAGCGTATTAAAATGAGTGCCGCAAAGCAGCATTGGAAATCAAGATATTTAGTTGTGATGGAGAGCTGAATGTAAGCGTTTTGTGAAAACTTTGTTCCTGGTACTACTTTTGTGTATTCTGAAATAGATTTCTGTGGGGGAGAAAATAAAAATCAATTTCCTCATTTTCCCACAACCGACTGTAGCCTGAAAAAAGAAACTTTTTTTCCTCTGTTACATTCAAAAGCCTTAATGAACAGTGACATGTTTTTCCACCATATATATATATATATATATATTTTCTTTTACAAATGTAGTTAATTATTAACAATTTTTTTATTAATAAAGTGTTTGTTCTTTACATCATTTTTTCATTTATTACTCTAAATTAAGTAGTGTAAGATCATAATATTTAACGGAAAATACCTATTGGCTCCTAAAAATATTTTGAAGTTCATGGATTAATAAGATGCTCATATATTCACTAAAACTATAAATGCGTGACTAAAACAGGATGGGTACGCACTTATCCCGCGAAGTAGGGCAAGTACGACCCATAGCAATGATTCTTACAACTTCTGCTTAACCTTGAAAAGCCTTCATAAAGAATCTAAGTATGAAACTTAAAAAATTGACCATAGTAAATATTTTTCTCGCAGAGCGAGAATCTTCTGAATGTAATCTTTGAATGAAGATAACGGTACACACTTACCTCAACTCTTCCTACATTCAGTTCATGTAAAAAAGAAAAATAAATAATTCGATCATTTTTTACCTGTTTTTTACCTTGTGCTTTAAAGGGTTAAAAACCGGTCATTAATTCGTAATATTTTTTCTTCCATCTCTATAGTCTTTATATTGAGTATCAATATGTCATGAAAAACTCGACAGAGTTTGAGATGGGAAAATTCAAAGGCAAAACAGCCCTTTCTTCTCAAAAATGCATGCTGTTAAACAAAGAGAACATAAAAGAAAAATATTAAATGTATAAAATGCATCAGTTTTGGGTGTAATTAGTTTTTGCTGTAATGCTAAGCATAATGATTTCCATGGTAACTTACATATACTGTAGCTGAATATCAAATGAAGAGCTCTGCACACTGATGAGCACTGCTTTTAAATATGTATTTCACTCTCAGAATACATACAACAATTTCAGTAACTTTATATGAGTCAAAGGTGTATACAGACAACGAGTAGATTTTAAAAAATTACATATTGCGTTAAAATATATTTTTTCAAGATTTTAAATGAAATATGAAAAACAAAAAACAAAGCACTTATAATGAGATAAAACGCAATGATATTTCACGACTGCAGTTTGTATGAAACAGCTGTAACAGAAAATATCTTAAGTAAATCGTCCATTTAAAGTTACCATAAACGAGATTTCTTGTATAACTTTAGCTCAAACGATGACGGATCTAGTTTACGTTTGAATGAGATACTGGAAAAGGTACTATCACATAAATTAGAGTAATATGTTCCAGGGCTTCTTCGAAAAATATGATTTCACGTTCATAGAATAGAGGTTTACATTATTTTTGAGTAGTTAGATTAATGCGAAAAATACATTTTCAAATTTTGGGGAAAAAAGGTTACTAGCCGACAATTTATAGTCGAGAACATGTTTTACTCGCTTTTATTTCATGAACATCGATGAAAGTGAGCCTATTGAGGCAAAAACCCTACCTTCGCACTTTTAAGAATTTCATTTTTTCCACCAATAACTATTAAATTAAAAAAATAAAAGCACGTAAAGTCAAGAGAATAGGACGTAAAAGTACCACTTTCGATGAATTATGCGGCTAAATCTCGCAACTTCTGTCTTTTCTGTAATGTCGGCCCATTGAACAAACAAACATTCCACCTTTTTCTTCCGACTTTTTCCATCATCTTTTCTTTCCGACTTTTTTTTTTTTATATAACTGTACGCCGAAACAGTCTTCGGTTGACATTCTTCAAATTGCTTTTGCCCGCATTTCGTTTCAGAAATCGCAAGAAATGTGGCTCGTGACAGATTGTTTTCGCCACCAAAAGAAAAAAAAAATGTTTCTTTTTATATATATTATGTAACCTTTTGTTTTTCGACGTCTGCAATTATTTTTAGGTTTCCCTGAAAGTTTTTCCGCATTCAGCGGCTGCTGCTTCAGCGCTGCATTTTTATGTCAAAAACGTGCGGCAGTAAAAATAAAAAACAAAAAAAAAAAAGAAAAAGAGAGAGAAAAACCCGGTAGAATTATGATAAAGCAAATGCTTAAAAAAAGTCACGAAAGAAATTTCTCCGTCTTTTATGTTTTCATACTTTCAAATAACATTAACAAGCCTTATTGTCTTTGTTTAGAAACGATTTAAAAGTAGAAAATGAAACGGTAGTGCACGAATATTATCGAAAATATTGCTACGTAGAAAATAATCGACTCACATTTGTTTAGCTAGTATTTTAATTATGTTAGTATAATATTAATATAAAATTACTAAATTATTATAATATTGTATCTTTGAATATTTGTAACGATACATTTTTATTTTGTGTAATTTTTACATTTCATGTCACACAATTTTCTTTTAAACCTCCTTTTTTTCCTTTAATTACTTAGTTTGTACAATGTTATGATAAAACAACATAGAGAGCTGAAAACTTACCAAAATATGAAAGATGCACTGAACTTGTCAACTAAAGTAAAAAAAAAAGAACAGTCGAATCATAAGTCAACTTAATGTTGTGTGAATCCTGAACGGCTTCAATGTAAATGATTTACTTAGAAATCTAGTTCATTAACAGTAATCTTTTTGTTTAAAAAAAAATCTTCAACTTAAACAAATTTAACAAATTAAAAATAACGAGTATATAAGTTCTAGCACAGGTTTAAACATTATTTATTCTTTTTCTGATTAAACAACAAGATGCTATGATAAAATATTTTGCAGCAGGTTAAAATTTCTTAAAGAAAAAAAACTTTTTACTCGTAATTGTTTCTACCTATTTAAAGCGTTGGAAAATATTTAAAATAACAAAATACATTCAACATTATGTATGAATGTTTTAAATACAGGTGACAGACTGTTTTAAATATGGGTGATGTTTGGGTCGAGAATGATTTGTTACTATTTTGACGCATTCTCTGACATTGTTTTAAAAAGAAAACGTTCGCTTGATTGTACAATCATATGGTTTTAACGAAGCGTTGAATTTCCATGTATTTATAATAATTATAAACTGAAGGCAGTTAAGTAAAACTGGTTTTTTAAATAAAAGTATGTCGCAATTTCGTCCTCAAATATTAAGTGATAACATTTCCACTTTATTTTCATTGGAAAGCTCATGTCTCAATTGAGGTTCCTTGTTTCGATCTTTACATTCACATGTATGTTTAATTCCATATTATTATTAATATTATTTCTTAAATATTTTCATAAATTTATATGATTTAAGAAAGTGAAAAAAATTCCAAAAGTGAACATACTATACTTCTATATACAAAACCATCCTTCAAGTAATAAATTTGATTACTTCCAATTATCTGTTTGGGAATAATGGGCACCAGCAACTAATATAAACTAGAGCATTTCATATACATAAAAATAGGTTTGTATTTTGGGGAAATAATTGTTAAGCAAGTTTGTCACAAACTGGTTTTCGTTAAAACAGTTCAACACATAAAATAACTTGCGCCAAGACAACATCCATAGCCCTACAACATCCATTTATTTTTAATATCGACAAACGCAATATTATTCAAAACAAAATGATTATAAAACTGCATGTGTATAAATTACTGTTTTTAAAAATAATTTTGTTATTTAACTAATATTTCTTAATTTTACCAGTAACATACTTTTTGATTCATACACAGACAGTTGCGCATTATATATAAATATATATACTACTGACATGTCCAGCAAAACTTTGATGACATAGGTTAATGCAGAACGTCGCGATTATTGGGCAATTAATTAGAGTTGCCGACGAGGAAATTTCATCCATCAGTCGAGGTTTTGATCCTTCAATCGTTATTGCAGCAGATATTCGTAAATCATTTGAATTTGCCCAAGCTGCTCCGATAGTAACGCTTGCAAAATGGAATAAGTAATAGCGCTTTTAATGAAAGTGGACAGTCAAATTGTTTCATTATAATGCTAAACGGATCAGTTTCCGAATTAGATGCTTTAACTGATGGACAGTTAAATCTTCTGCAGTACTGTCAGGCTAATCACATTAAGTCAGGACGTAAAATGATTCTAATGGGCTTCAAAACCTTCATGCGTCAATAGTAAATGCGAATAGAGAATAGGGGAAAAAGGGGATAATGCACCTTTATGTTTTTAAAGATGTTATAAAAATTTTATGTTTTCATATTCCTTTGAAAGCGGGATCTTCATGAAATTCGGCATATTCCAGTGAGTTTTGTAGCAAACCAGATATGTTTTTTTTTATAAATAAAAAGTAAAAACACAACTTTATTTACTATGCAAGAAAGTAGGTACATAAATAAATATAAATTGCATTCACCGAGAAAGAACATTTTAACATTTCTCAATATTTCACTAAAATATTCTAGGTCAACCTTTCACCCCCAAAAAATTTAAATAAAATAAAACAACGGTGAAATTTAGCTGCAACCAACATTTGGTACTACAGTTGAACCATTATAATGGTTCCTAGTTTCACATTCGTGGTGAAACTGCACCATTATAATGGTTCAACGTAGCACCAATGTTGTGCACCTCGATTTCATCAATTTTACCATTTTTTTAAATGAAATGTTGAACCAGAAGTTGTACAGTGTTCTTTTGTGCAAGAGGAATTTTAGGTCAAAATATTTTAAATAAATATAATAACGTGGTGAATACAAATGTTGTAACAAAAATAAATATAACCGCCTAGCTGAAATATATGTTATGTGTTCTAGTGCGGTTATAAAATTGTGTTCTTTTTTTTCTTCACTGATAAGAAAATACAAAAATTTTCTGTGTATGCGTCTGTCTGTATTTTATTTAACACCATTCAACCAATTTTTAAGAAATTTTTTCGTCAAAAATGATTTAAATTTAAACAAATTCCTTCGATTTCCCGAACACATCGATACAAATTAATTTGCAATTGTGAAAACTGTAACTAACTATGATATATGCCAGCAGGAAAAATGTTAATCAAAGCGAATATTTTGTTTATTTTTTTCCTGTATAATTCGTAATTTGATCCCCATTCGAAGCCCACACAGGATATCAAAAATGGAAAGAAGATTTGTCATTTATTTGATAAGAAGAATAAGAAATGAAAGGAATCAGGTAGACGATGAAGATAATGGGAATAATTTTCAAAGAAAACTGGAAACCTAATAAGGTCATGTTAAAATAATGAGTGATTAAATACTACTCAAAGTTGCATTTCATTATAAAAAAACTCAAAACGCGAAGCGAGGAAGACCACAAAAGAAACGAATGGACAATATTTAAAAAATGCAATGAGAGTTTAAAAATATATATATATATAAAATTATATAATTCAAAGTTTGCATTGTACGACGATAACTGTTGTTTGAACTTGCTCGAAACAAAACAAAAAATATTTTAATTGCCCTTCTCATTTGAGTTCCATTTAACTTGTTAAAAAGCGTGCGCCAACTCACCCCATATGTGTAGGCAACTTGCCCCCCGCCATTGGGTAAGAATATTTTTCTCTTACTTTTGCTTACGTTAAACAAACTACAGAAGCTACGAACTCGGAAAAGCGCTGAGCATTTATAGCCTAATACGTGTGCAAAAGCACACGTATTAGGTGCACTTAGATTTCGTTAAAAAACTTCAACAAAAAAAAAAAATAATAATACTCAATAACTAGGCAGTGCACCAACTAGCCCCGATCTCCCCTACCATTTCTGAAGCAAACCGTATCTACTACAAAAGATAGAACAATGAAGTTATAGGGACCGTAAAACAAGAAAAAGAAATACAATTAGGTTATCTTTCAAAGCAAATTGAGAAAGAAGGTTAAATTTCATCGCCAAACATTTCATATATTTTGAAGATTTCAAGATAACTCAAACCTTTCATTCCAGTCTGTTGTAGTAAAGAAATTGCAAGGGAGGACATCCGTAGAGTCATTACTTCATCCATTAAAAGGAATTCTTCTCCTATAATGGATTTCTGATTCATGGCCGAATGACATCTTTGATTTATAAGAAATCTTCCTCAGAACTATCACCATGAAATAATTGAATATATAGTTGCTGCGCTTTTCCGTCCTATCCGTTAAACGCATCATGGCTTGCCTGTTGAAGATGCCTATCAATCAATTTTCTAAACTCTCTTTCATAAATCTTACTGGGCATCAAAAAAATGCCAGATCTTCTTTCCTCCTTGAGCTTTATTACCGTACTTTCTCATGTGAAAATTTCATCATCAAAAATATGAAATCTTATTTTAACCAACTGAAATCACAACAATCTTTAAACTAATGATTAATGAGTTTTTGGTTCGATTTAACGCTTCTTCTTATTGTAGAACACATAAATGTACGATATTAGGAAAGTAAAAAACAGATATTCAGTAATATCCAGCTTCTATTATCAGAGTTTTGGATACTGACCAAAAGAGGAAATCGAAGTTGAACGGAATACGATCTTTTAAGATGCTTAATTATAAGGAATGAAAAAGATTCAGGTTTTGTCTGAATGTCAAGTTTACTTTGTATATAATTCAGTAAAATCAAAGCATGCGCAAATATATTCATAATGATATACTGTAGTTTAAAATAATTTTAAAAAACATAACAGAAGGCGGCAGAGCATGATTAATTGTAACGAAATATTCAAATAAATAATTTCAAAGCGTCAAAAAATAACTGTCAACAATATGGTATGTCTTATTTGCAAAGAAAAACACTGTTCAAAGCACGTCAAAAAACAAATAAAGAAAGAAAATAAATCAACAAATGCACATACTAAGTCGTCATCGGTATATACAAGCACATGAGTTCTGGGACCATTTGAAACTGTTCTGACGCAACACCTGCCTGGCCAGAAAGCGTGAAATAGGTATTTCCATAATATAGATACTCAGCATCACCATTAGGGATGTTTCTGAGTCACTTAACTGTTCTGAGTACCGTATTTCTTCAGAAACATTTTGGGGCCTTCTTGGTATCTTTGCTTGTCTTTTCAATTATTTTATTCTTGTGCTTTCCTTTCTGACCCTTTTCCTCTGCTCTTTCCTATAGAGTGGCCAAAAAAGTCCTTTATACTTAAAGTAAATGCGAATAATAGCGGAAGGTGATAGGATATTTATAAGATTTGAACTTTCCACCCAGCAATGCTCGTCGTGTGAACTGCATCTTGATGCCTCATAAACACGTAAATTCCTAACTGATAGGTAGGACGTAGACCCTCAAATTTAACCGTCCCTCATCCTTGGCGACTTCGGATCTTGCGACTCAAATGCCCGGGGGGGGGGGGGGGACATCATATCATACATCAGGAAGAAGAAACTAATCGGAGAAGAATCGAAAATACATTCGGGCAAGTCTGGTCGAAGCTTCTAGCATGTGATACCACAACTGCTCGATTTACGCTAAAGCGAATGGGTTGGAGATCAAGGAGGCGTGTCAAGCTATTCAGAGCTATTAAGAGATAATGAAATGCTTATACAGACGTTTAAGACAAATAAATATTACTGCTATTAAAATTACAATGAAATAAATGCACATGGAAAGACTTTTCGACCGCTCTGTATTTATCTCTACTTAATTTTTCCTTCCGTGTTCTTTCTTTTTATGTGCGTTTTCGAGACCTTTTTGATACAGTTGCTGAAATGGTATAAAAAGCCCCATTCTGTGTGAAACTGTAGCTTGTACAGCAAGTTCCATCGAACAAGCTCCCCACTGTTGCCTATTCTTCTTTCTTGCATAATTTTGCACCATGTTAAATATTTAAATGAAAATGGGGTATCATCCCATTCTGCTCCATAGTCACGTGTTAGCTGTGATACTTTTACTAAGTATTACTTTTCATAGCAAGAACACCAAACTACAGCTACATAAACGTACTGTAAGACTATATAGAAATTACGATATCATAATTAAAAACTCTCAAGTTAATTTCAATGGAAATTATGTAAAATGTTCATAACCCACAGCTTCATACTGCTTTGACTACCCCTATTGGCAACATAATTAAAGAAAAATGTTAAATAATTCTAGTGTACTGAGTATTCATTACAGTTGAAATAGCCAAGTTACACAGAGACTCAAACATTGATATAATAAAGTATTGCAAAATACAAGGAATAAAAGTACAAGTCTTTAAGGAATAAATTCGTAAAACAAACTGTGAACAGATGTATTTTGAACGGACTTCCTATTCTTAAAATTAGTAGAAAATACGTATATTTTAGGGTAACAGAATGGTTAGGCAATTTCTCACATCACCTTTATCTTATAATAAAACAACTACTATTCAGTTTGTAATCAGTAAATATGTGTTCGATTAATTTGCTATGCATTAAATAAAAAAAGTTTTTATTTGTTTTCTCATTCCTAATTAGAAACTATTTTAGTACCAAAGCAATATTGAATTAAATGATGCTCTAATGCCTCTCTGTCTTAGAAGAAATATCTGTAATGCCTACTACTAAAAAACTAAAACCTATTTATTCATAAAATGACTCTAAGGAAAAGAACATAAACCGATATTCCTTTTACACGTTTTTTTTTCTTCTGAGAAATGTAAATTGTTTATTCTCCAGAGTTATGCCTTATTTTATGTTTCTTAGTTTTGAAATAACCTCATTTGGTGAATCTTACACTTTAATGTACATAAAGCAATTAAGGCTTCGTCCAAGAATTTCGGCCTACTTTCTTAAAACAACCGAAAAGAATAAAGCTGTTTTAGCCTAACTCAAAAATCTTCTCCGTTTGTTATTTCTAGCCCAATGAACACACTAGATCCAACATTGAATAAAACTCATTAATGCAAGGAAGACTGAAAGAGATAAATATTTTAACAGAATTTACTGAGTGCATAGATCAACTTTCATTGCTTTTGTGCCAAGGAAATGAATTCTGTAATTACTAATGTGAATTAAAATAAGAATTGTAAGCGGGGACAAAAGCAGTGCACGGGATTTCCCATATTTGGAGCGAAGCCAATATTGATTTAGCAGGTCGTTTCAAAATGATCTTTTTATGCAACTTCATATGGCTGACCTGGAAGGATAGATAATTATGAAAATATAAATGTTTGCGGTAAGACAGTTTGAAAAGTTAAATTACGCGAACCGTTAAATTTTTAGGCAAATCTTTCATCTAATAATTAAATTTTACGTATGCGTTAACGCACGTAAAATATTTGTTTAATGGTAAACTAGGTTCGCGAAAAAACTTTTTATAATACCTTTGTATCATAATCCTTTTCAAATATGTTTTTTTCTTTCAAATTTATACTCAAAAACAGTTACTATAATTCTGAAACAATGGGGAGAATTCATTTTTTATTTACACTTATATTCTTTAAGGAATATGAATAAATTATGTTGAATAATATTTTTAAAGTTCTTTCATCTTTTCATGGTAATGAACGTGATATTCAGTTGTCCTGAAGTTACTTTACGCAATCGTGAATGCAATGGTATGAGGGAATATGACATTTAAGGGGAAATACGTGCATATTTCACAGAGTATGACATCGCATGCATGATCTGAGTAGCATTGTCACAGATTTTAGTTTTATTAGTAGAGAGTGCCGTTTTGATACCTGTACTGTTAAGGATTAAGAAACATTCAAATTTACTGCGCTAAAGAAAAATAAATAACAGATTTGCATATCGTTCGCGAAGTCTTTTATATTACTTCAGGATAATGCATTCAGCTGGTAATAAAACTAAAAAGAAACAATATGGGGCAAGTGTTCAAGTGTTTGTCATGCTTGAACAGCATGGGGTTTTTACTTATTAAGTTTATATTAACAAATAAAATATACTTTAACATCAGAAAACCATATTTTATGATTAATTACTTTGTCGATTTATTTTTCACTGTATGTGAGTAATTGGTTATGTGTGGCCGAAACAGGTATTACATTGACCAACAGTGAACATTTACCCTGCTACTGTCAATTGGTTTTTACATTTTTTGCAAAGTACTGTTTTTAGTTTCTGCACGTCCATAGAGGCTCTGAATATTGGTTGTGACTGGAAATGCCAATGATTATGTGATAGGGCACTTTATTTTTAAATGGAAGTTTTAGAAGAAATGTATTATGAATCAGTAGTTCACAGCGATGTAGAAGCGAGGGGTACAGCAAAACTGTATTAATCATGAAGAGCAGTTAATCAAGGCACATACTGCGGGCTTCACTTATTGCATTTAAATTGTGGATCGATTAACCCTTTAACTCATTCAAGATTGATGATTCTCTTCTTTCTTAGGTGAAAAGTGTCTTCGCTATTGCTCATGAGATTAAAATTTGTGGCAGTTTAGGAAAAATATGGTTTTAAAACTTGCTTCATATTGTTCATAAATGAACCGCAATTATGAGTGAGTGATTTGAAAAAAAAAAGAAGAAGCCTAAAGTCATAGAAAATCTAGCCCTGCACATAAAGGCAAAAAATAGGCGCCTGATACATGATATATAACAATAATTACTTCCTCTACCTTAGCTTACTACTTGTGCGTCATTATTTCTGAAGCAGCACAGTTCACATTTTTTGTAATGTGCTTATATTCAACGCGATTCTCTCGGATGCACGACAGATAAGCGATTGGATTCCAAATTTGCCGCTTTTTTCTTTTTAACTATAAACTTGTTTCTTAAATTGGTAATTTTGTAAATAACGTTATTCATTCATGTCAAGAGCGTTATCTTTTCTCAAAGACGATCAAATTTTTAGATATCGTTTTTCGCTTTTATTTTAAGTAGAATACAATGTTTATGATATCTTGTTTATAAAGGCAAAAATTAAAACAGCTTATAGAACACAAAAATAACAAATAAATTATTTTTGCTTCAAAAAAAAAAAAAAAAATCAATGTTAAACGCACCTAATTTAAAAAATTTAAAATAATTGTGATAATTTTTAAATTAAACGACTGCTTAACTATGAAATTTCTTCTGTAAGTGAAACACTTTCCCGACTTGCTATATAATTTTGGTTATAGTTTAAAATGTTCAGAAATTCTTCTTGTAAATACGTAGAAAGCTTTAGCGTTGGAAAGAGAGTATTAGTAAAGCGTTCTAACTGGTGGTTGCTTTTCAGGTCCTGATTTATGATCCACATCTTGATAAGCGTTGGTCTAAATCCTCAAGAAATGCATCTTCATTACACGTAGATCCCAGGAGAATGTATCTTCCATAGTGCTAGGTCACGTTAATTCACACATCATTAATAAGCGTAGAACAGTGGTCTCCTGGAAATGTGAAAGGTAGGCAAAAATAGGGAAAAGGTCTTTATTTTACTGTGCTAAATTGCTCACAAGACTTTCACGTCTATGGAATAAAATAAATGACAACCAGTACTAAGTTTCAAGAAAATGAACTTTTTTTTAAAAGAAAAGACAATTTACAAAAAAAAAAAAATAAATAAAAAAATTATACTTAATTAAAACCACCTTCATAATTATAGACATTTTATCAAATTATACCGATACTTTAGGCATTTGTTAATTGGGAGAAATTAACAACATTCAACCAAAAAATTGACGTTTATGAAATGTCTCAACAAAAAAAATCTTTGTATGATGTGTATTTAATCTCTATTGAACTTATAATGAAATACATGAGTACCTGGATTTTTACGGATACGCGCAATGCAATCCGCTATAGTAGGGTTAGTAACATTATTAATTAATACTGATTAATTCACTATTATGCGGGTTGGACAGATTTTGTATGCTGAAATATTTATGCGAAAATGTTCCTACTAAAATATTATGTCCAAAACGAGCGATGCTGATTGGTCAAGCTGCTGCCGGTGCCTTGTATTCAGATTCTCAGCATGTTGTTGATGAAGTTCATTAGCATAAAAGAACGAGCTCATGAAGAAAAAAAGCAAAATTGAGTCAAATATGTAAAGTAATCTAAAGGAGGAGTTTTAAAGCAAGACGAAAATTAGAAAACGATATTATGTGTTGTCGCATGATGCTTAAAGATAAAAAAGAAAGACAAATCGTACAATTGATTGTGGCTGCTTTTCTAGGCATTCCTGTACTCAGTTATTAAAGCCCGAACATACATGCAATCAAATTTTATTTCGATGACTCATATCTTAAAAATACGAAGAACTATGGTTTTTGTTAGAGCCAAGCGTCAATAACAATATTAATTCCTGGACCATAGGCCGTGGCTTTGGATGGCTCATAACCTAGGAAACCTAGACTTGTACTAGGACCACGGCTTATAAGCACAGGAAATATTTTCATTGAAAGTCTATTTTTCTGCTCTATTTCTTGCGGAAAAGCAGGATGAATTTTGTCTTTCAGTTCAATCCACTGCTTCTCTAATTTTTTTTCTATCTTCTTAATTGTGCCGAACTCGCTTACGCTGCATGTCAAAAGCAAGTGTTTCAAGAGTTTTTGCTCATTAGGTTCGCCATTTATATCTCATTAAAAACACATGGGAAAAAATTAAGAATCTTGTACGACTTAATCGTTAGTTTAAATTATATATTTTCACCACACTTTGTGTGAAAACTTCAAGTAAAACTGTTCTTAAACATATAAAAGAGTGGGGTGCGTACATTGTTTTGTTGACTTGTAGCAACTATAAACTTTCGGTTTTAAGTGTAGAATGATACAAATTAAATGTTTCTTTATTTTTCGAAATTTTCAATGAAGTGCAGTGTTAATTCATCCGATATTTTTTGCTATTTTGTTTTTTAATTTGGAAATGTACAAAGTGAAAGTGAACTACTGAAAGATCAATTTCGGAAACACAATAATTTCAAGAAGCATTAATTCTTCTAAAACCTAAACAGTTTTCAAATCATTTAAAATAAATAAATAAAAAGTATTATAAGGAGTCCATTTATCATTACCCAAAAAACGTGGAATTACGAGAAAAGCTCATCATTTAGCATCGATTCCTTTAACAGAAAATACCCTATTTACCTGGTGAGTTAGAACTTCTTGCTGAATCTGATCACTCCAGAGAAAAAAGAAAGAATAGCACTCCAAAAGAGCTGTCACTAGTGATTCAACAATATCCTTAAGATTAAGACTTAGGATCCAGGTAATTTCTTGAGTATTTGCCCCAGAGATGCAAGTACCCTGTTCAGAGTACTAATAAAATAAATACATTTCCAGAAAGAAAATCAAATTGGAAGCGAATGCTTTTCTGCATCAACGAACGCAGGCGCGATAAAGAACGAGATACTGTCAAGAAAGCAAACGCAAGAAATTTCTTTCCTTTCTTTATCTGCCCAGGAAAAAGAGAACACAGAAGGATTTTTTTTTGTTTTTTGGTGGTAATCAAGGAGGGGGTGGAGATGAGATAAATTTGTGTCGTTACAGTGCCTAGGTCTACTAGACTTACGAACGTGATTCTGTTATCGTAACCTCCGACTGGAACGCCATAGAAAGTGGCCTAGGATTAAAGAGAAAGGGCCCCAATAACGTAACAAGGCTGTACTTATAATATATTTTATCATTTCTTCATAAATTTATCAATGTTTCTTATAGGAAGAATGAAGTAAAAGAGTGAGTAACAATTTTTACTTAATACTGATTGATTGACTATTGTGCGGCTTGGACAGATTTTGCATGCTGAAATATGTGCGCAAAAATGTTCTTACTAAAATATTATATTTTCTTAGATATATATAATGTACGCAAGAACTCATGTTTTGAAACCGTAGTGAGGTAAAGTTTCCAAGAAGTTGACATAGTAATATCATTCATAAAATACATTTTATTATGTTTTAATACTGAATGTTTGTAACATTTTTTCAGAAAGGGAGAAACGTGTCCCCCCCCCCCCTTTTTGGTCCAACTGTTTAATAAGCGTTAAAAGTATAGAATAATGAAAACAGTAAAGTAGTAAAAAGTAGTAAAGTGTGTAAAAAGTTACAAATATTAAGCTTTATACACCCAGCCACATCGAATAGAAAAAATAAGATTTTATATACAGGTGGTCATCAAAATAGTGGTAACACTTGTGAATAAAATACATTTTTAAATGCGCTTCATATGCATTAAAATATAATAATAGCTACTAGTTTATTGGATAAATAGAAATGTATATATTCTGGTAGTATGTGGTAGCTTTATTGAAGCTATGTAAGTCTTGGATTTCTTTCAAAAGCATAAATGCCTGACCTCTCAGATTTACAAAGATGCCAGATTGCAGGAGCCGGTCTAGTTGGAGCAAGTGTGACCGAAACGTCCCAATTTTTAGGAGCTTCTAAAGGTACGGTGTCTCATGTCATGACAGCATACACACAGGGCGGCATAGCAAAATAGTGGACGCAAAGAGAAGCACAGCGAAAGAGACCGACGGGTATTGAGACGGGTTGTACAGTTTAAAATGCGAGCAACTGCAGCAAAGGTGATCAGAGAGCTCAATCAGTACACTGTTAAAAAGTTCTGTAAAAGCACTGAAGGGAAACTGAGTGTTTCTTTAAATTTAAGAAGAACTTGTTTTAAATCAAAAAATCACGTTTCTTGATAACAGTTTCTCAATAAAAGTTTTGTTTTTCCACCCTCTGTAAAACTACACAGAAATATTTATTAAGCTACCTAAAACTAAACGCTTGAGATGTGGGACTACCAGTTTGAAAGTCGTAGATAAATGCAAAAATAAACACTTGCGATCTGTGACTTTCAGTTTAAAAACTGTCAAATTTGCATTATATATTGATGTATAAATTTAACTTCAGCTCTAGTGAGCACCGTGCTAGGCCTCGGCAGCCAGCCTTCCCGACTGCGGAAGCACATGAATAAGAGCAAAATGGGCTCAACCGAACTCCCTTTAGACTTGGTGTACCAGAGATACTAATACAGCGTACTCATAGATGGCGTCACTACTGTGGCACATTATCTGTAGCAATGAATTGACAGAAGGTTCTGTTTTTTTTTAATTCTCTGTGATTTCTTGTTTTTAAGTCCCTGTAATTTTACGGGGATAAATAGACTCCGGATAAATTATTTCCAAGCAATTATCATGTATTTTTGGACACAATATTTTACAGTGCATTTGGACTTTCCAGCGTTAGTGATTATAGTTATGCGTTCCTACAACATACTAATAAAGGTTTCTTTATGAATGTAAGGTATTTCCATTATTTTGATAACCATCTGTACTTAAGAAAGTAATTAACAGATGCAATGCAATAAAAGTACCTTACATGTATGACATAAAAACCTTTCAACAACACAGCTACGTCGCATTTTTTAAAACATATTTAGTGATTGTACAGTTATTAAAACCATTTATTTAATAATGTTTTAATTTTATTTCATTTATGTATTTATTTTTACAACTTAAGTGTAGTAAACCAACATATTTCCACCCTTTTCTATGAAATCCAGTTAGTAATTACTTTCCAATGTTTTGTGAAAGTACGATATTTCTAGAAAAGAGATCCAAACTTCCGTAGTACGCTCATTGTACTGTCTGTACATTCTGTAGTACTGTCATTGTCTGTGCAACTGATTTCGTGACTGTTTAATTTTATAATTGAAATCCCAGAGTCGTATTTCTTCACTAGTTTGTCAGATATCACATTTTTCTTGGGTTTGACATGCACTCGATCTTGAAAAGCCATTTAACTTATAGGTTTAAATTTTTTGAGTTATTGGAAACAGACAAAGGCAGTACAGATTGTAGATTCAGTACAATCATTCGAGTTAAAATCGCTGGTAGTAGGAAAAAGGTGACATTTGTTGAGTGCTAATAAATTTCTGTCAAATAAGCCGTTTGAATTAAGATTGAAAAACGACAAATTCAAGGATGAAATCAAGGCAAAAATGACGTTAAAAGCTAGGTAGTTTATTGTTTCTTTCAGTGGGTATATGTCCTGAGCAGCAATTTAATAACGTTATAACCATTTATGCCGTTAAAAACGGTGTCGTTATAAACGAGTACGTCTGTATATTCAAGTCATACTAATACTGATAATAACTAAATTTAGAATAGAATTGTATGCCATTAAGGTTAGGTATATTAACAGAAAAGAGAAAAAAAAAAAAAACATTTCAAGAGCCAAGCCCTTACCACAACTGTTTTTCAAGTTTTTTCAAATGAAACTATTATTGCGGTATGTGAAGAAAGACACGATATTTTATTGGTACAGCAGTTTACCGATTCAATAGTTTAGTAAAACTAACAGAAGGTACTTGAAACAAATTCAGATCCTCAGTCTGCATTGTTAAAATACTCAAGCTGCGTTTACCTTATCTAGTGAATTTACTGATAATACAGAAATAACCTTTTCTGGTAAAAACCGAAATCGTTTATACTCAGGTAAGTCTATTGCAGCGTAGTTAGCTCCCAAGACAGATAACGATCACAGTGCCTAGAACCATGATCGTTATCTGTCTCGGTGAAGATAATAGAAGAATATATATTTTCTTTCGTATCGTTCCAGAGGTTCAGTGGAAACTGAAAGCTTTAAAGAAGGTGTGGTAATGTCTATTGTGGCTAAAGTGCAGTTTAGAAAATGGCTCTGCACTGGCGTTTAATCTCGGAATTCTCATTTTAGCTTTGGTCATTGATTATACAGGTTGGTAAAGTTTTCCCGTAATTACAAGAATTATTAAACAAAAACTAATGTAAGTAGGTATATACTAGTTTTTATATATTATAAAGATATTTATGCAGCTTTTAAAACTACTTACGTCATTTAAGTTGGATGTGAGCACACTTGGAAGCCCGAAAAATCAAGATAGAGTTATGATTCTATCCTTTTGTTGCTAGTTCTTTGAGCTGTCACTCACACAATATTACACCTCCATATTGCTTACATTTAAGAGCACATAACGGACAGGGTTTGTAACACCAGTTGAGGTACTGAAACACACAGTATTATAGAGAATCTTGCGTAGAAGAATACTTGGCGCTAATTATAAGGAAGTTTTCAATTTTTTGGTTTTATTTTTACTTGATAGAATAAAGTCTATAAACATCATTTTTGAAAAAAACTTTGTTCTGCCGATTAGTATTTTTAATAAATAATTTTAAGTTCAAGCACAGTAAGCGACGCAAAAACAATTTGTTGAGCACGTGCGTCACACTTTAGGAAAACTGCCATCACTTTGGCTACACACTACACTTGGCTATAATAGGAGCTTTGAGTTTCGCGGATGTCTGCCAAGAAGAACTGGTGGAGCGAGAAATCATCAGGTTTGCCTTTAAAACGTTCGCAAGCAATATAAGAAATTTCGCTGCATAAAGTTGGATAAAATAAAATAACGACATGGATGTCACTTTTGGCACGTTGTAAGATTGACCTTCTATAAATCTAGACTCCATAGTACGTAGTAATTTTAATGTAACATTAAAATAATGATGCAAAGAAAGCAAACTAGTCAAGGGCAACGTAAAGTCTACAGTGAAACCCGAAGTATGAAGTAAGGGGCTGACGCGTTAAGCTCCACCCCGTTTTTGGCGCGTGGGGTCTTGAAAAATTAACCAAACACCAATAGTTTTTTTTTTGAGTGTGGTGCTGTTGAATTTTAGAGTTTTTTTTATTTCTAAGCCATATTTAGCTGTCAAAATAGGAATATTCAATAAGACAAAACTTCTCTATTCCGAATGTTTGAAATTCTTTAAGTTACGAAGGGTGCTCATTAGGGTGTCCCTTATATGGATGAAAATTTTTTTTTTTTTATTTTCGAAACGCATACCCCCAATTTCTTTTTAAACTATCCAGACTTACTCAAATACAAAATTTTATCTTCCTACATCAACATTAACCCGTGCCGACTGAGCTTTGAAGATTTGAAAAATTCTGTTTCTCACCCTTTCCGTTACGTAACTAAATCAATTGAAATATTTAATAAATATCGTTACACCTTAAACAAATATTACAAATTAAATGTTTTTTTGATGTTTTTGGGATATTTGTTCGGGAGCACCTAGAACCCAAACACTGATTTTTAAAAAAAATTACAAAAACCTTCCCGGGGATATGCCTAATAGTTTCCCGAATTTTCACCGCTGTTGGATGTAAATGTATGGTTTTTAAATCTATCGAGTACAGACAGACACATATTCATTTTTATGTATACAGATTTATTAAAAGAAGATACAATCACTGATTAGCAGGATATTTCCTTTCGAGGGTTTCTTTTTTACAGTCTGGGTACAGATTTTTATGCTCTTGCACACAGCGTAGCAAAAATTGCTTTTGTTCTTCAAACCATGAAAATCTTGCATAAGTTTTACAGCTGTATCATTAACTGCTCTCAAAGAAAGAACTTTTCTTTTCGCTTCTAAATAGGCAACATCATCGGCCCACGCAGCGACGGGTTGCTGGAGGAAGTTATTATCGATTTTCAATCGAGAAAATAAATTTGTGCTCTTCAAAGACACAAAATCACTTAATGATTTAGCTGTAACAATGGATGAGGCAGTATAATTTAGTTTAGAAAAAACGGAATAACAGTACAATAAATGAATATTAAATTAAATATTGAATTTAAACTTACCATACAAATAATCAGACATGTCTTCTTTTGATGGAATGTATCTCTTCCCAGAATCATAAAAACTCTCTCTTTGTAAGTTCACTATAATGTTTTCCTTGGTTTGTTCACTAACTTCATCATCAAAGAGCGACAAAACGGTTATTTCTTCTGACAAGTACCAAAGGTGTTGACTAAACTTGCTCAGGGCTGCTTTGGAGATGAATTTGTCAACAGTTTCATATTCTTTAAGCTTTTTTAAAAAGCACAAATCTTGATTTGGTGCCTTTACCAGCACACTACATCCAAGCCATGGTTTCACATATACAACCGCAATGAATAAACAAACGTCTTGAAGAGCTCGTTTATCCTTGGCGCTGATTTTTAACTGGGATTGCAACAAACAAATTTTTAAAGAGTAAATAGCTCTAGCCATCCATCTTGCTTGATGCATCGCTCCAGGAGGTCTGATTTTAATTTTTTTCTCTTTATCTCCTCCTAAGAAAGTAATAGATAGCTCAACCAGTTCTCGATAATCGTCACGTACGATGGTTTTTTGCAGCTCTTGATTATAAAATGTCAACAATTCTTCAATTGTTACATCACTAAAATGTTGTTTGACAATATCGGTGCATGTTTCAATAGCAGCAGGATTAATATTTTTCCAGTTGTCCCTAAACTTTTTGAACATTGGGATATCAGGGCTAGTTGTGACTTGCTGGATTTTTGTTTCAAACACACATTTTAAAACCAGTTCATAAACGTGATGGCGGCAAGCAAAGAGTAGTAATTCCCTGTCCAATTTTTGTTCCAAAAGAATGCAAGCTCCTTTCACTCGCCCTGTATTAGACGCAGTTGTGTCACAGCACATTATTTGTACTTTGTCATCCAGGTTCCAGTCATAAAGTGCGTTTAACACAGCTTCAGCTTGATTCTGGCCGGAAGAGCTCTCTAATTTGGGCACAGCTAGAAGTTGTTCCTTTCCTCCAAATGAAATTAGAATAGGCAGGCGTTCTTCTTTAAAACTTCTCACGTCCAGTCCAGGTAATAATTTTCCATCCCAATGAATAGTCACCATTTCGGGCATATTATTATGGAAATCTGATTTTATAGATTCCGCTCTATCTTTTCTAGTCTTAGTACGAATGCGTTGAATGGAAGATTTGTTTATCGGGAAATCTTCACAGCTAAGATCTAGCGCTTCTACTACAGCCTGGAGTATATAGACAGAATCCCTTATGCTTAATTGGCATCTATCTAAAGCTGCAACTAACTTAGGCGAGATAAAGTCTCTCCTTCCTCTTTTCGTAATAGTTGCAGAACATACCGTTTGAGAAGTGGATGGTATGGGTTCCTCAAGGCTTTCATCAGAGCTAGTAGATTCATCGTGATGTCCTTGCCCTTGTAAAACATCTTGTGTAGCAAGAAATGAGGATACACTTTCAAAACACATTTGCTCATGCCTTTTTTTCTCTTCTTTTAATTTTTTCTGTCTTGCCCTTTCTTCTTTTTCCGTTAACCTTTTGTCTACACCCGCTAAACATCCGGGACGCCCTGGTTCTCTTTGTTTTTGTAAAAATATTTTATCTTCTTCTATTTTTATGCGCTCTAAAGCATCAGCGTGTGCAATATCAAATAAATTATCTAAACTACTTTTAAATTCCTCTTCACGCTGCTTGTAAACATCTTCAATTTTTTTTGAATTTTTTGCAACATCCTCCAAGCATTATAAAGATTTACAAGTTTCTTTACGCAGTTAGGTGTAGCTCTCGTAGGGATTCTAGCCTTTTCCCAAAATATAACGCATTCTCGAATGGCAAGATTTGCGCTTTCACTAACCGTCAATTTAACTTCGCGAATGTTAAAAAAAAGTACAGCTAGAACTTGGCGGTTAGATGGCAACTTTGCGCCTGTTATTTGAAAATTTACATCACCAACTAAGAAAATATTTTTTTTATTACTTCTTAACTCCACAGTCATTTTTTAAGTGTAACACATACGTATTAACCACAGCAGTAACTAAGAACAAATGACAAACAGCGAGTAGACGGCCGCTGCGAGTACAAAGCGAAACGCAACTGTCGCCTATTTTCTTGGCGCCAACTCGCAATGAATTCTTCGTCTGAGGTTTTTCTCCTGGCGGTAGCACAGTACGAACATGCATGAACATGATTCGATGCAACTCGGCACGGGTTATTGACGTCCAATGAAGGTAAAAATTTATTTCTGAGTGTTTTAGAAGCAAATGAACAAAACTAAGACCTATGCGTTATAAAATGAATACTTTGAAATATAAGGGACACCCTAGTGCTCATATTGAAATTTAATGACCTAAGTAGTTTCATTAAAACTTCACGAATATTTTTACAATGTATCGAAACAAGCATATGATTGATTATATCAGTGCTCAATATGTTTTTTTTTGCTATTGTTTAACAGGGTTTTTTTTTGTTAACTTTATGGCCACAATGCATAACGAAATTTCCACTAACTAATCTATATTGACCATTGTCTAAAACTATTGTAGTTATGTCATAAAATCATTTAAACTAAAAAAAAGAAAATATTTAATAGTATTAAGTGTATAAATGGGAGGCATATTAATTATGATTCCACATAAGCACGCATGAAATTTCCTAAAACTTATTTTAAGGGAAAAGTATAGCACAATGTCATTTGTAAATGTAACATAAAAATTAAGTGTAAACGAGGGAACTGATTGAAACTTACCCACACTCTTATTATTAATGGATATCTATACAAAAGTCATTACTCTTAATCCTTTCAGCGGATAACTTGCTTGAAATTTCAATCACACTTTCCTTCTTGACGTAGACTTCTGGTAGTAGACTGTTCATTAATTTAATCAACACCAGAGTAAACGCAAGCACATTGATTTCCTGAGACATTTGCATAACGTACTTCCTAAAGTCATTCAGTGTGTCGTTCGTTCTTTCTTACCCTTTCCTAGCTATTCATTAATCATTTTCGCCGAAATTACTAATATGTCACTAGCTCAAATATGCTTGCGTGAACTTGAGATCTTGACCACTGAGAAAGAGAATGCTTCAGCTTTGGAGCATGCTTGGCAAATGCTATAAGCATCAGGAGGTACGAAACGGCTAATTTTCTGCCAAAAAGAATTAAGTTTGAAATTTTATCAATACGTAAAAAAAGAATTTAATTTTATTCATAAATATCTTGACTTAGGCTATAACTACAAATGAAGAATGGAAAGTCGAGTACTATTTATTAAACTGATAAAAACAATAGTTATGATAGAAATAGTGATCTGACACACAAGAATGCAAAACAAAATTTCATACAAACTGCACTGCTTCTTTCCTCATAAATTTTGAATTGCCTTTTAAAATAAAATTTGTTACATTGCTAAACTTAAAACTTAAGTAATTCCACGTGCATTACATTTTAATTTTGAAGTAAAGAACAGCATATAATTTTAATCTCGGAAGAAAATACAGACCCATAATTTAAAGGATCCAAAAACAAACAAATGTTTAATAATTGCAAAACCGCAAAGGAAAAATTTTCTACTGTTTAATTGGAATTAGAATTATTTTAAATCATACGATACAACTGAAGTTACCACTCTGTTTTTATGCATATTAATAATTCAAAAGCATATCTAGGCACATTTTCAACAAGCTTTTTGTCAAGTATTCCATCATAATTATTTCCATTGCTTACTAAATTTAGTTAGTTGGTGCGGTTTTGAATTGTGTGGTATATCTCGGAAACCAATCTTTCCAGGGGCTTCTGGTATCGCAAATTAAGTCGTAACCACATACTTTTATGATTTGAAGGATTAAAACCTTAACGGTTGTTTAACGCATTCTAAAAAGTTGAATATTAACAAGCATTACCGTTATATATATTACAACATTAATAAACGAAATTCTTTCTCTGTAACCAATCGTTCAAAATCAAAACTTCAACTATTGACATAACCCCCTTCGCCATAGCGAGTGAATTGATGATTTATAACGTCGAGTGATAAAATTGCAAATGCAATTTTTCCTTTTGAATGTTATGCAGTTTTTGTGATCAAGAAAACCGAAATCATAAAAAAAAACACACACAGTAAATAACCCTTACATGACGTATGATCTTATACTTTTTGCCATCAGTAAAACGTCAGTGCAGCACAGAATTCCAGCGGCTCTAGCATTTATGATTCTTATTGTGGCCGGACGTTTTTGTTTATCACTCTCCCAAATCCTATTCTTCCGCGACCCAATTCAAAGCCTTGATAATGAAAAAGCAATCCATCACAAAATATAAATTTTCTCCAATGTTCTCTTTTTCACATTGTGTAGCAAAATATTTCTATATGTATTCAGAATTCTATTAACTGTATCTTTCTTTGTGTTCTCGCAAGCAGCTGTGGCATTTCTCGAAATCGAATAAATATTTATTATGCCCACGCATACTCTAAATGGAGGCATAAGAAAAAGTATTTGTTTCTAACTGCTCTATATTGGGAGAGACCCCTTTTACTTACTTATTAATAATACACCAGATAAAGGCCAGAATTAAAAAACATAACTTAAAGAGTTTTTTCTTACTATATTATGTTTATAACTCTGCAGGTTATGGACTAAAGAGTTTGTTTATGAAAACAAGTGCTGATATTGAGCAGTTATGTTATTTAAGAAAAAACAAATGCAAGAAGGGGGACGCAACTGTATGCAACCGAAATACATTGCAGTGCATATTCTCGACTGTAATTTTTTATCCCTAGTAATTGAAACATTCCTGCATTATATTGTGAAATAATTTATAGATTACATTCGCAATTACATGCAAAACACATTCAGTAGTTATAGTGGAGTTTTCAATGGTTCCTATAGTTTTTAAACATGAAATTATCTTGAACATTCTTCTTGAGAAGCGATATTTATTATAAAGTTTTTATTCAAAAAACATGATCTGAAATGAAAGATGTGTCTCTCTTTATGTGTATTTATTATTTATGGAAGAAGCTGTTAATCAGAAAATTTTAGGCCCAAATTTTGCGCCCCCATTCCCTCTTTGATGTCAGCAACAAAAATATCCCCATTGAATTAACAAAATGCTTGTAATTTATAAAAACAAGTCTGAGCGTTGTTAAAATTTCGACCCTTTTTGTATTTTGAAAGGGACAAATGATTATAAGCAAAAAAGAAAAAAAGATCTATTATAACACAATTATTGTCCAATCATACTAATGACATTTTTAACAGACATTCAAGTTGCAGACGGAGCAACGCAATTGAGCCTTTGTTTTGCAAATGACCGAGAAACACTAAGTCACGTGACAGTGGTCCTTTTAACTTCCACCAATTGACTATGGACAGAAAGAGCTGCCATTAGCTCTGGTCATACAGAGATTGGTTCTTCAGGTCTCGCTGGCGCTCGATGCATTTTCATGCCATTGACTCCGCCCACTTGCGGTGGCTATATTTTTAAGGTCTACAAATTTTAATGTTGGGCGGAGAGGGGGGGGGGGAGAAACGTTCAGGAAAGCGCGTCAAATTTGACTCGATGGTTAATTTTCAAATTTTAGAAAGCCGATCGGTGACATATTTAATTAAAAGGATAACTGAGTTAACTCACGACAATACTCACATAAGCGAATCAACGTGAAATATCGGATGCAGATATATTTACAGATTCCAGTATAAGAGTCAAAGTAAGCAATTATTTTTAGAAAGGACCAATCAAACGTTTTTAAGTTGTATATTTTATAGGAGAAAAAAAAGCTAAAGCTTATAAAAGCAACGAACTTGAATGAAGAAAATGATTTTTTAAACCATGGGTTAAATTTGACAAAAAGGACTTTTTTTAGTTTCAGTCTCGAAATTATTTAATTTATCGAAGGATTTATCAAGATAAATAGTTTTAATAGATTACTAAGCTGAACAGCGAATGAGAACAAAAATAACATTGAAAAACTAGCAAAACGCACATTTACAAACACATAAAACCCTGAAAAATAAAACTGAAAGCCAACAACTTTCTTTTGGCGTAACTGCGCCAATTCCGCAGAAATCCATTTAATATAACTAGGAAAAGACATCGAACCTGTTCGTCCGTAAAGAAAACGCAGCGAAATAGGGGTAAAATATACTGCGGCGAAGCGTGAGAACTCAACTAAAGTTCGGCAAAATGCTCATTGGCAGTGAAAGACAGAATAAAACCAAATAACAATTAGCTTTCAATCCAATTCTCCTAGCTTGCAACTTCTATCTCCAGGAGAATCGAACCGAAAATTGCTTAAAGTTTATTCAATCGAGCGAAAGCCTATAACCATTTTTGGGTGAAAAAGTGCGACTCCATCCTTTCGGGTTTTTTTTAATCTTGTGGAACTACTTTCAGCTCCATGTCAGTCAAGTCGGAGGAAACGTTCTGACGTTAAGATCTCGTTCTGCAGCTTGGTCACGATTTTTACTCAAAATGTTTTTCGTCCTCTTTCATTTTACCGACCAAATGGCACCGCAAAAGTTTTCTTGGGTATTAAGGGGAGGGGAATTTACTTTTTTTTTTTATTTATATTTATTATTTTTTTCTAAGCATTTAAAACTCCATTTCTTTATTATGTTTAAAAATATTTTCCTCGTCTTACATCCTGAACTAATAGATTTCAATAAATAGATTTTGCACGCATAGCAAGAAACGTCCAAAAATAAGTCTTGTTTATATTTAACAAACTAAAAGTATAGTTACCTGGATGATTAATGCATTAAAATATAAACGTGAAATGAAATTTACCAACGTGTATTTCGGTGCTACTGCAAGCACTTCTTTTATCCCTATTTACAAAATTTTAACGAATTTAAAAGCGTGTATCCTCGAAACACATACTTGTGTCTTTCACTTAAATATTATTTGTTCGTATATATTAATAATAGTTAGTATTATAGTTTACTTTTGTTTCTTTTTTTTTTTCTTTTCGTTATGTGATCATGCATTTTTTTTTTTTTTTTTTTTCAAAATTTACAATATTTTTTTATTAACTTTTCATTTTTATTTCTGAAAGTAATTTACTCCAATCATTGTATATGAGGAATACATATGTATGTAAAAATTTAGTTCGAATTTTATGTAAGTGCAACATTAATAGTACAAAAGTACGACAAACGACACAGTTCTCTATTACTCTTAATTTCACAGGAAATCCATAAGTATACATACATTATTGTTCAAAAGTTTATATCATCAATCTTAGTTTTTCTGATAATTTTCTCCGCCATTTACTCGAATATCAAATGAAAGTATATAAATTTCCCGACAGAAGAGTTGAAGTTCCTCAGACAAATAAAATACGCATTGACTTACTGATCAATTCAAAATAAAGATTTTTCCACATGCAAGATGCTTCAAATCATTGTTTTCCTATTAAAAAATCATATTCGTAATCATTCATATACCAAAGTCCTGGCAAGGAAGAGACATTTATTGATTCAAATGGATTTCCCAAAGTTATCCGAAGATCTTTAAACACCCGATTAGATTATTTCCTTTTTCAAATAATGATCAAATGTTAGAATTCAAGAAATTCAGACAGTTCTTCTCATTTCTTTTTAATGGTATAATTTATATGATTTTCAAATATATAAATTTCATATTTTTAAAGTTTATATCAATGTCATGATAATTAGACAGTTATAAAAACCACATCTTAAAATATTGATTAACGAAAACTAAAATAAACAAGCACTTTAAAAATTTATTGATAACAAAATAGATTTTTTACTTACTATTCAAAAAAAAAAAATCATGAACGTAAATTGTATTTCAAATAATGTTTTAGTTGTTAAAAATACCCGATATTTTAGAGCATTCTATTCATGAAATATAAATTTAATAATTTAAAAGAAAGATTGATAAACCCTTCTCGTTTCACAGAATGAAAGTTAAATATTTAGTTTTAAGATGTTTATATGAAAAATGCAATTTCAAATTTATTCATATGAATGGATTTGTCAAATCTTGTTCAAAAATATTCTTAAACGCACACATATTTTCTTCTCAAATGATGCTTCATATATTCGAAAAAATACCCGAAGTTCCAGAGGTTTTATTAAAAAAATATAAATTACTAAATATAAAAATAAAAATAAAACTAAAAATAAATGAATATACTAAATATAAAATACTAATACTAAATATAAAAATGAAAAATAAGACTAAAAATAAATGAGTAAATCAATTTCAAAGTACAGTAAAACCAAATTAAATCGCGGGTGTCGGGGGACATGTCCGGCACCCGCGTTATAACATAACCGCGGTATAGTGAAATTATATAGCAGAAACATATTACGAATTAATGCTCGCTTTCGTTGCATCATTTTTAATTTTTTCAATCACTCGTAACTTTTCTATAGCATAATTTTTTCTTTTCTTCTTTGCTGCTATTTTATTTACTGTAATGGCTAAAATCGTTTTGTGCTCGAGCTGCCTATTTTTACAATGGTAAATAAGGAATTATCGGTAAATGGCAATGATAAAGGGTGGTTTAAACGTAGGGGGACATGACAGTCACCGCGGTATATCCGATTCCGCGGTATTCTGAGGCGTGGTATAACGGGGTTTTACTGCAATAGTTATTAAATTATATATATTTTTTTGAACTGAAGAATTGTTTTAATTTCCGAGCATGACTTCACCAGGAAGGTTGTTTGTTCAAATGGCTCCGGATAAAACGCTTCTTATAAAACAGATAAATATAGTTTGAAAAAACTATTTTGTTAGTTTTCATAAGGAACATTTTGCACCCCACAAATAAAAAGCAACTGAATTGCTTAGCATAATATTTCATGAAAATTGTACACCAGCTCGATATATTTTGAATTATATTATTAATTTGGTAATTTTTGATTATTAGAATAAATAAAAATGCTTTTTAGTTGAACATATTTCATTCACTATCATTTTTGAAGGACATAGGTGGTGTGAGAAAAATGCTCATGCACGAAGTATAAGATTAGTTATTTTGACGCAAGTTCTGAAGTGTTAAAAATAAAAATATATATTTGACATTCGAGACTACTTTGTCTAAAGTTCAATCATTCCCAATTACGATAAATACCCTCTGTACATTTTCGGTTTGCCTGCTTCCAGTTCTACCGTTATAAATAATTACACATCCCTTGAAAAACAAATTTTCAAGCTCGTTTCATAATACTAATGCATTTTCTGCTAGAAAAACGGTCTCTAGTAGTCCTTCAAGGCGAAACGGAGTAGAAGAGCTCCGTAGTGTCTTTTGCAGCTGACTAATAAAATGATAATGGCTGCCTATGGAAAACGAGGAGGGCGTGTGCCTAATTAGATTTGATAAATGCTGGATCAGTAAGCGCACTTAATCAAGGAGTTCATTAGAGACTGAGAGAGAGAGCTATGAAAGAGAGAGCAAACTCGGGCCCATCTGCTGTAGCCAAGTGACAAAAGTTGGGAAAGTGGAGGCTTGTGGAGTGCAAAAGCTTTGATTTCATTATCTTTTCGATCATCCTAATTTCTGTTTATTGCGCAGGTAAAAGTAAAACTCACGAAAGTTCTGCGTAAGTAGATGATACTTTTTCGAATTGCTGCACAATTGCTGCACTTTTGCAATGAACGTTTTCATTTTCTGCGACTAGTCAATTTTTGACGATTCCTTAATTTAGTTTGACATTGCCCATTAAACTAGAGAGCTCGTTTTAAAAATTAAACTTCTGAGCTACTTGTTATTGATTTTATAGGGATATTGATACCCCATAAAATCAATTGAGTACAGGGACCTAAGTCTCCGACTTATTCGTACTCAATATTCCGAGTATAATTTCATAGTGATATCAAAAGAATGTTTATATATATATGTATATATATGTGTGTGCATATATATATTACAGCAATGTATGCCATCAGGGACTCTATACAATATACATAAATCTATCTGCGGATTGGGAAGGTGGCTTGAACGTGCCCCATGCGAAACAAGTTAAGTAGACCCATATCGCTATTTTTGTTCTTCATGCAGGTAAGTAATTATTCTAATAAAGTTTTACTTAAACATATTCTACAATAAATACGAACCAGTGTGTTCTTGAGTATTAGTTATAAAAATAGAAATTGTAATCTATTAATAATTAAACGATTATGTGTAAGCGATGAGATTTACCTACCTCAAAGAAAAGTTAAAAATCTCAGCTAGTATTTTGCTGGTCGTTGCCTCTTGAATGCTATTTACGAGAAAGCTATGTGGATTGTCTGCCTCATCTGCCCGAAATTTTAAAATGTTGCGAATGGGCCAGGGTGCCCCTATGGCCAACTAGTACTGGTATACCCTACGTAATTGCGTATTTCAAAAACTAAAAAAAAAAACTTTCAAGTTATCTATACTGGGAACACGAATTTTTAACATGAAGTATCAACAGCGTTTCTATGACACATCCAAAGTTCTTTCAAACTACACACTAAAAAGAAAAATGCAAGACTAGTTGATTCAAATACGTTTCTTTCTTTTCTTTCAACACGTCTAAGAAATCAAAAACGCTTTTGAGTCATCTAATGTCGAGTTCGATTGAAGGAAAAAAAAGTATCTTCCTAACGCGTTTAAGCAAACATTGTGCGCACATTTCCAGGCATCAAAAAAAGATAGAGCAGTCCCAAGAAATGTGAAGTGATTGATGATTGAAAGTCAATGTTTTACAAAGCAGACGAGAATAAAATATTAAAGCACATCTGGATACGATTACTTTGACGCCTGGTGACACATATCGCGCAACAAATATTCAGACATTAGTGATCATAACAATGATTCTCAGATAACCATCTGGGTAAAATGTCATGGAAGAACCTATAACTTTATTTAAATGTACACTAAAAACTTTGCTTCAAAATGAAAATAACTGCGTAGTTCGCAACGAAAATTGATGAGATGTATGTGTAAAGGCTTAGTAAAATGCGTTGTTAAATAATAAAAGGAAATGCGAGCAGAAGCCATACATATGAAGATAGCAAGGACATCTAGATACTTTTCCCCCGTTGCGCCTTGAAGTTTGGAACGTATAATTGGACTAAACATTTATTCCATTATCCGCAGTAGTTCGTAAATTTGAGCTAATGTTTGCATTAATTCTACTGTTCATCTACACACAACAATTCTGAATATTAAAATCTTCTAAATTTAGTTAAGCTTTTGAGGGTTTTAGTTGGTAATTTTACGCGTGTATGATGAGTTTCAAATGTTTTGATATGGATGTGATGGAAAACTGAATAATACTTTTTCTTCATTTAATAATTACTTTCTCAGACCAAAGAATTGTTTACATCTATGTTAGGTTTAGCCAACAATATGTAAAGCGGCTATAAAGTCGTAATTTCTGATTGTATTTAATTTCTTATTCCAAGGTAAAACTGAAAATATCAGTACACAGTTTTCTCCCCTTTTAGCTCAGTTGCTACTCTGTTAACAGCGTAATATGCGGAAGAGAATATAAATGTCAAAAATCTCTCGCTGCAAGTGTAAGAAAAAACATTCGTTAATTATCAATATTAACCATGGCAGTTATTATTAAAATATAAAAACTAAATCTATTTGATCAAATACCATAAGGAACGCTGCAAAATCACTAAATAAAAGGAAGTATTGGATGCGTATAACCATGGATAGCATTACATAAATTAAAGAGCATTGATGAAATGAAAATCAGAAAAGATTTACTATTAAGCAGCAGAAACAAAAATGTAGAAGCCAAACTGAAGTTCAACGCATCGAAGTATATATCTACGGGACTCACCAAGTTAATCCGGAAACTGTCGTGTTCCGGACAAAAACCAATCGTTTATGTTTTTATTGGCGTGATGCTTGCGTTCACGCTGAATTTATGTACGACACTCAAAGCTAAAAGAAGCGTAACGATTTAGCGACGCATCAAGACATACGGAAAATTTCAGACCCTACAAATTTCGTAGGATATATTTACGGGGTGTAAACATAAAAAAAAAAGCTTTGTGTCTTTGTCGGCTATGAATCCGTCGCAAGGTTGTAATTCTTCTACGTCAGAACATTAATTTTCTAGGATAAGACTTGTGCGTCCCAATCCTCTAAGAACTTTTATTATTTTTCTTGGTTGGCCGGTTCTTTGCTACCTTTAAGCCCGTTTTCGTTCAAGCTCCGCTAGATTTTACAAGACAGCATTTTTTAATGTTTTGAGAGTTTACATTCAAGCAGTGAAAACATGAAACGAAGATGGAAAAATTGAGGAAAGAAATGCTTACGCTGTTCACGACGACTGCAACGGAATTGCTTTTCATCAAAATTTTATGCAGGGGTGATTTCTTTAACACTTTAATAAAAAAGAAAGCTGAAAAGTGCAGTTCAAAAGTTTCCTTTGAAGATTGAAGTAAAATTAATGGAGAAAATTATTTATGCATTTAATTGGAGCTGGTTAAAGTGGAATTATTTTACAGCAGTTATTTTACGCTGATTAAATTAAGGTATGTAACACTTTGTAGGAGTGTATACATGAATATGTTATCTATATGTATGTGCGTACGTATGTCTACATATTTAAATATCTGGAAGAAACAAAATCGCTGCATACTTCCGCAAGCTTTGAAGCCAAAAGCAATACTTCAATTAAATTCTTCTAAATAGTAAAAGTTTCTTGCACTTTTTACTAAAATTTATAAACTCACAAGGGATTAAAAGTTTTCACATCATAATTATATAGTTTTTGCATAAAATAGATGTGCAAGTGAAATCGAAGAAGCTATCAAATTATATGTTTGGCATTGCGTTAACTTTTTTTAACTTCAAATTCAGTTTGGAAAAACAGTCATTGAAATTCGAAAGCAAATTGGAGATTGGACATTTTAGAAACTGTTAAAAATGTCTAGCACCATCTACATCGAAAAAATATATTACTTAACGTACCTAAAAACTTAGGTGTAAGGAAAAACAAAATAAATTTATTAAAAAACTTATCATTTTTTGAATTTTTATTTTGATGAAAGAAAACTCAACCATTAACTCCCTTTTTCACGATGAATTAAAAAGCAGTCACATTTAACGTTCATTGTGATCAACTCCAAAGGTAACCATTAAAAAAAAGCTTTCATTCATCACAATGCTTTAAAAATAAGTATATAAATAAATAAAAATTTTCTATATATATAAAGTGATAAATTGTAATGTTATGTTTGAATTTAAGTAGAATAATATCTTAGTTTGATAAGCCGGAAACAGCAAAGCTAAAAAGTAAAAGTCTTTATTTCACAAAAGTAGATATGTACTAATTTGGAAGCACAGGGTTTTATCTTTAAATTTATATTTAGGAGGGAATTACTAATTCTTTCAAACAACCGCATTGAATCAACAGGAATTCAATTACGTTGAATCGAAATAAATTTTTACATTTAATTAATATTTATTTTTCCTTTTTTTAACGCAATGCAATTGGAAGAAAACTTTTATCCAATATACTTACTTTTAGCCAATAATATTAATTGAGCTTTGTTTTCCCGTAGTCAACAAATTTTACGTAGTTACTCCAAATCTTTTGTGATACAAAAACTTAATTTTAATTAAAAATATTTTAAGGAGATACATTACATAGGATTTCTGTGCAAAATTCAATTAAGGGAAAGATGTTTAGAGTAGTTCAGTATTGTTTTCTTTTTTGATCGGCTATGAAACGTTCATCCATTGCTTTCCCCCAAGAGATCTGGCAGCTGGATTTCGATTTAATTGAAAATATTTTATATCTACATTTAACAAAAAACTCGAAAGAAAGGAAATTGTGAAATTCAATTAATGTGAAGAAAGAGACAAACCACATAGAATCCAAGAAAAAGTTTTTGTCTTAAGAGAAAGCAAAATTAATAAATAGGAACGAAGAGTAGGAAAGGAAGATTAAGAATATCAAAAGTTGAGTGAAATATAGCTTCATAACGACATAGCAATATTGCACTTGTCAAGTGCGCCGAAAATTGTTTCATACCCCCCCCCCCCCCTGTGAAGCTTTCTTTTCATTAACATAAGAAATCCTGAAATGCTGTCACACTGAGTTTCAAATTGGTTTCTAGTTCAGATGGAACATAGAGGATAGGTACTCATTAAAAATTAGACAACCAGAAATTTGCTACTTATCAAATAGCAATCACTGTTACTTCTGTCTCAACATATCAAACAAATGACTTCTTAAAAAATTTATTTCATTATATGTCGTTACTCTAAGCGTAATAAAAATTACAACAAGCTTACATAATTTTTTGCAGCAATCATCTTAACCTCAGTGAAATAATAATAATTTAGTTGTAATAATAATAAAATCAAAATAAACATATCTTATGAAGGTTGAGAGTTCAAGCCATTCTGGCAAAGAAGTAAACCAACTTTCAAATAAAAATATTTTTACGTAAAAATTCAACTAATAAATTCACTAAGACATATATTAAAATTTTTCTAAATTACAAATGGAAATTTTGCTATTAATTTGGTTTAGAATTTAGTTCTCTTATTATTACTATGGCGGAATAAATTTCTGGTAAGAAAAAAAAAAGCTTCCTAATGAAAGAAATATCTCTACTCTATATATAATGAGAAATATAATTAGAGCTAACATCAAAGACAGAATGCAAGTTTAATTTCAACTCATTACAACCCCACTCCCAAAACCAGTACCACAAAGAAATTTTCTAAATGCAGCAGAAGCGGCCAGCCAGGGGGGGGGGGGGGGCTCGCGGTGGTGGTGTCATCTCCAACTTCGCATTAGTTCTTGATACCGCAACGGCCACAAGAGGGGTGAAAGAAAAAGTTAAGGAAATGTACAGCATTTAGTGTTCGCGGCACGTAGAAGGATATCAGCGATCTTGCCTTTTACAGTGCACCACGTATTTTATGGATCAAATCCATTCGCCGCTGAAACCTTTCCACTTTGCGGCTAAAATAGGAAAAACTGCAGGGAGAGAGATATCCGGCGGGGGAAAAAGACTGACGTCATTGAGGTGTATCACGAAATTTTTGATTGGTTAACAGTTAAGTTTTGAATGTTCATACACAACGTAGGGCATTTTTACTGGATAATCATCTAGGTTTAGTTTTAAGTTATATAATTGATATCTCGTGAAATAACTGGAAATTCTGACTTTCTCTGTATAAGATAAAATTTGTTCCAAGTTTCTAAGCTAATTTAAACAGGAGTTATACATCGTGTTTGATGGAGTTGGTGACCATCGTCTGAACGCCAACAATATGCAATTATAACATAATGTTATGGGCTCAGAAACTCTTCTGTTCTAACTTAAGTACGTTATAAGTAACATGAATAAAATACTTCACCCAACGTAAATGAGCAAGTCGCGTAATAGCAAGCAAAAGTATGCATTTTTACTAAAATTTTACTAGTTGTTCACAATAAACTAGAAGAATAAAGAAGAACATGCTATCTACATAACTGTTTAGAAACGTAATCTGATACGTTTGTTCTTTTGTTTGAGTCAAAGACATAAGAACAAAATTTTATGTATTCGAAATCAAGTAGTAGCTTGTTTCTTTATAACTAATATGAAATTCCATGAAACCCGATAATAGCCGATTGACATATGCACTAAAAAGGTTATCTATCCTATTGAGAAGACTAAAAGTACACTTAAAAATTAGAGAGTGAAAGAGGAGTAGGCAGTTCTTGCTAAAAGCGCACTACCATTATTCACAATAGTTGACGGATATATTGAACAATAACTGAATATATTCATACTCACAGGTCACGTAGAATACATGCTTCCTTTATAAAATTGGATTTAGCATTCATTGGCATAAACAATCAAGATAATTTACCGATATAAAAAGGAAAAGAAAGGTAAGCGTGGAAGCTAGACTTTTTTTAAATAATTTTTTTAGCCTTAAAAAGCACGTTACTAACTAAATAAAAGCTCTTGCATTGCTCGTTACGTCTAAAGTTATAATCCAGAACCTTACGTAAGATATCCTTTTGGCTCAAGCCTCTGCGTACGTTATAAGTGAAAGTATGTTATATCTTGAGTATTATGCTCACACACAAATATATATCTCCCTGCAGATTATACTCACTGCATTCTCTGATTCGTTAACTATTAATGAAGCCTAACTGAATACAATTAAAATACTCAAGAACTATGAGTGAAATGCGCGAAACGTGATTTTACGCGAATTCAATCAATTATACAATGTTGTCGTTTGGTTTCACCACTGTTTCACACCCAGACATATACCAAAACTTCATCTTTAAACGTACGGTGTTCGGCGCAATCATCTCATTATTATCATAGTTGTAATTAAGCTATAGTGGCAGTTGACGGGAATTGCTGCAGCAATTACACCTCCTACCGTTGACTGTCATTCAGGATATGCGTAAAAATTTTCTAATCGGATTACTGAAAAGAGATTTGATATAGGTTAGTTATTCATTAGAGCTAAAATTGCCATCCAAGACTGTAGACTTAATAACTTGGATAACACGGTTTTAAATTGAGATAATAAATCATGTATCGTAATTGCAATGTCATTCTTACTACTTAGCACGTCTAGGACGTCATTGGGGAGGATAACCTTTGGGGCTAATTAATTTGTGAGAAAACAATTATGAGCAAAATATAAAAATGAAACTGGAGAACATCGTAGAAATATCAATTAAATAAATTTTCTGAGAAGATATTTTCGCTTTATTTCGGAACATGTATTAATTTTATTTCTCAACAGGAAAATTAAATGTTATATTCTTCAAAAGTCCCCATTTGTACTTATTTATATACTTTATTTCTTATTAATTTCGCGTATGATTTTATACTGCTGTTTAATTCGTTCAAGACTAAAAATTAGGGCTCAACTTAATGTCCTTAATTTACTCCGAGTGTTTAAGTATTCAGCAATTCTTTAGCTTGCCAACCTTCAAACATTTCCCATGTTTTTTAAACGATGTTATATTATCATGTCTTAAGTACGTACTAAAGAAATGTATATTTAGTACAGCCACTTTCCCATAAAATTAAAAGGATAGGTGCTAGATTCGGTGTGTCGAAACAAATGCAGAAATGAAAAATTGCAGCCGGGGAACACAGAATTGCAAACATAGTTGGTGTCTAAAATTTGTATTTATTAGTTTATTTAATTTTTCTATTTAAAATACTTTGGAATAAGTATACAAAATAAAAAAATATGTTACTATTTTTAACGGTTATTTCTAATCCTTTATTTAGTCCAGTTATGTATTTTTCTTATAGCTCTATCTTATTAACTGTTTTGATTGTTCCTAAGAAAGGGCTGAGTATTGGTTAACTTTAATTCGGATACTTTTTCAAACCGTCAAATTAAAAGTAAAAACCAAAACTATGAAATATACTCAAGAAAACACAAAAATGAGTCAACAGTAAATTCAAGTTTACTAGAAACTTTGATAAAAATAGACAAAAGAGGAAAAGAAGTACACTTAGTACAATTATTGACAATATATTTTATTTGTAAAACTTTTAGCTTTAAAAAGATGGGTGGTGTTGCACAGTTCTGCGATACTTCCATTCAATAAGAGTACACCGATGTGTAAGATCTACATGCAATTCCAGAGTTTTAAGCGTCCGAACTGTAGTTAGTCTACTATCTTGTTCTCTGAACTTCAAAAAGCAAAAATTAGACGCTGTTACCGAAATTTCAAAAACATGTGAAGAATCTGAATGAATACGATAAAAAAAAAAAAACGCATTTAACTTTGCCAAGTAGGAAAAAAAAAAGCGCTGGAAGGAAAGAGCCACCGGAGACAACAAAAACGTTGAGATTAAATAATGTTCATCGTGTAAGGAGAGTTCCGCAGTTTTATTTTTCATAGAAATGATGTAGGTGATGGAAATGCTAATATTTTATTCCTTGCTGTTCTCATTCTAATAGTAAGAACAATAAAAACAACTATTTATAACATTATCAGTTAGTTAATGCATGAGAACTTGCATTATTATTAATTACAGAAATGGATAAGTTGGTAATGACTTATATCTGGAACTAATTACTTTATACATTGAAAAGGAAGATCGGAAATGAGAATGGGCAAAGTCGATGCAATCCAAAATATTAAGTGAAGTTCCATATTCAGAATAACATGTTTAGTTGTAATGCTTTTGTTGATGGGATTGCCATATAATTTAGGCCAATGTCTTTTACGGTTTATTGTGGGAGGAGTATTCCATTGGTTTTTGATGGGATGGGCACCCTTTAGATAATTGAGCAGTTTGGTAGGGAGCAAACAGATAGGGAGATGGATTGCTAAGTTGTTCCTCTTATGCCCCCAAAGAGAAGAAGAATAAATAAATGAATATAAGCAGAGAGAAGATTTTAAAAAAAAATGTCACGAATGTTGGAATATTTACCTTGCTTCACATAATGTTTTTTCTAAATCGGCGCTACAAAATAACCCCAACACAATTTTGTAATTATTAACACCAGTTTGAGAACATCTAATTTATAGGATAAACAATGGTTTGTTTTATTAGAAAGTTTCTTATTCATTAAGAAATAACCAAAAAACATTAAAAAAAGAAGCAATTGTAAAAATTTCAACCTTTCTAGTAAATCAATATGAGTACGTATTATTAACACACTTATATTTTTTAACTTAAAAAGCGCGCCAAAGTTCAACTTGTCCGGGACTTAGGCAACCATAGAACTGGCCCTGTCCATCAGTACTCATGTTTTTAAGCAACTATTTTCAGAAAGCTAAAGCAATCCTACATGAAAAAACATTTTGGAAAAATACGGAAAGCAGATTTTGATTTTAATCATAACTTTGAAGTATTTCTAACGCTCTTGCAGCATTTTATGATGAAGAAGGGACCTTAATGTTCATTACAATTCCAGATTACTAATTTTTATCAATATGCTGCCGAAATTTTAGTGTATTTGTTTAAATTTTCAGTTACCTCTATGGTTAGTTTTGGAGGATTGAATATACTACTCTATTAAATTTGTCAACTTTTTGAAGTTGCTCACCAACGATTCAGTGACACATTATCATCAGAGTTCCCAGAAACCCGTAAACGGTTGGGTACTGATCAATTCTCGTGTCAAGTGCTTATTAAACTGAAAATAGCATTAGAATTAACCCTTCAGAACTCGCGTCGTAAACAAAGTACTCACACTAAGAAGAAAAAAAGTATATCTCTTATTATACTTCATAGCAGAAGGTTCTGATCTGTCTAGCTTCTTCGTTACCTTATCTTACTTTCCCGATATTATTCGCAATTATTAAGTCTTTGACTGTAGACGGAGACATTTGCTAGTCGGAGAAGTCAAGTGTAAGTGTTTTTCTCATTGTGCGAGATCTTGTGAAACTTTTTCTGTTTTGAATGCGAGTGGTTTTCTCATCAAGTGAGTGATTGTATGATTTACCGAGAACTATTTTTTTATTTTGTTTCATCAAATATTAAAGCAGGCATTCACTTAAATGAACTAAAATTAATCAATAAATCAATTACATAGTATAGTTATTGAGTATTTTAAATTTCTTAAAGATTCTTAAATTCTGTGCTGATATTTTTAAAAATTATTATTTTAGAGGATGACTTCAGGAGGAAAGTGATTGGTTGAAATGGCTCCGGCTAAAAATGCTTCTCACAAAACTTATAAAATAGACATACAGTTTGCAAAAACAATTTTTTGTTAACTTTCATAAGGAACATTTTGCACACCACAAATAAAAAGCACCTAAGTTGCTTGACATAATATGTCATGAAAACAGTACTCCTATACGATATATTTTAAATAATATTATTATTTTGGGTACCATTTGGTGATTACAATAATTGAAAATGCTTTTTAGTTGAACATAGTTCACTTACTTTCTTTTTTTTTTTTTTTTTTTGAGGGAAACAGGTGGTGTGAGATAAATGCTCACGCGCTAGTTCTCATGTTACTCATTTTTACGAGAGCTTTGTAGGGTCAACATGACATGTTCTGACGCATTTCATTTAAATTTCCGCTTTTAAAATAAAGTTGAAAATTTAGATAATAGTAATAACGTATCACTCCAAAAATTTAATTACAAAAAATAATAATAAAATAAATAAATTATGTAATATAAATCTAAAAATGCATTACTTCAAAAAAAAATAAAAAATAAGATGACCCATCATAGTTCAAAAACTAATTGCTCGTTGGGTTCACGAAACTGAAATAGAAAATTTTCCCAAACTGACAGCTAATGATACATTAATGCTAGAAAACTTCATACTCTTACAGTAATACACAAAAAGTCATATTTTGATGGAGTAATTTTAAATATACTTCAACTTTATAAAATTAAACCAATAAAAATAATGTTATTTTATTTATTTAAAAGTTATGTAGTCAGTAAAACTCGTAGTTTACGGTGACGCTAGATTGAGAGTTTCACAGTTGTGCTAAATGTAAATGAAAAATATTTTTTTCTGAAAGAACATTAGTTTAGAAACATTTCATAAAACTTAATAGAAGCTCTGATGAAAAGAAAAAACACTTTAAGATAAATAAGTAAATTGATTCAATAAATGATGAGATTGATGTTAAATATTAAGTAAATTATTATTTTTATCTGCTGTTCTAAAAAATATTTTTCATCTACATTTGCTTTTTGTAAGTTAAAAATGTTTCTACTGAAAATTTTAGAGTAAGGAAAAAAGAAAACATTTTTTTTCCTTCTATTTTTAATTTTTTAGATATACCTGAGCTCAGGGAAAATATATTTTTCGCCAACAGCGAGAAAAGATCTTATCTTGCGTCTAGTCAACAGCCTTCTCATTTCGCCAGTTAATCGATTTCCGTTGGCATGGTAACTCTAGAAGCCAATCATAGGCAGCAGAACTGTTCCTACACCAGTAGGAGGAATAGTGAACCAAAGCAGGTAAACCTAGGTTGAAATTGTGAGAATAAAAAAGAGAAAGGGTCTTTTGTTGTACCCCTAGGATCACTCATTTATGTCTAGGAGATTTGAGTGATCCCCAAAATCTCTACTGATGAAAAGAAAAGGCAGGAAAATCAAGAGTGCCATTTACTTTGAGGCCACTAAGAATATTGAAAAAACTTTGGACAAGTTTAAATTAGGACTCGGCTAAACTTTTGAAATTAGATCTTAGATAAAGACAAGAGATTGTGAAGCATTTGGAAAGTTTTAAAGTATCGGGATAGAATTTTAAATTTCCAAGAAGCCGAGTTAATCTCTTATGTAAAGCATACTTTAGTTCATATTTCACATGCATGCTTTGTTTCATTACGAAAAAAGCCGAAGAAAGAGCACATTTAAGCTTAACAGTATTTTATGTCCAAAATAAGGATATTATCAGAGGAGAAAAATAAAAATATATAAAAAAAGAAAATACTTTGGGGAATATAACATGAATGAAGTACGAAGACTAATGTAAAAAACACACAATGCTGATGTCACTTTCTTGGATACATCATTGCAAAATGAAGCACTAATTGGGAACCAGTTATGCACTTCTATTACTTTTAAATGTTAGAAAAAATACTTGTTAATTCAACAATCATAGCTTTTGTTATATCGTTTGGTGTTGTAAAGGGGTTCATAGTTGCAAGTAACGATTTTTTTCTATTTCCTACCAAAATTCCTTCTACATTATTAATCAAACTTTCTCAAGGCACTGTCTGCAGTAAAGCTTATTTATCAAATTTAGTTTCTAGACATCTTTTGCATTTTTAATATTTACTCATAGTAATTTCCGTATATCGAATGATCATCTGTAACACGTTCTTAAACATGAAACAAAAGTAGTGCTTTGGGTTTATTAAACGACTGAATACAAATTAACTTTTCTTGCATATTCGCACTTAAGATGTCAAAAGGACGACACATTGTATATTAAGTCTTTAAAATCCAAAGCGTTTAAAAACTCCATTCTTTGTTTTGTTTAAAAAAAAATCATTGCGCTCTTTATAGCGTTTTTTCAATAAAAAGTAATTTTAAGCATGAACAAGTTTTTTAAACAGTTTTTTTTTTTTAGATTTTATTTTAAACATATTGTAATGAGTAAAATAGATGAAATTAAAAACAACTGATCTAAAGTAATAAACATAAGTATTACATATCAGGATTTAAATTTTGCGTTTCAAATTTTTAGCAGAAGATAATGTTTTATATCTGTTTCTACAACTTATCAAAATTAGAGGAAAACCCTTTTATTACTTAAAAATAACTTCTGTAGTCATTTTATATGATAAAGGTAACAACGGGTGGAAATATTAAATCGACAATCAAAATAAACATTTTAATGAGCATTAGAATTAATATCTGGACTCATTTTGATTTCGTTATTTGTATTCAGCCAAAAATGATTAAAACAATTTTTATCATTTTGAAAAAGTACATTAATTTATAATGCATAAAAAGGCGATAAGGAAACGGAGAGTTATCAGTTAATTTGTTTAACCTGACAAGAAATTTATTCCTGAATTCGAACGCTTTTTTTTTTTTTCTGAACGAGAGAGAAATTTGTTATACTTTCATCGAATAGGGAAAAAAAGCCACAGTTTCTGAAACCAAAAAATCCAGCTGTAATCTTAGCCACCGAGCGTAGGGCATGACTGTCATTAGTCAAGACTGCAAACCATCCCCTTTAAGCAGAGGGGGTCGGGGTGAACCTACTCCACTCAGCGATGAGCTATGAGCAGTAAGATCGAAGGACGCAATCTTTACTTCGAGGAAGTGCTTCCTAGTATTGGACGTTTAGAAGTCGACGATATCCCTCATTTCACATTGATTTTTATAGCGGAGCTCATCCCAAGTTTTATGGCAGTGGCGTTATTACCTGAAACTGTCGGAAGCAAAAGTTGGAAGAAAGAATGCCGACCGAGGGAATAGAAACACTGTTTGGCTGGGAACGGAAAAGGTTAGAGTTGAAGGAAATGCATCTCTGTATAAATAGCATCCAGAAATATACATATATAAATACACAGCTATTTTGATATGCATGGAGCACCGCTTGACGCCTTTCGCAAAAGAACGCGAATATTTCGGGAAGTGAGCATAAACACTTCAAACTCTAGGTGTTTTTAAAGAATTTGTAAGAAAAAGAGTCCTATGATATCTTCCGCGTTCAAGAAAAAGCTACTAAGTCCGCAAAAAGTATTTGTCGGACTACTAAACTCAATCAAAGCAACTGAAATTTTCAGTTTGTTATTATATAATACTAGTTGCGTAGCCCGGCTTTGCACGGGATATCTCGAATATTGGGAAATTCCCCTGTGGAGGAACACTTATGTCATGTGATACATGTTCAACACTCTTTTCTATATGAATACGGAGAAAGTTACTAAAAAATCTCGTTAGAATAAGGACAACATCTGATAGAGTAAGAACAGTAATACCTAAAAATAACGGTATGAAGTACATGACATTACCTATAAAACGTTTGACGAAAAAAAAAAACGTTGTGCGTTAGAGGGTTACAGATGTTAAGCATGTTTTTTTTTATATTTTTAACTATGAAATATTCCCGAGTTAAAACTTGTGAAACATTAAGAGACAAACATTTTAAGAGAATAATTAACATGGACTTTTTAAGAATTTCTCGCTAAAAATGTTATAAATAAAGAATATTGAAATAAGATTTGATACAATGCACCAGAACAAGGATTCACAACCTTTTTGTTACTTAGAGTACATTGCAAAATACCGCTACGGTGGCGGGAGCCACTAAATTTTCCAAGGAAAGTTTATATTTGTTCTCGATAATACGGAAAGTAATAATTTTAACATGTGACAATTACCCTTCATATTCAGTAAAAAATGCATTTTAAGATTGCTTCTGACTAAAAATGAGTTCAGATTTTATATTTAAGAAAATAAGCAATGTACAAAAACGCAAAACGTTAATCTTAATAGATGTGGATAGAGGCGGGCGGACGTGAGTCACAATGCGAGCGCTGCGGCTCCCACGGGAGCAGATTAACAGTAGTCACATGGTTTTAGTCAAACTATGACGTCATGTTTCGGTTTTCCCCTTAGCTTATGCGAAAAACTGATTTTTTCACATGGTCTTTATAACCAAGAAGCGTTTCAACATTACAAATGTATAGTTTTATCACCTGCATTTTATGAGTGAAAAGTGCGCTTCCTTGGTTTCCTGTACTAGCTTCTAAACGTTGCTAAGCAGTATAAGTTTTTCCTTTTAAAATTTAATATATTTTTATTTAATACATGCTAGTAAATTAAAAATTAGATACTGCAAATATATATTGCACATTTGGGACTAACTCTTGTTACATTCATGATTAAAAGAAATATATAATGTCTTACTATCTAAAAATTTTGATCCATTTCAACATCAAAAGGCATTTTTTACTATTTAAATTTATAATAGACTTCAAATTAATTTGTAATTTTAGAAATTAAAAAAATAAATACACAAGTTTATCTTTATAAAATATAATATGAGCGCATTTCCTAAGAAGTGTTTGCAGTTGGTGTAGTTTAATAATGAAATATTTTTTTTTTTTTTTAGTTAACTTAAGCATCAAATAATTCATTGCTTGAAAAACTCCGTTTTTACCACAAATCATCCTAAGCACTAACATTATATATATACTGAATCATAAGTCAAAATTTTCCAGCACTGCTCTCAACTTTATTTATAAGATTTTTTATGTGCTTTATGGCTCTAAATAATAATCGAAAAAAACAAAATTTAAATACTTTCATGTCAGACTAGGAATATTTAAATTTGAGATATTTTGATTGCATTTTATGCTAATTTTTTTGATTACATTTTCTGCAATGCAATTTTCCTAAACCAACTAAGTCTCAAAAATTATAAAACAATTAAACTACAAAAACTTTTGTAATTAAGTAGTTAATTTACTTAAGAATCTCCATTCAAAATGCTTCTTTTTTGAGCTGAAAATCCGCAGACAGTTGAGCCCAGCTTTTTTATTAAAATCCTCAAATGCATTTATAATAATCTCATTTTGCTGAAAGAACGCCGATGCTGACCCTTTAATTTCCCATTTAGCCGAAGGCAATATTTGAAGAAGAAAGCATCTATCTTAAGCAAGGACTCATATTAGCTGAAGATTAATTTCGCTATCAATATTTAGGGTTGCTCGTTCTAATTGAAAAGAGAAGAGGAATTCTTGCTTGAAACAAATTTGATTTCAACAAATAAATCAAAATCTCGAAATAGCTCAGGAAAAACCAATATTTGGTTAAATAAATTTTATCTTTGTAAGATATCGATGGAAAAGCTCTGTTTCTAATTGTATTATGTAAAATTAAAAACCCAAAATAATTTATTTACCACCCCATTCATTTTTAGTATTCAAAATGATGCAATTGTGTTTCTAAATTTGCATTTACACCAAAACAATGCTGCACAATTCGACAATGACGCTATAGATTAAGTCACATAAGTGACATAGAACTTTGCTCTAATAATTTTATTTTTTTTAAATTTAGTTTTAGTATCTCAGGGTACTTTAGTTTATCAAAGTAGAAATTCAACTCAAAGAGCCTATGCATTTCTTTCGTTATAAATAAAATATTTACTTCAATTCTACAAAGTAGGGCAAGAATTTACAAACTTGCTTGGGATAGAAAATGTTCGTATAAATAAAATAAGCAATATAGGAATAAAGAACAAAATAAAACACTTTATTGGACGCATGTACTCAGTAAAATTGATAAACTTTATTTCTTATTTCTAAAATTGGGTTACCTTGTTAAAAGTCTGAATAGATAAACTTATCAGAGACTTGATCATTTTTGTGATCACTGAAGCATCAGTATAATCTTCATATAAAAGAAGCTATGTTTTGAAACAGAACTTTGAATACTTTATGCTGAAATTCAAAATTTCTGTAATTTATATATATATGAATCTAGATTGATATTTTTAAAATTGAATTTTTACCTTTCTAAACATTGATAATTTTACTACGCTAATGGTTTTAATCCATATGAAATCTGATGAAAATTGCGTATTTAAACATAAATGTGACTAATAACATAGCCAAAACTTCTTGAATAGAAAGGGACCAGTTGCTTAGTTCTGAAATTGAAGGAGTTTAGAAAACTTTTCGGACTTTTGTTTCATTTACTATTGTGAAAATACTACGACCGCATGGAACCATCTTTTGTCTCATTGCGATTGAATCAAAGATTTTGATGAACTAGGATTAAGTTAATGAGCTCGGAAATACATTTAACGTATTATAATGTATAACTTAGGTTATCACTCAAAATCATTTAAAAGTATTTTTAATTAAAAAACATAATCAGCATTATGTGCAACACTTTTTACTATGCAACATTGAAAGTAATTTTATAATAATATGCATTACTCATTATCTGCTGAAGCTAAAACAAATTCATTTAAAATTTCAGATAGAATTTTATTTTTTTCACCATAGCAAAAATGGCATGGAACAACTTTTCTGCATTGTTTGCAACGAAAACACTTTTTTTGATCTCAATGGTACAAATTTAAATCGTGACTGAATTATAAGAAAACGATAGTGAACGCGATTTAAGGCATGCCTAATTTTTGAAATAAACAAATTAAAACATGGTGAAGTTTTGTTAAAATAAAATTAGTATTGGGTAGTGTAGAGCAATATAACTTTTGTAACGCTTAAAATTATGATACGTTCTGAAAAAAAATTGTAATGATGTTGATAAGATTTTCTGGACTTGCTTTCAAGAATTGTTTAAATCTATGGCACAATAAAACGGTTATTTTTACAGTTAAAGCTGAAAAAGTCTGAAAATCACGAATGTTTTATTACTTTATGTAAACGGCCCATGTGTCATAATATTTAAAAACAAATTTAGTTACATTTTATTTCAAGATAAATATTTAAAGGAAAAAAATAAAGCTTACGTAGTTGAAATTTTCTGCATAAAAATCAATTCAGGTCGTCATTCTTTTCATTGAAATAAATTTCAAACTACTCGCAATTATGTATTTTACACATAAAAAACACCATCAGCGTAAAAAAAGTGAGTAAAAGACTTTTCAACGCTGACTAAACTTCATTTTTTGTCAATATCGAACTACTGCAGATATTAATTATGTGCCATTCACTTGCGCGGCATAATCTTTCCTTAATATCTCACGTCCAAAATGAATTATTTGAGTTGGCAACATTCTGTGTTTTGTAAAAAGTTTAAGAAAGGCTCTGAAAGACTTTTTTTCCCTTGATAGAAACTAATTTGCGAAAAAGAGTGACAAATAAAATTGTAACAGCAAGCTGCTACGCTTGTTGTCATATGTTAATTTTTAATATGTTTTTAAGCATATTTTGCGTATAAAAATAAGTGACAAGATCCTAAGTATCTTGGCTATTTCGTTAGATGCCAAAAAGATAAAAAATGTTGTAAACTTCAGAAGAAAAGAATGCCTGGAGGAAAGACTGATTGAAACATGCTACACAAAAATATACTTAAACTAAGATAACGTCTGTGCACAGGTTCTTGTCATTACAACTCCTTTGTCAATGATGTCTCCTGGGAATGTCAATCCACTTTTTTAAGCAGAGCTAACCATTATAACCGGGCTTTATCTAAGGCAATTTTAATAAGAAATATAGATACGAATGTGTAAAAAAATTAATATTTTTTTTTTTATATAGCTACTGAATGTATTGCAGGTTTTTGTATTTGAAATTTTTAAATATTTCTAAATAGATTTTTAAAAATTAATTTACTTATTCCATTTTAATGAAATGAAGAAATATAATTTGAATTTCGTTTTAGAATTTAAGCAATTTTTTCCTCCCTTTTATTTATTTTTTTGTTCCTCTTTCTTGATAATGTTACCATTTTTCTAAAACCAGTTCCATGTGTTAGAAGAGAAAAATATGTTTAAAAATTTGTCGGTGAGAAACTTAAGGCCATTTTTACCTACTTCTTGGCGCAGATTCATTGGCATTTTATCGCGTTTTAATGCCGCCATATTTTTGCTGTGACGACCACAAACGGAACTGTTGGTAATGACGTCAGCAAAATCCGTAATTGGTAGACAGACAAACCCTTGTCTTCCTTTTATTTTTAAGAAAAAGTAGTTCGAATATCAGCTATTTTTAAAGCAACTTTTTGGTAACAAAAAGCTGCACGGTTGAAGTAAAACGTCACAAAAATCATGACTTTTCGTAGCACTTTAGAGATATCACGGTAAAATGCATAAAATATATTTTTCCAAAGTAGTGAGAAATAAACTTATTTAAATTATTGTTTTTAAAAAAATTATTCTTACAATAAATTTAAATAATAATTAATAAAATTATTATATTCATTTGAGGTCATAAAAGCCCATAATTGGATTCGGGCTTCAAATTGAAAATATAAACTAAGAAAAAGAAAAAAAAAATTAATAACATTAGAAATTTCGTTTAATTTTTACTCAAATTTTAGATTATACTATATCTAGCAGAATATCTGGCTGCTTTGTATATTATATGCCTACATATAAACTTAAAAACTGTAGCTGATAAAATACGCCATTTTTCATCATGAAAAAGAAAACAATACTGATGGATGAAGGGGGAAAAGGGAACAATTGTACTTGAGTGAGCTATAAACGAAAAAATATATATATCAACGATTGATTGAGACAATTAATAATAGACAAAAAAATATCCAAGGCGCAACTGGAGCAGAAATATGTTATTAAACCTCTACACTTCAGACGAATATGGTAAATGGAAGCAAAATAACCTTATCTGACAGCAGCATGTTTAAATATTACCTAAAGTTTTTTCATTCAATTTGTCTCATATTTGCAATTTATCAAATCCTAGCAATGCTGCATGCGAGAAAAAAAAGTGATGAGTTTTTGAATCTTGAGGCTCTATTTTCTCAGTCACAAATCTCAACTTTTGTATAAAGAATAATCAAAATGTAATATAGTATGTCTTACGCTTACTATTTGTTAACTTAATTTATTTTCTAGATAACCGGGAAATTCAACAATGATGCCGTAGAACAAAAGTATTCTAATGCCCTAATGCCATGCAATGTTTAAAATTAACACCGTATTTCTTGATGCATAGCACCAACAAAACAAACGAAAAGTAAGGGAATGTGGCGGTTTCACTGGAAAATAACTGTAAAATGGACAACTAACTGTAACCGCAACTGACCAGAGGCAGTCAATGTTTTTTTCTTCTCTGGGGTGTGTGTCAAGCGATGTTCAAAAATAGTTCAATAAATCTTGTTCTTGTGTTACGCTGTCTTAACAAGATATAATTTTAATTTATGCAGCATTCAAAACAGAAGGTCTTTGCTTATAGCAACACAGTAGTGTTTGAGCCCGAGCTTGACCTGCATGTTGGATAGTGCACGTGGCTTTCATTGTTAACATCCGTTGGCATTTTATGTACGAATTATTTGAGAATATTTTAATTGTTATGTAGGAATTATTCGCGAGTATTTCAGCTTCGTTTACGAATGTTATTTTTTTAAGGTAAATATTTTAAATCATTCTTTTAAAACCTGCTATTTTTGCAAAAGCATGCCGAAATTCTCTGTCACTGGTGCTTTGTTTTCGCTCGTGCGAAACACTTTTTAGGGCAATTTTAGTTAGCGTTTTTATAATTGTTCCTCATATTAGCGTATTTTATGCATAGCGTTTTATAATTGTGTATTTTCTATTTTTATAAATACTACCCGTATTTCCGTTATATATATGCATATCTTTTCATATGTATTCCTTATAACCTCAGATTAATATCTTTCATAATGTCCGAACCCAGCGACAACAGTGGTAGTCAGGTGGCATATGTCGGGGTAAAACCACCCCCATTTTGGAAAACAAATCCGTCTCTATGGTTCCTACGATTAGAAGCGCAGTTTTCATTAGCGAGAATTACATGCGAGGTAACTAAATTTAATCATGATGTTGCCGCAGTCGACGCCGACATTCTTACTTCGGTTAGTGATCTTATAGTCACACCCCCAACTGAAAGACCATATGAAGCTCTGAAGAAACGCCTCGTTGAGTCTCACTCGGAAAGCGAGGAGTCGCGAATTCGTACGTTACTGCAAGGTTTAGAACTTGGCGACTCGCGCCCATCTCACTTGCTTACACGCATGCGAAATTTAGCTGGAAATTCCGTGGGGGAAGCACTTCTCAAGTCCTTATGGCTCGCGCGTCTCCCTCCAACTACGCGAAGTATTGTCGGTGCGTTGAGCGAAGATGTGTCAAAGTTGGCGACAGTGGCCGATAAAGTGCACGATTTATCTTCGTCTCCTCAGGTTAATGCGACTTGCAGTGCTCCGCCTGCACATAGTTCATCGCTGGAAGCAAAAATTGAGCAGCTTTCTCAACAGATGAGTGAATTGGCTGCCATCGTACACCGACGCGAGCGTTCAGGAATGGGCAAATTCAGCCATCGTAATCGTAGTCGTAGTCGTTCGAGGGGCCGGTATAAAGAGCCTGCAAATAATCAGTGTTTTTACCATACCAATTTCGGCGCTAAAGCTAAAAAGTGTAACCCTCCATGCTCCTTTAGGACTTCGGAAAACTAGATTGGCGTTCGCCTATGGGCCATGATCGCGACCGCCAGGTAAATAGAATTTTTTTGGCCGATCCTTCGTCTAAATTAAAGTTTTTGATAGACACGGGCGCAGATATTTCTGTCATACCAGTTGGCATCACTAGACGCCCAGTGGTCAACGAGGGACTTGTTCTTTATGCCGCAAATGGCACAAAAATACAGACTTACGGTACCCAACGGCTCACCCTCGATTTGAACTTACGGAGAACATTTACTTGGTCTTTTGTTGTTGCTAAGGTCAGTCAGCCAATTATTGGCATTGATTTTCTAAAAAAATTTAATTTACTGGTAGATGCTAAAAATAATAGTATCATCGATAGCGAAACGACGCTATCGTCGCGGGGAAAAGTGGCTCATATTTCTTCAGACAGTTGTGGCGTAAGTATCCTTTTTGGGTCTTCCAAATTCGATCGGATCTTAAACGATTATCCGGAGCTCACTAATCCTTCCCACACCCAAAACCAGCAGCCGGATCACACTGTTTTCCACCATATTGAAACGAAAGGGCCTCCGGTTTTTTCTAAACAGCGTCGGCTATCACCTGAGCTTCTCGCGGCGGCTCGTCAGGAATTCGAGTTCCTACTGGCGCAGGGGATCGTGAGGCCTTCCAAGAGCGCTTGGGCGAGCCCATTGCATATGGTTAGGAAGGCAAATGGTGGATGGCGTCCTTGCGGGGATCACCGTCGATTGAATGCCATTACGGTCCCAGATCGTTACCCACTCCCCCATATCCAAGATTGCACGCAAATGTTTTATAGGAAAAACATATTTACGACTCTGGATTTAGCTCGTGCGTACCACCAAATTCCTGTTAATCCCATTGACATAGAAAAAACGGCAGTAACAACGCCATTTGGCTTATTTGAATTTTTGTTTACTCCGTTCGGCTTACGTAATGCAGGGCAAACTTGTCAGAGGTACGTCCATCAGGTATTAAGCGGCCTTGATTTTTGTATTCCTTACTTGGATGACATTCTCATTGCATCGGCTAATGAAGAGGAGCACGAGAGTCATCTTAAACAAGTTTTAAATCGTCTCAGGCTCCATGGACTTAAGCTAAATCCTGCTAAGTGTGTCCTAGGAAAATCTTCCGTTTCTTTTTTGGGGTGCCTTATAACACCTTCCGGTGTGAAACCGCTCCCTGAAAAAACTCGGACAATAGCTGAATTCCCAAAACCCAAAACTATTGTGGAATTACGGCGTTTCTTAGCAATGCTTAATTTTTATCGTAGATTTATTCCGAATGCCGCCAAAACCCAAGCCCCTTTGCATGAGTTGTTAAAAGATTCCAAACGCCCAGTTCCCTGGGATGATATCTTGATTCAGGCATTTGAGGCATGTAAATATGATCTAATTCATTCTACAACCTTAGCTTACCATGCACCCCATCAACAGCTCTCTCTGATATTTGATGCATCTGACATTGCCATCGGCGCTGTTTTAAATGTCTCAAATGATAGTAGTTTGCAGCCTCTCTCATTTTTTTCGCGTAAGTTGAGTCCTACTGAGCGTAGATACAGCACCTACGACAGAGAGCTCTTAGCAATTTATTCTGCTGTAAAATATTTTCGGCACAGTCTGCTTGGAAGACACTTTATCATATATACCGATCATATGCCATTGACTTTTGCTTTTTCAAAAAACTCAGATTCAGGGTCTCCTCGCCAGCTCAGACATCTGGATTTTATTTCCCAATTTAGCACCGATATTCGGCATGTTGCTGGTTCAGACAATATTGTAGCTGACACCTTGTCACGTATAAAGGATATCCAGCATATCTCTGCAGACTTTTCAAGAATGGCTGCAGAGCAAGCTACCGACAGACAGTTATCTGATCTCCTTGCCAAGCCGGATTCATCCCTTAAATTTCAAAAAATGGAGATTAAACCCAAGGTGCAACTTTATTGTGATGTTGGCACTCACAAAGTGCGACCATATGTCCCAGAGACGTTGCGATTTGCAGTTTTCAGAGATCTTCATTCCTTATCCCATCCGGGGGTTAGAGCCACCCGTAAACTGATTCAACAAAGATTTGTGTGGCCAGGAATGCAGAAGGATATCTCAAAATGGGCACAGTCATGCATCGACTGTCAAAAGTCCAAGATTCATCGACATACTCGTAGTCCTTTGCAGCAGTTTCCTGTCACCTCCCAGAGATTCGAGCATATACACCTTGATCTTGTGGGACCCTTACCTCCTTCTGAGGGATATACATATCTGGTCACTTTTATCGACAGATTTTCTCGTTGGCCAGAAGCAATACCAGTGCAGGATATTACAGCCGAAACTGTCGCCCGCACTTTGGTGACATATTGGATTGCGAGATTTGGAGTCCCTCGAATTATCACCACAGATCAGGGACGACAGTTTGAATCCCATTTATTTTCCTCCCTAATGAAGACCTTGGGTGTGCACCGCATTCGCACCACTCCGTATCACCCATCAAGCAACGGTCTGGTGGAACGTTTTCACCGCACTCTTAAGCAAGCTTTGAAGTGCCATGACAGCCCTCATTGGACAGAGGTCCTACCTGTTGTGCTCCTCGGACTCCGCGCCACATTCAAAGAGGATCTTGGTGGCACTTGCTCCGAAATGCTCTACGGAACAACATTGTCTCTACCGGGTGAACTTTTGCAACCGTCTGCGGAAGGATCTCAGGCGGATCCAGCACTCTTTCTACAGCGGTTGCGGAATGCCATGCGAGAGTTAGCTCCAACTTCCACAGCCTCACATGACAGACCTTCATGTTTTGTTCATCCGGCATTAGAGACTTGCACCCATGTTTTTGTGCGGAACGATTCCGTAAAGCCGCCATTGTCACAACCATATAATGGACCTTATTTTGTTATCAAACGAGCTGTTAAACATTTCACACTCCATATAAATGGAAGAGAGTGTGTTGTTGGCATTGACCGCCTTAAGCCGGCCTTCATCACACAGGAGGATGTACCATCAACACCACCAGTTAGTGCTGCACCAAACGCTACTCCGTCAGACGAAGTATCCATTGAGGAACAAAGTCCCTTTCCATACAAAACTACTCGTTCTGGTAGAGTAGTCAGATTCAGATTCAACCCCCGCTATTTGTGATGTGTTCAGTACTTCTAGTACTTGGGGGGGAGTACTGTGGCGGTTTGACTGGAAAATAACTGTAAAATGGACAACTAACTGTAACCGCAACTGACCAGAGGCAGTCAATGTTTTTTTCTTCTCTGAGGTGTGTGTCAAGCGATGTTCAAAAATAGTTCAATAAATCTTGTTCTTGTGTTACGCTGTCTTAATAAGATATAATTTTAATTTATGCAGCATTCAAAACAGAAGGTCTTTGCTTATAGCAAGACAGTAGTGTTTAGGGAAGATTTGCTTTTTTTTCAAAAAAAAAAAAAACATGTATCATGCTTTTTTGTAAATCAAATTAACTCATTCTTCAGATTTCGTCGTTAAAATACCTATTAAGCCTTTCACCAATACCAATAAAGTCACAGTGACTAAAAAAACAAAACGGAGAAGAAAATATTATTCCAGGGTTCTGAAGTTCTGCGTAGGAATTTGCTGTATGTACTACTGTTAAGGGTGCTCTTTTTTTTCTTTTTTTTTATTAAACCTAATTAATTTTAGTATACATGCAAGCCAGTGGTTGATTTATGTTTAACTATTCTTAATTAAAAAAGAAGAAGTAATTGGAAGCGAGGTCTCAAAAAATGTGTTCCTAGTTACAGAAGTTTATCGCTGGTATACGTATTTTTAGTTTTGTTTCTTAAGAGCGAAAAGTTATAATGGTATAAAACGGTGATTAATGAGACTTCAAAAAGATTATACCTAGCTGAAGATTGAAAACATTAATTTGAAAAAAAAATGGTTTTCTACGTAAACTATTCGTTTAAACATAAAAACAAGACTATAGACATAACAAATATATATTCTAGCTTTCCGATATATTTTCTAGATTTCCTATTTACAACCTTATGCTCAATAGATTTTAAACCTCAGCGCAGACTAACACTCGTACGTTTTTAGCAGCAGACCAAAATTAACTGAGTTAGCTGGAAACTATGTTACTGAAACTTTACATTTCCATTATATCGAAATTTGACTTAATTTTAGCTGTTACGGCTAAAATTACGGAATTAAGATGGCTCAGGTATTATAGCAACGAGTTATCATTGTGAAGCACCCGTATTTTAATCACATCAGAGGATTAGCGTCAATTCCCCAGTGCAGATCAGCATATATTAAACAGTTGAAAATCAAATGTTTAAGTGTGTAAAACATGTTACATCAATACAAAATAAAGTCGATAATCTAACTTCCTAAATTTTTGTCGATAATAATCAGGTGGGAACGGATGTAGCACATTATTCCTATTTGCGTTTTCCCCCCTGAATTCTAATAAAAGCAGCTTTTTGCACACCAACTCCACTTATAACTTTTCGATAGTATTTATAATGCTTGGCATTATTAGAAATTACTAGTCGACTTGTGCCGAATTCCGCACTAATTTGGAAAAAATGATTTATGAAGAATAGAAAAAACTAAAAGGGGGCTTGGTACAAAAGAAAACTTGTAATTGAATACATCAGCACAAATAGCTGTTACAAAATATTCCCCCAATATTATTTAGACATTCAAAGTAAGAAAATAATCACAATAATAATGATAATTATTTTTATTATTAGTATACATAGCATTTTTTTTTCTTTCCAATGGGGCTGCGGTATTGGTCCTCAACCATTGCAGACCTAGTGCGTTCCTCAGAAATTGGTACCATCTCTTTCAGCGGCACCACAATGAGTGTGGTACCATCGCCGCATGAGAATTTTGACGTTCAGTTACCACTAGATGGCGGTACCTGAGCTCTCATTGATGCAATATGCACTAGGAATTCAATTTGGCCGAGAATATCCATGCCAAACGGATACTCAAGGGATCTTTAACATGCCGCATAATCATACGACATGGACGCAGACGATTTTCTGCATCTTGAAAATCCACCGACTTGGGCCAGGTTTGAACCTGTGATCATGGGCATACGAGAAGTGCGTCTTACCACTACGCCACCCCTGTCGGCGTATACATAGCATTAAAGTACAATAACGAAACAGTTCCTTTACTTAAAATTTAGTTACGTTTGGTTGGTTAGACTCTACACATTCATAATAGAAATGAATGTGTGCCTAACGATTGAATACGTTTAACACAGAGACGCAGCTAAAACTGTCCAATTTTCTACACAATAAAAACGGAAGATTTTCTTGTTTGTTCACTTGATTACAGATGGCTCCATCATTTACAACACCCATTTGGCATCCATTAAAGGACCTATCCTTAGATGATTTTAAATCTCAAATTTAAAAGAAGTGGTACATTTTTAGACCGTGGTTCTACTTTTCGCATTAGCCGGTACGATAAGCTTTAAAATGAGGGGTAAATCATTAAATTCGATAAAGGAATAAGAAAGATCTCGCAGAGGCGACAAAAAACAGGCTAGAGAACTAATACATAAAGATTACAAATTAAGTTTTTCTACGGACAAATTCTTCATAAGCTTGAATTGTGTACAAATTTGTAAAGGCATGCATACCTTTTCTCGAGTTGTCTTTATTTAAAAAGAAGTTTCGGCATAAAGCTAGAAAATGATAATTCTTCTATATAATTGAATGTATTAAGCCTGCTTGTACAACTGTTTATCTGCCTATGTTGCTGATTGTGCTTCGTTTTTTTTTTAAAATCCGAAACTGTAGCTTCCTACTCTAATCGGTTTTTGTTTCTTAAATGCATTCTTTAGGGTTTTGTACGTTCTACAACCTGAAGCATTGAAAAGTTAAAGAAATAAATAAACTCCAAGTGCTTTCATTTTTATCTAAAATATATAGAACTGTAAGTGTAGAAATCTAAGCTACTTTAAAACGATACTTTGGGGAAATTTAGTGCAAAAGAACTTCATTCATATCATTTTAAGTGTTAATTAATAACATGGATACATCTTGCAATTTTCATGCACGTTTTGAACTCTTACAAAATGCTAAAATTAATTTTCTAAATATATTATATTATAATATACAAATAACTAATTTGATTCGTTGATTCGGTGATTTAATATTAAAAGCCAACGTTTGATTAATCGCTTTTGTAAAGTTCCGCATAAAAGAAAATGTATTTATTACTAAATACATACACTGCCACACATCTTTGTCAAAACACACATGTAATATAGCTGTGTTCGGTATTCGTAAGTTTTTCCTACATTGTTAATCGTGTTCTAAAAATGGTAAAACCCTATAAAAAAAATAAGTCTCTACTTTTAGCTTAAACCTCTGGTGAGGTACTTAGGAATGAATGGTAATTTCATTTAAGAAAATCTAGATCTTATGGTGTTTAACAGATTCCACAGAAGCATATTTTAAACGTGAACCAGTTAACAATTTAATATTATGAGCTATAAATCTTATTTTCCTCCATTAAGTCATGAAGCAACAAACATAAGCGTTGAATAAATGCGAAGTTCACAAAAAATTCTCTTTTAAAAAGTACTGCATGTCTTATTTAAAATAAGAAATTAAACTTACTTTGCTTATTTTTCTAACACAAGTGGCTACGGCACAACCTCCAGATGCTGCTTTTCCAAACCTTAAAGCCCATGTTTTCACTCTGAAAAATAAAGAAATGACTACTTAAACACAAGCAATTGATTAAATCCAACTCATAAACGATTTTAAATCAAGCGGGAAAAAACTACATATTTCTCCAACCTCCATAATTTCACTCTTATTACTTATTTATTTTATCTTTTTTAAACAAACACCTGCCGTTTTATGAAATGCCAGATGAAAGAAATCAAACAACTAGTGCAATAAAATATAATTTATGACATTTTTTCGCGTTAGCATTTTTTGCATGTACTAGGATTCATAACTTTCAGACTTATTTATTTTGTCAGTGAAGTTGGACTGACTCAACAGAAGGAAAATCTTCAGAAAAAAGCTCTTAATCATATTTATATTTTTCAGATAACTTCAGAATATATAGAAATGCTTTTTTTAATGTACGACTGCATGCTTAACGGAAAATGCGCTTTTTCACATTAAATTTATGCATGACTGCTCTGCTGTAGCAGCAATGCCAAGTATAAAGGTAATAAATTGAATCTTTTAGTGGGAAGCATTCATTTCTGGTGACACATAAAGCACTTCAAAACATTAGACTTCTGAGAGCTTTTACTGTCAACTTTTGACCGCTTCCCTCCTTTCCCTTTTTTCTCCTATACATCAAGGATACAACCAATGTTATTTGAATGATACGTGCATTAATAACAGAAAAGGAAAAGGTATTTCTTTACTGAGAGAGTTGATTTTTGAAAGTTCGTATTTCATGCAAGCAGTTTTACGGGAATGTGGATTTATAATGTTCTATTTCAATGATTTTTTTCTCCAAACGCGGTACGGAATCATTATCTTTTTTAGAAAGGCCTGTTTTATGCACACCTGAATTGTTAAATCCAGAAAGGTTTTGTATTTTATTTTACTTACGTTTGTCCTTAGATTATACATAACACTTAAATCGACCGTAATGTCCAGTTAGTTTACTCTATTTTTGTCTTGATTTACATCATACATTCATACTCTATTAACGCATTAACTAAAGACAAAATGATGATATTGAACTTACTTAAAAAAAGAAAAACTGCGTGTACATTTTTCTGGGCAAGCCATATCAGTTGTGCATGCATTGTAAACATTTTTTTTCTTTTTTCATAAGCAATACTTTTAAAGGAAAGTATATATCATACATCTTTCATGACATATACGTTTTGTACAAACCATGCAAAATATTTAAACATTATTATTTCTGTTAAGTTAAAACCTACCCCGGGAGAGTAAAAATGGCGATTTTTAGATATTGCTTGATTGCACGAAAAATAACCAACAAGGGATAAAGCATACGTATTTTCTTTAATGTTAACCATCATGCTTTGTAGCCAAATTCATATAACTGCTATGTTACTAGGCAACGAAATCATTCCTTTCAGTTTTTACGGTCAGTTTTTAAAGTAGTGATAATGTGTGTTTCGTTAGTATGACCCTGAGGTACAGAAATGTCAAAGCTTGCAGAATGAAATTCGCAATACAGATAAATCTGAATTACTTCCCAAGAATACGCACGAGTTAATTTCTAAAACACCGTGTTCTCAAGATGTTGAAACGACAACATATACGGTATTTTTATTACAATTAAATCAAAAACTAGCAATTATAATGACATTTATATCGTCTCATTTTCAAACTTAGGTGATATGAAAGAACTTACACTTTCCTATTCAGTGGTCAGTCAATAATGTGTTATTGGTAAATTCGACAATCACTGGTTTTAATAACTTTAGATATTAGACATAGATATCACACTATTTAGTTTAAAATAATTTCAAAGAACATTCTACTCCAAAGAACCAGTTGTTTTTGAGATATTTCATAATTATTGATTGCTTTAAATATAATAAAATTCTACTTAAAACTTTCTTAATGAACGAAACGGCAGAAAGGCGTGTCTAGCGTGCAATCAGATCGGGATCCCATCTTTTATTTCAAGCGACAATTTCTTCTCTAATATATTAGATAAGGGGGAGTTTTTACTGCTGCCTTCTGAGAAAGATCTCGAACGAACAAGCACGCATCGCGACGTCATCTTGCACCTATCACTAACAGCTGCTACGGAGGCTAACTAGACGCAAGCCACCATATCGTGTTTCTTCACCACGATACAATGTAATTCTTACTTCGTGCAAAAAAATTTCTCATGATATAGCATTTAACGCTAATTGTTTGTGTTTAAATTAGACACAATCAAAAATATTTATAGTGCATGCTTTTTTTTCTTTTCTTTTCTTTTATTTTTTTCAACGTCTTTTTAAATAGCATCTCCTTTGTGTTTATTTTCTTAAAAAAGAAAAAAAAAACAATAATCGAAAATTCATTATCATTTTGCTTTATCCTTTGGAGTTTATGTTATTTATTTCTCTAAACGGGAAAAAAAGTTGTGGAAATATGCAGCTATCTTTGCAATTCAAAAATTTCTTTTATGACTTATAATAGCCCTAACAATATTAATAATAACTTACGTTTGAGAAAACGCTTTAGTTACGTCAACAGGTTTCATTATCTTTAACGTTCCAATATAAAATATAAATACCGGTATAACATCATCGTTTTAAAAAATTATTATTAGTTTTATTTATTTATTTATTGTTAAATACATTGGTATGTAGGTGAGACATAGAAGCCATAATGTAAGATGTAGTTTGGTATGTAATAAATATTTATACGTATACATAAAGAGAGCGAATGTTGACCTAATACAACGCTAGTATACATTAGTTCGAAAAATGATTTTAATTGCCATTATAAGCATTTAAGCGTGCAGTTATAGTACAAATTTATTCCATACAAATTAGCAACGAAATACAGCTTATTTTTCTTTCCTCTCACAGTACGCAAAGGAATTCAACAATACAAAGTTTATATTTACTTATCCATTTATTTATTTAAACATATAACTTTGAAACAAGTTTAATATAGTAGATGCAATAATCTTAATATGGTGTGCACAATGAAGCACAATTTACAGTATCATTATTTTATTAATAAAATTGAAGATAAATTAATGCGTGATTTTTTTTTCCATCTGAAATGTATTTCCTCATAATGTAGCGATAAAAGTTAAATCTTTAACTGAATAAAAATAAACACCCTATTCTCAAGATTAACGTCACGTTAAACGTCACGTCAATAACGTTTACTGAGAAATAAGGATTTAATGTAACTACACAAAATCCGCAACAAATAAAAAAAAAAAAAAAAAACGTGGGAACAATTTTCTCTGGCACCTATGCTTCATTTAAGAAACCATTCGTACTTTTGAATTGTCTCCATTGCTGGATGTTTTTCCAAATCTTACTGTTGAAGTCCAAATATTAATGGATTAACAGGAAAGTTTAGATGCATTCGAAGATTGAAGGGGAAACATTCCAATAGGTAACATATGTCATTTCTCATAACCTTTATGCGTGTTTTAAGGTTTTTAAGTAACAGTTTTATTCACGAAGGCAACTTATTACGTATTTCAAAACATATTTGAAAGAATGCCTCGCATTCTGAATAAAAATGGCGCCTTTTGCGTAAAAAGTTTTACTAAATTTTGGAAAATTATATGTAAAGACTCCGTTTTTTTTTAGCATGTTATACCTGCAATACATTAGTGTACACTTTGTCGCATTTTTTAAAAAGTACTAATACTTGAAATTATATATGTATGATTTTATACAAATTTGAAAGTGTTTTATTTCCGTTTGTTTAATTAAATAAATAAAGGGAGATTAGAGTAAGCACTGCCCTAAAAAAATAGATTCAACTTACGTAAACTGTAAAAAATAATTGCACGTAAGTATAGTTTGTGCTTTAATTACGTGCAATTACTTTTTACAGTTTACTTATGCCACAATGTTCCTTTATTATTTTTTTTTTCAACTTACGTAATTCAAAAAATGCTAATGCTTAAAAAATCACCAAGCGAGTTTTCGATTCACATACCTTATTCTGATCTAAATATTTACGTTTTATTTTTAATTTTCAATATTTCCATTTTTTGTTTAGATACTTCAGATAGAAACTGAAAAAAACGCATTTTTAAAAAAATTTAGCATGCTAAATTACTTTAATTCTATTTTGCCGATTAGTGTATTAACATTGTGCTTGGTTTTATTGCGTGCAATAAAAAGTGTTATGCTAATGTTAGTTTTACTTATTTTTTTATTCATTTTATTAACTATTTTTATTTTTCACCTTTCTTTCTGGTGTCCAAACACTGAATCATCGCATAGGCTTATATAGTTCACTACGACTTCTTTATTGATGTGATGCCGCGCACGAGAAATTGGCAAGTGTTACATTTCGAAAGATAATATTGAATTGCAAATATTTCGGACAATGTATCTGCGCCCTCTCCTTTGGCTGATAAATGTATTTAGAAAAGTATTTTGTGGAGCCTTATCCCGGATTGACTTCGCGTTGTTTAGTTTTATTACCAGCTCAGATATCTCGAAAAGCGTCGGGTTGGATCAAATAATCGTTTCAAAGAAGTCGGATGTTCCTTTATTTCAAGAGCAAATTGCTTCTCCTCTACGTAGTTCCTTTAACCGTTTGATTGCTGAAGATAACAAGTGAAATTAACTACAACTGAAGCAACTTCAAGAAGAGTCAATTCCCATTTCTCTTTACCAAATACGAAGAGATTTTCGATACTAAGAAAAACGAGAACTTATATCATATTATCTATATATATCGTAGAAAAAAGGAGCAAAAAGTAGAGACTTCCAACGGGGGAATTTTTTATAAGATTTTATTTTGTTTTTTTTTAACTGAATGTTGAAACCAAAATTTGTACAATGCGCAGCACGTTTAAAAAAAAACATGCACCGAAATTGTTTTTATAGGGATCAAATAGTATTTGTTTAATGGGCGATATTCTAAAAAAATAACAGTTATGATATATGTAACATACACTGCTACTGATGCAGTTGGATTGAAAGATGTGGTTTAAAGAAAAAAAGTGGTCGTAATACGTTTGTAGCGTATTCATACATTCGCGAACAGATAGGAGTTTTATTCTTTTAGTAGACAAATTTGGGATGATAGGAATTGCTTCATTCAATATATATATATATATATATATATCCCTCTAAAACTTTCATCTGTGTCATATATTTCAGAAAGTATTTAAAAAACGCGCTAAAGGTATTAAATGAAATTTTGGTCTTCACAACAGCGACAATTGATCTAAATATTATTTTTAATGTTGCGTAAAATGCTGTAAAAGAACAGAAAAAAAAATCACTAAATAAATAAATTACATAAAAACGAGATGAACTCCATAAAGTAATAATAAACAGAGGTGGATACAAAAAAAAATGCTTACGATAAATTCTTTGTTGCTATATGCTTTTTATTGCAGGTAGACAAAGTAACGATACATTTGATAATTTGAAATAATAACGAAAAACATCAATTTTTTCGTGCAAACTTGTCCAATTGCTGAGTTAAATAGCATAAACTAGAATCATGGATCCTTCAAAACCTAAACTGCTATACTTCGAAAAGAATTTATTCCTTGGAAGGTATAAAATATAAAATGCAGGAAAATAAGCTTTCGTGCAAGCGGAATGAGAGTTCATCTAAGATCCGCCTTTTATCTTAGAGAAGTCGAAACACCACTAAGAAATCAAAATAAGATATCTCAGGAAGAGATCCATTTGTCGTGAGAAAAGCTTTTAATCAAGCAATTACGCCGAACAGGAAATGTTAACAATGCAACTCGAAGCTTACTCAGAAGTCGACCACGTTTAATTAAAAGCTTTTCATGTTAGTATTGAAAACTAGTGGTTTCAAACCGGTAATTACGATTTAGTGTTCCTTTTGGGAGAGAAATTAAAGCCAGATGCGAATAAAGGTAGTGCATTGTGACTGCAATATTTCCGCAGAACGCTTTGTGGAAACAAAGTTTACAACTTCGTTTCGTTATTGTTCAGAACATCTCAAATTACAGTAGCTCTGGATTTAAGAAGTCAGATTCATGTTTGTTTTGTTCTGATTTATTTGATTTATGTGTTTGCATTATATCTACCTAAAATATTTCCTAAAGGCCGTGTAATTTTGTTTTGCATTCGTTCCAAATGTGAAAGCCGCTCCAGGATTATGTGTACAAATGATTTTTAAGAAACATAAAAGTTACTATTAAGTTGAAAATCAACTGCTCATATTTCCGCGAATGTTTTTAAAAACGAATTTGGCTAGAGATTTTGGCTTATTTTATTTATTTATCTATTGTCGAAATGCGAAACAAGATTTCATTTTCAATATAGTGGATAGAATTGAGTTAAAATGATGCTCCTATGATTATGAAATTTGAATGTTATTAAACAGTGTCCTGAATCAACTACAACTTAACTTTTAATTCACTGTTTGATCCTCCTAGTACAATTCAATCATATGATGCGGTATCAAATAAGTACTGTGTTCTCAAAACTTACAGGCGTAATCTCTAAATTTGTGGGGCGTCTCTAAAATTTGTGGGATGCCATTCAGAAATTAAACTAACTGAAAAATAAATCAATGAAATTAGCTCAGTAATGTGTACAAATATCTACGTGGTATTTTATTTCTAGATAACATGGTTTTTCAAATTTTAGAGGCGGAAAATGACCTACGAAAATGCTTCAGCTAATCTTTTAAATGTTAACATGGTTTAATTCATTAAAATTCCTAAAAAATTACTTTACTCTAATAGTGGCTTCGGTGCAAACGATCCAACGATTACCAGCTAATAGTTTTAAAGCACTCTAGGTTCTCACATTGATGACAGTGTCGTGACCATCACCTTGGGATTCTCTTAAGCTCGTTACATCCCAGAAGCCGTTATACAAGTCATGTCGGTATATCGAGCTTATCCTAAGTATTTAACATTTATTTTAAGTATTTTATAGTAAAAATGGTAAGTTTGTAAAGTTGAAAATCTCTGCTGGTAAGCACTTATCAAATAAAGTAGGACTTTCGTTATTCGGATTTTGCCGATACCTTCTCTCTGACGTTTCCAATTATATATATTGTCGTTATAATGACGTGTTTGGTAGCTTATCTGAAATAAATTATGACAATTTGAAACTCAATTACATGACTTAAAAACTATTGTATAGTAAACAACGAATTTCTAGATAAATTTAAATAATAAGTGCTTTGTCATCCTTAGCATTTATTTTTCACCGAACAATTCCTCTTTTCATTATTGTTATTTTTTCAAATCATAATGATACATTTCAAAATATTTTTTCAAGCTTTAAAAAGAGATTTAGGAGGGGGGGGGGGGACATATTTTGTGCAGACCAAGTAACTAAGAATTTAAGCAATTTTCGTCGAAATTTGTGTTTTTCTGACTCAAAGTCGGCTGTATATTACACCAAAAAATAAATAAAAGTTTATCTCAACTTGATATTTACGAAATACTTAAGAGTTTTATGAAGCATTTAAGTGAGGAGAGAATGCGATGTTTACTATTCAATAAAACTATAGCTGGAAAGAACGTCGTCGACATGAGCGCCATCACAAGATAAACAAAGCAATAAAATTTAATGATACAACCATTTTCAGGAGGAAAAATGAATAAAAATAGGAAACTAGCTCATATCGATTCCGAGGAATATAGGAAAACTATTATCGATATTGTAGAAATTCGTCGCATGTGGAGCAGAAGAACGGAAGTAATAACATAGAAATGAACTTTTCATGCTTTTAATACAGTTAAGTGGAACTAAAACTATTGTCGAGGTCATACAAACATTCAATTCTTCCTTATTTGGAGAGGAAAGCTTTTTTATTGGGAAGTAATTGTTTTGTTTGATTTATTTCGTATGATGAATTTTCTTGAACGCTAATTTGGTTGACTATTTTGGAATATCACCGAAATAAAAAAGCAAATATAAATAAATAAATTAAAATTAAAAGTAAAATTCAAAATTTAATTAAATAAAAATGTTATAAAAATAGTAACGAAGAAAAATAATCAAAATATATGCAATGTTTCTCAAAATAAATTCAAACAGAAACATCAAGCATTATGAATAAAACAGACCAAAACATAAAATATTTCAGAATGGAATACTGGAAGAAAAGTAAAGTAAGTTTGATCGTTTTGTTTGTTTTTACCATTAAAATAATCTTGAGAAGAATTATATGGTATTCAGCAAAATCTTAAAATTCCCAAAATTTGTGCTTTATTTTTCTTTAATGTCTTTATATATTTCTTCAACTGTGAAAGAAATTGTGAAAATTGATGTCAAGAAAATGTCAAGAAGTAAAATCAAAGAATTTTTATTTACAGAAAAAAATAAATAAAAATAATGATGATAAAAATTGCTTCAAGGAAATTTCGAAAGCATAGTAAAGATTAAAATAATGGTATATTGGAGAAATGCATTAAGAAGCTTTTCTTCGCACAAGATTTGAAATTTAAGCTTTTGAAATCCTAAACGCTTCCAACAACCAGTTGTGAAGCAATTAATTAAAAAGCTAAGAATAAGAAAAATAATCATATCTTCAAACATTTTTTAAAATGTAATAAATTTCGGCTTGCAGATGGATTAAGTTTCATGTATTTATTTTTATGAATAAAAAAATTATGAATTTAATTTTTAAAATGTCTCCTAAGGAAATAAATTATTCTGAAAGTAATTCTAGTTATTTAATTGCCAGAACTATCTGAACAAAACTGCGTGCAAAGCTGTATGAATGAAATAAATACTATGACTTTGTTTCTTATGTCTAGTAATAATAATCGCGTTTACTAGCGATGGTCAAGCAAGAAACATTAATATAAAAAAAAAGCTTATCGTAAAAAAAAAAAAAATAGTATCGTTTGTAAATTGTTATTTTCGCTATTAGGTAAAAACAATGCGCTATTTTTCACATCTATTTCCATTATATTTGATTTTCAAGCTCTTTTGAAGTGACTGAGAATTTTAAATTATATAATGTTTTATTTGAATGTTTCATTTTTTACTTTTTTCACATACACATAATGCGATATATTTGCGAATTATGGATTTCGAAATTCCAATATTTTAAGGATTTTTTGATAAAAAATTGATTTTAAAAAGCTATTTTATGTTATTTCCAAAACAGACTTTTTGAACACTTATATTAAAACTTCAGTATTATTAATTATTTTATCGTAAATGGGTCACCTTATATTCAGAAGACTTTAAATAAATATTTACTTGCGTCTTTTGTGGATTTTCTTGTATTCTTGGTGCCATAAATTTGAAAAATGTATTGAAAATATTATCTATCCTTTATTGAAAATATTATGAAGTATCTTATTTTATTTTTTTTTTGCGAAGTTTTGTTGCCTGCATTTTGCTTTCTCATTTGAAGATTTGATTTACTTTTTCACATACTTTCTCACTTTCCTTACATTACGTAAAAGTGCTATTTGAGTGTTGAAATATCTTTAGCAATGATCTTTATGCATACTTACAATTTAAACAGCGTTAACAGAATACCCCATTATGATATCAAGAAGAAGGTAATGCTCACTCACACACATAAAAACTAAAGTTACTTTACATTATCCATTAACATAAAAATATCCCCCCCCCCCATTTAGAGAATAACTCGCATACACATATTTAAGCTACATACGTATTTCCACGAGGAGTTATTTAAATAAACTATTACACAAATTGTGGGCAAAAATTGTGCCATAACTTTCATACCTAAGTTTCTACAAGCAAGTGTTTTTTTTTTCTCCAATAAGTCTTTATCAACATTTGTTTTTGCTTCAAACTTCAAATACATACATCAGAATCTTTTTTATTTATATTTTCATAAGTACTATGCATTAGTTTTATTTTGTTTAGACTTTTTAAAGTAAAGGTTAATATTTATATAGGATAATGTTTAGTTTCATAATTCATAACAGGCTCCGGTTACTTTATGTAAAGTAACCTGAGTTAACTAATCATTAACAGATCAAAGGACAAAAATATATCTAAAAAATAGAGCGCATACAAATATTTAAGCTACATATGTATTTCCACGATGAGTTATTTAAGTAAACTATTACACAAATTGTAAGCAAAAATTGTGCCATAACTTACTTAAGTAAATTTTCTAAAAATAAGTGTTTTTTCCTCCCAATACACTCTTTATCAATATTTGTTTTTGCTTGAAATTTAAAATACATGTTTCAAACACTTCAAATTTCAAATACATAGATCAGCATCTTTATTTTTTTGCATTAGTATTATGTATTACTTTTATTTTATTTAGACTTTTTATAATAGTAAATATATAATATTTAGATCAGACGATATTTAGTTTTATAATGCATAACAGGCTCAGGAAAATGTTTACATATATTATAAATTTATTGCAAGATTGTTTGAGAACTATTTTAACAATCAAAATGCCGAATTAATTTTATTTATTATTTTAACGTTAGAGTTTAGATTATTTCTTTGCGCTACGATGCAAAGTTGCTACTACGCAAAACTGATATAAATGCGATTTATATAATTTTTGCACCGCATAATTTAGTTGCCATACATAACATTTATCCTTAACAGTAAAAAGAAAATTACTCAGGGTAAGTTGTTTCATTACTTTCTAACTCATGTGCTCCATAGAAATAACTAATATGTAATTATGATGCAAAATATCCCCATGAGATGTTTTGACCTCAAACAAATCATTGAATATATAAACAGAAAAGTGAGTACGACACAAAAGATGTCGGGCAACCCGAATAGATTTGTTTACGGCAGCTCATTGTCGGGTAACCTTGGAAACAGTAAAATATTCAATGCGGATAACAAGTTTTTGTACACCAAAAAACACTTGTTCAAACATTCAGCTCTATTGCACACACACTTTTGGGATATCTTGTTCTGTCCTAATTGAAGCACTTAAGTATCAATTGCGTAGATAAGCTGAGTGTAATGTTTTATGAGTCGTATGAATTTGATTCAGAGAAAAAATAATTCACTTGGAAAACGTTATTTCAAACCCTTTTGAAATAATATTTATATATAAATATATATTTCAAACCTATATATAAAATATATTAATCTCAGCTTATAATCTGTAATTTTACATCAGACTCCGGATACAAGATTTCCATGAGATTTTTATGAATTTTCGGGTAAAATTGTTTACAGTGCAGTGTAATGTAAATAATTATCTGCATTTTTAGTAACTAAAATTAAAACTTTAAAGATCTGTGTAAAAGATATAATTTACATTATTTTTTCTATTTTACACAATTCTATTTTGTAAACATGTGCTTTTTTCCTCTCAATCTCCTAAGTTTGGAGCACTGCTATGGGACTAAAAGTACAATTACACGGTTTGTAAAATCATAATGAGCTTTTGCAAGTATAAAACATCTACTACTTCTAATATCGTTTTCCTTTGTTTATTTTTTTTTTCAAAGAGCGTAATATTTTATATCATTAAATGGAATTCGCTTCTTACTGCCTAAATTCCTAGTCGTTTTGCGAATGCGAGCTTTAATATCCAAGTGGCATTAGAAACAACAACAAACACTTTCACGAAAATTCTAGGGTACATCAAGAAAACTAAATAAAGTTAATAAAAAGGAAAATATTAAAATCGCAAAAAATTGTAGATAGGAGGTATTGTCAGATAGTCCGCAATATGTCTCAAGAATAGAACCACTTGTTTTGTTTTATCAAAATTATTTTTGAAAAACCTGTATTTCGCCAAAAGCAAATTCAAAAAAGGTGCCTAACAAATTCTAGAAGTAATTGCAGCAGAACGAAAGAGTTAAAAAATACTAAACAGAAACAACTTGAAAAAAATCTTGGAGATTTTCTTGTAAAAAAAGTAATTACCACATGATTTTTTACTTTAACCAAAGCTAACGTACCCCGATTAATGTTCCTTGACAAAGGAAACCTTTCCTCTAACATGATTCGTAAAATATTAAATATCTGCGTAATCTTCCAGACTTACATATCGAAACAATGTAACCCTGTCCAAATCCCTACTGCAGTTCTTTTCTCTCTGTTAATTAACATGCATTATTTTAATAACATTTGTATTAAACCTTTATGTGTATTCGCATGTGAATTTGCCTCTGGAAACATCTGGTTTCGATAAATGCAAACTTGATAAGTGTTCACAGTAAATGGCAAAAGTGCTTCTCTCTTGAAATACTCATGTTATAATTTTCTTTGAGAAACGATCCTTTCAGTTCATACTGCAAACTAGTTTTATTAATTGAACATTCATTGTTCTTTCAGAATACATCTTAATGGCTCTTAAGCTTAAAGGGATCATCTCAAAATTTAAGAAAGCTAAATCGTTTAGTCATCATAAAACAACTTGCAAAATTATTATTTATATTACGCTACCACAAACTAGATAATAATTTAGTAGTTATGGATAAAATTATAAAGAACCTCTTATTCATGTTGTTACAGCAAAATAATTTTTCTTTTTAATATTTTTTCAGCCTTGTCTTGATTCTCATCGAAATTGCTTGATTAACAAACTGGCTATAAAATATCTGATATAACAAGTTATTTTTCAAGGGAGCATAGCAATTGATTCAAACGAATTTCAGTGTTTTCATAATAGTTAAGTATGAGAGTATGAATTTAATGAAAGTTAAATAAACAAAATAGTTTTAGAATGTTTTGACTGGTATGTCATATTCTTGTTTTGTGTCCATAAGGTAAAGCTGGGTAGAGTTGGCACACAATTTTAATACAAGATAAAAAAAATGAAAAAGTTAATTTTTTACCCAAGTTTTGGTGTATATTATAGACTGCATTCCTTTTGTATGCATTCACTATTTCCCTGCTACGCTGTAATGTGAAACGACAGTCAGGGCAGCTATTTTTTAATTCTCTCCTTTTTGGGCGGGTGAGATTGCGCACATGGGTGGTTCATGCACATGGGAGATTGCTTTCGATAGTAAATAAAATTATATTAATAATAACTGCAAGTGAATTGTCATAATATCCAAAAAAGGTTTGCTTAAAAAGTATCTTGCAGAACTCTCATCGCATTGAAAATCAGAGGAGCAGTAATGAAAATTCAAGTCTTACATTTGGAAAGCAAGCAATAAAAAAGACGTATCGTACATTTTCAGGGAAAAGCTTATGAAATCAAGTAGTCCCTGGACTGTTGTATATGCACAACTACCTGAAATCGCGGTGCATCACACCTCCCCTTCCACCCAAAAGATCAAGTGCGCCATCTCCCAACCGCGCCATCTCACCAGGTTTTACCTTATGCATACAATATTTTATATCTCTATTGCAAAAGGAATGATAGAAGGAAATTAACTTTATACGTCCTTTATAGATTTTGAATTTTAAAAACATTTTCAAGAACTTTTCTTCGTGTTACTTTATCGCACTTTAGAGTATATTTCAGTAATTTCATAGTTTCGAGTAATTTTTGTTACAGCTAAATGAATTACTATTATTATTACTTTGTTATCAATAATTTTATTTATGGCATGAGTTGAATTACCATTCACCTAAGAAGTTCTATTAAGTGGAATTTTAAACAGAAATAATAATTAATATCTATATCAAAGGAATTTCAGTGCGTACTTTATATATAAGGAAATACGTTAAAAATGCATAAATGTATTACTGGCCGCATTTAATTAAGTAATTTCCATATAAGCATATAATTAGATGTCTAAATAAAATTTTAAGCATTGAAAGAAAATTAACTAAAAGAGTCAGAAATTAAATCATAATATTTATTTGAATAGTAGAAATATATTTTGAGTATTGCCCCAGCATGCCGTTGCATGTGTATTGCTGACGAACAAATGATTCGCACAACAAAATCCTCCACGGAGGATACAGGAGCCTCTCACATTAAATAATCCATGTTGAATTATGTAAATATTCTGGTAATGAGATGGCATTTCTATCGTATAGAGCTGTCATAAGTAACGACTTGTACTTATTGGATTATTGACACAATAAAGTTTAGTTTGACTAACTAGGTAAACTGTCAGCTTCACTCCTAAAATTTTTAACCGGCATATCCTTAAACTTAAAATTTCAAATTTCTTCTTTATTTTAGATTCATTTATTTTTCTTCGTGTTTGCTCCCCAACATGATTGGTTAAGTTCTTTGCATGTTCACGGTTCACTCAGTACAATTGATGTACGTCAAACCAGCGTAACCCTGGTTCAAGTGGGAATGCGATCGTACATTCTACAAGAGACATAGTTTGCGGTGATAGATAATAACACTTCTCTTATTTAGACAGAGCAATTTGCTAATACTTGCACTTGACCGAACCCATTCGTCAAAATAATTACCTTATTTCCATGATGAAAATCGGTAACATCAAGTGAAGAATTATTCATGTCTTCGATATCCTGCAATCTCTTATGCTATATACTTAAAAGAAAGCAAAAAAAAAAAAAAAAGCAGCTGTGAATTTTTAATGCAGAGCGACTGACTTATTGTAACAAGATATAGCCAGAGAAATGGCGAAGAAAGGTATTTTATATAGTGCACCATGTCTTCAGAAAATTAAAGTTTGTTTGATATACACGAGTGTTGCTTAATTAAACGAACATGTTAGTATTAAAGGCAAGTCTCTGCTTGGATAAACTGTTAATGTCAAAAATGCTAAAGAGCGCTAAGAATATTAGATGTCAATTAAAATTCATACTCTCCATTCAATTTAATTAGTTTATCCGCTAGTACAAAAAACATAAAAAGATAATTGCCTCGAATTTGCATTAATATCCTCAATCTCCCATTTGTTTGCGTGGAATTAATTAGGAGGTTATTGTATGCGCATCGATCATCGAATGATGTCAGTAACAGGGATCAAATTAAACGGTTCCGACGCCAATATGATGGACGAGCCACGAGCAAATTTTACTGGAATAGCAAAATGAAACTCATATTTTCTCAGAAATTATGCAGGATGTCAAAAACAAAGCCTTATGAATATTTTTTCACTTGATGTTATCTTATTTTCAATGATGAAAATCGGTAAGTCTTTCGTGGCATGGGGACGAATAGAATCGGTCATTTGCGAGCAGAAAATAAAAAATATATTTCATAATCTTTATGAAGTATCACGTAAATATATATAAAAATGAAAATGTAACTTATAGATACGCATTATGCAACAAAACCTTTCGAATACAACAAAAGTAATATTTTTATTTTTTCTCTATGCATACTTGGTTAGATTCCTAACATTCGGAAATCATACTAAATAAGAAAAGCATGAATATTTACTATACATTAGAAGTAAAAGTTACGGCGCACACAGTTTTTAATTATATTGAGAAAGGTAGAAATTAAAATACGGATAACAAACAAGTAACAAATTTACACGTAACTAGCAAAAAGTCATTTATCATGCCAGAAACACATTAATGTGAATCTGATGATAATTTTTTTAAACATTAGAAAAGACTACTTTTTAATTGAAAATAGTTTTGAAAATTTCCGTTTGAAGTAGCGATAAATAGTTTAATTACATGATCAATCTTTCTAATGTTGGCAAGTCGGTTTTTAAGCAACTACGTAAGTTTATTAGATAAATTTATATAGCAAGATCTAATATTTATAACCAGAATTGTATTGTATTATTTTATCTTCTACAAAAGGACTACAAAGATAAGAGCATTGCTTCTAAAATCGGTAACAATGAATTGATCTCGAAGCATGCATTGATAGCGACATAAAAAAGAACACCTAAAGTAGTACTTAGAAATAATTTTCTCATCAAAATTCTGAAGGAAAAAAAACACAAATTTTCAAGATTTTACTGTAGAGGGTATTTCTTTACGTAATTTTGTTGTTGAAATAGAAAAACCATGTTTAAAAATTAATTTATGCCCAAAGTAAAGTTATTTTTATTTCTCACACACACTGAAGTCAAAAAAAAAAAAAAGCAAGAAAAATGAACTTTCAACTGAGCAGAGAAGACTACATATTTTTTCTGAATACGTGCTATGATAATTTCAAGAATTTACTTTTCGTAACAATTTCACGAAAGCAAATTTTCTTACTGTTGTTCTTATGCTAAAGGTTTATTTTTCCTCATGTTTACATACATGAGCAAAAAAAAAAACTCAAAGTTTGAACTCCAATTTTATGTTCATCAAATGAAGTTTTTACCTTTTACTTTTCTATCAGTTTGAATGCTGCAACTAGAAATGAAAGTTTGTTCCTATACAGACAGAATTTATTCAATTTAAAATAACGAATTCTGCGCAAATCGTACCGATTTAAGTACTTTTTTATATTTTGCATAATATGCCTTCTTTTTCCAGCTATTTCCTTTTGTGCTGTAATATTCCGATACTTTTACAGGTGGAAAAATCTAATATTTATAACGTATCTATTATATTTAGGTATGGTGGTAGAAAAATGTATTTCCTCCCACCATAATATTATCTAATGCATTATTTCCTGAGCTTGAAAATCGTGCGTCCTTCTAAAATAAATTACACGGATACATTTCGTAAAGTTTTTATATTTTATTTGTTACTTACTGCACGACAAATAAACTAATACTTCCGGCAAAGACCATCAGTTTCTTTAATTAAACACAAAATGTTTTTTTTTTTAATCTAGGAAACATAGATGCGTAACTCAAGTGTTTCTTTTATTCATGTAAGAAACCAGTTATGCTTTATTGTTCAGAAAAACGAAGTGATAAATGACATATACAGCGCCGCTACCACCAAATATCAATTTCCGAAGATTGCTTCCGACGTAATAAAGCTTATTTTTTCTTTTAATTTAATAACTAACATGTATGATCGATTTTTTTCGTTACTGTTTTGCGTTGGTTTTTTCGCTTTTAGAATGCCTAAGTTTAGATTTAATAATACACTAAATTTTATTTTTGAAACAAAAACCACATTCTAATTCATGAGAATAAAATTAATGCATAAATGCAATCTTATTTTTAAACACTAAAATTATCATTTGTAGTATATTTAATTACTATATAATTACATTGCATCTAAGGCATTTTTTCCATTATTATCGCGATGTGTATTTGTTTATAAAAATTTATTTCATTTTCCCACTTTTATCCCATTCAATTTATCACTTCTTTAATTTCTATGATATTTGGATCTATTTATATCATATTGTTTTTAATGAGCTGTGTATTCTACTTTCGCATATAGGGTAGTTAGACGTTGACAGATATGAGTGGAAATTTTCTTATTAAATAATCAAACGTGACAATTCTGATGTATAAAGGCGATGCACTTGAACAAAAACTGGTTAAACGTGTTTTAACGGAAAAATAACCCTTCTTCAATAAACTGAAGGAAGTTCTGCAGTGAAGGAATTGCAAAACTTCACGCATAGCTCCTTTCACTTGCCTAGAAGATAGGTTTTATAGCTAAATTGTTAAGGTTTTCTTGCTTTTTTATATCTTTTTTGTTCAAATGTATACAGTCCTGAACGAATGAAAATGGTCTAAAACACCTAAGAGAATTTCTGAAGAAAATATACACATATCTATAATATATTAGTAATTTTATAATGCTAACTACTACGTCTACTTGCTGAATGACGTATGTTAAAGCCTGAGAAACTTCCTTTGACATACAGCGGAAGAAAAACTTGAAGACCCGGCGAATAAACCTGTATTTGGAGTACCTGTACTTGCCAGTATTATGTCGCTTATAAATAGAAATAAGAACTAAGAAACGTAAATCACACAACGTATTCAGTATTAACTTCGGTTTATTTACGATTTTTACAGTTTATTAACGATTTATACTATTTCATACGTATTTCAACCTGTACATCATAATTTACATATACTAGTAATGATACATCATATTCATTAAGAATAGCTAATTGGAATGTTGGATACATATACATACACAGAAACACTCACTTATTATATAACTAGTTAAAGAATGTTCGATAATTTAAGAACCAAGGAAACCAGAACTACTAGTAATGTATTGCAGGTTTAATATGCAAATACGTAAAAACTAAAGAACTTGCAAAATCAAAGAAACCTTGGAAACAACAGGTCGGAAAATAATTTTTCGGTTCCATCTGGACAGCCCCTAAACACAAAGGAAGCTAGACATCCCGCGACGCTTCCTTTATCACTCCCCATCTTTTCGAGATTTCTTAAAGCAACTTGTAACTTCACTTCTGCCGACATTGCTTAAGTAAAACAAACAAAATACTTTCTGTCCAATATGCATTTGCAATGCTACCTTTTCATAACAAGAATTGCTTCGACTTCTCGAGAGTCAGCTGGCATAGTCTCTGTCCCGGTGTAACATTGTTGAAGTATTAGAAGCAGAAGGTAATCAAAATTTCTCGGATAATAATGCACTCAGCGGGGGTTTGAATAAATTCTAAAAATGTTGAATGGTTGATTAATGAGATATTTTAATGATAGTAAAAAAACCTGTTTTTATTCTACATGCGAGCCTTTTCATTGTGAGTAGAATATATTATCTTTTCTCTTTTTTTCATTTAATAAAACTTTTCTAAGGAGTTTTAATTAAAACAGATTTTAACGTTTTACGTACAATTTATTCTCCTTTAGGCATTTATAAATGCAGCTAAATAAAAACATGCTTTAATGTTTTGAAAATGTTTATCTTGATCTACAGATACTATTCTATGAAGACTATGGATTAGTTTTTATATAGTATATATATATATATATATATATATATATATATATATAAAGGCACCTAGAGCTAAAGGGGTGTAAGTGAAAAAAAAATAATTTGTAAATTAATAGCGCAAACGATAGGGGAAGCACTTATCTACATTAAGGCAAGAGATATTAGGAGTAGCACTATTAGGTGCTGCCCTCCAATATTAGTTAGAAAAAATATTAGTCCCCTAATATCCGAAAATTGAAGGCGTTTTTCTCGGAATCGTTTTTAGTCACTTACATCCCTTTGTTCCTCACTGCATTATATGTGATGCACATAGACCTTGATGTAAGGTAGTGGGTACTTGTATTTATTTATTTAATATATTTTTGTAAGTCTTAATTTACAAAGATGCTTATTATAATACTTACCTGAATGCTTCGTTATTTTGTCACACTTAGCAAAAGCAAATTTTGTTACTGGATTAAATGTATATAATAAAACGCGTTTACTACGTTTAACAATGTGTTCAGTGTGTTGTTTAAAAAAAAAAAAACTGAACTCAGTGGCACGACAGCCCATTTGGGTCCATGGCTGACTGTGCCCTTGCTGCCAGTTTAGAACTGTAAATTTTACGAGATTTTTTTTTACAGTGCATTGCAATGAGTTATTTCATGATCCAAAACGATTAAATTTTCAAAGTTCGATCAGCAAACCTACTGCTAGAGTTCCGGTCTGTTAAATGATTTTTACTATTTTTCATATCAGTTTCAAAGTTTAAAGGGGAAATATCTCAAAACTGGAAGCATGGACTTAGTGGCTTTTATCAGAACGCCGACTAAATGTAAGCGAAATATGTATCATGCTGTTCAACAGTTTCATACCCAAAATTACTTTTTTTCTGTACTGCAGAAACGCATATACATGTATCGTGAGAAAACCCAAAAACTTAAAGACAAATTGACCAATCTCAAGTTATTAATATATGTACACATATGCGTGTAACGGATTTCTCACTCTGAAGTAATAATTTATTAAAAAATGTTTAGTCCTTTTTAGTTTATATAATTTAAATAATGTTACTTATTTCGGTTTCGTGAGCAAAGTTTCCTAATTTATCAAGTAAAAACTCTGAAAACTATTACATTTAATTCTGCTAGCGAAATACTTTCACCTGACTCCCACACACACACATGCAACCATTACATCATGTACATTGACAAGAAGGGAGAAAAAGAATAAAACTTGGAAGCATCACTTGAAATTGCAATATTGCATTCCTAACATAATGAGTGTTAATTGAATCCCATTTATGCTTGTAACAAAACAGAGCGCGGATAGGAAGGGGAAAAACTCCGCAGTTTCCAATGAACAGCAGCTTACCGAAACTTGCACGTAGTGACACAAAGAGTTAAAAAAAAGAAAAAGCAACGCGAAATGACCCGAAGTAATTAAATCACGTGACAGTGCATTTCCCGGCATTTAGGTGCTAAATGTGGCGGCGAAGGCAAAGTGCTTCACACGCTCCTTTGGATTTTCAACGCAGTCTAACTTTTAAACAAGTTTCAAGCTTGTCCATATATTCCGCCCCGCCTCGGTTTTGACACACTTGAAAAATTCCGGGATTTTTTAAAAGCATCGGGAGCAGAGCAAAAGGAATATTATGGCTTTAGAGGAGAAAGAATTCTAACAGGACAATGCTTCTATGAACTGATTATATAGCTTAAAGTTTTTAACCTTTGATCTCGGCTAACAAATCACGATGGAATAAAGGCGAAGTTAATACTTTTGTACATAGCCGTCTAGTAAACTGAAGCAATTTCTGCTTGTTTCACAAAAATATTCATTAGTTTTGGGTAAAACGTTGACGGTACTATAACAACTTTTATTTGAAGTTCATGGTTCATGTAAAATAAATATGTTATTATTTTTAACTTTTGGAAACAAAAATGCTATTTTAAATTTCATATGAAATTACCATTTTAAGAAAGAATTTGTTTTTACAGTTTTTGTTTACCTATGATATTTTGCATTTCTAAATATCAGCTGAATTTATTTTTTTTTCCTTCAAACTCAGTCTTCTGCTACAATTTATTTCTTCACCACATCTTCACTTCTTTAAAAGCACACAGCAGTTCATAAAAATTAACTGTTCCTTGTGATTCAAATTTAAATGAAAAGGAACCTTTAACATATATCGTATTCGCCATTTGTTTAGTTGGGTAACACATTATTTTGCAATTTCTGTATATTTGAAACCAACAGAATTTTGTGTTTCCTTTTTTCCACTTATGTAGGACTTACGTACACGAAATGATAAGTTTTAAAAAACGCTGATCCGAAAACCTAATTTAGTGTTGTCAAACATAAAAGCGAATGAAAACTAAAATTCAAGACGAATGTAAAGTTAGTTTTCAGTTAATATATTGTGTTTTGTTCTGGAAATAAAAGCGTGTGCACGCGGGGCACCAGGGATACAGTGGTACCACCGTTGGTCCTCCATCCCTAAAAAAACGATATCTATTATGAAATTATCAATATTTTTGCGTATAAAGGTTTGTATTTTCATACCTCATATGGCTTAACTTTTAAAATTTTCCTTGGGGAAGCAACTAAAACACCCACATTCTGGGTGATTTTTCTCTCCCGCCCCTCACCGGTGCAGTGGTACTCCAACTGCTATTGTTGTGCGCACGCTTATCTCTGCGAATAATCTGTATTTCACTTTACAGAAATATATTTATCGCTTTTACATCTCCCAAAAATTTGGAGAAATAATCGATTTAGTTTTCCGAATTTCTGTGGCTTACGTTCACAAGAATACTATTATAATATCTCCTGTTCAGGAACAAGGCCAGTTTTCTCTGATTCATAACGCTATGAAAATGTAAACAAGCATTATTAATTGCCACAATAAAACGCTCAATTCTAGAAATGAAACCGCATTCTTGGAGTAGTTGAGTGGTGGTTTAACTTTGCCAGCAGCAACTTTGACTTACAGCATTAATAGTTAAGTACTTAGGTGGGGAACTCAGACCATAGGTAAAGTAGACTGAATATTAATGCTACTTTTAGGCTGTTAGAATGAAAGAGCTTCCAAACACAATCATGTGGACATTTGGAGAGCTGAAATGCCTGGTTAAGTAATGACTGACATTTATGTAACAGAATATATTCTTTTTGAATAAGCTAGATGTTATTATGAAGGGACAGTTTCTTTTCAATTATTGAAGGTAGCAGACACATAAGCAATTGTAAAAACTACGAGTAACTTAATTCTATCAAAACCTTTCTGACCAAGATGTCTCGACCAGGCGCGAATACACGAGGAGGCAATTGGGTTATTCCTGACAGACAATTTTAATTAAAGATAATAAGAATAATAAACTAAAACGTTATTATGTATTCTTTCCCCTTTTGAAAAAAAATTAACGTGATACCGGTAAAATCGCAAAGAAATTACCCCCTTCCTTAGTAAAATCATATCCTCTCCTGGTTACAAATTTTATAATTGTGACCAGGGTTCAATTGTAAAATTTGGGACCAGGTAATGCCCAATAATGAAATTATTGGACATATCATGGACATAGCTTATGAAGATTTCATTGCAAAATTTGTAACCAAACAATAATTTTATAGCTATGTTTTTTAAAAGTGATAAGACTGATTTTTTCAGAGGTCTCGAGTGTTAAGACATCAAAAGAAATACAACATGATAATTGTGGTCATTTTTTGAAAATATAAATTATTACTTATAAATAAAATTATCTCTGGCAATAAATATTCGACTATTTTTAACCATTACGCAATTTACCTCACTCCTGTTAAATGGGCGTAAAAAGAGGCAATAGTTTAGAACATTTTAAGACAAAATATACGTAATAAATTAACTTAGTGGCAATGATGGGGGGGGGGGGCTGTTGCATTAATAACCAGAAAAAAGTTGAGTAAATGAAAATATGTACTGAACTGAAGAACAGCACTTTTATCATCCATTTCCTTCTAATTTTCCCTAATTATCCATAAGTAAGTGTATAAGATACTAGTCTGGTTTCACTGTTTACGTTTTGGTTTTAAAAAAGATAATACAGATAAAAAACACATACACTTTCGGTGAGTCATTTTTAAAATAGCAGAAAATTTTTCTGTATATTTTGCTGACAGTTAATATAATAAACTTCTGTTTCTTCATAAAGCTCCCTTAGGGAATTAAAGAACATAAAACAAAGCCAGAGAAAGAATAAGATAAAAGAACATTCTCTGCACCCTTAAATCATCCCTAACAAATATGTGGCACTCGTCTAACTCTTACCGGTATTTAAGTACCCAATGCAGCGGATGAAGTAAATTCATTTTATGAGCTCCAACATACGAAGGTCTTTTTTCATTGAAGTATCCGAAACAAGAAGAGACGTAGAAATAAAGAATTCACGTACTCTTTTTCTCAAAAGACATTTTAAATTAAAATAAATTTCAAAGGAAAGGGCTTAAAATTTACTTCCGTAAAAATCATAGCGCGTATGATTGCTAAAAGTAAACGATAGTCTAAAGAAATGATGCTGTTTTTCAATTTAATTTGATTATTATTACATTTTAGCTTTAAACATTTATCCTGATAAAAGTAAATTTGAACTTTATTACATATTAATAAATAAAAACTGGACATTAAATTTAGTATGATTATTTAAAACCACCTGTTTAAGTAAAAACTGATACTTATCATACAATGAAAACAAAAGTTGAAAAGTAAAAAAGTTGTATCCTAATTTGTGTACATCAACACTATAGATGTTAAAAATGAAACATATATGACAGACATCAAATCCATCATCACGTACGCAGTTATTATTGTACAATAAACAATTAATACTAAAATATGATACACACACATATTTATTAAATTGAGAATATAAAGTGAAATAAATTATTTCCTAAAAAACTAAAAATTTAAAAAAGCAGAAAAGAAACATCACATATATATTGCAATATGTCTCACAAATCAATATGTTTTACGCCAGTAGCGATTACAACCCAACTTTAACAAAATTACGGGGTGAACAAGTTATAATATTCTCATACAAAGTATCCAATAAATTGAGCACTGTAGGCATATGTTAATGCTATTTCCTTCTCATCTCCATACGAAAAGAGAAATAAAAATAATTATGCACATAAACGACGCAGAAGTGAGTATAAATCAAAAGTTCTCGCATGCACTTTGCGTGCAAACATTCTATAGTAAAATGAGATATTTTCTGCCAGAATTTTCGACACTTCCTTTCTGCAACTGATTTATTAACAGATAATCTCTCTTTGTTCGCGCGAATTTCCTTTTTTGCTCAGGTTTAAATGGAAGTTAAATAGTACAGAAGCAATTGGCTTGGAGGTTTTTCCTTTTCAGTCATTTCTTTTTGTGAACTGTTTGAAATAAAAGTCGTGGTTACACCTAAGGTAACATTAATACAAAAAATGCAGTAGTAAAGTTGAAATCAAGCTTGGGCAATATGTCCTGAATGACTTGAAACTCTTAAATGTTTACATAAATCAGCGGTGTTTCTAGCATGGGTGTCACCCGGGGCGGTAATTTGTGGTGTAAACAACCCCCGAAACAGTTGCAGTTTAGATTATTTTAAGTAATGCAAAAAAAATCTTAGAACTTCTATTTTACTTAATTGATATAACTTTCGGTAAACTACATATATATTTTCAGTTATGATATATATAGTACGCTGAAATAGCACTGGTAAACATGCATAATTCAAGTATATATTTATTGTAACTTATTTTGGGTGTAACCCCCAAAAGAGTTAGGGGAGGCAGTCCACCAAGGGTGGACTGCCTCCCCCCTAACCCCCCATAGAGACGCTACAGTAATCAAAAATTAAAGTGAAACACACTTTTTAAAAAGTCACAGTTTTTACTCGCATTAACAGCTGTAAGTAAATTTGAACTAGGTAAACATTATGGGGGGCACTTTCATTTTACACTTTTGCACTTTCGTTATACTCTCTCAGTGGGTCGATAATCCTTACAGAAGGATGGTATTGCAAAGCTGCTGTCGGTAGTATAGCAGTTCTCTCCGAGTGATCTACGTTATCAAATCTTGAAAATCCAATAACATTATTGTCGCTTCCATGCCCATTGGTTTCTCCGATTATAATAGTATCAATTCAACGAAGCGAATGTCACTTCAGCTAGCATGTACGGCTCATCTATTATTTAAGTTGGCTTGGCCAGTCGCCAGACGACAGAGTTAATAAGATAAATTAGGTGAAAGATTGAGGGTTCAAGCAAGGTTGTATTATGTTGCTCTTCAAGGTAGATTTCAGTATCTGGCATGCACCCAGACTACCATACCTTCCGTGAGAAGAGTCTATGGGTGACTAATTACTGGTTGGTTGACACGGTGGATACGAAAATGGCTTTTCGAAGTTCTGCTCATATGACTAAGTGATTTGAAACACAATTCATTGCGCATTTCGATTGTCTCATAATCGATTATGATAATTAGGAACATTTCTCCAACCTTTGATTAATGAAAAAATGCGATTGTACGCAATGTCCATCATAGTCTGCTCTTAAATATTACATTTTTCCTGGAATAAAAGAGTCTTAGCTTCGAAAAAGAAGAGTACTTGCACATGCGTTTAAAAGAATCGCTATTAACAAAGCTTAGTCATTAACAAATCACGTTTCATCGTTTTCGGTTAGATTTAAACGTCTCATTATCAGCAGTCTCAAGTTTTCTTTCTGTTTTCCTCTTCAAAATTTCATTCTCTCAATAAAAGTCCGATACATTAATTTATAAAATATCGCAGGTGTGGGAATTTTTTCAATTATTAAAAAAAAACAACTCCGACTTTTTTAATTAACAATATTATTTTTGTGAAGCAGATAAAGTTATATCAACAGAGTAAATTCATAATCAGCTTCCCAATATCTTATTTCAATATCATCCGATACATATTAGTATTAATACTTCTCTGGATTTAAGGTTTAAAGCGTTTTTTTTTTTGGTTATGTTAGTAACATATTTTTTAAAGTTTAGTAACAACAACAATATTCATGTAAAAAAAAAAAAACAATGCTCCAAAAACTGCATGAAATGCCTGAGAAGTAATGTGGGTGCCTTTATCTATATTTTTCTATGTTCATATTTTCCTTAATATGTCCTACTAATCTAATAATGCTCAAGACAGAAAAAGTTCAATGAGCCTAAAGTAATAAATTTTAATAAGAATTTTAGCTCGAGGAATCTTAAGTGAAGCAAACATAATGTTTACTACGAATAACCTCTTCAGACCCCAGAACTAAGCATAAACAATTTTGACGCAATTTTTTGGTTCTCTGATTTAAAAAATGATTTCAAAACAAAATACCTATTTTTTTTTAATTTTAATTAATAATTAGTTTAAATAATAATTAATGCCCAATTTCTATGTTTTCCATGTTTAAAACGAAGTAAACTATCTGTTGATTAATTCCAAAAACAATTGGGTGTTTTAGCTTCCAATTGCACAACCGGTAGTTAATAAACATTATCTTAAAATGTACCCAATTGGGTGCACTTGGAATGAAGAGGATAAGGAAAGTGTAATAGTTCTCTCGCAGCTGCCATTAAATCCAAATTTTAGAAAACTTTATTTTTGTAAGACTTTGTATATTGCTCCCTTTGTCGAACAACCGTAGCTTAGCGCTACAGTTATGTGTCGTAAAAGAATAATAATAACTAGACAAGAATTAGTAGCGCAAAAAATATACAAATAAAATTTCTTAAAAAAGAGGAAAAACAGGTGACAAAATACCATACATAATGTTGTGTCATTAAACAGTGCATGGATTTATTCTAAATATTATTTTATTACATGTTGAGTGCAATAATTTCGAAAATGATTTACATTCACTTCCAATGAGAGCAAATTCGATGAGAGTTCGCTGCAATAATGCTGTGTTAGCCACATTCAAAAATGCTAATTTGTTTGTTCTCAAAACATGTCAAAAAATATAAGTATTCGTACATATGTATTTGACAATAGGCAGTTTTTTTTTTACACGAATGTGCTCGCCGTATGCATCAAATATATACATAAAAAATCAATAAAGGAGGATTTTGTTTTGTCTTGGTAATGTATAATTTAAGATATTTCTTTTTTTAAGATTTACAAATACGTCTATCGTGTCGATACATTATTTATTGTAAAGGATGCTGCGCTCATTATAAAAAGTATTATTTTAAAACTTTCTAGCAGCATGCGCAAATATAACTTTTAAAAGAAAAAACAAACATACACAAAACCAAATATCGCTTCAAAAATCGCAACGAAATCCTTTCAGACATAACTCTGTACGAACCAGCGCCGAAATATTTCAAGAGATATCCCTACACTGATACTTTCTTTAAATAAACTTTTGAAACCCAACAGGAAACATTTTTCCAGACAACACATGAACTCATCCAGAACTTCTCTTTAAAAATCGTGAAATGCAGTTCGTGATCAAAATACACAGCAAGAAATTCTGAAACTGCAACTATTTTATTCCCTCGGAAAGAGTTTGCACTCGGTTCTTCCTGCGGGAAAGGCATCTCTGTGAGCTTGGCCATAAGCAGCAAGAAATCAAGTGTGCGCTGGGCGAAACTAAAGTGTCCAACCTGATACATGCTCAGGTCAGCCGTAAGTAATAGAAGCATGTCTCGACTGTCTGATAAATGACTTTTACGGCCACGTTTAAAACCTTCTTGGGAATGTTCTCAATCAAGCTTCCGAGTTGCAGTTTTCGTCTTTTGGATGTCTAACTCTTCCCTCGGAGGATGTTGAAATAGAAGTTACTTTTTCGATTTTAATAAAAATATTTTTGGCACGAAAAAAAGGCTGAAACATTCTCTGTATGGGATAGAAAATTCGTGGCATAAAATAAATATATTTTCTCTAGTTCAGTCAATGTCGAGATTTCAAGGCTACTTCTTACATTGCACGATTATTTATGTTATTTTTGCAGTGAAATTAGTTTATTTTATTCACAAAAAAAGTACATAATTATTTCTATTCCAACAGAAAACAAATAAATCTAAGAAATAAGTATAAATATATTAACTTTTTTCATAGTTTTTCCCCTTTACATCAGTGTTCCTTGTTTGATATTTCTTTTTACATAAACGTATATCTTACTTCATTAAATAATTTTCAACGAGCTTTACAATGATTTAAATCTTTATTTCCCCTTTCCTTAAATATTTTAGTGCGTTTACAAGAAGTAAACAAAAAATAACAGTAAAATACATAGCTGAAAACAACCGAAACTATATAAACAAACGATTGAAATGCTTAACAAAACATGTACTTACTATTGTGCTAAATATACTACAATATTTAGAACATTACTATGAAGCATTGATGAAAGAACATATTAACGTTATTTTCCATAAAAATAAGTTTAAAAAACCATTAAAAACGCTAATGTGAAAAAGCTTTTTTTCTTTCTTTTACATATGTGAAAAATAAATTACTTATTACACTCCCTGCATTTTTTAGCTAATAGGACACAACATTTTACAATTTTTTTCAATAATTTGCTGACTTTATGTACCGACGATTTAACGCTTTTAAATTTTACACACATCAACTCTTCTTTTCAGCTATACATTTTTTTTGGAAAAAAATATAAGCAATCTACGCAAGGAAAGCACAAACTGTTAAGAAAATATAGTTATTTCAAGGCTACATCGGAGTCGTTTCAACAGTGAAATGATGCATAGCTAAGAATTTTACCTTTTAAGTTTTCAACTAATGGCATTTAAATCCCAAGTTTATATAGTATTAATTGCGAACTTCAAATTGTTGTTAAGTATTAAATGTATAACGTCAGCTATGCATACAAGATACATCCAACGTCATTAGGCAAAGGTCATTTAACAACATTGCATTTGTTTTGTGTATATTGCGCAGTTAATAAAAATCTCTGATTATTTAATGCATTGGAAAGAAAGAACGTTGCAAATAACGTTAAATTACGAAAAATGTTACAATTAGAAGTATTGATTAAGTGTTCATACAAAATTATGTAAAATTCTTCTCCCGCAAAAATAAAAATTTAAACTTAATTAAAACTTAAAATAAATTTAATTATTTTTATGATATTTTAAATAATTTTAAATATTTAATTACCGGTCGAGTTTCTTCTAAAAGAAAAAAGTAAGCTTTACATAATTCTCCTTTGTATAAGTTACAAGTTAAAATAACGTAAAATCTCCCAATGATGGGAAAAGTAAGCTAAAACAAATGGCAAAATATACAAAAATATGAAAACTATTCCAAAAATGCATGTAAGTACAATTTAAAAATACGAAACTTTGTAATAAATCATCGTGAATGGAAGTCAATGAGCAAAAAAAGAGGCTCAATTTGAATGCAATTTTCTCACAAAAAAAAAAAAAAAAAATGGCGGAGAAAATGTGTATCATTCTTTATATTTAGTAAATATTTCTCGAAATATTTTTTTCCACTACCAAGTAATCTTCTTACACTAGAATTTATATTTCGCTGATTTATTCCCCTGTCTTCTATTTTGTGTTACAATCTTTCTTTTCGTCTACGTTTTAAATCCTTTTACATACTAAGTATTTATTTTTTTCTTCCTTTTAGAATATATCGCAGCTGATATTAAAATCATCAGTACATTGCCTTTTTTCTAGTAAGTATTATATGAATTTTTTCTAAATGCAAATACGTTTAGGAAGTTAGTTATATATCGCTTGCATATTAGCTTAATATTAGAGCATTTATTTTTCAACGTACATTGTACATATACAAAAAAAGGCTCGCTTGATTGATTATATACGAATAATAACTTATTAATATTATTACAAATGCTGGTAATCATAAGGAAAAATATTTATGATGGTATAAAAATCTATACTAATTACTATTAGTTTTCACGGGACAGTGAAGGCATAGCAGAAATTTACTTTTCATCAGTTTATTTCAGAACCTTTTTTTCCCTTTAAATTGAAACTGCGTGCATTAAATGAATTCTTTTAAAAATTAATAATCCGATCACAGATTTTTCATTTTATTTAGATTAACTGTTATTCTGAAATTTACTTTTTTAACAAAGATCAATTTAAAATATGCTGTGTGAGTTTATAGGACTATTTTGAAGCTTTTTAAAAATGATGTATTACATTTCGTTTAATGTAATTAACATATAGTGCAAATAGAAAAGAAAACACATTACCTAAAATATTCAGCGATATTTTTACTATTTTAGAAGGTTTACAGAAATGGTATAACAGACTAATACCAGTTTTAATATAAGTGAGATATATATCTTTACTTCATTACATTTTCTTTTTTCTAAATAACATTGCATGATGTTTATTTCAGCACCAAACCTCTATTTTGTCTTACGCTCTTTAACTACTTAACTATTTAATTTTCCATGTTGTGAAAAACATAAGCATATTCTTTTATAAACATTGCATTCTAATTGATTATATGACTGCGGAATAGCAATCAAAACTGTTATGAGTATGGCATTTATTGATTTCTGATAATTTTTATCTATAAAGACCCTAACTTCTATTTTAATCCTTTTCTAACGCACTTTATCGTGGTGGTCAAGCTATACTAGAGACTTCTATTAAAAACACTGAAAATTAAAAGAATGTGAGAAAGCTGGGATTGGTATAAGAAAATACGGTTCCCAAGCGGTAGCATCCCGCTTTCACGGCACCAGAACGGGGTTCGGGCATAACAGTGAAGTAGTTAATATATTACAGCAGCATGCATTCAGAAATAAGGATGTTAAAAAGATACACATATATTGTAACAACTCCTTTGAAATTATGCATTTGCCTGAATTAAAATTACACCCTACTCCCATTAATATTTGCTTTATTTATAGTATTTTATTTCCATTAAGAAGCTAACATTAATGACTGGTCCCAAACCAAATCTAACTCGATCCACCTCAACTAGATTATGATCATTTGCAATTAGACTTTTATTTCAAGTTGGCAATGGAGAGCGGCATCCAGTACCAACCGCATATTATTCATTGATCGGTGGTGGGATGTTGCGGGAGTTTCCTGTATTCTCAGGGGTGGATTAGGGGTCGGGAATGCCCTGACAAATGGATCGGGCGTCAGTAGCAATTACAGTTTTCGCTGCCCCACCAGCATGTGGGGAGGAAGGGCGTCGTTTCAATTTTCAACACCTAGCCGAAAATAAAATTTCCGTGCGGCAAAATAAACGACGATATTTTAGTGAAACTGGAAACTTTTCGCTTAACACCCGTGTATAAATATTTATGCATGATTGAGGGAAACTCATTCTAGAATTGATTTTGCTGAGCTTTAAAAGTGACGGCTGAACTAACCTGCCGTTTTAATCAACTGTGATAGGAAATATTCGATTTGAAAAATATGTCACGGGGAGGTGGAGGTAAGTTTCTTCTACTTTAACTTCATAAGCAGGAATGGAAGAATTAAAATTCGTTGATGTCGGAATTTGCTGCTAGGCAAACTACAAATTTGCATTTACAAATCTAGAACGTTTTAGCACGTGTTTAGTCCATTTTAATTGCATGGCAGGTCTGATTTCCTTATAGCATGCTTAGCTTCTGACATTTTTGGGGTGGATCAACTTTCTGTATTGACTGTATCATCAAACTTGACTCGGTTTAAAATTTACAATCATTGTAGATACGCATTGGTTTTAAATTCAAATAAAAAATCTCGATAATAGAAGCCTCATAATTATCTGCTACGACACTAAGAAATTACAGATCACAGAAAAGTTAGAAATTAAGTTACAAAAATCTGATATTAAATGTATAACCTTCCTTTTCTTTTTGTAAAACTAAGTTTCGCAGAAGTTTATATTCTAAGAAGACTAAGTGCTTTTAAGACTTAATTGAAAATTTACGTTTAATAACGGGTACTATGCATATAATTAAAGATTTAAACACAAAACATAAATGTAAAATTCCTAACACGTGTTTTGGGTTTGCGTGGAATCCCCTTTTTTATGGTTTAAAGGCTGAACTTTATTTCATGTTTTGCAAAAAGATACAAATTTTTAGCCTTTGTACAAAAAATTATACTTCTTTTTAAGATATATTAATATTTGTTTTTATTGCTTCGTAAACATCGCATTTTTAAGTAACATGCTAAATACAATGATGTTTCTTATAACAACTTTCGTGAATATACTCCTTAAAATTCTCATAATGCAATTCAACTATAAAAATATCGTTTTATATTTTTTTTCAATGAAGTTCAACGCCATTTTATATGCTGGAATACTGAGCTCTCTTACGAAACTTTAAGCGTCTTACAGATTAAAGTGTAAAGTTATGTGTTACTAATACCCTGCATAACCAGTTCTTTCTGTAAATGAACAAGGGGTGGGGGAGTGGGTTTCCATTCTGCATGTGCGCTTTAAAAAATTATATATAGTGTCACGAAATGTTTACGTTGAAGAATTCTAAAACTTCGAACTTTACGTAAAGTTTTAGTTTTTTATTCTAATAAGAAAAAAAAGGTCATAAAGGATATATTCGCAAATTAATTAGCTTACTTCAATATATATCATTAGCTAACACAGTATAATGCTAAAACAGTAATGAAATCATCTAAACGGTTTATATATTTTAAACAGCGCCACCATTTATCACTACGCAAATATATTCACTAAAAATAATATACAAAATTTAAATTCCGCTATAACTGCATAAAACTTTCAAGTAATTCTACTATCGTAGGCGTCAAATAGATATACAAAATGAAAGATAATGCACCATTTTTTAATGGAAACATTTTTCATGGAACAGTGAAAAACACTGAAAGGAAGCAATACATAATTCATAATAACGATAAGCGATTTGACTTCAAAGGCAAGTTTTCCTTTTTTTGGTTCAAGGCGTAGGACAATGATGATATGCGAGTTCTGGCGGCGAGAAAATAGTCTAGAAGATCTAGATAGTCTAAATTTATTCTTCTTGAATATACTTTGAAATTGCTTGAGCTTTCTAAGGTCAAGAATACTAAATACATGGCTGTATAAATAAATATAGATAAATGCCTACGTAACACATTATGTATAAAAGGGCCTATGTTGATTTTTTGAGTTATTAATAGCAAAATGTTATATTTGATCGGTTATTTTAGTTTTAAAATGGCCTACGTCAAACAACAACCAAAAAGTCCTTTTAAAAAAAAAATCTTTAATGTAACTTTTTAAAATGTTTGATATCTTTGATTGCTTTTTCTTGCAAATGACTATATGTATATATATCTACTTAACCGAATTTTGTGGTTTTCTTTCCGTATTCATATTAATGGTTAAAAACAAGATTTTCATATGCAATTTATGTTCTCTATTAGGTTATGGACCAGAAATGTCTTCGCAAAAGTAGTTAAGCATTGCATTATTTATGAATTGCACTTGGTTCTTATTATTAGTTGAATTTTATTGTTGTTGTCCTTTTCTTAGAAATATGAGAAAAATGAATAACGGCACACGTAATAGTTAAACATTGCATTTATGAATTATACTTGTTTACTGAATGAATCCTATTGCAGTTACCCTTTTCTTAGGAAGATGAGAAATGGATAACTGCACACGTGATAAAATTAGCTTATTTCAAATGCACTCATTTCTTCAAACATAAGTAAATTGTTCGTCTTTGTTAACATATTGAAAATTTAGAGAATCAAATCAAGCAACTTAACTTTATTTTTAATGTCTTTATTTCCAGACTGAGCTACTTTTGTATACTTGGAAAGCTATTTTACTCGACTGAACAGAAAGTACAGTGGCACTCAGGAAAGATAAAAAGAAAAAAAAAAAAACACGACTGCACTTTCTGCCTATTAAATATACATAATTTTTAGTAGCCGAACTATCCGTTACAACTGTCCCACATAAATTACGATATTCTAAAGATAATGGTTTTTGAACAATGTGAAACGAACAAAAAAAAAAAATATTAAAATGCATCTTTGTCAGAGCAGATTACAAAAAAAACTTGGGAAATGCACATCCGCAAGTTACATTTGTCCTACACTGTAAAAAGTTCTAGTTCAAACTTTCACCAAAAAATGAGAAAAATGGTAAAATTTTGCTGCAAATAACATTATTTTAAGTATACATTATCTTTTTACTTTAAACTTAATACAACTAATGCACTTGTACGTGAAACACTTCGAATCCAGAACAGAATCTGAACTACCTCAACAGAATGCGAGCTTGAATCAATTTGCACTAATATGAGTGTCCATCCTAACTATGTGGTAAAACTTGAATTTCAGGATAATTGTGGCGAAAACTTGGAGAACATCTGTTAGTGTATCAGAATTTCCTTTCCAAAGCATGTTCGCAACATTCAAGCCTATATTTTAATCTCGTTTGCAGTCAGAAGGAGCCACCGTTTCTCACTTGCACACAATGGAACTCCCGCGACACCCCTAGAGAAATGAGGACTCTACTATCAGAAAATCGGCGGCCGCTTCATAAATTCCCAAGTACTGAATGATTCGGTAGGATATCGGGATGGTAAATGGCAAGGACTCGCCGAGAAGCTGCAGATTGAAAAGCACAATAGAATTTTCCCCCTCACATTTCAAATGGGCTGGGATCAACCGCGCTTCGCTCCCCAAATGCCTAGAGGAAAAGAGTCCCTCTTTTTTTTTCCTACATAGAATATAGAAGGTATGGCGACAAATGGGGGAATAAAAAGATAAATTTTAAGTTTTTGTTCCTTTTCCGTCTGATCATAACGTCAAGTAATAAAAACAGAATAGCTTTGATACGTGTGGAAAAGAGCAATGATATCAAAGTAAAATTTTTCTTTAACTTTTGATACAATATTTTTCAAAAATATACAAAGCTATGAGAGCTCAAAATTTCACTCGGAACTGAATTATCTCTTATAGTTCATATATTTTTATTATCAATTTAAACTTCAGATGAAAGAGCGCAGAAAGCTGTGAATCTTTCTAACGCAGGACATATACGAGTTTAGCTTTGAAATGGCTATATTAACACATTGCAGACCAGGTTTGAATAACCTTCACTTATACTTGTTCCTGGGCAGTTCAAATAGCAACTTTTAAACCCGGAGATTCTCGTGAATGGTCACATAGAAAAAAGAAACGAATCACGGGAATTATAGTGACCGGTCTACACTGTGCTTACAAACAGTACTTAAAGGAGAAAGAAATTTAAGTTTTGATTTTACAACAAGTAACAAGCCGTTTTCATTTAACTTACATTTTGACATTAAAGCATTGAAAAGCATACTAGTTGGTCATAGAACAAAGATTTTACACTATATGGTCTATGTAGTGGGCAGTATTATTTATTGCTTCAATAAAATGATCTTTATGAATTGGGGTATGTATATTGCTGTTGGTGTTTTGATAACATATGATGCGAAAATGTATTACGTCGCGAATTCAGCCTTAAAAAGGCTATATTTCTTAGAGAAATATCATTTTTGATTCTCGTCATGTAAACCTAATTAGTTGTTTTGCTTTTACATGAAAGTATTCAGTTGTAACTAAGAAGTAGAATTTTTAGTACTTTTGACGATTTTATGAAAGACATAATTTCATACTACTTATACAATTCCTCATGAAAATGAAATATTATTTTAGATATACAACGGTGTTAAATTTAAAAACAAAAGACACAGTAAACATCTAAAGAATTTTTTTTTTGGAAACAGTACGGGTATCATTGCAAAATAGTAACATTAAAGATCATGTACTGGGGAAAACATTTAACGTTAAATAGATATATATTGCCTTTCGTATGAATGCTAAAATCTCCGATTGGTACGCAGCTGGAATTTTCTTTGGAATTCCGTATTATATACAAACCCATTATACATTGTTTATTAAATTCTTGTCAAAATTGCAGGAGTGATGATCAATTTTGAAATGCTTTACTTAAATATTGTTGATTGCTTCAATTAAATCTGAGAATTTTTAATTGCTTTAGGTTATTGCTGTAATTTTACATTGAAAGTAGAAAAGATAAACCCTTGTTCGAATTCTGCAAAACTACTTTTTTAACGGAAAGTTCCCTTAAAAATATCTGACAAAGAAATGAATTTTGTTTAAAAAATTCTTTTAAAACGAAGTAGGCTACATTTTTTGCCAAGCATTTTACCAAAGCACTCAGTTTACTAAGCTTTAAAAAAATATCTGTCATATGATCTTTCGACGGAATTGTTGTTCTTTTACAATCAATTTTTATAACAGCAGAACTTCTATGTTAGTTTTTCTGTCACGGTAAAACAATCCAGTTACAAACTTCGGTTTTGCTTCTTAAAGCAATTATTGTAAATTTGAGAGCTCAACTGCATTTATATTATTTTTCTTTTAAGTATTTTAAAAGACTATTATACTTACTCTTGTTTTATGCTTAAAATATTGGCACATATTTATTGAAAAACTGATGGCCAGAAATAATTTTGAATTCACTTCAAAATATTTGATTTTTTATTTTATAAACGACAAATCATCAAAAATTAATTGTTCTAAAAACATCCAGATAGGCGTCTGTTATTAACCGCATTAACAAAAAGAATTTTAAAAACATTTTTAATATACTGAAAACTAAATTTTTAATCGAAAGTGAAGCGTTATTTATAAAAAGAAAACGTTATTTATAAAATCCATGATACATATATACTGATTTCATTATTTAAAAAAGAAAAAGTTTACAACAGCTTTCGTTAATTATGAGAACTTACTATGGTTTATAAATATGTGTAAATAAAGGTAATTTATGATTGTTTTCTGTCCTTTTTTTTAAATTTTAGAGGGAATTACAATCGCATGATATACCGCATTAGAGTAGGGATGAAAATTTATTATTTTTATTTCATTTATTTATTCACTAATGTTTTCGAAATTACTTTCCGCGCGGAGTGGGAAAGTTGGGTTAGTTGTTAAAATCCATTTATATTTGCCTAAAAAGCCTTAAAAGTAGTAAAAATTAAAAAAATTATGATACACACACACATATATATACATATCTGAAGTAACATTTGCGTACGCTTTAGGCGTATGGTGGTTATGGGTAGTAAGTCACACAGTTTTTAAACCAAAATCTGTACACGTCTTCTGGTACCCAAGCTCCCAAAATATGTTAAGAATTCACATATTTGTTAAAATGCGTGAATTGTTTCACTTAAAACGTTTATAAATTTGGCAGAATGATGAGGAATTTCCTTGTTTTCTTATAAAACTGATACTCTTTAACTTATTTTTTATTCATATTATTTAATTTGAAATTTAAATAAAAATCAAGTTTCAGCATAGTTCAGTCAAGTTTCAGAAGAAATTAATTGAAATAAAAAAAAAATCCATGGATGCTATTATGTTTAAACATTACTACATTTTCATAATTAGCCCATTTTTTCATCCACATTTTGATTTTGTTCCACCACCTTCCACACTTATTTAACGTCTCATTAGGTCTTTAGAACTGCCCTCAGCAATAGCACCCCTATTTCTGTGAAAATTTTTACACTTTCCCGTCGGATACCTCCATATAGCGGACCACAGTTTTAAACTGTTAGATTATATATCTACGATCGTATTCCTGGCCCACGATATGGCTTAAGGTGATAAAGATCAAAGGGAATAAAGAAATACTATGTAAGTGAATGAAGAGTAAAGAATGGGACGCATTTCCCGTTGGCATTAATATAAGATAAACCTATTGTTCGGGTATAAGCAGTATAGAAAATCGTTAGAAATGCATTTCCTATATGCACATGAATAAGTCGGTTGTGACACGTGCGTAACATTTCAAAATGAGGACTGGGGAATGACGTCTGCCTGAGCAGATATTTTATTGATTTATATCAGATTGTTACTTAGGGTACATAAAATACCCTCCCGAGAATTTCCATTCTAAACCGTTCCTTCCGGTGATAGAGAGGGGCTATTGGATCTACTGAAATAATAGCAGAGAGCCTGGTATAAAAAAACATGAAAATATATTATTTGTGCTCCGGTAATTCGAAAGATATTATAAATAAAGCATATACTTTATACTTGACATGTACTAAAATTTTAAGACGATCATTAAAATTATTTCCTTTCTTTTGTAAACAAAATTTTAAAGAATACAAAATTTATCTCTCTTTCTCATGATACTTAATCTGAAATCAAAGCACTGATTATTTTCAGTTTTTATCTCTTTTTATTTGACCACCTAATGGTTAAAATTTTATGAGGGACATTAGTGATACGCTCAATGCTTTACCATTTACTAACTTTTTCTGTTATAATATTTGAGTTTTCCCGAAATAATGTTGCTAGACAAATGAAAGTTATCACATTTACTTGAAACAGCATTTTACATTGAAGCCTTTACAAATATTTAGATGCAAACCTATCACTAGCGTCCGACCTAATAAAGGATTCTAAAAGATACCGTCCGACGACAAGCTCGACCACTTATTAAAAAAAGCTATGCAACTGTTTAAATCAGTTTCTTAGCTATAGATCTTGAGAAAGAATCGATAAGGCGGAGAGAATTTCTTAATACATTTACAGACGAAAATTAACAACTAATAGATTAGTGATCATGCTAGCTACTGATTTTTTTTATTAGATGAAGGGAAATCGCTTGTTTATTTTTACTTTTAAAGTTCCAGTAAAAATCCATGGAATTTCAATCGTGTGTATCAATTTGTCTCGATCAACTTTCATTTTTCAATCAACAATTTAATTTTCAAGTACTAACTGATAGTTAGATAAACCTCCGTATATCGATTGATTCACATGTGGAAGTAAAACTAACAAAGGCTTCGTCGCTTAGGCTTTGCGCTTGCGCATTATGTATAAAAAAGTCATATTGAAAGCAGGACATAACCGCAAAATCTTCTCGACGTATTTTTTGTAGCTGGAGGTTCCAATGCGAAGTCAGTGCTACAGTACTTTCTAAAAAGTTATATCTATTATATCAGCATTCAATATTTTATTTAAGCTCTTTCAAATACGTATCAGAACATCAGCTCTTGGCTGGTTTATTAGCCTATAGCAGAAATTCATTACAGCTTCCTTCTCCTTTTCCACCAGCGCACTCCCTTTTACTAAAATTTATATTAATACAACTTACCACTACCTACTTGTATTCTACTTTTATATCTCCTTTATGAAGTTCATATCCAGATATGCTAGAGACTGGCGTTAAGGGAAAAATTCAAAGTTTAAACGAATTCCTTTTTTACTGCAGCAAAAACGACTTCAAATAAATATAGCACCTTCCAGGGAATGCGAGATTCTACACATTCTTCGACTTCATCGAAAGGAATAGCATTCGAGTGAAGCGCTAACTGCTCTAGATATTCCTCCATTTCAAAAAAGTGGGCAAGAACGCAGTTTTTGCCTTATCATCCTTTTGCAAGACTGGCAGGAGTAGCTAGTTGTTAAGAAGAGGCCGTTAGCTCCGCTGAATGGCAGCACCAGAGATAACGGTTACTTGACTGAATTTTGTCTGACAAATGTATCATAGTTTTAAGCAGTAAAAATGAACATTAAAGCTGGTGTCGACATTTATATCGGGGAATCGGTTTGGTGCTGCTCTTTCCTTTTTCTTGTTGTTTTCTTCGTGATGTTTTTCACCAAATCATTAAGGCTGATATATTTAAGCTAAAAAACAATTTGTAAACTGCGTTTCAGAAGAATATTTTTTCATACATTTTATTTATTGACATCATACGTTTGTTTCCTTGTAATGTGATTTTAAAATGTTTGGGACAACGTTTAAAAAGTCGCTGGATCTTTCTAGTTTCTTTTCAAGACAAATCTGTAGTGAGGAAAAAAAAAAAATCAAGGAAGAAATTAAGCCTAAAAAAATATTTTTGAACGTGTGAAAATGTTGCGTCTTGAACGATCCTTCTATACCTGTCATCAAGAAAGTACTTCAGAAAGTATTATGAAGTATATTAAAAGGCTGGGAACAGAGTGCTGAGCTTGCAAAGCGACATGTTTATTTTTTCCCGACGTTTTTCTATAGCTCCCAAACCCTTTTCAGAATTGGAATTAATATATTGACTTCATGATTAAGATTAGGCATTCTTGAAAACATTAAAATCAAATTTAAGCAATGGGAAAATTATGATAATGGGACGGGGTGGGGGGTGGGGGGAAGGTTAATAGTTTTTTTTTCAGTGGCGCCCTACAAATGTCTGCGCAAGATAGCAAATATTTTAACTCCAGTTTCCATAGTTTTATGAAAACAAAAAGCATCAAAACATGATTGCTGGCCATCCAAAATGTAACCCAAGAAAGGATAGAATACCAATGTAGAATTTATAATAGTTATAATATTGAAAATGAAGGTCAAAGGAATATTGAAGGTCAAAGGAATATTGAATATGAGGAAGTATCATCAAAAATATAATACTCCCTCAGTTGCCCTACCTTTTTTTTCTTCAAATAAGTGAAAAAGTGGTTATAGATCATTATGACAATTGAAGTATTTTATTTATTTAGTTATTGCTAATTACTTCATTATATAGGTTCATTATTATACGTTCTCACTATTGTTTGTTCAAATATATTTATAAAACCAGCACGAATTATCTGTCTACCTGGAACAAGCTAATAAACTACAATGTTTTATTGGTATTATATTAATATTTTTAATCACAAGAATAGTTAAGAAATATTTAGTACTATCGCGTGTTTCTGCTTTTTTACAGCATTTCAATTTTCTTAAAATGTAGTATAATTGTTTTTTACCATCAGCATTGTGTTAGAGTTTTCAACTTTATAGATACAAACTTAATTAAAAATTATTAATTCCAACCTATTTAAAAACGTTTTAGCATTTATTTAACATACGGCTTTACGCAAAATACCTTAACATCTGCACTTAAAAACAATTTCGTATTCCTTTAATTATGTTCAAATGAAGTATTTCATTTTCCAATACACATTTTTTTTTTTCAATGTAAGGTTTTTCTACTTGGCTTTAGAAAAAAAACAGAGCAAGAAACGAAATATTTTCAGTTTAAAATACATTCTTATTTGGAATTAAATTTAAGCTAAACCTCTTAAAGAGGCAGTTTCTATTCATTCCTCGTGAAAGTTAAAGCAGCATACATTTCAATTAAAGGGCTGAATAGGAAACGCAATTCAGACATCTATTTTGTGCACTATACGTTAACAGACCATACAAAAGCTCTCGTTTTTGAAAAAAAAATACGTTTCAACGTTAAAAATACAGAGTGAAGAGAATACTCGAATGCAGTTTATGATCCTCGCCAGTTTTATTACTGACTTTTACGGTCTGCCTTGTTTTACGGCAGCATATGTCAATTTTAAGAGCCACTTCCTACCCCAAGCACCAGTTTTATGCTGTATTTAATATTTCGGGATTCCGCGATATTTCAAGAATGCATGAATTCAGGCGTTGATATCGGTTTATAAAAGCATAAATAATATAATTCTTTAAATTATCGAAGAGAGCTTGAAGGTCTTTACCAGGCACGAGTTTAACTCAAACTGATTACGTGTTTGGCCATTGAAATATTTTATAGTCAGCTGTTATGGAGCTTGAGAATAGGCAATGTAGCGAATATTCGAATATATTAGTTTTTTTACTAAAGCAGTTTTTTAAAGATTCTTTACTATACGTTTAGAACATAACTAATCAGTTGGTCATGTTCTAAGCATACAGTAGAGCATATTTAATAACTGATTTAATTAATAGGACGCACTAACTTCATTCTCGAGAACGCGCTAATTTAATTAACTTGAGTATCTATTTAAATTAAATTATATCGGCTGAATTAAATTCCCAGTGGAAAATTCGCATCGACTGGACCCAGGTGCAGCCCTCTTGTTCAAAAACTAAACGTCAAAATTCTCCCGTGGAAACGATAGCATACCCAGAGTGGTGCCTGCAGAAAGAGTTAGTTACCAATTCCAGAGAAATGCACTAGGTCTGAAATGGAGTTAATATGTAGCCTCCATTAGAAAATAAGAAAGAAAAACTGTATTCTCAGAGATGCGCTTACTTTACTCGCAAAAACTCACTAAGTTTTCGCAAGTACTTACTAAGTTTATTTGCTAAAAAAGCAAAACCGTCAATTGTACAGTTCCGAGCATCTATTTTAAACCATGGTTTTCCCCTCCTCGACGAAAAATCTGCTACGGGAGAGCAGTGGTTCTAACTATTTAACCGTGTAACGTACACATACCATATATTTGCGTTCGCAATACGTAAACAGCTCACAATTATGTTTGACATTACCTTAGTCTACATTCCTTCCTCTTCGGTTATGGTGCTGGGTATTGAAATGTACCGATCTATGTGATGTCGAATGGTCTTAATAACAATTTAAAGATGCTATCGAAAAGATGGTTAATAAAATAAAGGGAAAGCATAAATAAAACACATACTATGATGCATTGGAAAACGAAAGATATAAGGAAAAGTTTCATTTAAATTTACACTTTCAAATAAATATTAATTTTAGCACAAATTATTTAAAAAAAAAAAAGTGTAATAGTGTAATTGTTTTACGAAGTACTTATGCTTCGAGATCTGAAGATTTATTTTATTGCAGAATGAAAAGAAAAAAAATTATATGACTCAACATAATGAAGTTATTTTGGCTATTAAGGGTAAAATAGGTGCTTTTATTTCTAAGTTTTTCTTACGTCACTACTACTGGGTTTATCTCATTGTAATAAGCGATTGATGTGGGTTTGCGATACCGAGACTGACAAAGAGAAAGCATTCCAAGAATGTAAAAAGGTTTAAAGGTTGAATAAAATAGGGAACTGCCTGTAAATAATTTAGAGCGATATTAAACGGGATGTCTCTATTACAAAACGTTGCTAAAAAATCACAAGGAAAAAAAAGGAAACCCGGTTTTGTTCAAGACTAATTGCGATTTTTCTTTCTACATAATATTTCCCTTCCTCCCCTTCCATTATTATATTAAAATATTTTGTTTCTTTTCGGATTCTGAGATCAGTCATTTGACAACTTCATGGTAAAACGGCCCACATTAATCATATTGCTTCATAAGTTATATCATCTATTAAGAAAAAAAACATAGATTTCAATGTATGACACGAAATGCAAATTACTTTAAAATTGAAAATTTTACTTTAAGTATTTAGTCGTCTCTTTTTACACCGTAACGCAAGATATCAGCTCAAATTTCGTACAAATAAGAAAATAACTATAAATACATAAACAGACAAGTTGAAGCACTTTTAATTTCTGTAAATTTAAAAATAATAATAGTAATGCAGAAAAAAGGGTAATCTAATAACATTCCACTTAATAAAGTTCATAAAATCTGAGCAGTTGAGCAATTAATAAGATGGAATTACTATAGTTACGGTCTGAAATTCATTTTGTATGTGACTATCTTCGGAGCCCTTTTTTTTTCAAATATAGGAATTTTCATTTAATAGCACATGATTTTTATCGAAATTGGACATAAAACTAATAATTTAAATGCATTTTCTATAAGTTTATCATTGACTTTGTAAATATTGGCAATTTTTTGTAAAATTTAAGCGAAAAATTGTAGTTACGGGAAACCCTTCTACTCAAAATTCTATTTAATATATTTCAAAAATATTTATACAAGACATAAATAACGTCTTTATCTGTGTTATGAACTAAAAAATTTATAATCGTTTGAAAAGCTTTTGAAATATTGGATATGTTGTGCCAAACTTCACTTTTTTAAAAAATACTAACGGTATTTTTTCACAAAAGAGGCAAAAAAAATACATATATATAGGTTAGATTTTAGTTCATAACACAGATAGAACTGCATAAAACATTTCCTCAAAATTTGAATTCAATATCTTTAAAAGATTTTTTTTAGTGATGTTTATCGTAGAGAAAAATAACGCAAAACAATTTCTCAGAAAAGATTTAAAGATTTTAATAGAACACAAAACATTGACTTCTGCTGTAGTAATTACACTATATCTTTGCTTCTGATTATCGTAACAACAAAAACAAAACAATTTTTTAATCCTAAATGCTTAGGCTATAAAATGAATACATAAAAAAAAATCGAAAAATTTCGCCAAACCAAGGATTTTTGGGGAGTACCTTAAATAATAACATTTTATGTATTCTTTTGACATTACAAAAACACTAAATTACTTTTTAAGACTAAATTTTAATTCACAGAGTTTTTTTTATTTTTGCTGAAGCTTGCGTAGGATTGTAGAATATTTTGAAATTAGTTTTTAATGCCAAAAAAAGAAAAAAAAAAGATAAATAGAGCTACTACGAAATCACATGCACCTTTACAGTTGCTATGTTTAACAACCACCTTAAAGAGATGAAAATCAATAGAGAATAACAATGAGAATGAGCATGTAGGAATAAAATCTGCGGAATCTTGTTGTTCACTAATGGTACCAAATGTATTAATTACACTGGTATGTTTGTAGTGCATCAAAAATATCAAATACATAACACAATTTTCTTCTGAAAACAAGCAGGCAAACATGTATACGTTTTTTAAGTCATGGAAAATTTAATCACATTTTAGAAACTGAAAGAAATACACTGCCAATGTATTCCCAAATTACATATCTAGAGACAATTACCAGCAGGATCATCTCAAATAAAACTTTGAAATATATGAAAAATACGTGATTGCAGTCAGAAACAATCCAGACTGATATACGTTGAAGATAGAAGAAAAGCGTAAAAGTACTCAATATATGACCCATTACGAGCCATCTTCAGAAGCAGCTGGTCACAATCCTAAATTTCTTTGGTGGAAGCAGAAATAAAATACAGAAAGTGGGAAAAATCTCTAAAGGAAAGGTAAAAGTTGAATAACGTATACACGGCAAGTTCAGCAAGGAGAAAAAGTGAAAACAAGAAATAAAGGGAGAGAGGGAGTAGAATTCTTGAAGAAATTAAAAGTAGCTGGTAGAAACTTCTGTTTCACTGGAAATCGAAATGTCCTTTATCACACTGTATGGAAGCTATTGATTTTCAGTTAAGATTGAATGGTATGGAAAAGAAATGACGTTCGATGGACGAACGATTTATTTTCGTCCCTAAGTGAAAACTTTTAAAACAAAAGAGATTTTAAATCACTTTAGGATTTCCTTCAAAAAGTTTTGTAGTAAGATAGACGTACCACCAGGAAGGAAAGCCCTAAGCTTCTTCTACGTCGTTATCTTTTTAAGATTAAAGATTATAAGTTAAGTATTCCATAATGGGCTATTATTCGTTTTGTACTCCATTGAAATGAACTTATATATAAAGTGAAAAAATATATTTAGAAAGCAAAATGGCTCATGAAAAGTTTAAAAATGCAGACTTCAAAAATGGTGGTTTTACCATTGTTTTGCAAGTAAAAGTACTTTATTAGAATTTTACTTGTATACCAGCTGAAAAATGTCGACCCTTTTATGTAAAAGGTAGATCAATTCGATTTTATTCTTTTGATTGGTCGAGTTAGCATAAAGCCCTTTCAGAAATATATTAGAGATGTCGTTATACTCTCAAAAAAAACCTGGAATAATTTCTAAGTCTTCTTCTTGACTAAATGTTTTAAACGATTCTCTTATATTTACTTTTTATATCCCAAAACAACAATTGAAAAGAATTAAGAAAAGAAATGGAACCCCACTCATCACCTAGGTGTTGATCTGATTAAAATGATCGTATACGAAATTGAGACATTAAACCAAAATACCCCCACCCCCTCTAATATGAGTATTTCTGTAATAAGCGCAATTACAGTGAATTAGGGCTCGACCGATGGCATTTTTTGTCCGATGGGCCGATGCCGATTGTTGGCCGATTGTTCCGAGATCGGCCGATGGCCGATTGCCGATTATTCTCCTCTTCCATCGGCCGATGGCCGATGCCGATGGCCGATGGAAAAAAAAGTCGCTTTAAACCATTAAAACGTGTAGAATTCTTGTCAAAAATGTCATTTAAATCATTTACTATTTATTTTTATGTTTATAAAAGCATAAATGCATTATTCAAGCACCGTAAAATTGTTTGGGGGAAGTTTACATAATAATTAAAACTGAAAGTCACTCGCTATTCTAGTAAAGTAATTAAGCTATTTGGAGGTTAAAAAAATTAAAAAACGCTATATCAGAGAATTTTCAATTCTTTTTTTCTTATCTTTGCAAAAAAAAAAAATACTCAATAACTATTGGATCGGCTCGGGTCTAATTCCTTATCCTTCAACATTTTCTCTTTATAACACCTGAACTGCAAATGCCAAGTGCAACTGCCTTTATTTTCTTATTTTTTTTTCATGGAGAGGAATGCAGATGTTATGACGCAGACTAACAAATAATGTGGGTTTGTATTTTTAACGAAACTGTAAACCCCTCCTCTCACATTTTTTTCATGATCTCCCCCCCCCCCCCCGTTTTTAAAAGAAAAGCGGGAACGATTACATGTTTATTTTTCATTAAAAAAGTTATTTTAAGCTCTTTTTCTGAAATAAAAATAAAATATTAAAAAATTTCGCTCGCAGTATTATCCCTTGTATAGTATATCCCTTGTTCATAACCAAGAGATACTGAATATTGCTTTAAAAACATAAACGTGAGATTTCTTTGTCATTACAAATGAATGCTGGGTCTTAAGAACTAATCTTATTAGATTTTTTTTCTTATGAGTTGAAAATTACACTGAAATACTTGACATGTTCTTTATATTTTCATGAGCACAATGTAAGGTCATCGAAATAAACCAATATTTTGAACACCAGCAGTTTTCTGTTGACAAATAATCTTCTGAAAACACGTGATCGTTTATAAAAATTAAGATGTATTTAATATATATGTATATATATATTTATATACGTTGGCAATTTTTGAAATTAATGAAATTGTAGCATATTTATTAAGGTATTGTTCCACCCTGTATCCCAAACTCGTTTTTAAAGAATTAAATTTTTGAAAATTGCAAGTCGAACATAAAATTTCGGGCAATAAACATTTATACTGAAAAATTGATTCATATTTTTATCAATATCTTCTATGTTTTACAAGAAATATTCTAAACTGAAAGCAGATGCAACGAGATTGTTGTGCAATAGCAGAAAAACTGTCAAGTGTCTAACACGTGGCATTAACGAAGCCAGAAAAATGCGCTAAAGAAACGAAGTATAAACGGAGAAAAATTAAAATAATTATCGTATAAAAAATTTTAAGATGTATTTTGAAAAAAATATATATGCATTGATCAATTTTTGAAAATAAAGAAATTTTAGCATTTTTATTAAGATGTTATTAAATTCTGTCGCGCGAACTCTCATTTTGAGAATTCAATTATTAAAAATTGCAAGTCGAACTTGAACACATAAAATTTCGATCAATAAATATTTATACTGGAAAGTGTTTCTTATTTTTGACCAATCTTTTCTATGTTGTAAACTAAAAATGAAATAATGAGAACAACTGCACACTAAAAGCAGATGCAACAAGATTGCTGCACAATTGCAGAAAAACTGTAACATGTGGGATCGAAGAAGCAAAAAAAAAAAAAAAAAACCGCAAAGAGAAAATGTTTACGCCGGTAAAAATTAAAATTATCGTACTTTGATTGAGTTGACTTTTTATTGTTTAAAATTTCGGAATAATAAGAAACATGATAAACTAAAAGCAGATGGTATAATATTATTGCACGTTGACATCTAATACACTAAGTCATTATTAAAAGAAAAACGGACAAAAATGGGGCAACTAAACTAGTGCGAAAAACAAATAGCACCCATAAGACTAAGACTCCTCTATGACTTTTACTTAAACATATTCTATTTCGCGAGCATTCTGCTCAAAGAGAACTATTTTAATAATGAAGGTTTTCGGGCAGCGATCGCTTAACCCTTTAGAAGGCGGTGGTAAGTATAGCTACCACTTAATTTATAAACTTATAAACGTTTGCAATAAGGTACTTACCCCCTCTGGTTGTCAGAAATTTGTAAAGACTGTGGAAAGTATATTTACTACGAAATACATAATTCTTTTAATGTTTTTAATCATCTTCTCCCCTTCCCCCCAAAAGGGGTGGAGTAAAAATCATGTAATTTATTCAATGACCTATATGATTTGCTTTTTAAAAACTAATCTAAATTCGAAAATTACTTCAATATTCCACTACAAGAAGAAAGTGGCCTTATAAAGGGTTAAACTAGTTTTCCGAATATTTTATCAAATACTTTGCAGAATGTCATTTTTGTGTGTGTGTGTTTTTTTTTTTTTTATCTTATGTGCTGCCTGTTACTGTATGGAAATAGAAATTGAGCAATGGAGAAAAAAAGAAACTGAAAGACAGAATGTTTTCTGGAAAGTTGTCACGGCGAAAAACATCGGCCTTGCATCGGCTTTTAGATGTTTTTTACGGCCGATGGGCCGATGTTTTTCTAAAGTTAACATCTGCCGCCGATGCCGATGGCAACTTTGTTGAACAATCGGCGCCGATGCATCGGCGAGGCCGATGCATCGGTCGAGCCTTACAGTGAATAATTGCCTATTGAAGCTTCATTCGTCGCAAAATATCCAAAAGTCATGTAAGAATAATTCATTTCTCAACATGTAAGTTTTCACTAAGTAATATTCGTAAAATGAAATACAATTATATCGTTATAAATTCAAAATTAATCTTCCAAAATGCCAGCTGATTTTTTAATTATAAAGTATACATTTTCGGTAAATTACCTTACCAGAAATCCGTACAAAGAATCGCGACCTGATATTTTGGAAGAAATGTTGAAAATTAAAACATCGTGTTTTAAGAATTGTAAAAAAATATATTACCGACTGCTACTTCCTTGTTTTGGGATGGGTACAGTAGGCCACGGCCTCCTTTGGGCTGTTGCGCCACTGAGTTAGTTATACTTCCTTGTTTTACCTCATACTTCATTTTTTGTCTCTGATTAATAACATATCGTACATGCAGTTCAATACCGCCATTAAGTGAAAATTTTTAATTTTTGATTTTATGGCAGTATTGCAGTGCTAACATGTTGGACTTCGAAATGAAATGCAGCCACAAATGAAATAAGTTTAATAATATTAAATTTAATCACTCAAAAATTGAAAATTTGTACTTATGGCCGGTATTGAACTGGATGTATGATTTTATTTTAAAGAGAATGTATTACTTAAACTACATTCTACATTCTTATATGTACAAATGAAAACCGGCATAATAATTTAAAAACGTACTTTAGGATACATAGGCCTCGTTATCTTTTGTAAGATTGTAATTTTATGTTGAAATTTTCATTACCGTATTTCCTATAGTGTCTCTATGTAAATTAAGATTATGGCGTACAGTGAATGAATTGTGTTTCTCAAAAGACAATTTTAACTAGACCTTGCGTTATTTAAGAATACCTAACTTTCTTTATGACTAATCTACTTACTGATTCTAAGAGAAAATGACTTTGGAGTGAAATTTATCAAGTGTAATAAATCGGTTCGCCAAGTGGCTGAAACCCAAACTGTCACATTTTCAACGCCTTAAAGTGTGTGATTTTAACTGAAACCATGAAATTAAGAATTCATATTAAAAGTCATGATTCACTTGAGAAAACTGACATTTATGTGGCAATTCAAATTTGTAGGGAAAGCTCACTGCTCTAGAGTAATTCACGCGGAAATTCGAAATACTAAGCATTTGTCACTTGTTTATGCATTTTGTATTAAATGTATTGCGAATTAAGAATGTCAGTTCAATAGCATGTAATTAATATCGTTGGATTTCCCTTCAGTCTTTAAAGTTCTCATTTAAGTGCTGATTAAAAAGTATTTCTTGAATCAGCTGTAATTTCATAAAAGAAATTAAGTAAAATAATGTTCAGCGGTTCAGCAACATTTGATATTTGAGAAATTGTTTTGAAACAATTATTACAAATTTGCTGAAACTGAATGGTGATGTAATTTTGAAACATTTAGTAAAATTGTAGTTTTATTATTTTTCACGAAATTAAATTTGCTTTTAAATGCTTATATATTCAATGACTTTTCTAAAAGAGTAATTAATTAATAAACTGCGTGAGCTATGGCGAACTTGCATCAAAGCTACGCTAAAGTAGAATAAGAAGGTAAATATTCAGAATTTGCGTTCAATTATTTACAAAAGCATTACAGAACATGAACATTGATGATTCCGTACCGTAATTATGCAGAAATATTTATAGGCAATGTTCATAAAGACGGGGTTGAATGTACACAAATATAAATAATTCACGCCAGGAAAATATTCTTGATTCAGTGGGTTATTCAAGATTTAAGTAGTTTGCAATAAACTTTGCATTCGCAGCAGGAACAAATGCATCACAGAAATTGTTTTTTTTTTTTTTTTTTGAATTTCTATCAAAACATTGTGATAAATCATGAAAGATGACCACAGTTTCAGAATAAACAAAATTCCTACATTAGCATAAAAAGCAGGTAAACTTTAGAAATATTTCATAATAACTGTCAAACGGCATTTGAATTTTGCAAACATGAAAATCATCTTGTTGATCTTAATTAAAAAATAATTGTACCGTGACCATAGGAATAGTTTGCACACTGGAAATGGTTTAATTTTTCCGTCAAAATTATTTTTATATTGAAAATCGTAATTAATCACACGCTATTCACGAGAATCTGATCTAAATGATAGAAGCCGCTACTCAAGGACAAGTATCAAATAAAACCCATCTGTCACTGTCAATAAACATGTGAAAAGAAACAAAGACCCAAAAAACAGGATTTTTTAAAATTAACTAGAAAATGAAGAACTGATGGAAAATCCTTAGGAAAAAAATTGCATCATAACAGAAAAAAATGGTTTACTCTTAATTATCAACAATGCTGAAAAAATGTCTTGAAAAGATGTATTCATGTATTGAGAGACTAAATTATTCATTTGTCATTTTTAAGTATTAGGTACTATATAAATACTGTAAATAAAAGAAAATTGTGCATGCTTTAGGCTTAAAATAACGATTTTTTTCCATAAAGCACTAAATAAATTTCGATTGCTGCACTTGTTGTTTCGTGAACTTTCTGCCATTTGATAAATATTTAACGCTGGACCAATTTTAAATAACTTACTTCCTAGGCAACAACAAACAGATGAAACTTTTGTCGAGAAGGTCAAAAGAGGAGCATAACTTTTGGTTCATAAAAAATACATTTTTGAAGCTAAAAGACAACTTAAGATACAAGTTGCTACCTAGGCAACTTCGAACATCAAAACTTGTCGAAGAAAATACCTACGAGATAATAGATTTTTTTCCCCTGAAAATGAAAAGTACACCTTCAAAGCTAAACGGGATATTAACAAATAGTTCCTTGTATAAGTCACGATACAGCATAGCGTTTACTATAGTTAATATGAAAAAAAAAAATCTTTACTTCAAAAATTTTTTCCTGATGCTCTAAAAGATCAACTAAATTCCATTAAATTCTGCCGTCCATTTATTCCTATCGATAAAAAAGCATTCCGATAAAAGTTAATGTTTTCAATTCTTCAAGTATCCGGAACAAGCATCTGAAGACAGGGATAACATACACATGCAGGATGGAGATCGCTCGAAACAGGATAAAGATAAAAACAGGAAACAGGAGAACCTCCGGAAATTTCCCGGCGAGAATAAGGTCATGCTTCAGTTGAAACCGGCAGTAGAGCCGATATGGGAAAAGACAGGGGAAATGTTGAAAAGTAAACTTCAGTTTCTGAATCTCCGCAGGAAGTTTGCCAAGTTATACAGTTTCAAATATTTTTTATTGCTTCAAAGAAAAAAAAAAGCGAGAGAGAATGGGCAAGAAAGAAATTTATAACCCCCACAACCACAATGCTCTGTCGAAATATTTTAGTATATCATTATAGTATAAAGCAGATATTATTAAACTGCGCTCCGACGAACATTTAGTGCTCCCAAAAACAATTAATTCCCAGTGCTCCGCAAAGTGAAGTGTTTTAAATAAAACAAAGATATTTTCATTATTTTAAAGCGTAAAATTAATAATATTATTATACTGGACAAAACTATTTGAATATGACAACCTTTTGCGTTCTGGGTGTTTCAGAAAATTTAGAGTATCAATGTTTTATCACCGATCCGGGGAAACATTGTAGAAAAGAACAGGTTATCAATCGGCTTTCAATGTGTCAGTTTCTTAAACATAGGAGTACTATAGTTCACCATATATAGCAATAATATCAAATTTTTAAACTGTGAAAATCAAGATATTTTCCTCGAAAGCCGGAGGGGGGGGGGGGGAGGGCAGAGTGTACGTGCCTCCTCGAAAAATACTTCGGAATAAAAATAATTGCGATAATTCGAGCGTGGGCGCACCTCGGAGAGCCTGGGCACAGCACGCAATATCTTCTAAGAAAAGCAAAAAAGCCAAAAAAAAAAAAACAAACAAATTTAAAAAAAAACTTCTTTACACTTTTTTTTTTGGGCCATAGCTATGAATACTGTTTTTCAACTTTAATTCCGTAGCATACGATTGTTCAAAAAATTAATTTTATTAAGCTTGTGTCCGATTTAAAAACAAAAGAGGAACATTTAAAAAAAAACAGTTAATTTGAATAAAATTATAAACTGAATACAAAAGCGTATTTTTTTTAAATAGCATATCACAAAAATAACAACAACAAAAAAGGTTGCAATTAAGGTATTTATTTCAAAATCATTTTCATCGGAAAAACACGCAGAGGACTGCAGGTTGTTAAAAGGATGAATAAAAGTAAATTCCAATTACATTTTATGCGTGTTTGTAAATGCTTAAATTATTTTCCACACACTCTTTGATATTCATAGTTCTTAAAAACCAGCACTTAGGTAAAAAATCACGAGAAAAAAAATGTTCTTAAACATTCGTCGAAATACAGAATTATTAACTCCCTGGACATTTAAAATGGACTGAATTTAACCATTTCGTGACTAATTCCAAGCTAAATATTTCTTCCTTCTCAACATAACATGATTCGAATAGAAAGTCGAATAGCAAGATTCCTCCCAGGTATTAAAAAAAAAAGTTTTACGAAGATTTAGAAAATAAACCGTCTCTGCGTAAAAAAATATTTAAACCCCCCGACGACACTTTAACAGAAAGGATGAAAACAATTTCGTGACAAATAACGGTTTGAAAGCAAGAATTTTCATTTGAATCATTTAATTTGTTTTTTATGCAAAAGTATTTCCATTTCTTCGATGAAAGAAAGGCAAAATTGAATTAATTTCGACCATTTTTATGTAAACTAGGAAGCAAGTAGATCACGTTTTCTTATTTTTTTTTTCTTTTTGTTAGGTACACCTTTTACACTGACTTTGCTTTCGAGAACAGTTAAAACGCCATCTGGTGGCAAAACGAGGTAGCAGGGTAGAATGGGTGTTTGTTAATTACAAAATCAATATTTTTGTCAGGATTGGAAGACTATGGAACAACTGTTCGGAATGGCAACGAAGCTTTTAAAAGAGATAACACCATTTGTGCTAAAAATTTTGTATTTCCACATAGCCTTCCAACTTGTCATTCGTGCTTAGACGAAAATTGAGTAGTAATAAGTTGATCAACAAGTCAAATCTTGGAGAAGAACGACAAAAAGACAAATGACAAAAAATAAAAATATAAATCATTGGCTTGGTTCTAAAAGAGCCTGTCTTTTTTTATGTTTTGCATTTTTAAAATGAAAATGACCTGTGTCAAACAACAACCAGAAAGCCATTTTTAACTTTAATGTAACTTTTAAAAATGTTTAATATCTTTGAGTGCTTTGACGATTTTGACTTTCACACTTTTAAAACCAAGCCAAAATTTATTCATAAGAAAATTTCAAAACCTGAAATCTCTTAGCTCACATTTATTGAACTCAAGTTCTAAAAACAATTTAGAAAATTAAAAACCAAATGAAATGTCGAACAATAGGAGAAGTTTTATTAACAGAGCTTATTTTATAAAAAGTAAAATGTTTATCAATGCAGGCAGACGATAAGAAAAACTAGAAAGAAATGCTATTTTAAGAAATTAATAATGTGTTGCATTACGTGCTACAGGATTAGAAGAAGCCTCTTTATCAAGCCATAAAGCTGTGACGCTTCGGGATATAAGAACGTGAATTGGTGGTACCCTAAACACTAACTACAGCACGGAAGTTGATTTATAAAAGTGACTACTGAACCTTTAAATTTTTAGAAACAGTAATATTTCCATCCGAAACAAATAAGTTTTCTTACAATATTATAATAATGAAGAGATTGTTTCTCAATTCAAAAAAACGAAGTCTTTCCAAGAATGAAAAATCTGAAATAGGTTTTCGAGAATAGTTATAATTTAACAAAAATAAGTGTGAAATATTTATTTTAAAATACCTGATATATCCTTCTCCAACTGATTCCGTCTCTAAATTTTCACAGCCATAAACCTTTTTCAAGGTCAATTCAAAGTACTATTCTTAACTCATTTAAACTAGTAAGTTATTTGTGTTCATTCTGAATAATAGCCAATAAAACCCACTAGTATTGAAGAACGGAAGTTTCGACACAAAAATATTTCGTGTTACCATTAAAAATATCGATTAAACTTTCATTAGCAGTCTTTGTTATAAAATATTAAAAATTGTTTGGCATAAACGAAATAAGTTTCAAAACTCAGAAATGTATTTCAGTCCAAAGCTCGTTGCAAAAGTAAGCAAAGCATTAAAAAATCTCATTTTCGAAATCGTTTCATTCTAAACGGCTATTTACAGACATAATTATTTTTTACTTTCCTTCCAAGCCACAAAATCTCCACGTTAAACAATTATGAACTCTTTCTAACCGCAAACACTGAACATTTTAAATCAAAGACGATACAAACATGTTCAAAAATAAATCTGTGAAAGGGAAGACAACCATTAGATGGAATGCATTTTTCGTTTTACTCACAATTGCAGAAAAACTCGAGCTCAGACTGCGCTTTCATTTGATTTTGGAAAAGTGCCAAAATTTCTATTCTCGATTTATTAATTGGTGGTAAGGGTTTCTTCTGTATGCTATTTAATTTAATAGTTTCATTATTTATCTTATCTCCATATGCAGTTTTTTTTATCAATCTATTGAACCTTAAAAATTGTATCCCTAATAAAGTATACATTTTCCATGAATTTTACAATTTATTGAAAATATCAGTTTTGTTATTTACCTATTTATTTATGTTTTCTTCTGGAATATCTTCGTTGTTTTAAATTTAAATTTAATAAATGTTTTTAATTACTTCACAAAATATTCTTTCTCTTTTGATTTAACCCACTGTATCAGTGTATACTGTAGGCAACATACTGTTTGCTCGCTGTTTCTTCATAAATAATTAACTAAACAATTTCCTGAAATACGTGTAATTTATTTATTTATTGTTATTACAATCTCGAACTCAAAAAGTTCAATAAAGCCACGTTTATAAGTAGCAATGTTTTTAAAAAATTAAAAAATAAATAAGTAGAAATTCTGAAATACGTGAATTTTATTTTTTATTACTACCTCAAATCCAAAAAATCAAATAAATCTGAGTTGCTGAGTAATAGAAGGTTCAAACGGAAAAAAATGAGAAGTTTTATCGCTATGAAAGCACACGTTTAATCGAGTTATACACTTCAAGTGAATATTTCAAGTGAATTTCTAATAAACAAGAGTAATAATAATAAATAATAAAATAGTGTTACTGAAAGTAGCAGACGCGCTTGAGAAACGCTGTCTAACATGTTATTTATGTTACCGTATATTACGCACAAAGTTTGCAACAGCTTTCTGACACATGTTTCGAGGTTGCAAGGAATCCTTCTTTCAATGCAAAGGAAGTGAGCTTCTAGATGAGAAACATCCAACTGAAGCTTGGATATGCAAATATTGTGAGTGATATATGATTTTATTTCACTTTTTATAATGCATGTTGTTTTTCTAACAGTATTTATTATAAAAAATTATATCTTACAACGGGCGAAGAAAATAACAATGCTTTGAATAAATTGCATGTTAATCAATCTAACGTTAACAACAAATATTTTTGACAAATGTATACTTCTTACACTTCTTTAAACTACAATAACTTACAGTTTTTTTTATCAATGTAGTTATTACTTTTTTTGTTTTTACCAATAAAGCAAAAAAAAAAAAAAAAAAATCTTACTACTCCCCGTTTAATACCACAATATGCACTAAAGAAAAATTACAATCATCATTTCCGTTAAAAATTGTTTCAGTCGTCAAAGATATAAACTGACAAAAATTCTAAGGTCTTATATGAAAATTTATTCGTTTATGTGTATAAAAATTAATTTTTACCCCTTCGCAGAATATTATACATAAAATTACTACCACGACTCGCACAAATAGACCACTTTTGGAATACCACGGCTACAAATGAAAATCCTTAACGGAAATAGAATATTTTTCCTAATGAAGGTACGAAATGAAAGGTGAAATTACAGACTACATTTTTTATAGCTACCGATAAACTAACAGTCTGCTACGTTTTCCCCTGTTTTTGGCTTAATGCCCAAATTTCTGTTTCCACTTTACTAATTTATAGAATAAGTTTATTTTTTCCCTTTACCTTGATACATTCATTATTTATGTTTGTGGGTCAATCCATGTGAAATCATCCAGGCCATGTTGCTCGATGTTTTTGATTTTTTTTAAATGTTGTCAGTCAATTTATTGTTATCTTGAGACCTCAAAACAAGTGTTAAAAAGTTTTTTAATTCTTGAAGTTTTTTTATTACAGCCGTTTTCAAGTCACATCTTTAGTGGCTTTTCATGAAAATACTGCTTTACATAAATCTTTATAACTTTTAATTTCTTAATATTTCAAAATGATTTTAAAACAATTATATTCCGTAAGAAATTAGAAAAATTTTGCTTTCGGTTTCTTTTTTGATATATATTTTTAAAAATACGGAAACGGAGTTTGAAAATACATTTTCAAAACGAAAACTTGCGTTTTTCACGTTAAAATTTTTAAGGTAAGAAATTAAGACACACCTGTACATTTACCCCCCTAAATAGATACCTTTTAGTAGTTTCATCAGAAGCAGTATGGAACATTTGGAGGCCTTTCCTTTATTTTGTACAATTAGCCAAACTTGGCATCTCGGTGTAGAAATGCTAAATTTGAGACTCAATATCTAAAAAGGGACTGAATTAAATTTTATGAAATTTTAGGGGAATAATCTTCTGATAGATATAAGTACGTAGAAACGTTTTTATAAGTGATATCGATGTGGTTAAAGAAATACGGCACCTTGAAGTCAGGCAAAAAATCACATGTGCTTCCTTCTTTTTTTCACAGCTAAATGTCATCATACTGCCTTATTTTTTTTACTCAATGCTTTAAAAGGTAATTTCCAAGGTTTATAAGTTTACTTACAGCGACATATAAGCAAAAAAATCAACAATCAATGTTAAATTTTAGAAACGTTTGTTTTGTTGTAGTGAGCCAGCACATAAGCATATCATGTCTCAACTAGTATTCTTTTAGTGCTAAACTTACTAAATGATTTGACGAAGAACAATTAGTCATGTAGTCTAATCTTTATATTTTTCAAATATTCAAATTTTGCGCCTGAAACTGCAACTTTAACTAATGCAGAATTCAACGTGAAAACGTTTTTCCCTCTCTACTTTGTTTCAACACAAGCAAAACAATTTAAAAAGGAAACTATAGTAATACATGAATTACCATTGGATTCTCTTTAAAATACTCGATTATTTTTTTTCGTTTGTCAAAGAGTGACTTAGCTCTTTTAATGAAAAGATAATTTAGTTTTAGTAATTAAATTAAAACACGATATATTAGTTCACTTCTTCGCAAGAAGTAAACAAAATAGAAAAACAACACTTTTACGTTAACTCTGCAATAGTTAAAGTTGCAGTTTCAGACACAAAATTTGAATATTCGACAACTACAAACATTAGACTGCATGACTAATTGTTCTTCGTCAAATCATTTAGTAAGTTTATCACTAAAAGAATACTAGTTAAGACATGATATGCTTATGTACTGGCTCACTACAACAAAACATTTTGAAATTTAACATTGATTGTTGATTTTTTTGCTTTTGTGTCGCTGTAAGTAAACTTATAAACCTTGGAAATTACCTTTTAAAGCATTGAGTAAAATAAATAAGGCAGTATGATGACATTTAGCTGCGAAAAAAAAGGCGGAAGCACATGTGATTTTTTGCCTGACTTCAAGGTGCCGTATTTCTTTAACCACATCGATAGCACTTACAAAAATGTTTCTACGTATTTATATCTATCAGAAGATTATTCCCCTAAAATTTCATAAAATTTAATTCAGTCCCTTTTTACATATTGAGTCTCAAAGTTAGCATTTCTACACTGAGATGCCAAGTTTGGCTAATTATACAAAATAAAGGAAAGCCTCCAAATGTTCCATACTGCTTCTGATGAAACTACCAAAAGGTATATATTTAGGGGGGGAAATGTACAGGTGAGTCTTAATTTCTTCCCTTAAAAATTTTAACGTGAAAAACGCAAGTTTTCGTTTTGAAAATGGTATTTTCAAACTCCATTTCCGTATTTTTAAAAATATATATCAAAAAAGAAACCGAAAGCAAAAGTTCTCATTTCTTACGGAATATAATTTTTTTTAAATCATTTTGAAATATTAAGAAATAAAAAAGTTATAAAGATTTATGTAAAGCAGTATTTTCATGAAAAACCACTAAAGATGTGACTTGAAAACGGCTGTAATAAAAAAATTCAAGAATTAAAAAACTTTTTAACACTTGTTTTGGGGTCTCAAGATAACAATAAACTGACTGCCAACATTTAAAAAAAATCAAAAATATCGAGCAACATTTTTCCCTTTTTCTGGATGATTTCACATGGATTGACCCTTGTGCGTACTGTTCACGAATAATATATAATTTATATGCTTTCTCTATTATAAAAAATTAGCAAAAAAGATTTCTAAGAACGAAGAAGTGCATTATTAGGTTTGGCCCTTAGGGTCAAACGTCATGTTTGAAATGACATTTGTCTGACGGTTCTGATATGAATTAGCAAAAGCACGCGTTTCTAGCAACATATTTCAGTTTTTTCCCTTATTAAGGATTACATAAGAATAAGTAGAACGAGTTATGCTATAAAAATAGCCTTTTAATTAGCTACCGCATTTCAAAATATATATCAAAAATATCTTCGACATTTGAAACCAAAATAGCTTTACTTATTTCACATGAAAATTTTAATCTTCCTATTCCAAGACTATGGACTTCATTTATTTTAAAACTGCATTAACTTTTTTTAATTGATTAAATATTTCTTTAAGTCTAGACTTGGGATTTTTAATGAGCTGTTTTTTTCTCTTTTTGTAAACTTGGTGAAAGAAATTTGACGCAATTACGTAAAGTAAAAAATAAGCAAAAACCTTTATGTTTGTATTTTCACGTTTTAAAAAGTGAACAGGAAAACGTTGTTTTAAGAAAAATAAATTTTCTAACAATTAATATGTTATTAAAATAAATAAAATACATTTTCAAAAGTCAGAATTTTCATAAGTTTTGAATAGGTTTTGTGTTGTATTTTTGAAGAATTACATTCTTGGAATAAGAGCTAACTATGTCACCTTTTATTTCTTGAATTACATCAAAATGCGCAAGAAAGTTTAAATTCAAAGCAGTTCGTGAAAGTGAAATAAACATTAGCTTACGTTTATAAAAAAAAAAAAACTAGAGAATAACTTTTTCATTTAAACTTAATTATCGGCTGACGTCTCAGTGAAAGAAAGTTTTTTTTTTTTTTGTTATTTACTGGAAGATTAAAGTGTTGACTTTCCCGCGCTAAGCATAATCTGGGTGACTTAATGCTAAATTCTTGGCAACGCGCCCGCATAAAAACACCATCTTCCAAATTACCCTCTAATTTGCTGTCTTCCGCTCATATTCTATGGAATTTCTCCTCTCTAGAGATTTCTCATTCATCAATAAAACTCAACTTAGGGAACTTAAATTCCATTTGGCTACAAACGAATTTTGCTGAAAAGCCTGGTCAAGGCGCAATCATGGAAGAATACTTTTGCCTATAACCGGGGAATATTATTTCTGCAGGAATAACATAAATAAAAGCGTTCTCCGAAATTCAAAAAATACGATTAATTTTTGGTATAAAGTGCTAAATGTAAGTTGTTTTCAATATTTAAAATAAAATATAAATTAATCCTAGCCATAAAAAAGTAAGAAATAGTGATGTTATTTTAAAAATGCATACGCACGAAAAATATTTCAGCATAATATTCTTAACTAAGAAATATGCGAATAAATACAGGGAGCTATTATTCTATACTACCTATACCAAAACTTAATTACATAACGTGGCTTTCTTTATTGACTTACTATGGAAAGCAAGCATTCAGTAGCAAAACTTGATGTCTATACATTTACCAGTAAAAAAAGCAGAATCGTGTAGGACAAAGAAGCCAATTCTGTTTAAAAACCTAAAGTTACTCAAGAAATACATACACACGAAAAACATTTCAGCATAATATTCTAAGCCAAAAAATATGCGAATAAGTACATGAAGCTATTATTTTTTCACTACTTATACCATAACTTTAAATACATAATGTTTCCTTATTAAGTTACTATGGAAATCTAACATTTAGCACCAAAACGATATCTATACATATACCAGTAATATGTGCAAAGAAACGGGGAATCGTGTTTGGCAGAGAAGAAAATTTTACATCAAACCCTACACTAATAATGTTATTTAATAAGTACCATATGCCTAAAAATATTTCAGCAAAATATTTTTAACTAAGACGTATACGGATAAATACAGGGCGCTATTATTTTTGCACTAACCTATACCGAAGCTTTAAATACATAACGTGGCTTTATTAAGTTACTATGGAAAGCAAGCATTTAGTACCGAAATTTCATGTCTATACATACACCAGTAATGAGTACAAGGAAAAGCGGAATCGTGTTGGACAGAGAAGCAAATTATCTATCAAAACCTAAACAAATTAATGCTGTACTTGGAGAAGATTTTCTCGGCACAGCGCCAAGCCACCTCTCCAACCTCGGGAGTGTAAGCTTTTGAAATCCTTACCATTAACAGTTCAAGGTGTGGGGGGTAGGAGTGCCAGTCGTTTAATCTTCGCCTTCTGCAAGTAAGCATCCTGCTGGGCACTAAATCAGAGGACTAAGATGTTGAAAGCTTGGCTGACCTCCCTTGTACAGGTCTAAGAGGAGCTCGTATGTTTGAAACAATGGTGGAGAATAAAGGACAGGTAGAGAAGAATTTGGATGATAGTATGCTGCTTTCATCTGAACAAAAGTACTAATTTGAAAAGATTCTATTGCATAAATATTTTTCATGTATAATTAATTTATAATCCCTAAATTATGTGCAAGTTTTAAAATTATTCAAAGCTAAAGTATAATGCAACCGTACAACAAGACTACTTCGAGTTCTTTACACACATCATTGTTCTTTACATAACACATGATTTAAATTTTAAAATAAATGATTAAAACAAGTATTTCCTACATAAAATTTAAACTATTAATTTAAAAGAATAGTTTTTTTTCCTATCGAGTTAGAATGCCTAGTAATCTAATTAATGAAAATATTTTAAATAAATAGTTTTTAAGCAAAATGAAAGCGAAATTATGAAAGACTAGACTGTAATAAATAAGAAAGCAATGTTAATGGATGACAACTTCCTAATAGAGAGGCTTTCACAAAGTTAAATGTTGGTCAAACATGGCTCTCCGTTGTAAGAATAGAGTAATGGTATGAATTCCCAATTGTTACCAAGTCGTGAAACTTTACAAGAATTATAATCCTCTCACGGAATCCTAGTCCTATAATATCCATGATGAGTGTTTTTAACGTATATTTGTACGATTTTAAAGGAAACTTCAGAAGTGGCCAGATTACAAAAGTAATTGTTACAATTCATAACTCACCAAAGTTCTTCTATTGTAAAGATCACACTTTTTTTGCTTGTTAGCAAAAAAATAAAAATGATATCATGAACAGCTTTTAGCGCTCTAGGAGTCCACTTTAGGAAATCCTGAGTTATATTACAATTTAACCATGTAGAATACAATTTAAATCGATTTCAAGCTCTTATTGCAAATGAACTATTGCATAAGCATCCTTATGTATTCTTGAAATTGTATAATGTATATCCCGCTTAGTGAAGCTAAGAGTCTCTCTCCTATTATTTTACCTTTAATATTATCAAATTTTGTTTTAAAACTAAATAACATTCACAGGAATATTACAGCGTTCATTTTGTCTTTAACATTATGCAAAGTATTAGCAACGGAATGAAACAAAATGTTCTTAAGGCAACTTATACTTCATATCTAGATCACGCAGTAATCGTTTCGTCTTTACGAAAATCTCTGCTATGATTTATGATCGTTTGAGCTCAAATTCTCCAATTAAAATTGTAAATGCCGCATTAATCATCATACATCACTAAAGTAAAATCTTAAGATATTTCCTCCCTATTACAACGGGCATATCAGTGTAATCTTCAAAGCTCTCCTTCCGTTACTCATTCCTGAAAATGTTGTAATAATTCATAGCGTCCGAAAGACATTTCATACATTCGAAATATTGATTTCAAGGAGCAGTTACGGGCACATCTGTTGAGAGCACTAGAAAGATTCTTTTTGAACAATTCTAACATTTAAGAATAAAGGAAAATATAAACCGGGATCATTCAAGTTCTTATGTCTGTCTACATGACTGAATCAAGGAATAGAAATAAGAGCATTTTGCTAAAGCCTTTCCTGAAATACTTTTCTTTTTCGCTGATTTCTCTGAAGGAAGAATGTCATTTTCAGTGGAAATGTATAATGAAAAGATTTGAACGAAGACTTCAAAATTTACCATATTTGAAAAGCAGAAAAAAACGGAAATATGCATTGAAATACAGGCTATTTTCAGAAAACCCATTACGTTGACGTTTTAGCTTGTGATTACGTATGAAAATCAGCTCGAAATTCAAACATGCATAACAATCTTTGGTTGGACGATGTATTCAGAAATAATGTTTCTTTTTTACAAAAGGAGAAATCTGAAACTCAGAATTTTTATTTTTAGTGTAAAACTCGTAACATCTTTTATATAGTTTCTAAATTTTTGATTATAGCTTCGGATAATGTTTTCGGGCACAAGTGTTTAGCATTTGAAAAAAATATCGCGCATTGAAAATAATCTTATCCAAGAATGTACTTAAGAGAGTTCACTTAGCCAGGACACAGTTGGTTATCTCAACGTACATTTATAAAATCATTTAACAACAATATTTGTACTGTGTAGTGGTCATCATAAACTCGAGCAGAATTTCTTTAAACAATTTTTTATATAATTCGTCTTACCTTAGCTTTTTACTGAGAACTTTCAATTAAGTTAAAAAAGGAATAGTTTCACTGCATCGCGGAATGTTTTCAAAACTTCTGCAGTACCTACGAAACGGTTGAAAATAACTATAGGCTGCAAAAAGTTTCGCTAAATACTCATATGAATATTTTGTTTCATGTAACATAAGCTTCAGTATGAATAATGATTAATATTAAGAGAAAAGTAAAGTGTATATAAATATATGTAAATTTATGATTCCATTCAACAAACTGAGAAAAGGCTGGTTTCCCCGAGTTTTAGTGTTCAATTTTTATTAGAATTTTATCTGTTGCCATATAAGTGCTTACAAAGGGTGACATTTTTTCCTCCACATTTTCTCCAATATATTCTTTAGTCAGAAATCAAATAGTACTAAATCAAATATACACTAAAGCCCGGGAGCAGAAATCGCGCAGCACGGTAGCGAGCGCTGCAAATTTACCTTGAAGCTTGCAGATTAATTAGCCACTTTACACCTTTGAAAAATATGGGATTTCCAGTTTCAACATTTTAAGCATGTGTCTACAAAGTTTGCTTTGCTTTGCTTTTTAACAAGTTACTTCAAAAGTGGTTAGTAGGGTTATTAATGACTCAGACAAATGTTTACCCTGTTTTCACTAAGTTATATAATAAATAATTTTCAAATATTAAACTCTGTTGCATTGTCTTCACTTCATTTTCTCTTAGCTTACATGATTGCATGTTCAATTTTAGATTTTACTAATTTATTTATAAATTGAATAATTAAAATTTTTATTTATTGTTTGCGTGTATTATTGTTATTTGTCAACTATTTTAAAACGCATAGTTTGCTATTTTTCTGATCGTAAATTTGGTTCCACCTGCAGCAGATATATTTTGATTTCTGAAACTTGTGCTGCAGATTGATACGGAAAATTCTGCTACTGGGCACTAAATTAGTATTATTAAAATTTTTATTAAGTAGAATAATTTTAATTGGCTTGAAATTAAAATAAAAAATCAGTAATGACAAAGGCTTTAAAAATAAACGACAGCTTTTGAGAAAAAAAAGGTTTTCATTGATTTGTAAATATAATGATCCAAATGTGACCAAAAAGCAAATAAAATATTGTCAATAAAGCTATGTTAAAAGTTATTTAAATTTTTTTCGAAGTTAACTTTGCGTTCCTTCAGACACTTTGTTCAATTCTGAAAAAAGATGGGATTAATAGAAGAACAAAACACTATGTACTTCATGATACCAGTGTGGTTTTATCTTCCTAACTATTACTCAATTTTATGCAAATAGTTTCGGAATTTCTAAGTGCAGTTTTAAATAATAGAGGACATATTTAAAGCTTTCAACAGAAATAAAGCAAGCAAAATCGTCATTTTACAATTAATAAATCACTCATTTTTTAAGGAACTCAGCTTTGACTCGTGTTTTTTTTTTTTACAATTTTAATTGTAAATAATAAATAAGTGAAACACCAAAAAACAGAAATACATGGCTTACTTTGATGTTAATTAACTCAACAATTGCTTAATAAAGTACATGCGTAGTTCTAATAAATTGCAAAAAACTTCAGAAAGCTCTAGACATTGCTTTCAAATTTTTATTTAATGCGGTCTGATGAAGTTATTCTTTTTTTCTTTCAAAATGATCTCTGTCTTATATTAAAATAAAAATATCAAACAAAAAAGCCAACTTAATTTCTTAGACCTTCATTTTTAATTAAAAGATCAAGTAATGTGGTTTCGATTGTCTTCTTTTTTCGGAAGTTTCCTCTTTTTGGTCATTTTTGAAATTAGTTTTACCATCAAGAATTTTTTAAAAATGCTTACTTGCATACTCATATTTTTGCATATTTATGAAGGTTTTCCGTAAATATTAATTTCTCAGGGGATAATTTTTTTAAGATTAAGACAAGTGTAAGCATGGGGCTAGCTTAGCCCTATCATGTCTTTAAAAAATTTAACTAAGCGTTATATCTATGACATGTGTTTATTTAAACTTTCGTTTCTCGTAATTAACCAAAAATATCTGAAATTTAACGTAAAATGATGATTAATTTTTATGTTTAAAAATGAGAACCATTTCACTCTGTAAGTGAAATGACATGCTCAAAATTTGGTGGTCTGTTATCATTGTATTGATAAAGGTAACTGTGCAATTTTCCGTTAACAAACAAAGATTTGCATGAAGAATTGAAATCTAGAATTCATTTTACTATATTCTTAAAGATTTTAATATACCAGTGATAGTTACACGTACCGCAACATTTTAGTATGTGGGGCAAATGTAATAAAGGGTGCAATCACTTGCCCGAAAATATCTCACACAGAATTTATTAATCTTTTCTTTTTTTTTTTGATGATATTTTTGCTTTGTTTATCCCTTTTTATTTTTGTTTCATATTTGTTTGTAAATGTAGAAGAAGCCTTGGGTAAATCAGGGACTGTAACATTAAACACTCATAGTTTACAAGTTTTGTTGGATTGATGTGAGAGAAAAAACAAGATACTATTCATGGAACTTCTTAAGTTTTTCTTTCTTTTTGAAATTACAGATGATATTTTATAGTTTTTCTAAAACTTAATTAAAATTTCTCTAATTTGGTGTACATATATTATATAACGGTAATAAATTATTAACTGCCGTTCTGCGGTAACTTCTTTATGGTTTAACACTTATTTTTTAGAATGACGTGTTTTGAAGAGATGCGCGAAAAATTCGTATCTTCGGTAAAAATTACGTTATTTTAATCATTTTAAGTTCTAAATTCAATGAAAACTGGATAATGTGGACGTTTTCTTCCTGTTTCTTGTAACATGTTTCATGCGGGTGTAATAAGGCAAGGGTATAACACTTCTCCCAGAACCTGGATCAATTATAACCACTAAATACAAAGTTTTTTAAAAATATGATTTCACTTTTTTTCCCAAAATAAAAAGGTATATGGGTTTAGCAAATAACGCAAGTTTATATATGAGGGAGAAATTTTAGATTTTTCGTCAAACTTTTGGGCAGTATTACAGACCACATTCCTTCTGTAGTAGTTCCATCCTTATTCTGTCGCTTCGCTATAAATTAAAACGACAGCTGGAATAATACTAAGACATCTAATTTCGCTTCGTTCTTTATAGTTCGGGGGAGATAGCCCACATGGGTGGTTTACACGCATGGGAAATGGCTTTCGATAATAAGTAGATTGTATTAATAATAACTGCAAATAAATTGTCAAAAAATAGTTGAAAAAGATTTCGCTTAAAAAGTATCTTGCAGTACTCAAATCACAATGAAAATCAGAGGAACAGTAATGAAAATTCAAACAATTACATTTGGAACGCAAAAGAATAAAAACGACGTTGTGAAAAAACTTATGAATTCAAGTAGACACTGTGCTGTTGCAGCTGAACAATCACTTGAAATTGCCATGCACTCACAACTCCCTTTCCCCCAAAAATTCAAGTGTGCCTTCTCTCTGACCACGCAATCTCACCAGGTTTTATCATTTACATATTTTAATAAACAGAAACGTTATTATGTTTTATGTTCTATGTAAATAAAGCTACCGCTTTTTCCGTAGCAAGTTCTTTTTCAGTGTATGACATATTATTAAAAAGATCAACATAAATGAAAATATATTCAAATAAGCGAATCTTTTAAATCACTGGAATGCATTCTTCTACAATTAAGAATTTAAGAAACTTGGGAAACTTCTCAAGCATATAAAAGTGCTTAAAATCATACATAAAAATAAGGTTACATGTAGAGAGGAATTCACAAGATGCTTGCTGAGAATTTAAAACGATAGTCTAACCAAACAAGTCGGTGAAAAACCAACTGTATCGCTGAACAATTCTTTGAATTTCTGATGTTTTAAGGCTGTGATGTCCAAGAAGAAAGCAACATACGAAAACCTAAAGCGAATTTAAGACTTGGGTTAAGCAAACAAAGCTACGTTATATTTTTACGAGAAAGAAAATACTTTTACTTGAATTGGGTAATATGCTTCGTGAATAAATAGTGATTAAGTGTTGAGGGATTTTTTTAAAGGCCGTTGTTCAAGTAAGCCTCGCTTATGCGCTGTTAATTTCGAGAGGTAGTTTTCAATTTGAGTATAATGGGTAAAGAAAATGCAGTAAAATTTTAGTTTAAAGACTCTTTTAATTAGAAAAAGTACTTAAAGCGTTTTAATAGATGCTTGAAACTGCAATTAAAATACTTTGTAATGAAATCAGAATTTAAGTGGTTGAAGTATTTTTTGCACTTTACAACGCTTCGTAAAATGGCATAAATTACTTTAATACAAATGTTTCTCAGTGGTCAGAGTTTGTTATTCAGTTTCGACGCGTTATCTACTATTTTTATCGAAAACCTCTCAAAGTAATTTTGTATAATTAATTATAGAAGCGGCATCGACTAAACTTGCTATTTGTTTCTGTAAAAGTTTTACCATGTTTGAAATGAGTTTCTACAAGTGGTAATATTATGAAGTTTTGCATAATTTAACCTCAAATAATAACAGCGCATAAAAATTTCTACTAAGGTTACACAACAAAAAAAGCATCAAATTCAAAACGTTAGCTCAATTTGGAACACGTCTTTGTTCTTTTTTATAATGAGGGAGTACGTCGACATTAAAAGAACTGATTTAGAAAGTTAGAAAGTTTTCATAATCATAAAAACTGGGCAATATTCAATTTTGTTTTCGTAAATTTTGTGATTAATTATAGTACTTTCCTTCTAAATATTCTTTTCTTTATGATGGTTTCATCAAATTAAGGATACCAGTTTACCAAATGAAAGATGTATGAAAATGTGTTATTCGTTTGCTTCACATACTTATATACCGTTATAAATTTCAAGCTCAGTTCATGCATTTAGAGATTAATTTTCTGCTCTTAAACCATGAAGACAAATTGAACTAGATTTTGGCGAAATAACAGTTCCAAAGCAAGATGTTTAATCATAGCTTCACTAAATAATGATTAAATTTAATGCGCTTCACGAGAAGCTATTGACAGTACACTCAATCCTATTAAAAGTTCCATATTTGAGATATGCATTTAGAGACTTCATGTATATGCAGTTTTATTTTTAATGAACTTACCATGATTAATGGCTTTTAATGCAACAGAGTGTTTTAGGATTCTTCTGCGCATCTCCAATAAAAATTTTGCCTACTACAAGAAAGGTTTTTGACTACAATGACTTGAATAAATGTGGTATTTCATGCTCGAAACAAAAGAAAAGTTATATTTTATTCAATCCTATCAACAGCGAAAGTTCAACTTCCATATGAAAGTAGAGACAACATAGTGCTCGTTTTATTTCTTTGTTTATTCTCAGTGTCCAGTTCAATCAAAATTTATCTTCAGTTGAGCTTATGTAAATCGAAAGCAGAAACTCGAATTCAGATTTGAAGCTGTAGGATTTTTGCTCAGATTGTAGAATTGAACTTAAACCAGCACTATATATAACCCGTGGGGAAAATTGCATGTCTCTTACGAAATCTCATTCCGGAATCCAATGGGAATTCAAAGGGCATATGTATTGTTTTTGCCTCAAAAGAATGCTGTTCTAACTCAGATGGTATGGTTCCAGTCGAAAAGTTCTTTCTGATGTAAAAATGAGATATTTCAACGAAATGGAGAACCGTCCGTGACGTATTAAAATAAGTTATGACGGCAGTTTTCCACTCTGCTCAACTTAAAGTAAATTTCAAGCGATATATTTAAATAGACGCACACAAAAGGCATAAAAAGCAGAAAAAACTCTAGTTTAATAAACAACTAGAAACAGGAAATTGGGCAAAATATATCAGTAGAAATGCTAATATATGCCACTCTTTAGAATGTTTTTCTGTACTTTGTACTTAAATATAAACATCGAATTGGCAGTTTCTCAAAAATTTCTTGGAATCATGTTTTAAATCATGCATTGTAGTATATTTACAGCATTATCCAGACCATTACCTAACAAAAAAGTACAGCTCTCTCAATGTGGGAATGTTTGAACTTCAGTAAAGCAGCCGTTGCTTAAATAGTTAAATGAATTGGTTGTTGACATGTTGTATAACATTGAAATGCCTGTTGTAAACTTTTCTTAATTCCTTTTTATCGATTCACAAGTAAATTATCTGCCCTTAACGTTCTCTAGGGAAGCATTATCCTCATTTTTCAGCTTTAGTACTTCCAAATTGTGCAGAAAAGTACAACTAATTTATTGCCTTAAAAGTGATCAAATGATACTTGGAAAACCAAAAGCAAATTACTAAACTAAAATTCTTGATTGATAATGGTAATTTAATATAACTTGAACTGATAATGGTAATTTAATATAATTCAGGTCAACTACCAATGGCAAGATCTAATAGCGTGTCCTTTAAAATAATTTTATCTGCATTTGATTCTTCTCTCAATTGAACATAATTATCAGAACTTGTGAAGAAATATTTAAAACTCTCAAAAATAATAATGTTACTATATCCATCTGGGTTAAAATACGTATGCTGTTAAGTTAAACAATATTTTTTAGAGTGAACATTTATGCATTTTTCTTTCGAAAGTAAAATATACATTCTAACAAAAGCATACTCATTTGCTGCGTAGATTATTAAAATCATTTAGTTTATCCAGTTAGTGTATAAAGCACTAAAATATTTCACATCACTTGGCGAAAAGGACATCCAAAGAATTTATTTGGGGTGTCAAGCATTAAATCATTCAATTTATCTAGTTATACATTAGAAACAGGAAGGTAAAATACTTTTCAAACGAAAATCATTGACTTTTCATTTAATTTTAAAATGTCTCAATTATGACAAGGATATGAACTAAAAATAATCATAAAATTAAAGTACATTGTCCTTTACGCTAGAATTATTTTTCTTTTAATTTGATCTTTTGCAATTTCTACGTAATTATTACCATTATATAAATATAAAGTCATAATGAAGTACTTCATTATTTTGGATTAATTAAACATCAACAAAAATGTGATACCTCTTTCGAGTCGAAACAATGTTCGATGTCACCCAAATTTTTTATTAGTTTTGAAGTATTTAGGATGCAACAAAATTGTGCTTTTTATTCGTTACAAATACAAACGAACTTATCTTGATAATAAGTACTAAAACTGGTCGGAAACTTGAAACTGAAATTGCATTAAAAAAACACCTGAAAAATTGCTTCGAAATTTTTTTTTCTAAGTAAACACACACACACTTGCGAATATACATTATATGTATATACTTCATTTAATACTTGTCATAGATATTTAACTGTATTTCTACAGTGTAATTTTGATATTAAACCAGATACAAATTTGATATTTTTGTATTTTAATCAGCATAAATCTAATAAGACTTTTTAAACCCGTCAAAAAAAAAAAAGAAAAAGGTAGATTTTCAGAAAAAAACGTCTAAAAGCTGCAGCTTTTATGGAAAACTGCCTGCAACTATACGATAACGGATTGCAGCAGGAGCCATGTTGGTAAAAAGTATAAGGATATCTTACATGTTGACTTTGGCATCAGCTCACGTATATAAACAAATAAAAAAGATGGAAACAAGTTTAATATTCGGGAGAAAAACTTCCGAGACTCAATACCAAGCAATAAAAAAATATTGTACGTCAGAACATAGCAACTAAAAGAGAGAGGAAAAAAGGGTGGTCCGTCATCTTACTTTTGGAGTTGTCTCGATAAGAAACTAAGAAAAATGATCGATTGCAACAGCCACATGTTTGATTTTTTGAAATGAAAACTGTCTACGAAAAGCTCATGAAAAAAAAAGTTGTATAATATTAATAATTTATAATTATTTTAGCATCATACGATTAACTAGTTAATTTACTTACAGCTGTAAACTATATCTACTAATGATACAACGGTTTTCAAGTATTTAAAAATAACTCAACATTTTTTGAAAAGCGGTTTTTGTGGAAGTAGTTACATATATACTTACTTGTACCATAAATTTTGAAGGATGTAAACAAAAAAGTATTGTCAAAGCATATTAATAATGAAAATGTTAGCATTTCTACAGTAGAAAATTTAGTTGTTTAGAAAAGAGTTCTGATTGATTTTGTTACAAAAGTGTCACCTGAGAAATAAGGCGTATATGTTTAAAGCCCTCATTTTTCCTAAATGGACCATAAAAAGTTATACATTTTTCTATAACCCATTAGAGATCTTACGAATAGAAATATTTCTGCCAAATTTTTCCTGTAAAAATTTTTCTGCCAAAGTTAGGTCCAATAAGATTGGATTTGCTTGCTTGCACATTTAAAAAGTACTTTTGTTCTAACCCGAACGGCCATTAGTGTACTATATTCGGCTAACTGGCAGAGCACTTTATGCCCCTGTTAAAATCAGGAAGATCTGCATTTTAACGTGAGACCCGAGGGCACCTTCCGATCATGTCCACGAATGCATGATCGGAAGAAGTGCAATACCAATCAATAACATCCATGCCTTTTGGAGGTCTTGAACCGGAGTACTCTGCGAGGGAAGTCTCAGATGTACGGATTATTCCACTAGATAGCTGGATTAACTGTCGTTAATCCAGCTATCTAGAGAAGCAAGTTATTAATCTGATTAAAAAAGCAAAAAAAGGAAACTTCATATGAAAGTCCGGAAACTTAATTCGCTTATAGCATTCATTATTTTTCTTCTCCAAAACATATATTTTTCAGTAATTAAATTGAAATCTTTTTGACAGACTGGTTTCAATACTATAACATGTTTTTATACTAATAAAAGAACAACATCAATTATAAAGAATCTTTTTTCAGCTGTTTAATAAGTAATGCTGACAATACGAAAGAAAGTTATATTTTAAATTCTTTTCATCATTTCAGAATAAGATAACGCAATTTGCAATAGTGAGTTTCTAATTGCGGACAGAAATTATTCAAGAGATATCTTCGTTTCAAGCAGCATCAGCATCATGCCTCCATCACGCCTGGTGTAATACACAAATGCTGAGGCAAGACGAATCAACAGAATTGTGCTACATTATATTACTCAAGGCAAATGTTCATGTAAGGAAGTCTTAATCACCATTAAGTAGTGCTGTTTTGCGTGAGAACTTACAATTAATTAAAACGAGTGCTAACGAATGCAACAGTCAAGTCATTACAAGCAATGTTTGAGAAGAGTGAATGAAATGGCTTAGTACTAGCGTTTTTTCTTCTTTCTATATCAGACGATTTAGTGTATTGAATCAAGGAATTTCTTGTTTACTTTGTTCAAAGAAATAAAAATGAATGAAAAAGTAGTTTAATATCATAGAATATTGTTTTAAAAATAATAATAATAAATGAATAAATAAACAAAACTATCTAAATTTTGGTATTACGTGTTGTGATAATAAAGTCGAATATGGGAAAACTAATTTTCTAAATTAAGTTTATACCCATACTATTGAAGCACAGTGAGTAAAATAACTCTTCGATGTTTTTTTTTTCTTTTGCAAAGTATCAATTACATTTTCTTTCTCACCAACTGTCGCCCATTTTGTACTACAGAAGTAGAAGGAAATAAATTCAAAATTTGCAACCGTCTTTATCTTCAATTTTATTTTACTGCTTTTTTATTCTGTCTCCATTTAAACAGTGTATATAAACAGCGTTCAGAAATCCTTGGTGTTTCGCAGGTCTAAGATCACTAAAGACTATTTCGGACCACCATGAAAAAAAGTCCACTGCGGAGACCCAGGGATTAGTAGATGATCTCCGTCAATTGACGGCGGACCATTCACGGACCAGTCACATCGTCTGCGGATCAGTCTAAATTCATACTTATTAATCTGCAGGACCAGTTACCGTTTGTAAGGAATTCTAACGCTATATAAAAATATATATTTTTCCAGTACCATAACAAATTAAATTCAGGTGTCAACCAAAGCAAAGCCTTTACTTTTCACTCATGGGGAAGGGGGGGGGGATAAAATTTTCCCCACATGCCTTTTCTTAGCCAACATCTCAGATTACAGTAATGTAACATCTAGAAATGCTCATCATTATGGAATTATTTTGCTAATATCGCGCTTAAAGAAAAACGATATAAATTTTCAATCATCCGATTTCCTTTTTCTTTACTGATTAGTGACCGTGCATCAAAAAGCTTTGAATGATGATATCACATTTGGATGATTAACCAATGAGGTGTAGTATTTGCACTGTCTGTATGTTGCGTTAGTAACGACAAATATTTGCATCGACTACTGGTAGATGAAGCCAAGTACAAACAAAGAATCGGAAATAATTAAATTTCAAAACACATTATATTGAAGTGGAAGCGCTGCAGCCACAAAGGTGGTTGTTGTAAAGAAACATTTTTATTTTCTGCCTCCGATGTAAAAGAAAAAAAGATCAGTTTCACATTATTAATGAAATATTCATTAAAAGCAATCAGATTTCTACTTAATTAAAAATTCAAATTTCAGACTAGTATAATGGTATTAGAAACCGCACAGAAATGTTTAAAATACTGAGTACTGTTTTGAAGACAAAATTTGTATCGTAGTAACCCTTTTTTAAATTTCATTTTAGAAATATCTTTGTGATTATTTTACTGATCAAACATAATCAAACGAAATACAAATGAAGATTATCAACTAAAATTCCTTTGCATCGGCAAATACAACGGTATAGCATTGAAGTTGATTTTACGGTACGGTAGAATTCGATTGAATAAATACACTAACTAGATGCACCGCTCTGCGAAAACAGCCAGCGGCCTTTGGGAAGGATGCAATATAGGTTTGGAAATGGCGGTACATTACAAAGATTACTCCATCGCAGTCGGCAATTATAAAACTAAGGTTCAAAGTAAAGCACTGAAAAGATTCGACAGTTAAATAAATCTTTACACAAGAGCTGGAGAGGAAAACTGATTTGTTTGCGTAAAAAGGAAAGTTTTCAATTCGGAACTTTTATGACAATGAATTTGGAGTTTGCGTATTGGTCGTATTATGACACAGTTTCAACCCATTGCTCTTTGTATTGAATTCTTAAACAAAGCATAAGATTCAATTGTTTTATATATGTTTGTAGTTTTCAATACAATCAAGGAATAAATTGCTTGAACAGAAATGCATTGTGTGTGAAACAATTTCAACTTCCTACAAAAGACGTATAAAGTTAAATTAGCACGCACGAAATCTGTTGATACGTGTCGCATTTTTTTTAAATGTTACTAAAGAGAAGATGTTGGTTCAGTCACAGATAAGGTGCTTGGAGGGAAAGTTATGTTGCAAGATGAATGATTTTTGGTGTTAAAAGAAAGGCTACTATGGGTAGCTACAAATTGTACTCTGTACTAAAGCAAGTGGCTGGAGCTTGACCGCACCCGTTTAGCATCCTTGCGTGGCAAACGTTTTTATAAGAAACTTAAAAATGAAGGTGAAGAAATTTGTGAGCTGCTCAATGTTTGCCTTATATTATCTCGATCAAGACGTAGCCTGGTCCCTTAATGGTCTTATCACAATTTGAACAATTTCTAAGTATGCGCCTAATTAGTCCATGGATTCATAGAACAGTATGGAATATATCTATTTCACAAAACTCTTGTCTAAAATAGATTTGGGAAAAAAAATGTTTTTACAATAACAGTTTAACAACGCTATTTGCTCGAGAAGTGTTTCTTATTTCCCCCTCCCCCTAGATTTTACAAGCACTATTGCGCTGTCACAATAAACTTGAAGGGTACACTGGAAAACCGACCTAAGTCACATACTACTATTTGAAATTTGCTTTATGTTTTGTTCAATTATTTAAAACATAAATGTTAATTTTAACTATACGAGCCTACTTTCCGTAACACCCAACTTCAAATTTATAATACATATATTTATAATACATACTTTATATTCATTTATAATACATAATTTATAATAAAACATAAAGCAAAGTTCAAAAAGTAGTATGTGACTTAGGTTGTTTTTCCAGTTTGAAAGAATTCAATCAAAGGCTATAGTTACATCTAAGTGAAATTTTTCACCAGTAATATGTAAGAATTGTGAAAAGAAGTTAATGAGTATTAAAAATTTATTTACATTAAGAATTCTGCGATTTGTATACGCACACATTCCAAATAATGAATGAAATCATCCAAAATGCTTAAAATGTAAGCATTATAGAACTAAAAGTTTATAAAGAGAAAAACTTACGTTGAAGAAACAAACCCTCTTAAAATAACCATAAAACTAAATCGAACAGGAAGAAATAAGTTTATCTTTTACATGAATAAGAAAAAAAAACACTAAAAGAAAAACACATAGATCAAATTTCAGTACTGAGTAAATGATTCTTGACCGTAACGTTGTACAGTCGTTTATTTCTTCAAAGTACAAATGCACAACTCTAGCTGGGATCAAATGTAGAAGAAAATGAAAAAAATATATATTTTCCGTCCCGTCAGAAAAGGCATAATCTCACGAGATTTTTTTTCTCTGCCTGAGAAAAAAATAACTATTGTATCAAACACTCGGTTACGAATTACTGATCTAGCTGAAGAATAGACTCTACGCTTATAAATAAAACAAGAGAACTTCCATCCGCCTGAAGTTATACGTTTGTCTGAAAGACGTTTTTCTTTAGGTAAAAGAAAGTAAATCGAAGAAAATTCAACTGCTTTTTTCCCATGAAAGTTATGCTCCGACCTTTTTTTCTCTTTGTATCATTTTTCCTACACAGGTATTAAAAATGTTACTTTTTCTACTCTCATATTCATATTTAGCATGGAGAAAAATAACGCATTCACTACACATGCAAAATAATAAATAAAAGATTACGAAGTGTTAGAGTAAAATAATTTGTAAAAATCAAAACTAAAAACATAATAAAATGTTTCAGGTTTAATACTTTAAAGCATTTCTTTTGCCCTCACATCAGTATAAAACTAGAATTACTCATCTTACATTTCACAATAAAATTGTTCTTTAATACAATAATTTACTACTTAAAGAAAACATTATTTGTAATAAATTGCAGAAACAAACAATTTGCAATTAATAAAATGTTTAATGTACTAAATCTGTTTATATCACAACATATACTTTTGAGGTTATCTTTTTGTCGAAACATAGTCTAGCAAAATTGCTTTCCTTTTTGGTAGAGACATGCAGAAAAAAAATCTGCTCTTGGTTTCACCGTCTTGCAAATTAAGAAACAGTAATAGTTTTAATTTATTTGAGATACGGTTACATAAGTGGTTAGTACTTTTAGAGTTTCACCCCCCCCCCCCGGTACCTAAAAAAACTCTACATGGAAAAACCTACTCAAAACAAGCAAATCCTGTTATGGATACGTTTTTACCTATGGAGAATTTACGTACAGTGCAGGCACATAATAGTTTACTTGATGATTCTTTGTCTCGTTTCTTAAGAGTTTTAAAATCACTTCATAAACAACAGAAGTTAAAACGTGCCCCCAAAAATAATATTTTTACATCACACTTTCATTATATACCACACTTATTATCTGCGGAAGCTTTTCTTACATAAAAATAATCACCGAAGTATCGATACATGAGTGCATTTGGAAAATAGACGAGTCTTTCACTCATAGTGGTAGGGTTAAAAGACAGTTGGATTAAAATCGCAGAAAATGCTGATATTTCTATATACATGAGTGTCTATACATAATTTAGTCATTTTCATAATATTTATAATAACTTATTGATGTGCATAATGCTCAATTATGCTTAATAATAGGCAATACATATTAAATATGTTATACACAGTAATTTATGTCTCAAAAATCTGTTACATCGGAATAAAACTGAGTACAGTTTACAGCTACCTTAGTACAGCTTACAAGAGTTTTTTGTCTTTTTCGTTCCGTTGGTGAAGGATTTTTTGAATTTCCGAACAGTTAAGGATTATATATCGGACGAATGAAGTTTTATTTTTATCACAGGCACGAACAGTGAGAATCAAATAGTAATTCCTCGTTCTGAAATATTACACCATTTCTAAAAACTTCCGACATATGTTCAGCTTCTTCGAAACCAAACACCCTTCGGAAAATGTTTTGAAAGGAAAGAATTGAAAAAAATAGGAAATGCTGCAAAATATGTGTTAAAATAGTTTACGTCTTTCTCATAAAATTTTATTTTCATATCTAGTAGGTTATTGGAAAAAGTAAAAATAGTTATCTAATTTCATGGCTCAAAAGTTTTACTGAATCGTGTGGGTGACATTGCAAGTAATAAGTACAATTGTTCGGACACGTAAACGAAATTCTAGATACGTAAAAGTAACTTATAGATGCATTGAACGAGTCATCTGTATACTGTATATACATAAAGAAAATAAATAGCGTTTTCACAAGCGAAATAAGTCGCAAAGAAATAAAAACTTTTAGCTACGCAGAACAAATGGCCTTACAATACGAATTATTGATTTTCTCAACTCTAGAATAAACAAGTATTTAAAATGCATGAAAAAACTAGGTTATCCTAAATTATTCTAAGATATTTTGCAGCGAGAGAAATTGCCGCATGGGTTAATATAGAAAACATTCCATGCCTTGGAGATATATCATAGAAAATAATAAAGCAGTACAATGAAGAGATATTGGATCTTCAAGTTCCCAATGGGGAAAAAAGGGGGCTCAGCAACACCGAGTCTTTTTAGGATGCACAAAGTTGAGTCGGAGATCGATTAAGGGAATTGAATCCTTCCGAAAAACCTTCAAAAGCTTCTTAAGGATATTTAAATTTCCTAGGCTTTTATTCTGAGATTTTCTCCTAAGATTGACGGAGTTAGAATCATTCTCAAAGCCTTAAGGCTCTCTCGAATCTGAGTAGGAAGGTCAAAGGGAAGTAATAAAAACTCCTTTTCTTCTGGGATGAGAGTCTAAAGTTTCAAAAAATAAGTTTAGCGAAGAGGTAAAAGTATAAAACGAGATTATACTTGAAAGAAAAGTGCAGAATAACCTGAATGATTTTTATTAAAATCATGAGTGTGAAAAATATTTGCCTGTTTTTGCTGCTGTTTGCAAGGTCTAGAGGAGGGATTGAATTTCCGTCAGATTAACCGAGTTAATTATTTATAAAGCACTTCCTTGTACTTAATATTTTCCAAAAATTGGAGGAAATATCAACTGAAAAAAAATTATGGATTTGCTGATATGCCAGAGTTCATAAATCACATGACGTAGAAAAACAATAGTTGTCAAAGTTGAAGAGAGCATCACTTGGTGTAACGATTATCAATTATTCTCCTGCATCTCATTATTTGCTCCTTTTTCTACGTTTTTGTACTAAAAGCTGATTTGGAAGGTGAAATTACCTTTCACTATACTTACCTACAGCGATTGCTACTCTACATATAGCAGGATTTTGCTTCCTTATAGCCTTATAAATTGTTCATTGAAAACATAGTTCATCAAATTATGTGCTTCACCCCCGCCCCTAATTCCTTGTAAATAATGTAACGTGGGGAGTAAAAAAAGCGAAAATTTGAAATGAATAGGTAAAATGACTAAACAAATAAAGAGAGATTTTGAAAATACTCTAAAAAAAACATTAATATTAATCTTGTCCCAAGTGACAATATTTTACTCTTTAATATTAGCTAGAAAAAAAATATTACTAGACTTCGTCTAGCGGTCGAACTTCGACTTTAATTCATTATTTTTTTTTAAGTTCAGCCTCGAACGTTTTAAAAGTTTTTAGACATTTTAGTTTTGCTGTTTAACAAAGGTTTGTTTTGCTTAAATATTTCAATGAGCGATTAACTCTCCTCAGTACGACTGACTGATTGCAGAGTTAGTTATTTAATTCAATGCATTTATAACATAATATACAATTTTTTTTTTTTTCTGCGGCCCTTTTTCTGTAAAGGAAACGGAAAGGAAAATTGTCATGCTAAAAACTGTTTTGGTAAAGTTGACTAAACGAGAAAACCAATAATTGAGGCAACATTTCAATTTCAGCCAACTATTGCCAAGTTATTGTCATATGCATCGGCGTTTTTCCCATTCTTTTGCACTAAAATACGATTAAGTACTTATCTGAATAATTTTTCTCGACTTTTTTTTACTAAATACGCTATCTCTAACGTAGTTGATACGTCTCTGAAGCTTTAAATCATGATTCAAACCATGGAAACTTGAATGTTTTTTTTCAAATGTTCGGTTATTTTTAAGTTGATGTATTTTAATAACGAAAAAATTTTAAACATACAAAAATGTATTTTATGTTGTCGTGTGCAACTTTAAATGTACAACCTTCATTCACTTTTCAACCTTTCACAGTAATTGCAACTGAACTAGAAAGAAGGTTACATCTGGTCCATGTCATAAACAAGAACTGATATTACTATGGTAACAGACACTTTCTCGAAGAATGATAGCTCCAAAAAACACTTTTTTCCCCCTAAAAGAATGCATGCGTTACTTATACAACAAAAATTTATCAAAAAGCTGTTTTTTAACATATTTTATTGACTTAAAATGAAAACCAAAAGGCATTGCAAATTTTAACGTGTTATATTTCTTTTTTATCAGCAGTTCTTCGAAAGGTTTCTTCATGCTCTCTAATCAAAGTATTATCTAATCATTGTAATACTTTCCAAAATGAATTGTATTTTGTGTTTTATTTTGCACTTAGTTCTTTTTTTTAATTTTTAAGTAAATTTAAGAAATGCTCAGAATTTAAAAAATAATAATTTTATCGATTCTACTTTTCCTTTTAAAGATTTTTCCTTTTTTTTTCCTAATCATATTAGGAGAGTACTATAAACTTCATGTAGTACAGTATTTATGCTAAAACATGAACGTTACTAAAACAACAGATGTATTATACTTTATAATTTATAGAAATGGTCTATGTAAATGCTTGAAGCTATTACAACATATTTAAAATTAAGTCTTTCTGGATACGCTCCTTTTTTCGTCATTGTTTATTCTCGGAACTTTCACTTCAATTCGGTGAATCGTAGATGGATAGAATGAAGTGTGCATCTCCTTTCTCCGAGGAGGGCAACAAGACATTCAAGTTTAACCAACCAGTCTACTTTGTGAATGTAAAGAAAATTAAGAAACAATTGCTTGAGCATACATACATCTTTATATTTTACATAAAGGATTTTTTTAAGTTTTTTTCCCCATGAAATGATAAATGTCATCGCTCCATTTGCAATTGCGCGGAATTGATATGATACATAACATATTAAGTTGAATGAATGTGATTACCAGAAGAACTACACTCAATGTCCAGAGGAGACCATATACTGGGTAAAATACACAATTATAAATGTTGATATAACTCCCATACTTCTAGCTAAAATTTTAGTATTATTTGATTAAAGGATTTACGTTTTGCTGACATTAAGCACATGCGGTTTGGCATACGCAAACGTAATAGTTTCTACTTCCTGCAGAATGGGTTACGTACTTTTCCAAAACACGCGTAAATACAGTTAAAATCCTAGTTTTCTTCAAATATTTAAACTGAAAAACATTATTAAATTTGGATAGTTAAAAGAGTACTCCATAAATTCTACTAAGAGTAAATACAAAAGACACCAACAAGAAAAATGAAGCCAGCTGTTTCCAAAACCAACATACGACTCATAAAGCAGAGACGCACATTATGCACAACTCCGTTTCTTTTCAGAAGTTTCAACTAACATTATTTCTTTTTCATCCCATCTTGTTAAGCCTCGACGCATAATCCTGGGTAGTTTTAATGGGAACACTTAAACATGGGGGAGTGCTGTGATTGATGAGGGCGCAAGACACTGTGGTTGGCCTCAACTCTCTGCGGTGTACCTTAATGACGAAGAGGGAATAGAATATCTGGAAATTCCTCAGGCACCGTCTAATTTCTCCAAATCCGAAAATGAATCTCAGTCGTCACTGCTTATTCGAAGAATAAATCAGTACTTTGGAGCACAGAAGCACTTAAAAGAGCCAAGAAATGGTTCCGTTTCTTTCACGGTTGAAATAAATTATTAATTGTTCTTCTACGCATCAGGCGACAGTTACTGAAAGCAACCGCTTTCCTAAGGGTAGATTCACTTTTTTTTTTTTTGGAAAAAGTAGAACTAAATCATAACGTATGTTAGCGTGACCCTATTTTCTATTCACTACCTCGCACATTCATTATTCCTCTGCCCTTGTATTAAAAAGGAACATTTTGCATAGCAGGGTGGAAAAGGAATTAATCAACAAATTTAAAATTCTAAGGCATTCTTAAAGTAAATACAAAATCTATGCCTATGTTTAAAAATACTGTATGTTCTGCATTGATTTGTTAGCCAAGTAACACATTTGATAATAGGCTAGAAAAATAAAACGCATTTATAAAAGCCTTACTAAATGAAGGTTTTTTTTCTTTTAATTCTTAAGCCAAACACTTTCTTCGTTATTTTTAAAAAGTTATAGAACTTGAGTCGCATGTAAATCATAAAAAAAAATTTACTTTGAAAATGCTTTTTATTATTTACATAGTACTTACAGAACTTATTTAGTATCAGATTGCACTTTGAATTTTAAAATGCACTTTCTGGAAATGCAGAAATTCGTAGATACGTGTTTTGTTAGTTGTAAATAGTTTTATCGCCAAATTGTGTATTTTCAGCTTTTATTTATGTCATATGCGACATTTTCGAAGGAATGGCCCGAGTGCTTTAAGTTTTTAAAATAAATTACTAAAAATATTTTTTAAGCTTTAAAAACGCTCGTATTCTAGCAAACACTTACATATAAAGCAGAGAATATAAAGTAGAAATATAATAGTTTGTATAATAGTTATGCATTGCAATTTAGAATTAGGTAGAATCATACTTTTGCATAATAATTTTGTCTTTCTACTTATGAATCCTTTTTCATGTGACCAAAAAAAAAAAAACATTTTTTGCCGGATGTTCAAAGTTACATGACAGAAATATAATTAGAATGTTTTACTAGTATTTAAAATGGTGAAAGTTTTAAAAATTAATTACTTTCTAGTCAGAAGCACTGTTACCACAGGCGCGGGAGGATAGGCTCTTTCGTATGACGATATTTGGACACGAATATACAAGACTAATGGATGTTCAGAATATCAAATTGACAAAGTCACGCACATCAAAAATTTGACGACTTCATACTTTAAAAACACCAGACATTTCTTTGAAGACATATTTTGAAACTATTAACTCATAAAATATTTATTAAAAACATACACAGTTTTTCAACGACTGTCTTTTAAAATCTTCAGTTTGCTGCATTCTAGCCAACTTTTGCAACACTTTCCCCCATCTCCATCTGTATGTAGAATATATGCAAACATTACTTATAATCTTTTCCTATATATTGTATAATTGCAGCCATTTAGGTATTTCATGTTTGTGTATTACCATGTACGTTCTCTAGCCCATAGAATCCATTCTCAGCTTTCACATGTGATATGAAAAGCTTTCGATTTTTGGTAGGTAACAGAACCAATATAATTGCGAAAACTTTAAGAATAAAAAAATAGCAAATTATACTATTCAAACGAAACATAAGGCGCAATTCTTCCATCTTGGGGAAACATCGAAGAAGCACGAAACTTTAATTTTCAATCTTGTGATCAATATTATTTTTTTATCAAATAATCATGTGGCAAAATAAATATGTACTGATAAGATAATTTTAGTTGCCATTAGTTTCCTATTAATTTTCTTTAATGAATAATGAAAAAAGCTTAACATTGAGCTCAAAGATGGAAGTATTTGAATTTGGCTTTTTTCCTGAACATGTAATAAATAACATTGACAGAAATAAAGAAAGTTCTACGTATATATGAACATTCTCAAGTTTTAACACTATAAATAAACTAAAGTCAACATTGAAAACTGGAATTTAGACTTCATTTAAATCCAACTTAAGCTGTGCGAAGTCACTACTGACATTAGTTTGATATTATGTTACAATAAAAGCTATCTAAGTCATGAAAGAGTTTATTGAGCGATAAACTGATGGTTATACTAACCCATTAGTTATTAAACCTTATCCTACTTCCGACATTATCATATTTAGATTATTTATATTCAGATATTTCAGGGTAGTAAAATGAGAAATATTTAACTGATACATTTATTCAAATCCAAAATGAAAAGACGCAAAATTAAAAGACAATTTTCAGGATAAAAACAGTGATACATTTTATTTTCAAACGTTCGGTGAAAGGTAAATAATTATGATCATGAATAGTATATTTTAAAAATGTTGAATAATTGCTCACGCTTGCAAGAGCTCACTTAGTGATTAACGTTGGGAATAAAATCATGCTTTCGAAATCCATTATTGCAATATCATTTACGGAACTGGAAGTCAGGAAACAAAGTTTAGAATGCTAGTATCATTATAAGTCCAAAATAGATATCGAAGTAGTAGATTTCTCTTTTTCTACACTAGAGATAAAGACATACACATTAGATCCATAACTTAGTCCTCTCAATAAAGCTAAAAAGCAGAAAGAAATCTCCTAAACGGAACTTTAACGAGTATTCTACGAGCTCAAAAAAGGAAAAACACCTAAGAGACATTTAATAGAAATATGAACGACACAAACCCAACATTCAGACCTCGATAGGGGAGGGGTAACGAAAAGGGAAAAAAAATCTCTCAGCAACAACGTAGCCACCCTCTTTCGTTACTACGATGGATTCAATAATATCATTAAGGAGAGATCTTATGAAAAGAGCGAAAATGAAGTCGACATTTCATGGCACCCGTACTATGGTGCTAGTAGCGTGGCTAAGTAGCATCCCTGGTGTTTTATAGCGAGGTAGGGTTGGTGCGCAAGTGCTAGATTGCGAAAAGAGATCTTTTATGGAAAAGGAGGACGTGGAAAGTGTTGAATCAGCGAATGAGACTGGATTTTCACCGTGGGTGTCACTATCTGATGGAAAGATTCATGAGAAAGGTTTGGTGAGAATTTGCAACGACGTCAAAATAAAGGCAATTAGCGAGATCGTGCATTGTTTGCGAAGATGGAATTTTCAGGAATGTATAGTTGAAATTTTTGAAAAATGCTGAGCCTCAAATGCGGTGCGGGTAATTTGGAATCTACTTTGCTCCTATTAAAATGTCTTTCTTTCTTCCCTTTTTTTTTTCTCGTCTCAAACATCAATTTAGAAGAAAAGTTTAAGTAATTTAGCAAAATAATTTTTCCCTGTGCTGGAGAGTTAAATGAAATCTAAATGTATTTTTAATGCACTTTTATATTTTATATATGTTCTACTTTTCAAAAAGTAAGAAATATATTTCATGTGTTACTTTTAAAAAAGATAAAAACGAAAACAAAAGATAAGTAACAGAGCATTTTCTAACAATAAAGTCGATTTAAATATTTCTTTGTTTATATTTATTAAATTATTCATAAGTGTGCGCACGGAGATCGAAGGAGTACTGTGGTACCTCCATTAGATCATGAAAACGTTGTAGGTCCAACGCTCCACAAGTTTTCCGCCTCCAAGAAGCTACAACAACTTAGACCAGTCGTCAGCGGCTACCTGCTTAGGAGGACCGATCAGGTGAGGAGCGAGTTGTTTCTCTCACTATTTAAAACAAGTAATACGAAGCAGGCAAAAATTGTGGATACGCTAAATTCATCAAAAATGTTCGTGAGGGAACACCGGAAACCCCCATCTCTTGGGTGTAATCCAAATCCCTGGATCCTCCGAAACAGGGGTTCCGGTACCTTTAATTCTAAAGCTCTTCCTTTGAGTTGATTAATACACGTATCTTAGCATCTGAATTTTTTGTGTAAGAAATGCCAGTGTATAATTGTAGTATTGAACAAATGGTATTGGAAACATTTTTACAACACAAATTAAGCAGAGTGAGAAAAGTTGACCACGATGATTATATTAGTAGGTATGAAATCTCAAAATAGTCAGACAAAATTTTATGATCCTCATGGCTTTCTAAGTTCACAAACTGAACCAAAAGGGGAAAAAAAAAGCTTTTTTCCCGCTACAACTATTTTTTTTCACCGTACTTTTTTCTGAATGTGAGAAAAGTTGCCCAACGAGGCTTAATAATTAGGTGTGGAATTATAAAAGAATGAGAAAAAATAATTCAGCGCCACATAACTCTCTAGGTGAGCTCTCCCAACTTCCCCTTGTTTTTTTAACGAATGTATTAATTTTTATAACTTTTGAAATAAAGCACGGCTAAAAAAAAAGCATCTTAAATATTCCGAAAGCTGAAATATATATAACGCGAAAGCTAAGCCTTTTAGCTATGGATTTAAAGCAAAAAAATTAATAAATCTTGTTCAGAAACTTTTTTCATCTTCGCGATAAATTGATATTAAATGTATTCGTGATGAAACAAAAATACCTTTTTTTTTGTTCAATTTGAATTTTGACCGCCATGAGAAGTATGAAGATTTTACATATCTGTCTTGGAATTTCCCAGCTAATTATTTAGTTACTGTGGTCCACTTTTCTCACTGTGACCAGTTTGGAATTACATTAGGGCGTAGCGAAAACTTTTTATCGTAACTAGTAGATCTCAGTTATAATTCAGACGAATTGATATTTTGAGACACATAAATTAAATGGTAAAAGTACAAATACCAAAGATTTTTCCTATGTATTCGACATTTTCTGGTAAAAATAATATCGAAACTTAGCACTCTAACTATATCATAGGGTACTTACTTAATTTTTAATTTTTTTGCTGATAGTTATACCAAGGCCGTAGCAAGAAATTTTTTTCGGGGGGGGGGGGGGCTGACTTTGAAACACTTATGTTGAGGAAAGTTTCAAGAGGAATATATGCTACATTGCGAAAAGTTTCGGGATTTAGGGGGGGAGCCGATCTGGGTCCCCCCTCTGGATACGGCCTTGAGTTTTATACACAAGTAAATTCTTACAATCTCTTGAACTTCAATTAACTCATCATTAGAAATATGGATACTAGCACTTTTTACACCAAGCCACACACACATATACACACACACACACATATATATATATATATATATACATAAAATCAAAAGTTAACAAAGTGAATCTAACTGTAAAAAGGCGCACGAGGCAGCACACTTAAACAGTTGCGAAATATATCTATGATATAGAAAATATATATATATAAAATTAGTGGGTATGTGAAAAACAACGATTAAATATTAAACGCTGAACGTGTCAAATCACAAATACAAACATTAAAAAATGAAAAAGAGCCTGCCTCTTCATCAGTGGGAGGGAGCAGGAAGCATATATAACAAAATATTGGCATTCCTGCTCTCTCCCACTGATGAAGAGGCAGGCTCTTTTTCATTTTTTAATGTTTGTATTTGTGATTTGCCACGTTCAGCGTTTAATATTTAATTGTTGTTTTTCACATACCC